>JANBXA010000600.1:19930000-21130000 GCA_030556225.1 Cricetiscus sungorus | reverse complement strand
TTACTATGGAGTATATAATTACATTAAACAGATTTCTGGAGAGAGCTTTGTTTCTTACTCTTCAGGAAAATATCAGTAAAAATACCCAAGAAGTAAGACGAGGAGTGGAACAAGATGAATCTAAACATCCTTTGCTGAACACAATTTGTTCTCCTATTCTGAAGCCTGTATAGATTGAGAATATTCTACTGTGAGTATAAACATTATATAAAGCATAAATCAGAGAAGGAAGTGCTGACATTAGTTCACCTTTAAGACTCATTTTTCTTGTTTCTATAGCAAGACTTCAAATCCCTGCCTGGAGAATTTGCCTTAAGGTGAGTAACCATTGGGAGATAGGCACAGATCACGTGCTCACTGTTTTTCCTCATCACACAGAGGGTTCATCTGCCAGCTCCTGTTTGCTCATCTATTAAGTAATACACAGTGTTTACAGAAGTTGCAAACAGGAATAAAGCAAGGTGAAAGTCATTGCATTCTTCTTGAGCTCTGTGATATAATATGACCTGAAGTTACATAAAATGGGGCACTGATGCAAGAAGGAAGGACCCAGAAACACCAGCTTTTGAAGGGCGCCTTCTCCTTTGCCATTTATAAAGATGTGCAAGGAATGCAACTAGCCCAGTGAAGCTGGGAGCTGCACCTTCCTGAATGTGTGTGCCCTTTGGCAAGTGACTTACATACTCAGATTCTCTCTTTATCTACACAGCAGAGAAACATCTCCCTGATAGATGAGTTTGAGAAGTTTTTGTTCATTTAGGAGGCACTTTTTGATAAATAACCTCTATCAAATACTGGGCTATGTGTTAAGATTGAGAAGTTAAACAGTAAATAAGAAAAAAAGTTTGTGTTCCTATAAAGTGTTGTTACAGTGGAGAGAGGCATGCGGTGTTTAGTAAATTCAGCATGGAAGATAATTACAGAATTATACAATACAATACGTTCTATGATGGAAATGTGAAAACAATCACCACCCCCTCATGTATATAAGAGAGAGAGAGAAAGAGAGAGACATAGAAACAGAGAGAGAGAGAGAGGCAGAGAGAGAGAAAGCGAGACAGACAGACATACACACACACAACACACACACACACACACACAGAGAGAGAGAGAGAGAGAGAGAGAGAGAGAGAGAGAGAGAGAGAGAGAGAGAGGATGCTGGAGATCCAACCCACAGTTTTTGTTTATACTAACCAAGTGCTCTGCCACAAAGTTACATCCCCAGACTCTGAGTTCAACATTGATAGGACGGTTAATTTGATCTCCATCTAAAGGTAACAGGTAATAGTTGACTGGAAAGACAGAAACCATTCATCATGATGTAAGGAAGAATTCTCTAGATGGAGATATTGACTAATGCTGGACCATATGGCTAGAAAAGGCTTCCATGAACAGAGGAATGGAAATGAAGTTTTGTAGTCAAGAACTGTAAGAATACAATTTTGCCTGGTTCTCCAACTAGATCTGAAATAAGTGATTACACAAACCATTGGTTCCTTCTTCTAGATGAGGTGTTCCTGAAGATATATTCTTTGTTCTCATCTTTGATTTTGAGGGTGAGAATCATACAACTTGATGAGGCTTCTCATCCCATCTAGGCCTAAATCCAAAAGCAGATGTTCAGAATTAAGGTTAATGTAAAAGTTAGATCAGAAGGGTGGCAACAAAGAGGTGGAGACAGTATGTATTTTGCTAGAGAGAAGGGTGCAAGTTATTGCATACAGAAGGCATACGGTTTAAAATGGCTACAATAACACATGTCAGGTTAATTTGAAGTATCATTTTACCATTCCCATCACAAGCAAGAGTATGGTTCCCTCTTCTTGAATTTGTGCTGGTCATGTGGCATATTTACTAAACAAAATGAAACAGAAATGACTGAGACTGAAAGATCCATGTGATATGAAGAGTGAAAGAGAGAAAGAAGAAAAATAAAACGCAGCAGGCTCTAAGAATCCCTGTGGGAGCACTCAAGATGAGCAAAACCATCACAGACCTGCTTGACAACCAGTGAACCTAAAGGAAGAGTATGGGGAAGATGAGACTGTCAGTTACAGGAATGAGCATAGGAGTGGCATTATTTTGAGACACTGATTTTCATGATTTGTTTCCTATTGACAGGTGACCAAAATAGTAGAAAACTATTAAAAAGCCAAAAGAATATTCATATTTAAATTTAGCTGATTAACAGGATTTAGGATAAGGTGTGGAGGCCATTTAGGGTTACTGTTACAACTTCAAAGTAATTTGTCTACAGTCAGCAATGTCTAAATGAGGGACCCGGGAGATCACTCCTGACTAAGAGCCCAGTTGATTCTTCACAGGACACACATCTGGTAGCCCTCAAAGATGCTGCAAACCAGCTCCAGTGTTTCACTTCTTGACAGAGCAGGAACTTGCACTCATGTTCACATATTCCTCCCACCATATACTTATAATCAAAAGCAATGGTAAATGTTGAAAATGTCTACATTCAGGTGCATTAAAGTAAGTCTTCCTTAAAGACTCAGTTCATATGAGCAATAGGCTTTGCTGCTATTTTGTAGGAATTAAAAGTAAAAGAAATATTAGCAATGTAGAGAAAAATGACATTGAGAATTTGGTCACATAGCACTTGGTTTGTAAAATAGCTTTTATGAGTTAAAATATGAAATGTAATGAGGCTTTATAAACCCCAGTGAAATCACTGAGTAAATGAGAGGCTCTCTGCATCCCCAGGTGCATTAATTAATAAGTGATGGAGCCCTGCCTCTCTTCCAGGAAGCCTGGAATAGGAATTTGCTCAGACCTCATGGTTGCTGGGTTTATCCTGAGTATCAACCAGCCAGCCAGCGCTTTTTGTATGGAAATGAGGTCTGTTGGTGTTGCTATTCTCATGACATTCCACAGTCTCAATCACCTTAAGAATGGAAAATATCAAATGTGACACATTCCTTTAGTGTATTTTATTTGAAGTTTTTGACAATGATGCTAAAAATTACTTTGACAGATTGACAGCAATGATACACTTTACTGATGGGCTACTAAAATATTTAAATAGAAGATTCCCTTAACTTCAATCACAGTTTGAACAAAAGTATTTATGGAAGAATTGTTTTTGGTATTTGAAAAGGGAACAGGGCAGATTCAACACAACTAAAGGTTTATCCTCTCTTTTTGTTTTTTCTTTTTTTCAACTCTTTGTATGCTGTGCTAGGAAACAGGGAAACACACACATACACAATCACACACACACACACACACACACACACACACACAAAAGTTTTTTTATCACCCTCAATATTTCAATATTTTTCATCACTAATAGATCTTTACATTATTATTAGGCTATTGCCAAACCTTAGAGTCTGAAAATGTAATTTGGTTATGTTGGTTCTCAACTTTAACCTTGCAGTCAGGAAGCAAAGACAGGTGGATCTCTGTGAGTTTGAAAGCAGCTTGGCTTCCAGGCCTCTCTCTCTACACACACACACACACACACACACACACACACACACACACACACACACAGAGAGAGAGAGAGAGAGAGAGAGAGAGAGAGAGAGAGAGAGAGAGAGAGAGAGAGAGAGAGAGAGCTAAATTAAAACAGAAAATCAGAAATTTCTCTTTTTTGATAATTTTTTTTAATTTAAATTTGCAACAAGCTTGTTTTACATGTCAATCCCAGGTTCCTCACCCTCCCTATCCTAACTCCATTCCATCCCCCTTTCTGCTCCCCAGGGAGGGTGAGGCCTTCCATGGGGGATCTCCAAAGTCTATCATATTATTTGGAGAAGGGCCTAGGCCCTCCCCCATGTGTCTAGACTAAGAGAGTTTCACTCTATGTGGAATGAACTCTCAATGTCCATTCCTATACTAAGGATAAATTCTGATCCACTACCAGAGACCCCATAGACTGCCCAGTTTTCCTAACTAACACCCACTTTCAGGAGGTCTGGGTCAGTACTTTGCTGGTTTCCCAGCTATCAGACTGGGGTCCATGAGTGCCCCCCTTGTTCAGGTCATCTGTTGCTGTGGGTTTCCCCAGCTTGGTCCTGACCCTTTGCTCATCACTCCTTCCTCGCTGCAGCTGGATCTGGTACTAGGGAAATATCCAGAAACTTACAAGGATGATCCCAAGTAACAATCTAAGCAATAGTGGAGAGGCTATCTTAAATATGCTTTCCCGATAATGAGATTGATGACTACCTTATATGCCATCCTAAAGCCTTCACCCAGTAGCTGATGGAAATCTGAAGCAGACACCCACACCTAAACACCAAGCCAAACTCTTGGAATCCAGTAATTTCTTAATAAGGACAAATGTAATAATTTTTTTCTTTTAAAAAATGATTGTGTGATAGCAGCTTTTGATGGTTGAGAAGCTATGTTAGAGGTAGGCAAGACACATTATTGTTGTCTAATATCTCTCTAAACTATAATGCAAAGGAGAATATATTTATCATACCTAACTGTTTCTGATGACTAACCTTTCCCCATCAATCTTCCATATTATGCTTACCTCTCCATTTTTTCTTTTTTTGAGAATTTCAATGTTTGAAATGTGTTCATCCTTCCCTATAGAGCTCCTGCCATGTGTTGAAAGACCTCATGCTCCCACTCAGGAGAGGCGGACCCCCCAAATCACTCACGAGAAGTGATTTTGATGCAAAAGCATGAGGTCTTTTATATTCCAAGTGCACTGGGGTCCACAACCATATGCCACGCAGGGGTAGAGGACTGGGGACCCTGGGTACAGAATTGAGGCAGCTTTTATAGTGTTAGATAAAAGCCTGCACATCGTAAACCAATCATCCAATAGCATCTAGTGCGGACCAATTAATTTAAACTATCCAACCCTGCACTTAGCCCTGGAGGTCTGCATTTGCGTGGGCTCCTGGGTGGGGTTACAAAGCTCATTTTCTGTGTTCACTCACTCACAGGTGCTGTCCTAAATAGCCCTGTCGTAAACAGCAAAGAATGTGACCTTTTGCCTACTCACTGCCAGGGGACAGGTTCTGGGATTTAAACTTCCAGCTTCCTGGGGTCAATGGAGAGTTAGGCTAAAATTTTCGGTCCTTACAGTGTCAATCCACTCCCTCTCAAATACATAACCTTGTATTCTATAGTTATTATTTACACACACACACACACACACACACACACACACACACAGACAGACACACACTACTGAGGTCATTTACTATTGCCTGTATGTTCATGTATTTAGGGCTGTCCATTTAATGTCAGACAACCTATTACAGAGTTTGTCTCTAGACAAGATGGACTCTCCTTTCTTTACAGCCAATTATTGCCAGTGGCTTTTCATCAACAGGTAGGGCCTAGTGAAATTTCCCCATCCACATGAAGATATTGAATGTTTTCATTGTGAATAAGCAAACATGTTGGTATTTAATGGATCCAATATCCCTGACATGCCCACAAAACATTATCTCATAGCTTACATCAGAGGAATTTACTCAGCTATGTCTATTGCCCATTTATTCACAATAACTAGGAAATGGAAACAACCTAGATTTTCGTTCTATGTGAAAAAAGACCATACTTTAGTAATTCACTAAACTTCTTGAAAGATGTTTAAAAGTAGAAATCACCAAAATAATGTAATGGACATGTTAAAAACTGGAGATATGTATATATCACTATAAAGCATGTATTCTAAGACTGACAATCCTTACACAAACCAAAACACAGTTATGAGGCAAACTAAATAGAATTGAGAAAATAAAAAGACAACTAACAATGTGAAGTATTAAAAAGAATTAGGGCAGCAAAAGTAATTTCTGGTAGTTCTGAAGTAAGACTTTTAGAAAACAGTAAACTCGGGCATGTGAGTGTCTCTGATATGTTGGTTTAATTTCCTGTGGTTCTACATCAAGACATGTGTTATTATTCTGAGGTTTAGGATTTTTGTAATTTTTAAATTATTTTTTTTAATTTTACATATTTATTCCAGTTCCCTCTTCCTCCCATCCTCCCATGACCCCCACTAACCCCCCCCCTTCCTATCCCCATCCATTCTCCAGGGAGGGTGAGGCTATATGAAAGATCATCAAAATCTGTCAAGTCATTTGTGGTAGTACCTTGCCCCTCCTACATGTCTCTAGGCTAAGGGAGTATCCCTTGATGGGGAATGGGCTCCCAAGGTCCATTCCTTCACTAGGATACATTCATTGTTAGATGTTTCTGTGGGTCTCTCCAGTCTGGACTTGACCCCTTTGCTCATCCCTCATTGCAAGTGGATTCCAGGAGTTCAGCTCAGTATTCAGCTGTTGAGTGTCTGCCTGTGCTTCTATTAGTTACTGGATGTAGGCTTAAGGATGACATATAAGGTAGTCATCAATCTCATTATCATGGATGTGCATTTAAGGTAGCCTCTCTACTTTTCTTAGATTATTAGTTGGGGTCATCCTTGTAGGTCTCTGGATATTTTCCTAATGCCAGATTTCTCTTTAAACCTATATTATGGTATCCCTCTACTATGGTATCACTTTTCTTGCTCTCTTCTATTCTTTCCCTAACTCAATCTTCCTGCTCCCACATGTTCTTATCTCCCCTCCTCTTATCCCCTTCTCTTTCTTCTAAATCCCTCTTCCCTCCCCTCTGCTCCCAAAATGGCTCAGGAGATCTTGCCACTTTCCCCTTCTGTGGAGGATCATGTATGTGTCTCTTAAAGACCTCCTTGTTTCCTAGCTTCTCTGGCAGTGGAGATTGTAGGCTGGTAATACTTTGCTCTATGTCTAAAATGTGCAGTGCAGTCTAAAATGCACTAATATGAGTGAGTGCATACATGTTTGTCTTTTATCTGACTGGGTTACTTCACTCAGGATGGATTCTTCCAGTTCTGTAGAGAGATGCAAAGTGCAGCGCCTTAAAGATGGCACTGGCTTCTGCCTTCCACCTTCTGTATGGTGAGTGCTCTTTATGATAAACAAGTCTTTATTTGGCTAAGACTGAGATCTAGGCTTGCTTCCTTGTATGTGTACCTATCTGCATTCACCACGTAGCGTGCCAGGATTGGCTACCCCAAGGCCTTATAAGCTGTGGGCTGGCTTTCTCTGGAGTCAGAAGATTGTTCAAAGTTCCTGAGTAAAGCTGCTTAAAGAAGAGTCCGAGTGTTGCGTCTTCCTTGCTGGTAGAGGCGGTTGCAACACAGTTCCATCCATTTGCCTTTAAATTTCAAGATTCCCTGTTATTTTTTTTTCTCTCTCTCTCTCTGAGTAGTACTGCTTTGTATAAGTGTAACACATTTTCTTTATCCATTCTTCAGTTGAGGGGCATCTAGGCTGCTTCCAGGTTCTGGCTTTACAAAAAATAAATAAAAAATAAAATGCTGCTACGAACACAGTTGAACAGATGTCTTTCTTGCATGAAGGTGCATCTTTTGGTGCCTAAGCATGGAATTACTGGATCTTGAGGTAGATTGATCCCCATTTTCCTGAGGAAACGCCATACTGATTTCCAAAGTAGCTGTAGGAGTTTGCATTCCCACCAACAGTGAAAAAGTGTTCTCCTTTCTCCACATCCTCTCCAGCATAAACTGTCTTTGGTGTTTTTGGTTTTAGCCATTCTGACTGGAGTAAGATGACAATTCAGAGTTGTTTTAATATGCATTTTCCTGATAGCTAAGGATGTTGAGCATTTTCTTAAGTGTCTTTCACCTGTTTTAGATTCCTCCATTGAGATCTATTTGGTTCTTTATCCTAGTTTTTAATTGGATTATTTGGTGTTATGTTCAGGAATCAGTCTCCTGTAACAATTAGTTCAAGGGTACTTCCCATTTTCATTTCTAAGAGGTTCAGTTTGGCTGGATTTATGTTGAGGTCTTTGATCCATTTGGACTTAACTTTATGCATAGTGATAGTAATGGGTCTATCTGCAGTCTTCTACATGCCAGCATCCAGTTATACCAGTAACAGTTGTTGAAGATGCTTTCTTTTTCCAGTGTATAATTTTAGCTACTTTGTCAAAAATTATGTTTTCATAGGTGTGTGTGTTAATATCAGGGCTTTCAATTTGATTTTATTGGTCTACCTGTCTATTTTTGTGCCAATACCAAGCTATTTTCAGGACTATAGCTCTATAATAGAAATGAAGTCAGGGATGGTGATGCCTCCAGTAGTTCCTTTATTGAACAGGACTGTTTTGGCTATCCTGGGCCTTTTGTTTTTCCATATTAAGTTGAATATTGTTCTTTCAAGGTCTGAGAAGAATTGTGCTGGGGTTTTAATGGGGATTGCATTGAATCTGTAGATTGCTTTTGGCAAGATTGCCATTTTTACAATGTTTATCCTATCTATCCCAGAGCATAGGGGATCTTTCCATTTTCTGGTATCTTCTTTAATTTCTTTCTTTAAAGACACAAAGTTCTTACTACATAGGTCTTTCACTTGTTTAGTTAGTCTCACCCCAGGTATTTTATACTGTTTGTTGCTTTCTTTGATACCTATTATTCTTAGGTTTGATCTTTTCATGGTTTCCAACATTTCATGGATATTTTGTATTAAAGATTTGTTAGATTAAAGTTTTTTTTTGGTTGCTTTCCTATCTTGCAAGATGGCAAGTGAAAAAACTGAAATGCCTGACAAAAAAAAAAGAGAAAAAACTTGCAGCCAAGAAGGCTGGTGGTGATGCCACAGGTACTCCTGCTGCTGATGCAGCCAAAAATGGTGACCCTGAGTTAAAAATGCCCAAAAACGGGAAGCCGCATTGCAGCCAGAACCCTGTCCTGCTTAGAGGAATTGGCAGGTACTCCCGATCTGCCATGTATTACAGCAAGGCCTTGTACAAAAGAAAATACTCAGTTGCAAAAACTAAGGTTGAAAAGAAGAAGAAAAGGAAGAAGGTCCTTGCTACTGACTCCAAACCAGTTGGTGGTGACAAGAATGGTGGTACCGGGGTGGTTAAACTTCGAAAAATTCCTGGTATTACCCTTCTGAAGATGTTCCTTGGAAGCTGTTGAGCCATGGCAAAGAGCCCTTCAGTCAGTATGTGAGAAATCTATGTGCCAGCATCACTCCCGGGAGTGTCCTGATCATCCTCACCGGGAGCACAAAGGCAAGAGGTGGTTTTCCTGAAGCAGGAGGGCAGCTGCTTGCTACTTGTGATGGGACCTCTTGCCCACAGAGTTCCTCTTTGAAGAACACACCAGAAATTTGTCATCACCACCTCTACAAAAGTTGATATCAGCCAAGTTAAGATACCCAAACACCTGATTGATGATTACTTCAAGAAGAAGCAGCTGCTCAAGCCCAGGCACCAGGAGGGCCAGATCTTCGAACAGAGAAGGAGATACATAAGATTACAGAACAGCGAAAAGCTGATCAGACAACCGTGGACTCGCAGCTTTTGCCAAAGATCAAAGCTGTTCCTCAGCTTCAGGGCTACCTGCAGTCTCAGTTCTCTCTGACAAACCGGATGTATCCTCAAAAACTGGTTTTCTAAATTGCTCTCAACCTAATTAATCAGCTTCATATGTCAAAAAAAATTTTTTTTGGTGGATGAATCTATTTCTTCTTGTTTACTCTAGTTTATCTTCTCTCTTAGATCTCTTGTATTCTGTTGATTATGCTTGCTTCTGTAGTTCCAGACCCTTTACCCAGATTTTCTAATTCCAGCATTCCCTCAATTTTTGTTCTTCATATCTTTGTTTTTCTTGGCTTTCCTTGCTTTCTTTAAGAGATTTGTTGATAACTTGTACTTTTTTTTTTTTTTTTGGTTTGGTTTTTTACTTTCATTTCTTTAAAAATCTTTAAAAGATTTTCTCATAGCATCTTTGAGGGCATCTATCATTTCATGAAGTTGTTTTTAAGGTCATTCTCTTCTGCTTCATCTGTGTTGGGATGTTAAGGTCTTGCTGGCATAGAATCCCTAGTAGAATCTGTCATAAAAATCATTTTGTTGTTGGATGCATTCTTATACTGTCTATTTCCCATCCTTTCTTCTAGTGGGCACAAGTGGTGTCTCTCCTTCTCTGGTAGGTATGGTTTCAAGGTTCTATCCTCTCCTCATCCCAGATGGTCCAAGGGCAAGATGGCTGGTACTGGATGCTTTGTTCTTCTTCCAAGTCCCCCGACCCCCCTCTTTCTCTACTGGAGGGTAGAAGGGCAAGACAGGTATGGGAGCTGATTTGTTCTGCCTCCAGGTCCTTCTAGAGAATTCATGGCAGGAAGCATTTGGCTTATTTGGCCTCTGCAGGGGAGGTGACTCAAAGAGGGCGAGGTGGGCTGGAGGAGCCCTCTTTACTCACCTCTCTACTGGAAGTTGGAGGGGCAAGATAGGATCTGTGACACTAATGCTGGGTGTTTTATTCTGCCTCCAGGTCCTCTGGGGGATTCGGTGGCAGGAAGCATCTGTCCTCTCCATGTCAGAGGACTCAAAGGGGGAAAGGTGGGCAGAGGAGTCTCCATTACTCATCTCTCTACCAGAGGCTGTGAGGTTTAGGTTTTTGAGTAACTTCTGTACTATCCTCTGTAGTGACTTCATTCATCTGCTAGTAATATATACTTTCTCCAGAACCTACATAGCATGTGTTGTTTCTGTCCTTTTGTTCATAAGCAATCTGTTATAATATGATGTTTACTAGTTTTACTTTAAATTATCAGAAGATTAACAATATCATATTTTCAAATTTTAGTGATTTTATATTTTTCATTTTGAGGAATGTCTCCATTTCTTTATTCTTTATGTAGTTTTCATAATATATAATCAAGTACAATCATACCTAGTCAGTTCCCTTTACTCTCCAACTTTCCTAGCCTCTCTATCAACATGAACCCCTCCCAACCTCAAGTTCTTTGTTTGTTTGTTCTTAATAATCCATTATGTTGGTTTTGCAAATGCATGCACAGGCATAGGACCATCTTCTGGGACATGGGAAACCTTCTAAAATTTCCATCAATTGCTCTTCATTCCTTGATTGAATTACTATGATTTTTATTTTATATATAACAAAAGACAGAGATCAAATTTCACCATTCTGCATATAGTTACCTAGTTTCCCTAGTGTCCTTTGTTGAAGTCGCTATCCTTTCTCCAATGCACGTAGCTGGCATAATTGTCAGCTGTCTGTAGTTATATATATTTATTTGTGTTGTTAATTAGTTTTATCACTTATGTTTATCCATTTTCAGGTGCAAATGTTTTATGGTATTTAACGTTTTGGTTACTGTGCCTCCACGCAATGTTTTAAAATTGTGTGTTGTGGTGTCTTCAGTTTTATCCTTTATAGTACATATTATTTTGGCTATTTATGATGTCTACTTCCTCCACATATATTTTAATAATATTCTTTTCTAAATCTGTAAAAAAAATGTATTGGTATCTTGAAGAAATTTTATTGAAGTCTGTGAATCACTTTGGGTTATATGATCACCTCAACAATATTAAGTCTTTCAACCATAAACATGAGATAGCCTTCGGTATTTGTGTGTTTTAAAATTTGATTTTATCAGTGGTTAATAATTCTTGTTGTATTAGTTTTTCACTTTTTGTTAGATTATTCTTGTGTATTTGATTATTTTATAGCTGTTTTGTGTAGGATTGTGTCCAACATTTTTTTCTTAGTAAGCTTATTATTGGTATACGAACATGCTACTAATTTGGGTATGTTGATTGTGTAACTCATGTGTTCTAATCATATCCTGGTAATGTCTTTAGATTTCAAAAGGAACACAATCTGCAAACAGGAATAATAATTTCCTATCTGTAAAAGGCATTTATTCTTTGAAAGCACTTATTGTATGCAGATTCATAAAGCACAGATAGGATTAAATTAGACATTCAAATTAGTATTTTAATCTAGTGATTACACTGGTTTATATCTGTCAAAAGGAGTGATGCCTATACAATTGTTTAAATAAGGAGTATATAATAAGTCTTGGCTTTTAAAGAGATAATATTAAAATGCATAAAGCTATCTTAAACAGTATGATAATGGAGAGTATAAATAAATAAATAAATAAATAAATAAATAAATAAATAAATAAAATTAAAATAGTACTAAACTTAATTCCATTACACATGAGATCTTAGGAAACAGTCTACTTAAGATTTGATATGGCGACATTTATGTATGTACAGTAAGTATTTTGTAAGATTGATCACTCCAGACTGGGCAGTGGATATCCAAGTGCTGCATTTTTCCTTTAACTTTACATATTAATTAATTTATTTTACCTTAAGAAAGAAAACATTTACTTGTAGTGAGGAGTGGAAGAAGCACAGAATAGATAGGATGAAATAACTCCTTTTACTATTTCCTTCATTCTTTCTTTTCTCTTCCTCTCTTTTCTGAGAAACAGGAATACAGGATGTTCTGAAATTTTGCATTTGTTTTAAGACAGATTTTTCCACAGTATAGACAGATTTTTCCACAGTAAATTACTCTAAGTTCAAATCTGATGTGTTAAAGTTACATTAGATTAGATCTTTTTCTTCTTTTGAATTCTAAACAGGTCAAATATACGTCTTTTTAGACTCTAAAGAAAAATTCAACTTCAAACCCTACTTTCATTTGAATCACGGAAAAGAGTGAAGTGCTGCTATAACATGTTTACTTGTAGCTATGGAAACTATCACAGTCTTGTTGTAGTTATCAGACTCAAGGATTGCATGCTGTGGTAACACTTGTCTTGGTCCCTTTATTACTCTGGCAATTGTAACATTCAGATGACTCAAGCTACTATATTAAAAATGAAATGCGTGGCTGGCAGGACAGGTTCTTCCTTGGTGCTATGCTCTTGCCAACAGTGAGGCCAACACTATGTTTTTGGCTTGACTTGAAGCAGAACAAAATGTAGCATTTCATTGCCTATCCAAGTTTATTTATGTAAATTGCTATGATCTTTTCTATTTTTGTTTGATCACATTGGTCAATTCAGAGACCCTTGTTTTCTAAAGCTGTCTTGCTATTCTTCTCCCAGAATTCTTTTGTTGTCTTAAAAAAAAGTTATGGTAACTAATTGGATATGTCATGATGAACTGAATTTATTTTATGAACACTTTAATAATTCAGGAAAAAAATCATAGTGTCTAAGAAAATTCTAGGCCATGAAGAAAAAAATACAATTTTTATTGACATTTATAGTTAATAATATAGTCTAAGAAATTCATTTTATATGAGTTTGTAATTGAGCAATTTTGTAGTGGTTTTAGGTAATTGAAAACAGCTATACCATCATCATCTAACTATAACCACTAATATGTCAGTTGACCAAAAACACTGTTTCATGGCAATGACTATATCTTATAAAAGTTCAAGCTTATAAATTTTAATTTGATAAATTAAAATATATTGATATATGTGTTGATAAAAGTGTTTCAACATAAATTGGTATTCTCTATTACCTCATAGAATTTTGAAGGAAGACAGATTGATGACCATTTATTTATTTAGGTCTTATTATCAATCTTTAAAAATCTTCTTTGCAGTAATAAAAATAACTAAAACTGTCTGATTTTTTATAATATTGAATGTTTTTAAAAATAACTAAAACTATGCCATTTTAAAAATAACAGAGATGGCCTGGATTCTGTTTCCAAGAGGAAATCTTACAAAGTCTACAATACTTTAAGTGTCATCTGTAATTCACTCCATAGAGTACATTAGATTACTTTATCATTTTCTGAGTTCAGGATTTGATAGAATGGAAGCACAGAGGAATGCTCTTAGAAATCAAGAAACCTAACTAACAGTGAAGAGATACAAGGATTAGAAAATTCAGTAATGAAGATTAGAGAAAAAGAAATGAAAGAAGAGTTGTAGCTTTAAAAAGTTCTTATTTCAGTGGCTCAGGTATTGACTCAATGATACAAGTGTGAATATTTAAATTGGTGTACAAATCTTCCAATAAAATTGAAAAAAAAGTAGGGTATAAAAATAATCCTAAGAACTTTAATACTGAAAAATATGAAACAGGGATATATTTGTAGGAATATTATTTCTAAACAATCAGAGGATAGCAGAAGTGAAGGGCAACATGAATAAAAATAGAAGTAAAACAAGACATAAACCTGGGTTATTAGGTGGCTGCAGCATGATGGTAGAGCTTCTGACACAGGTCTTGGAATTATCCGTTTTTCTGTCTCGAAGAACAAATGGAAACTATCAATTGATTAGCCTAATGAAGGAGATTTCAGGTGAAAGCCTGTCTAATGCCATCTATCTTTGGCTACTTTCTTGTTTTATGTACTTCCTTCTGATTCTGTTGACTTCTTCTGCCCTATAGTTATCCTGAACTACAGATCTTTTGACATCTGGACTGATTGAAGCATGTTAAGACAAATAACTTGAAGTGCCCCCAGTGGAAGGACCTTCCTTGAATTAGCACAGTTCTACCAGGCAGATCCTGAGATAATGGCTGAGGCACTGATGATCAAAACCAACATGGCTTAGACTACTATAACAGACGCTCCAAATCCTTGATTTGGACTGGACATGTTAAAGACAGAGATTAGTTAATCAGTGCTCTCTTCTTTTTGGCAGCCATGCTGTGAATTAATTTTTTTCCTCTGCCTTCAGCAACTGATTGTCACTTTGGTTTCTGAGACAAGTGTCCTTGATGGTCCATTGGGGCTCCTTGGAGGCAACATCTTCCCTCTAGTTCCATATCAATAATGCACAACGTATCACATGTAAATTTCAGTTCAAGGCTGAAATAGACTTAGCTATGATGTTGACATTGCTGCCCACTGATCAGCCAAAAGAATAGCCACCAAACTTTCCTGTTGGTTTCATTTTATATCTACGACATGAGAAAACAATCTCCAATTATGGTAAAACCATAGCACAATATCTCCAAATTCTTTATAGATAAAGAATTTATAGATAAAGATAGTTACATTTGTAGATCAATAAACTCATGTTACATTTATAAACAAACCCATATTACTTTTCTGCAGGTTCTACCTCATCTATTCATGTATTTATGGATAAGTTTGGGAGATGATTTCCCTATCTCTACTATTTCTTGGACAATATACTTACCAAAATTATCACAAACAAATATCCTTTATATGAATCCAAGAGTTCTGAAACCATTCACTGAACTTTAAGCAATATCGGTCATATCGGTCACAATCACAAATTATAATGAACTGAACTTGATAGAATTCTCTGAATTTATTTTCTTTCTTGTTGATATAAACAATTTCATTTTACTTATCTGTAATATCAAAAAATATTATAGCTATGTATAGCATATATACTTCCAGTATTTAGTGGTAAAGGAAAAGAGGTATACAAATCAGTGATGTCTTCTGTGGAAATGCCACCTTTTCTTCACCTGTGATGCAAGGGGAAATGTCCACTCCCAAATGTCACTCACTGGGTGAGAGTGAGTGACATTTGGGAGTGAACTCACTGTGACATCACAGAGACCTCTATTCCATGGTAAAGCAGCTGTTCTGGGAACTTGCCAACAGAAGCTATGGCCTGACAAAATCTGTCAACAGAAGAACTGCCCAACATCCTCAGATTCCTACCACACCTGTTTTCTCTTTCCCATTCAGCAGATCCCACGAGACATTGCCATGTATGAAAGGCCAAGAAGGGTGACATACGTGTGAACATATGGTACTGCCCTCCTGGGGTAAATGTACATGAAAACATATGGTGCTGCCCTCTTCCTCTTCAGCTAACACAGGAAGGGCTTTGCCATAGTTACATTGTTTATTTTTCCATATGGTTGAAATTGTCCATGAAAATGGATAATTTGCATTAATTTTGCTTCAGAATACTTTCTACATATGAGTAAATATTTGGCTAGGTTTAATACAGTTGCCATTGCTTTGTAAGAAATGCATGTAAATTATGTATGTTTTGTACACATAAGTTTTCTGCATAGATGTAATTATACACATTTAAATACATAGTCTAAACTGTCTATTGCTAAGGGAGCACATATATATCACATGACAAAATTGTCATTTAAACCTTTCTTCTTGTGTTTAAAAAGTTTTGTTTGAACACATACAACAAAAATAATTTTCCTTTTTTTTTTGCTTTTACCATTTCATCTTATTTATTTATTTATTTATTTATTTATTTATTTATTTATTTAGAGTCAGAGTCTTAAAGAGATCCAACAGCTACTATTTACTGAAGGCTGGGGTTAAAGTTGTCTGCCACTATGCCTGTCTGTCTTTACACCTTCTTGAATGAACTGATGCCTAAAGTGTCACTCTAATTTTAGCTTGGAACCAATTCTTGCAAAAGGCTTTATATCATAATAGTATGTGAGTCTTCTAGGATCTTCCCTGAAGCGTATTTCTTTCTCTGTTTTAATTGTTTTTATAGAGATCCTTGACACTATTAAATGTAATTTGCAAACATCATGTGAAAGAAAGTACATTTAGTTTTTTTTATAGTAGCATGTGCTCAAACTGAGGACATCTTATTTATAAATAATGGATGAGTAAAAATATATGGACATGTAAGAGCTCTAAAAGAATGGAAAATAGATCTTTATGCACAGCAAGAAAAGTGGGACATTTTGCTATAGAAAAATATTTTGTTACTGTTTGGTAAAATACTAGTTGGGTGTAGCAGTTAAAAAAAAAATGAAGGAGAAATCTCTGTGTTCTGGTTTATCAAGTAAAGAAAAAAGATGTAGAGAAATGAGAAATGCTGTCCCCTCCCAATTTCACCTGAAACTTAAACCTCAGTGAGAATGGCCATTATGTGGCAAATCATGAGAGATCTTCCCTCAGGTATTTCCCTAATAAACTTTCCAAAAAAATAAAAGAGATGAAGAAGAAAAAAAGAATGTAAGAAAGAAAGGAAGGAAGGAAGAAAGGAAGAAAGGGAGGGAGGGAAGGAGGGAGAGAAGGAGGGGAAGGGAAGGGAAGGGAAGGAAGGAAGGACAGATGGAAGGAAGGAAGGAAGGAAGGAAGGAAGGAAGGAAGGAAGGAAGGAAGAAAAGAAGGAAAGGCAGGAGGGAACATGCTGGGACCTTTGTCTTTCTCCTCCTACTGCACACCACAGGATGCACAATAAAGACCTTCACTAAACCAGTATCTTCACCCTGATCAGTACCTTCACACTTGGCTTCTGGCACTAGAAAATAAATTTGAAGAAAATATCCATCAGTGAAACTTTCTGAATGAGCACGAATGTGTGTGTGTGTGTGTGTGTGTGTGTGTGTGTGTGTGTGTGTGTGTGTGTGTTATACACAGGGTATACTCACAGGAAAGGACGTTAACAAAGACTTAAGCTAAAGGTGACCTATTTGTTTTAAAAAATAACAATAGCCTCCAAATGCTTCCATCCAATGGGCTCAAAAAAAAAAAAAGTGACTGTAGTGTCAATAATGTGAACAGAAAATGCACTAAGCAAATGGACTTTTATTTACAGAGATATCTATGGCTGCCGTAAATTGTCCAATTTGTAAGCCACAGAGATCATTATTGGTCTGACCAGGCATTCTTTCCTCAGATGATTGTTCAATTATTTGGTAGCTGATTAATTATCTTGGATCACTTCCATAATTTAAAGATGGTGTTTTACTCTTTTAGGAACAGTGATTGACCCAAGGTAGAGTTTTGCTTTTACTGCACATAGGTACCACATGTAGAGTTTCAGAATGAGCATTCACTCTCATTAACATACACAGCATTGCTTATAACCAAGCAACTCAGTACTAACTTAAAACAGCATCAGCTTCACACTCATGCTTTTTAAACTGAAACACAATGGCCAAAAAGTAACCTGGGAAAGAAAAGGGGTTTTTTTTGTTTGTTTGTTTGTTTTCACTTTTTGTTTGATTTTTTTTTTTTTTTTTTTTTTTTACTTTTGCTTACACTTTTGCATCACACTGTTCATCACTGAAGAAGTTAAGGGCAGGAACTCAAGACAGAAACCTGGAGTCAAAGGTTGATATAGAAACTATGGAGACTTGTTTATTATAGGCTTTCTTCTCATGACTTGCTCAGCCTGATTTCTTATACAATTCAGGGCCACCAGCCCAGGGATAACTACAATAGACTGAACCCTCCCTCATTAATCAGTAATTAAGAAAATGTTCTACCTGCTTACCAGCCTACAACCCAATTTTATGAATACATTTTCTCAACTGAGGTTTCCTCCTCTCAGATGATTCAAGCTCTGTCTAGTTGATATAAAATCTAGCCATCAGTATTCACTGTGCCCATAGCAAGGCACTAGACGGAAAAAAAAAAAAGGAGAATGGCCTTTTCATGTGACAGTTGTTATAGGAGTTCAATGTCAGGATGTACAGAAGGCTCTGTGCACTTAGGTATCCAATACCTTGTCCTTCTCTCACAGTTTATATTTGAATTGTAGAACTAGGGGTGCAAACAAAAACAGTACCACTTCCCATTGTCTCTACTTCCCTACAACTGTATCTCATTTTCCTTTTCTATGAGTTTTGTTCTGAAAAACATAAGGTCTTAGTTTTAGAGTATAAAATAATTCCAACAAAAATTCCAGTAATGATTCCACTGGACAGAAGATAATACATTCCCTATTCACTTTGGCCTGCTAATGTGTCTGTACCAACAACTAAGAAGGGAGCTGCAGTTTTAGCTGAGGGACTGACTACTGATAGGAAACTGGACTGATACTCAGTAATGTAAGAAATAGTTGTTTACAGAATAAAATAGATCTCTGGATTCAATTATTGACATCACTTTGTTGTGTGATTATGGCCGATGTGAAGCTTTAGCAACCCAACTCCAGACAGAACTACAAATGGCTAGACTCCTTAATAATGAAGGCTTCTGTTACCCTATCAGGTAAAGAATCACAAATATCTGAGGTATTTCCTAAAGGTAAAGGGAATATAGAACCCATAATAGAAAAGGGATACCTATAAAGAAAAACTAGTCATGTAACCATTTACAGACACGAGGGCTTCAACTGCTATGTACTACATCTACTTTGCTAAGTACACACCATATAATTACACATTAAATACATACCTATTTTGTTTCTAGAGTATTTTAGCATGTATATGTGTAATCTGTATTGATTACTACAACACAGTAATTTAGTTGTAGGATCTCAGACAAACATAAAATTCACTATGGTCTTCACCTTTTCTTTTAGAGAGATTAATATCATTTTGGTTTCACAGAGAAAAGTTATATCATAGTAGGCACAACTGGGATATTGTTGTCTTTACTTAAATATTAAGTATGCTGTAAGGAAATCCACACACTGTCAAACTGAGAGATTGATGGAGTGGGCTTGTAATGCCTAAATGTAGATTTCAGCACAACTAGATTAGCTATATCCATATAGCTTCTAAAGCAAAATTTCTAGGAGTATCTCCTAGGTTGGTTCTAAAAGAAATTTACTTTTCACTCAATGTACTGAATAAACAAGATTCTTCTACCTAATGTGGCAAGAGGTATCCAATCATCTGCCAATCTAGATGAAACAAAAAGGCAAAGAAAGGCAAATTTATATTTATTCTTTTTCTTACCATCATTCCCTCACTTCCTCCCACCCTTTCTAACCTCTGCTTACTTCACTTTAACCATTAGAATACAAGTTTCTTCGATTTTAAAAAACAGGATGCACCCCAGAAAATATTCAGTTTCTCAGGAATAATTAAAATGGTATACCATCAGAATCTACAGTTCTAAGGGCTTGAGACATGGACAGTGAGTGTGATGGTACTGGCTTCTTTGCCTTACACCTTTCTGGTGGCTCATAATAGGCTCCCCAGTCTCCATAATCAAAGTCAATTCTTTCACTAAATCCTATCACATACCTAGCTACCTATTTGTCTATCTATGTATCTGTCTGTCTATCTATCTGTCTGCCTATCTATCTATCTATCTATCTGCATCTATCTGTCTATCTACAGTCTATCCATCCATTCTCTAGCTTTACTCTCTATCCAACTTGGTGTGTTTTTAAAACTTTAAATTTATGACTTCAAGAACTGGATATAAGAAACTATGGTAAGATGTTCTGGTTTGTTTCTTTCTTTTAGTTTTTGTCTTCTGATTCTTACATTTATTATTCTAACTTGTATGGGAAATTTCATTCATTTTTCTAAATTCAGTCTTCATCACAAGTTTGAAAAGTCTACTTTGAATAAGATTGCTGCTTTGATTTTGTATATTCCTTCCTTGTTTTCATTTGGACTTGACAATTTGAATTTGTATGCTGTTTTTCAACCCAGGATGTTTTTACTTGATGCAGGCGAATGTCAGGCAACTTAAATACTACTTAAATATACATTTATGATAGGGACTTGACAGCCCACTACCTCCTTATTGGCCTTTCACAGGACTCTTAAAGGACCATATCTAAGAAGAATATCATTTCCCATTTGTATTCATTTACTCTTGCCCCAGACCTAACTTAGTTGACTCAAAATGGCTTAGTGTCTCTTTAACATACAACTACGTCCTTTTTAGTAGCCATTTCATGTCTAAATAATGTTTAAGTGGTCTTTATCTTTGGCCTGCTGCCTGGGATAGCTGCAAAGCCAGACAGAGAACATCACAATATTCTCTGGCAGGCTTTTTGAAGTAAATCACAAATGTCTGCATGCGAAAGCCTACATAGTGTTCTTTTGTTGTTCATGTTGGAACAACTATCCAGGGAGTAGACCTCTGTTCCCAAGGTCTTTATGATAGCACTTTTGAACACAGACAAGCAGTTCATGTAGTTCTTACTGACTTTCCCTTTGTTGCTGAGTCTCATAATGGACTTGTTCTTTTCTGGGCTGGCTCTGAGCTCAATTGCAAA
This sequence comes from Cricetiscus sungorus, assembly GCA_030556225.1. Classification (NCBI taxonomy): domain Eukaryota; kingdom Metazoa; phylum Chordata; class Mammalia; order Rodentia; family Cricetidae; genus Cricetiscus; species Cricetiscus sungorus. Next base: position 21,109,275 of record JANBXA010000600.1, on the reverse strand, counting down.
GCACATTTTAGTTTATCTTGGGAACACCTGTCCTCTTGTTTTTAAATTGTTCTTCCACCACTGTGGAATACAATCTCCCCCTTCCTCTCCCCTTCTTCTGTCTCCTCTCTCCACCTCCCACCCTTCTTTGCTCCTTATTATCCATCATACCCTGCCTTTTTGGAAAATAGCCCTCCTATCATTTCTTTTTTTAAAATAACCCATTTAATTGAACCTAATGTATTTCTGAGGCCCATTTCATTTGAAGCAGTATCTCTAGTGTACACAAATGGCTTTGTTCTGTGCTGTGGAGCTGGCATATAAGCAGAGTCTAATGGTAAAAAGAGCAACCAAAGGTAGTATTCTGAAATGCCTTAATAAATGCATCACTGTTAAAGCAGTATTTAGCTTGATTTCAGGAATATGATAATGATTTTGCCTAGGTAGCCTGAGACAGTGTCTTTCTAGTCATTAAAATAATTCCTTGCATATTCACAACAATCTCAAAATTTTAGTGCCAGAACTTTCTTAGCAGAGTAAGTTATTGTTAAAAATACAGATCCTAGGCTGGGAACACAGTATAGTTGTAGAGCATTTGGGTAAGATGTGTAAAGTACTAAGTTCAATTACTAGAACCAATAAAATGAATTAAGGAAGGAGATAAGAGGGAGGGAAGGAAAGAAAGAAGGAAGGAAGGGAGGAAGGAAGGAAGGAAGAAAAAGGAAGGAAGGAAGGAAGGAAGGAAGGAAGGAAGGAAGGAAGGAAGGAAGGAAGGAACGGACTGACTTAGTTAGAAAGAAACTGACTTGAGTTTTAATCCTGACCGAAGCCCTCACCACATGCAGTGTCTGGCAACCTCTTTAACATCACTGAGTGATGTTTCCTTGTCCCTAGATGAGAACTCTATGAGTTCTCTTGGGACTAACTATGATATTTCACAAAATCACTTAGTGTAATACTTTATGAAGTGTTTGACAGCAGAATTAATATAGCTCTTCTTTCCTACTGTGTATGTTATTGAACTCCAGTGTCCTTTAGAAAATAAATATCATATCTTTCATAAACTCATGTTTTTTTCTATTTTCATCACTGTGAGAAATAATAGATAACCCCCTCTTCTGTGTTTACTTTTTTTCATACTACAATACTGTTGGGTCTGTGTTTACTGTTAACTCTTTTCTCTTCAGAATTACTAGAAAATGGACCAATTTTAAGGATCATGCTATTTCAAAGGCTTTCAAAAAACTGTTGGGAATCACAGATAACTGGATGTCTGGAAAGATCTCATGAATGGATACATGGATTTACAAGTTTGATTTTGTAAGAAACCCAAACCTGCCTTAAGAGAACTTTGCCTAAAAGAGAAGTCTTTGCTAGATGATATAACTGATTTATGTCTGATGTGTGACTAAATACAAATATTATGGATCCAGTCTAATATTCTCTCTGATGTAATAATTTCTCACTTCAGTTTTCAATTACTCAGACCAGCAACTTAGACAAGAGACTGTGACTTTTCTTCTCAGGGCTTACAGCAAAACTTTTCCAGGATCTACTCTTTCTGCTTACTATCAAAGACTAGCTCAGTAAAGGAAGAACTTCAAGAGGAGAAGAAAAATGTGTGCCATTGTATACTGTTTGACCTTTATCTCTCAACTGGATTAATCATCATCTTCTCTGAAAGTTTCTATGCTTTCCCTTTGCCTTTCCAGTTTAGTTTTTATCTATTTTATAATTCTGATTTAGTCTTTTGTATATCCTTGGCTTCTTTGCTAAGACATCGTGATGTCTTTGCAATAATTTAAAGGCATTTGGTTGTATGCTAAGACTATTTTTCCTGAGTACTGGTTTTATCGAACCTCAGAGGGTCTCACATACACTAGATAAACGAGCAACATCCTGATATCTTGACAACTTTTAATTTGTGAAACAGTGATCAGCTACAGTGATCAGCTACGTTACTTAGGCTGGGTTTGAACTCATTCTGTAGGCCAGATGAGCACTGACCTTGTGATCTTTCTGCCTCAGCCTTTAGAGTAGCTGGGATTATAATCCCACATTCCATCAACACTTTTCCTGAACACTCTAGTATATTTATGTCACTTGTTTAGAGTTTCTGTCAGATAATGATAATTTAGAGCCTCTTCGTCTTGTGATATCATATATTGTCATTCCCTATTTAAGCAGTGAATCATCTGGTATTTAGTATGATAAATGGCTTTTAGGAAGACTTTTTGGGATGATGTTCATATATTTTGTTTCTCTTGTTCAAGCAGGATGCCACACTAAAAAATAGAAGGGAGTAAGAGCCTGATTACTGCCCCAAAACAAGTGAAATTCAGGTTCCTTACATTTCCTCCACTGAGATTCTATTGGAAGGTAGTAATGCATTGTGATCACATAGGCTCTCTTTACTGGTAAAAGCACCTAGTTACTTGTAGACTGGGCAGAAGGCCCATCTCTTTCTACTTAGCTTATTTCACATTACAAGTCTTATTGAAATCAAAAGTGTTATGTCAACTGGGTATATTTGAAATGAGGGTACACAAGATAGTTTTTTAGGGTAGCATATAAAATAAAAGACGAAATCTTCTGTCTTTCTGAATTATGTGTTTCTGAATTAGATCTGGTGAGAAGTAGCAGGCTTGAAATTTTTCTGTTTCATTTTTGCTTTTTGTTGTTACAAATTTGCCTACTTTATAAATTCTTACCCAGGACATACATGTTTAAAATGGAAGCCCATGGAATGTCCCTGGGTGCCAGCTTCCTGAAGCATTCTTTGCAATCTCATGTGTTCAGAATGTCATAGTATAGAAAAGTCCTTAAAAGGTGTTATTTTAGTGTTAGGTGTTATTTTACTCAGTTTTAATGGCAAATAATAGGAATTATTGCTAGGATAGCAATATCAGTTTGCAAATTAAGTTTAACATTCAAGGACAAGGGAAAATTTTAATTACAAAGAAATTGAAATATTTTGCAAATAATGAGATAAATTCTATCATGAATTATCCTTGTTAGTATTCTAGCTACCGGATATTTCTATATAACCTATATTCAACATTATGAGAATAAGGAACACTGAACCAAAAAGATATTTGTTTGAATTAATTTTTTTCTTTCAATAGTACACTAGACATTTTGGTATATATTTTCAGGAAGTACAGTGGGGATCTGAAAAGGAACTGAAAAAAATAAATCATTCCTAAATTATGCCTTGGAACTTTTGGTGTGCTTTTGTCTGTTTAAAGCAGGCATAAATAAAGTCTTCCAACTGATTGAAGCCTTTACTTTAAATGTTATAAATCTGCATAATGTCAAGTTTGCAGACTGTTTTTGAATTTCACAAGGATGTAACAAATGCCACCATGAAATAACTTTTACAACTGCAATTATATACTTATATACAGTTTTGATATGAATAAGTGAACTTAAGGAAATAGTCTAATTTCATGATTAGTAATCATGTTGACCTCCTAGATTGTAGAACATTAATTAATTAATTTATTTCTTTCACAGTGGAAATCTCAAGTATGCATAGAGATGTTTATAACTTCAAAGACATGGTCATTACATATGTCAGTGCTGTAGTTGTTGAAGGACGAACATATGATAGTTATGAATAATATTGTCATTAACCTCAACTGCTATTGTGTTTTAGAAACAAATATTTTAAATAATCATAAAATGCCATGCAAAGTTAAGTGATTTTTTTTCCTTTTTGCCTCACCTATGATGAGATATTGTTTGCCCTAATATTGTGCAGGTTTTGGGCAGATAGCTATAGTGCCATGAGTTCATAAGTAGCATGATTATGTAGTATTCAGAAAATATAAGTTTTCCTGAGCATCTGCCCATCTCCAAGTTCTTACATCCCTTCTGCTTCCACCTCTGCAATAATCCCTGAGTTGAAAAAGGAATAATGCAGTGATCCCATTTACAATTGAGTACCCTGCTATTTACGCATTTAGTTGTCTCAGATTCTAGCAGAATATAAGGGTTAATTATTTTATAGCTTTTCTATATACATTGCATGTATATGTTTCAAAAATCAATGTTATTATTCATTAAGAATAGATTTATGAATAGTTCAACTCCATGAACTATGTTTTCAATTAGTCTTATTTAGGGTTTAAATGTGTATAAGGACACATAGAATACCAATAAATCATTGTGTGATATGAATAACACATAATCAGTTGAGTATATAATATTAATTTATTACAAAAAATAGATGGTAAATACATATAAGAATTAAATTAAAATGTAAGTTAATGTTGCTTCAGAGCCCACAGTTGGATTTTGACTTGGTCACATATTTAAAGAGATTAGTAAAAGACACCAAATAATGACACCAACTCTGCTATAAATCACACAACCATTAGTATTGTTTCATCATCTCTAGTTGAAACAATCTTTGGGTACTAAAATGAATTTAGTTGTACATAATAAATACATGTTTTAATACACCTAACAATGACAGGTAAATAGCCTACCACCATTCTTTAGGAGAACAAGAAAACTAAAGAAAACTTTCCAAAACAGAATTCATACTGAATAAAAGTCAGTATTCAGATTTTATAAGAATCCACATTCATAATGAAATAGTTCTACGTAAATCACATATGCATTTGTTTCCCTAAATGAGTGAAAGTGGAAATGAACTAACTGAATATGTGAAAAATTCATTTGACTGGTCATCTGGTAAAAGAGCATTTCCTAATGGACAGTGATTACAAACGGGCTAGCTCCCAGTGGCATTGACATGTGTAATGTCAGATACTATATTACCTGGACAAAATAATGACTGTCCAGGGAAATGATGATGGGTAATAATACTTTATGCTTAGTTATCATTACAGAGTAATTAAGATTCTTAACAGTAGGAGATTTTAAACATTAAAAAAAATCACTAAAAAATGCGGAAGCAAGCATCTTGTCTTTTTCAGGTAGGTAGCCTTTTATGACAGGAAACAAAGATCGGATGTAGCAAATGTTGTGTTTTGCCTACCTTTGTATTTTAGTACTTCAATATAGCCACATTTATCCAAAGACTTGTTCTGTTATTGAAGGGTAATGGTGGGAACCAACTTAAGAACATGTAAAATGCAAGATTTTTTAATCAATGCAAAGCTATTAATTTAACCAACCCTTCCTGTAATAATATTGAGACAGACTGTCTGCCTGTTTCTACATTATAGCTAGATTTGCAATCTGTGTAGAATGTAATGAGGTGTGTGATTTTTGTGAACTTATTGCTTCAGAGAGACTCACAAAATTTAATACTACTGAAGATTTTGTATTTTTAAAAATACATTTATATAACACAAAGACAATAATATTTTAGTGGCAGCCGCTAGACACTTTGTACAGTTCTTATTATACATGAACTATTTCCTCTAACTCTACATTTAAACTATTTTGGAGCATTACAGAATTTAATGTTTTATTAAATCTCCTCCATAACTCTGTCTCCAGATATCTAAGGGTTTTCGTTACTTTCTATATTTCCATGTTGCGCTATTGAAAACTTGGAAAGTTGTGTTTGTAGCCTTTTATCTTATTTTAGGTATTGAAGATCAGGTAATTTATCCATTGGAAGTGTTTTTATACTCTAGAATGTTCAGAGAGCACCACAGGAAAATGTCTCCAGTTTGCTAGAAAAAATAATTATTCTCACAATGTTCTGGTATTCTAAGATGTGGAGTGGAGTATTTTCATGAATTATATGAATTAATGTGCTGTAATTTGAAAACTGCTTGCAGATTATTGCGTCTCATAGGCATGGTGCATAATTGTGAGTTATTCCAACATATATGTAGTAATGCTATAGATACTTGCTCTACTTCATAGTAGTATTTGGACCATATGAGGATGAGAGCTATGGTGTTTAGTTATTGGTAAAACTCTAGTTTTAACAGTTTCATCAAAATCAGCCAAATAAAGGATTTTTTTCTTAGAATTCAATGATGAATCAAATAAAGAATTCTTAAATCCTGTTTACAATCTTCTCAAGTATAATAGAACACTTGTCTTTCAACATACTCTAGAAGAATCCATTATGAGAGATGTTTCGATAAGTTAAAGGCAGAGCTAAAACAAACTTTGTTTGAGAAAAATGTGATTCTATAGGAAAATTTAACCTGGATAAAAATGGACTATCACAGTGTTTAAATGGTTTTAAAACCATTGTATTAACAAATAATAATACATATCTTAATTCCTTAAATATCCATAATTTATAACTGAAATAATAATCTAGAATAGATGTTTGTTATAGAAGTGTAGCAAGCTATTAATATCAGATGTATGTAGCAGATAGTTTTCATATTTATTGCCTATCTATAACTAAGCATTTCCCTCTATTCTATATTGACTCAGTATAATCAATAACCTCTAATATATGAACTTGGCTCATGCAATCTAAAACTCAGAGAAAATGTCTAGTCTTTGGTCTTTATGCATCCTGAAACACACTTTCCAATTACTTAGGTATATTTTCTCTCATAGAAATTATACATCTTTTTCCTAAGGAGCATTCAGTCAATGAGTCATTATCATATACTTTGCCAGGAACTTCCAAGAATTTGAAGTTGCCTAGCTGTCTTTTTGGACATCCACAGTTTAGAATTCAGGATGGTTATACAAATGTGCTGTGGATATTGTATCAAAGTATTCTATTTTGATTTTGATTGAATAATATGAAAATGGGCTTGTGGAAATCCAGGCATGGTATGTGTATAAGGCTGTTGGAGTTCAAAGCATATTTCACAGAGGAGGTGTCTTGTTACTATTCTGCCAATCAAACAGATCATAACATGTAAAGCAGTTGTCATTAATCTCTAGCCACCATCTAATAAGATATCCCATAAATTATTGCTTCTAAAAACAGACTATTAAAAAACAAAAGGGGAAAGCAATATCCACACTGGCTTTCTTTATTAAAAATGTGGATAAAAAAATGCCACTCTGCAGAGTTGTGCTTTTAATTGGATACATAAAAACAATAGGTGCTGGTTTCAGTATCCCTGTACTCATTGTTATGGAAGTCCTAAGGTTTTGCACTACTGAAACATGGGGGTGCGGGAATCAGTTGTTTCTATTAACTGGAGCAGGTATAAATGGTCAAATAACCATGACACAGTTGCAACAAAAAGTAATTGAAGTGACTGAAGGCCATTCCATCCTTGCTCTGCCTGCTATCTTATGTTAATATTGAATATTTTTTTCTGTGAAATATATTATGGTCTTGACTTCTAAGCAACCAAAGTCCTTGACTGTGATCTATTGTTCTCAGACGCGTTGGCTTTATATGCAACGTTTCCCTTTACATAACACTTACACCCTATAGTTAATTCTTCTCTTTTGGCCACCTTTTAATTTCACTTACTCTTGATTGTCTCTTCCATGCATTTTTAAAATTGTTATTCACATACTCACATTTCCACTCTTACAGAGACCCTCCTCACAAGCTATAAACCCATATATTGGCTTAACTGTTGTCTTTCTGTTCCTGGATGCTTTATAGGAAACCGCCATTTCAGGTCTGATTAAATTACCTCTCTCCCCGGAAGAGTGTTTCTTTAGTCAATCTTCTTTTTTTTTTCATCCTTATTCCTTCATCAGTTATTGGGATAATGTTTTTGATATTGTTAATTTTCTACTTTCTAGATCTTTTTGTTTTGCTTTGTTTTTTCCACCTTCACTACCACTACCCTGATGTAGGCCACCATCTGTAGCTGCAATAACTAAATTGCAGACTTTCAGACATCCTCCCTCCCTTATGTTAAACATTTCTCATTTGTTCTCCATGGTTTTCAGGAAAAAGAGAAAACCCTTTGGTTTTCTTTTTGTTTACTCCTTCAAATAATAATATACTTCACCTACAGTTTCTTTGAGCTCTAAACCATATGAAGGTTTAGTTTCCTGAAACTTGCATGTCTATCCAACTATTCAGGCCCTCTTGATTCATTTCAATGAGTCAATTTGAATTGATTTTCAGACTCGGTTTGTTACCACAGAAGCCAGTTTTCTACAGAGTAAAAGACTTACGCCCAAGTAGGATTTGTCTTATTCTAGTGTTCTTGTTTTATTTTGATTGCTCATATTTCAATGGACCTACTTCCATCACTGAATACAAATAGATAATATCTCTTCTAATGGAGTATATATTTTAATATTTTTGCACTTATGGTGCATATTCTTCAAGGGCCACACTAGCCTTATACATATATCCCAGATTGTTATAATATGTGTTTAATACACATTTGAATAAACAAATAAAAGTATGGGCTATGTAATCTTCTATATACATTAGATTTATTATCTTCTCTCTTTTTGTTTGAAGAAATCAAGGCTTATGGAGTCTAAATAAAATTCCATAAAATTTCCTTCAATTGCCAGAGAGCTGGCAATTGAAAAAAAATATGTCAAATTTTAGAATAGTTGACTCTACCACAAAGATGCAATGAAAGTACAAGAACTCTGAATCCAAAGCTGTCTGCTATGAAGTTAAAGTCTCTACTTATCCCTCCATAAAAGTTATGTCTCAGTTCACCAAAGGGCGAGAAAGTTACATATGGCAGTGTTTTGTTAGATAATATAAGCAATTGGAGCATAGCAGAATAGAGTTTATAAGAAACATTTGTTATTATTCTCATTATCACCTCCTTACCTGCTTCTAGGAAAGCAAACATGGGAGGCAAAGATATAGACCTCCTGGGATACCACAAATGAAATTCAAAGTTCATCAGAATTTAATAGAACACAAAGTCATTTCCTAATAATATGAAAGACAAGCAAAGTTGTATCATGAAATCCTATACACATTAGAGAGTTTTTACTTGACATTTATAGGAAATTACTGCAGAGAAATAATACTAATGTAGAGAATCCTCAAAGGTAATGTGTTATGCTATTGTAACTTCACACCCATAGATGAACTGACAAAAACAAAATTATGCTAAATTTATCTGTGTTGAAAACCAAGGGAGGTCATTGGAATATCATTTTTGCAAAGAAGTCTTAAGAAAAACTACCTATGGCAGCTGTGAACTTTTTTGGAATGTCTGTTAGTCTTTATTCTTGATATGTTTTCCTTTAAAAAAAATAGAGAAATATATTCATAAACACACACACACACACACATATATATATATACATATATAACTGCTAATGATTTTTAACAAGTTTCTCTTTTAAAAAATTAAGGGTGTGTGTGTGTGTATATGTGTGTGTGTGTGTTTGTATATAAATAACCAACCACTAACATATGATACGTTAAACGTATTTAACAAGCCTAATTTTCCTTCTGATTTAATACAGCTCAATAAATGGAAACTGTGCAGTCAGAATAATGAAAAGAGGACATGATTTATCTCATTCTGTTTGTGTCCTTCCTATGTTCTTTTGTACTGTGATTGCACTGCTGGATAATATTATTTTGTTCCCAAGGAAATATGTCCTTTTGATTAGGTTGTAGATATTCTCTCATTTGTCACTGTTATATCACGCTATGCCATGTAACAGCAGGAACTCTTGATTATTTAATTGCTTGTAAGAACTCATTAAATCCCACTATCAATCTTGGGACATATGGTAAACATCACCCAATAGTGTGAGAGGTTGTAGCCATGATCTGTCACTAAGGCAAACCCCTTTTCAGCAACACAGATGTTGGTTTAGTTGTCTGATCTTGATTATCCTTTAGTTGATATTGATTTACAAGTGGGGGCCATCTAGTCATCTTAATCCACACTTTAAAGTTAATAGTATAACCATTTGTAATTTTGTTATAAACATACTCAAATGAATCTTCTTTTGTTTTGTGCTTGATTTTCTTCCATAGTAATTGAGTTTAGGCTCTTGCCAATGGTGTACAACAAATTTTTAATTCTATATTTTTCTTTTGCTGAGATTCAAACAGTACATCCTAATAAATAAAATAATTGATACAGATAAATATTAATATCTGGAATTCATATCCCAGTATTCCTAGTGCTTACTTCCTTTCTGACACTTTCTGGGTGTTCAAGATTCGAAGCAAGGACGTGGTGGGTCATCTGGAGCGAAATTCCAGTTTTCCCTGGGTCTTTCAGTAGGAGCTGTGATCAACAGTGCAGATAATACAGGCGCTAAAAATTTGTAAATCATCTCTGTGAATGGCATCAAGGAACGACTGAAAAGACTTTCTGCTGGCATGGATGACATGGTGATGACCACAGTTAAGAAAGACAAACCTGAACTAAGGAAAAAGGTACATCCAGCAGTGGTAATTAGATAACGAAAGTCGTATCAAAGAAAAGATGGGGTATTTCTTTATTGTGAAGACTATACAGGGGTCATAGTAAACAATAAAAGCAAGATGAAAGGTTCTGCTTTCACAGGTCCAATTGCAAAGGAATGTACAAACTTGTGGCCCAGGATTGCATCCAATGCAGGCAGCATTGCATAATTCTCCAACGTATTTGTAACATATATTCATTAAAAAGTCTTTGCTTCAAAAAATATTAATATCTGCCTGTTATTAGCCATGGGAGTGCAGTATCATTGGTTTTTCTGAAGTATCCCTTTTAAGACAGCTGTTTTTGTAAGAGTCAAAGTTTAAAATAAAAACTCTTATATCGTCCATTAAATGAACTTATTTTTTAAAATGTAGAGTTACAGTATATGTTTAGATTATTTACCCATATATTGACTGAAGTCTGTAATATGAGTACAGTAGCCACTTGGTGTAATGTTTAATTGAAAATAGTTTTATTGCACCAATCTGTTTTTTGGAAAGTCATGCACAACATGGCTAACTGTAGGAAATCAGGTGCATTAAAAAAATCACCCAGAATCCCTCTTCTTTTGGAATAATTGACATTTAGCCATTAGAAAAACCATATTTCTAGGCATATTTAGTAGAAGTCCTGACACTATATGTATATACAGAATAATTAGCTTGAATTCTGGAAACTTCTTTGAGCTCTTTCAGCAAATATATGAAGTTATTATTTATATTTCAGAAACAATTTAGTCAGATTTCTCAGACTCCTCACAAGGAATAGAGAACTCAGAGGTTCGTTTTTCAACTTAGCATCTGAGAAAAGAGCCAACTAAGGGAATTCAGTGCAAATGAATTTCAAAAGTTTGAAGTCATTCATTTCAGTTTTGAAAATACTCTCATAGGAATAATACCAAAAATTAAATGTTCCTACAGAATAACATCTCAGCTTTTTCTGAAATAGAGGTACACTTATTAAAGGTTACATATTCTTTATATATATTCACACATATGTATATGATTAGAATTCTCTTTCTCTCTCTCTCTCTCTCTCTCTCTCTCTCTCTCTCCACACACACACACACACACACACACACACACACACACACACACACACACAAGAATAGAATCTCCACAAAGGCAAAATTTAGTAGCAACATTTCATTTGTGTTGTTTGGAATGCAAATACAGAAAGCATTGAGTAAATATTTATATTATGAATGAAACAGTTAAGTTACTACTGTGGTAGTATACATATAAATTCAGGCATTGCCTTGTCAGGAGTATAAATTTTTTATGTCGGTGATTAAACCTGTTCATTAAAAAATTTCTTTTACAATACACTAGTACTTTATTAACTATATTCCACTCATTCTCACTTATATGTGTGGTAGGCACAATGATAAACAATTGCCCATGCTCTCTCTCTCTCTCTCTCTCTCTCTCCTCTCTCTCATAGTTGGCTTGAAGCATAAACAACAAAAAAGGTGCAATGATTAGTCCAACTTTACTATTAAGGAAACCATCCTGTAGTAAAATTAAACAACTCGTTTTGAAACAAATGAACAACCAACAAGAATGAAGATAAACAGTCCAGGTTGAAATCTAAATGAACCTGCCTCTTAAATCTTTATTCCCAATTATTCCCCGTGAGATGATAAAAGTGGGGTTCTTTTTTTTAAAACATTTATTTATTTTATGTTGAACATAATTATACATGCTTTTTTTATGAAAACAAAAATGTATACACAATATTTGGGAATTTGGGCATCATTCTTTCCAAACTGCTTCCTGCTGGTAGGGGGCGCTGTCATGGAGGAATCCTAAGAAGATGCAGAAATCCTGGCTGTGTTGATCTGCAAGGCTGCATTGTCCCATTGCCGTTGCTTCAGGGGGTCTTGCTCGATCAAACCACATTAGTCTGGAAGGATTCCACAGCTTTTCATTTTCTGTGGAAAAAAATTAGAAATCCTTTCCCCCCGTAACTTGTTCTTCGGCTTAAATTTTGAAGTCAAAGCATTACATATATATATATATATATATATATATATATATATATATATATGTGTGTGTGTGTGTGTGTGTGTGTGTGTGTGTGTGTGTGTGTGTTGTGTGTGTGTGTGTGTGTGTTTAATTAATCCAGCAGCAGTTTTTTCCTTCTTTTTTTAATTAATAATATAATTTAAAAATTTTACATGTGGATCCCAATTTCCTCTCCCTTCCTCCCTCCAAACCTCCCCCATCCCTCCCTCTTACCTCTTTCCCCTGTGACATGCACTCTGGCCATCCTCCCCTCCCACCCCCCACACCCCCATTCCACTTGTAGGGCTATGCTGTCCAGGTTGGGTCATATAAATCTGTCAAGTCATTTGAAGTAGGGACTAAGACTTCTCTCCTGTCTCTAGGTTAAGGGGGTATCCCTCCATGGGGGATGCGTCCGCAAGGTCTTTTTGTGCACCAGGAATAGATCCAGTTTCTACTGTCTGAGGACCCCCAGACTGCTCAATCTTTCTAGCTGAGACCCATATGCAGGGGGTCTAAGTCAGTTCCATGCTGGGTTCCTCGCCATCAGTCTGGGGGGCCCAAGCTCCTCTTTATTCATGTCAGCTGTCTTTGTGAGTTTCTGCAACCTAGTCTTGTCCCCTCTCTCTGCATCTGGATTCTAGTTGACTCAGTGTTTGGTTATGGGTGTTTGCTTCTGTTTCTTTTATCGTTATTCTTCTCTTCATCTCATTGCTAATTGGTTACGGTGAATGTTATCAGTTCGACCTCCACAAAGGGTCTCCTGACCATTAGAAAGTAAATAAAATTACTTAGCATTCACAATTGCTTAGAGTGTTAGTTGGAATTATTCTTGTAGATCTCTGGACATTTCCCTAGTGCCAGATTTCTCTTGAAACCTATAATTGTTCCCTCTATTATAGTATCTCTTTCTTGCTTTCCTCTATTCTTCCCTTCTCCTTCATATCCTCCTCTCTCCTCCTCACATTATATTTCTTCTAACTCTCTCTCTTCTGCCTCCGTCCTCCAAATTTGCTCAGGAGATCTTGTCCCTTTCCCCTTCTCCAGAGGACTGTGTATGTCTCCCTTAAGATCCTCCTCCTTTCCTAGCTTCTCTGTAGGTGTGAATTGTAGTCTGGTAAGTCTTTGCTGTTTGTCTAAAATCCATATGTGAGTGAGTACATACCATGTTTATCTTTTTGTGACTAGGTTACCTCACTCAGAATGTCTTCTTCTAGTTCCAGCAATTTACCTGCAATTTTCAAAATTCCATTTTTTTTCCATTGAGTAGTATTCCATTGTGTAAATATACCAAATTTTTTGCCATTCATTCTTCTGTTGAGGAGCATTTAAGTTGTTTCCAGGTTCTGGCTGTTACAAATAATGTTTCTATACACATAGGTGAACAGATGTCCTTGTTGTATGAATGTGCATCTCTTGGGCATATGGCTAACACTGAGAAACCACCCTACTGACCTCTAAATGGCTGTACAAGTTTGCACCCTCACCAGCAGTGGAGAAGTGTTCTGCTTTTTATATATCCTCTCTAGCATAAAAACTGTCTTTGGTGTTTTTGATTTTAGCCATTCTGACAGGAATAAGATGGTATCTCAGAGTTGTTTTGATTTGCATTTCCCTGATGGCTAAGGATGTTGAGCACTTTCATAAGTGTCTTTCAGCCATTTTAGATACCTCTATTGAGAATTCTCTATTTAGTTCTGTCTCCACTTTTTAATTGGATTATTTGGTGTTTTGGTGACTAGGTTCTTGAGTTTGTTGTATATTTTGTGGATCAACCCTCTGTCAGATGTGGGATTTGTGAGTAACTTTACCCATTCTGTGGGCTGCCATTTTGTCTTGTTTACTGTGTCCTTTTTCTTACAGAACGTTTTCAATTTCAGGAGATCCCATTTATTAATTGTTGATCTCACTGTCTGTGCTGTTGTTTCATTCAGGAAGTGGTCTCCTGTACCAATTTTTTCAAGGCAAGGTTTACTAGCATGGATCTTTACCCATTTAGTGCTCTCAAGTCTGTTTAACCACAATGATGCAACTAAAGTTATGTGACAGTTTATATTTTTGCACTTCTGTTGCCTCAGCAGATACAGAACTATCTAAGAACACAATTTTGTTTGTTTTAAATACTTCCATATGTTCCTTAGTAAGTAAATGCAACAATTTGAGAAAGGGAAGGAGAGTGTTGGTGTGGCTTTGGGAGTAGGGGGAAATGATTTTTATATTTTAATTTCAAAAAGAAAAAAAACTATAAAATGAGCACATTTTATCCATGTTTCCATAGCTTATAAATTCTAATGTTCATTAACTGAGTAAACTGATCAATGTTATACCCCACTTTGTGTTCACCTCCGTTTTCCTTTTACTCCTTTTTCTATTGTCAGTTCACATGTTTTTCTCATGACCCTGTCTTTACCTTGCAAACAGCACATGCCTTAAAAAGGCAATAATCAGAGTATTGAATCTGTCAAACACTAGAAGAATGATTTGAGTCCTTTATGAATACTGACAATAATGTCTAATTAAATGACTTATTGTTAACTCTTCAGAATTATTCTGTACCTGCAACAAAGAACAATAGAATTGGTAGAGTAAATAATAAGCTTACTAGAATTAATTAGTAGGTCACAATACATCTATTTGGGGTTTCACTATCTGGTACTGATCTATAGTATCAAAAAAACAATGTTGCCATATGGAACCAGTGAGAAAGACAGAAAGACACAAAGTCCTGTATTTGTAGCAGAGTTACACTGGGATGCACTTGTCTTTTTATGATTAATTTAGACATTTCACTAATAGATTCCAAGATAATTGCCAGATAAACAGCTGTGCTATCCCTATAACGGGAGGAAATGAGTGAGGGATATTAAATAAGGATAAATGTTTCTCAGGTGCATTAATCTGGAAAATGGGGCTCATTGTAAGACATTCTGTCTTCCTTGGTATTTGGGTTTGGAAATTGGAGTATTAAGGCACAAGGACATGAAAGGGCACCATTAGAAGAAGGCATAATAACAAGTGATTATAATAGCATCGTTCTTGCCTTTTAATTATTAAGTTTTTCACTAAAACTTGGTATATGTGGAAAAATAAGTTTTCTAAATATATACAAATCCTGAATTAAAACATTACACTTCAGAAAAATAATAATTAAAAAAAGAAATAATTAGAAATAGAATTTAGTAAAAGAACTAGGTTATTTATGACCATTAACTATTCCTTTTCAACATAGCCTATTTTAACTTTAAAGTAGAAATATTTACAACATAGAACAAAGGGTTAAGACCATCAAAAATTGCAAAACATGTAGCTTACCATATATGTTTTTGCAACCCAGACTTAAGAAATAGACATCCTATTTGTAAATATGGGGAAGGCAAACCATCAATATCATTAAATTTGCTCAATGTGATATAGTGACAAAGGTAAATAGACAATTGGATCCAGGAGCTGCATTAATAGGTTAAGTAATGACATATCTTTTGGCAGCATCTGCGTCAAAGTGCTTTCCTGTTGGATCTGCTTGCTTTACTTTCCAGCAGTGTAAAGTGCACCATACTTCAAATTCAGGGGCTACATGTGAAGGTTTGTAGAGAAGAAAGGAAAGGAAAAATGATGTAATCTCAAAAAACCATAAGCAAAATTAAAAACAAAGAGTATTTTTGCTCTTGTAAACTATCAGCTAAAACATTTCTAGACTTAGCATATTGATGGGAACTATAATAGGCTCATTTTATGACTTCCATTTAAGTTCTTGCTAGCAGAACCCAATGCCATTTTAAAACACCAAGTTGCCTGAGGATTTTCCCACTGATAGTGATGTAGAAAATGACCAGAAACCCAATAAAAGGACTAAGACAATAGAAGCAGATAAAACAAAGATCTATCTGGGGAGAGAAATCACTTGTTACAAGCACTTGTTGCTTTTGCAGAGGAGATGGTTTGGTTCACAGCACCTAAATGCAGCTTCACAATCATCCTCAACTGTGGTCATAGAGGACATGCCACCCTCTTTTGACCTCCATAGACACCAGGCATGCACCCAGTGCATGTACATGTTATACAAGCAAAGCACTTAAGCACATAAAGTAAAGTATATTTTTAAAAAAGGATTGACCAGCTGCATCCTTGAAGGTAATAGATTGGCCTTTGATTAATTAAAAGTATGCAATTAAATATTGTGATATGTCAGATCTTTTGGCTGCATAGGTTAATTCCACTCAGAGCTGTTGGCATTGATAAATTATGCACTATGACATTTAACATTTCTTATAGACAGTTTTAAAAAGCCTTGTATCTGATGCTTTGCTTCTAGGATTTTTGTATCCAGTTAGTCTGGATGAAGTTAATAATGAACACTCCTAATACAGGCTGGCCTATACCTCAAATATTTCCTAGTGGTTGTGAGATGCCATTCTCAGAAGAAGAGCTCTGTTGAAAAATCGCTGTCTGGAGAACTACAAAATTCAGGCTGTTCTTCTGTTCGGAGACATTGCTAAGGCTCCTTGGCACAGTGAGTTTAAACATCCCACATGCACAGTATGGAGACACACTTTTATAAATGTTATCATAATACTTTGACACTTGTCATTTAATTTCATATGTGCTACAGGGACAGTCTGAAAGCTGTCCTTGTGGCACTTAAAACATGCTAGTTTATTCTTGAAAATATTCATTTTCCATTGAATTTTTATTTTTTTTGGTGGGGGGAGCTTGGTGGAATTTAATGTCCATCTTACAGATAAGGGCTTGGCTTCAGAGACCTTGTATGTATACATGGTTCATCTAGAAGATGAGGAACATGTGATAAAACTGGAAACTAAAAGAAAAACACTTAGGCAAAGACAGAATAGTTTCATGCAAATGTGAGACAAATGTGAGACATTTTATATTATAAAATAATCTCCAGCTTTAACATTGTTCTTTTCTAATACTTGAAGATAGAATGCAAAGTGTTGATAGCAAAAACAAGGCTTTAAGAGTTTAATGGCTGACCTTATAGCTAGCAACTCAGCAACCTCATTTCATGTTTCTGAAACCTCTCATGTTCTTGCTATCATGAAATGGTATATTATTTTTTTTAATTCAAAGGTACCCTAAATTAAATGAAAGATGAAGAATGGTAATGGACTTAAGTATGTGTCAAGAACCTTAAATATCCTCTTGAACTTAATCACTAAAATATTCTCCTGTCATGAATTGTATGGGTTTCCTTACCCAAGAACAGAAGGCAATAATGCTTAAAATAGAGGCTCAAATCTGGCCACCTAATAACCACTGACACTAATTTTATAAACTTATGAGAATTAATGCTCATACAATTAAGGAAGATTATAGAAATGGACAATGTTGAGACATCTTTACTTACCATGCATTGTTCACAGTAGCCAAGAAGGGAAAAAACAAGTTGTGCAGCCAACTGATGAATGTATATGATCCACAAACCATGTGCAAGGCATTCATCCGTAAACAGAAGAAGATAATGGCATTAGCAGAACATGTGCAAGTAGAGAACATTATCGCACATGCAAAGTCAGGCAGGAAAAGACAAGTGTTTCATGATGACACTCACGTGTGAAATGGAAAATACTCTGGGCTTGTACTAATTCAGAGTCACATGCTGTTTGACAGAGATGGATAAAGTGGCCTGATGGGATGGAAAAAGTTGGAGAGGGAGGGAGGGAGTAAAGAACAGAATCATCAATGGGTATTAAGTTACAGATAGATTAAAAGTCTTTGATATGCTACTGTATAGGAGGGAGACTAAAAATAACAACATTATTTATATAAAGAGGTTAGTGAAAGGACTGTTGAATGCTTTTAGCCTGAAGAAATGCTAGACCTTTGAAGGAATACATTAACCTAATTTATGCATTAATACATACATTTACCAAAGTGTTACATTATTTCATAAACAGAATTTTGTTTTTCTGTATCAATTCAAACCTATTTTAAAAGTAATTGTAATTTATAGTACTAGCAAAAAATAATTATCTAAATACATATAAATTTCCATCAACAATTGAATGAATACTGCAATATCATATTTGTACTGGAATACTACTCAGAAACTGAGAGGCTCAAATTTTAGATTAATATATAAGTATTAAAACAAACATGATTACCTTAAGAATATTTTTGGAAAGAGAATGCATACTATAATTTCATTTATGTAAATGGGAAAATTAAAAATTGTCCATATTAGTGGTCAGGGCAGCAGCAAAATCAGAAGTTGAGAAGAGCAGAGTGGACCAGCTGGCAAATGAACACTATCAAGGACAATGAATTTGTTCCTTTTCTTGGCTTTTGTGATTTACTCATGTCTGCATACACATGTCAAATCTCATCCCATGTGCATTGTCATGAATATGATTTTACTTCAATAAAGACACCTAAAGAAACATGAAAGAATCACAAGATTTGTTTCACAGATATCACTAGATTCTCAAGACTCATGGCCTATATTTGGATGAAAGAATATAATTTTTGGCACAAACAAGGATCTGCGGAAACTTACTTAAGCCCAAGAGTTTTGTCAGATTTTGAGAAAGAAATTTAAAGTTTTATTACCTTAGTTAAACTTTAATAAAACTCAAGTTTCAATTTATTTGCTTTGTTTGGTTCTTTGAGACTATGACTATCTAGCACTGGCTATCCTGGAAATCACTATATAGACCAGACTGGCCTCAAACTCACAAAAATTCATCTGCCTCTGCCTATTGTATGTTGGGATTAAAGGTTTGTGTCACCACATGTACTACTCAATTGTCACTAACAGTAATCATGCAGAATTTTCTGAATTACAAGCAGAAAATATAATCTCAAAAACTTTATCAAAGGTTTTGTTTTATTGACAAATTAAATTCACAATGTTAAAGCAATTTCTCTTACTGTGACCACAGCATTAAACACATAAGTATTCTAAGAAGCACACTGTCCCTGTGATGTCCTCAAACTACATGAGATATGTCTGTTGTGCAGCATAAATAAATAATGGGGATGTATGGATTTATAGAATGGAGCTATGTGAGGGGTCAAAACATACTATAGTTAATTATAACAAAAAAGTTTCTACAATCATAATCTTGAGGTAAATAAGCCAGTCATGAATGATACATATCATGGGGTTCTCTTACATATAATCTTTAAAAGATACCAAAATACCAAAATAATATTAAATATAAAAGTATTGAAAATCTGGGTAAGCAAACAAGAACTACAGATATAAGCATCATCAACAGAAGATGTAGTCTTCTGAAGAGGTAATCTCAGGTGTTGAGGATATAATAGAAGAAATAGTTTCATCAGTCAAAAAAAATACAAAAAAAATTTCCTAACACAAAATATCCAGGAAATCTGGGACACCATGAAAACTAAATCTAAGAATAATAGCAATAGGAGAAGAAGGAGAAGAAGAAGAAGAGAAGAAGAAGAAGAAGAAGAAGAAGAAGAAGAAGAAGAAGAAGAAGAAGAAGAAGAAGAAGAAGAAGAAGAATCCCAGCTCATAGGTCCAGATAATACATGCTTCAGAAGAAAAATTTTATAACATAAAGAAGGACATTGCCATATAAATTGGACCAAAAAAAAAGTCCCCATGCCACTTAATAATAAAAGTGCTAAGAGTATAGAATGAAGGAAGAATATTAAAAGTATTGATTGGGGACTCTTGGTGTGTTACATATTTTCTTTAATCAACTTGCATGTGTTTATGTGTATTGTGTTAAGGTTTTTTTTTTATTGTGTGTGTGGGATATGTTCTTGCTATTATGGGCATATAGTATATATGCATATTTGCATAGGATAGAGTTTGACATAGAGGTTTTTCCTCTTTCATTCTCCATATTTATTTTTTTGAGACAGGGTCACCTACAAGAAAGGAAACCTAATGATTTAGCAATCCTGGCTGTCTGATGAGCTTCAAAGACAGGAAATCTCTGGCTCATCACCTGTCCTGGCACTTGGATACCTATACATACATACATACATACATACATACATACATACATATTCTTGTTTTACATATGGATCACAGTTCTCTCTCCCTCCCTCCCATTCCCTCCGAACCCCCTCATGTCCCAACACCCCCCCCAAATGCACTCCATAGGGATGGTGATGCCTTCCAGGAGGGATCAACAAAATCTGTCAAGTCATTTGGAGTATAGTCTAGGCCCTCCGTCCTGCCTCTAGGCTGTTACAAGTAGGTTTTTCCTGCCACAGGTCGTCTGGTCCCACTCTTTGTTACTGCCTGCCTGGCGCCTGGTCCCACCGCTGCGCCAGCCCCAAATAACATTCAGAGACTCTATATTTGATATAATTCTGTTGGCCACTTACTATCATTTCTTATTGGCTAGGTCTGTCTTAATGATTAACCCATTTATACTTATCTAAGTATATCCACGTGGTCATCTTATCGGACAGCCGGTCGGCATGCTGTTCTCTTTTGGCTCTCCATGTTGACTCCTCGTTACTTCCTCCTCTTTCCTCCTAATCTCCTAGCCCCACCTATCTTGCTTTCCTATTGGCCAACAGTGCTTTATTCATTAACCAGTATGAGAAACATATTTATAGAATAACATCTCCCATCACTAGGCTAAGGGAGTATACCTCCATGGGGAGTGTGCTCCCAAAGTCCTTTCTTGCACAAGGGATACTGCCTGGTTCCACAGTCATAGGTCCCTTAGAATGTCTAGGCCTTCTAACTGAGACTCACATTCAGAGGGTCTGAGTCAGTACAATGTTGGTTTCCCAGCTATCAGTCTGGGGGCCCATTAGCTCCCCCTTGTTCAGGTCATGTGTCTTTGTGGGTTTCTGTAGCCTGCTCTTGTCCTCCTCTCTGTATCTGGATTCCAGTTCAGCTCAGTGTTCATCTATGGGTGTCTACTTCTGTTTCCATCAGCTACTAGATGAGGGCTCTATGATGGTGGATAAGTTAGTCATCAATTTCTATCAGGAAAGGGCATTTAAGGTAGCCTCTCCACTTTTGTGCTCAGATTGTTAATTTAGGTCATCCTTGTAGGTCTCTAACATTTCTCTTGAGTCAGCTTTCTCTTCAAACCTATAATGGCTCCCTCTATCATGGTATTTCTTTATTTTCTCTCATCTATTTGTCCACTGACTCAATCTTCCTGGTCCTACATGTTCTCCTCTCCTTCTCTGTCTCCTAACTCCCTCTCCACGCACTGCCCCTCCATTCCCAATGATACCTTGTTCCTTTCCTCTTCTGT
Organism: Cricetiscus sungorus; assembly: GCA_030556225.1. Taxonomy (NCBI): domain Eukaryota; kingdom Metazoa; phylum Chordata; class Mammalia; order Rodentia; family Cricetidae; genus Cricetiscus; species Cricetiscus sungorus. The sequence goes on along the minus strand of JANBXA010000600.1, from coordinate 21,087,789 downwards.
GAGCGACCGTGTATGAATCTCTTAGATTCCTACTTGTATCCTAGTTTCTCTGGCAGTGTGAATTATAGGCTGGTGATCCTTTGGTATAAGTCTAAAATTCATATATAAGTGAGTTCACACCATGTTCCTATTTTTTGTGACTGGGTTACCTCATTCAATATGGTTTCGTCAAGTTCCATCCATTTGCCTGAGAATTGCAAGATTCCATTGGTTTTTTTTTTCCCTCTGAATAGTACTACACTGTGTAAATATACTACATTTTCTCCACCCATTCTTCAATTGAGGGGCATTTATGTTTCGTCCAGGTTCTTGTTATTACAAAGAATGTGCTATGAACATAATTGAACAGATATCTTTATTGCATGGATGTGGATTATTTGGGCATATGCCTTAGAGTGAAATGGCTGGGTCCTGTGGTAGACTGATTCCCATTTTCCTGAGAAACTGCCATACTGACCTCTAAATGGCTGTATAAGTTTGCACTCCCACCAGCAGTGGAAGAGTGTTCCCATTTCTTCACATCCTCTCCAGCATAAGCTGTCATTGGTGTTTCTAATTTTAGCCATTCTGACAGGAGTAAGATGGTATCTCAAAGTTGTTTTGATTTGCATTTCTCTGATTGCTAAGCATGCTGAGCACATTTTTAAACATCTCTCAGACATTTTGTATTCCTCTATTGAGAATTTTCTATTTAGTTCTGTTCCCTTCTTCTTAATAGGGTTATTTGATGTTTTGATGACTAGTTTCTTGAGTTCTTTGTATATTTTGTAGATCAGCCATGTGTCATATGTGGCGTTGTTGAATATCTTTTACCAGTCTGTGGGCTGCCGTTTGGTCTTGTCAACTGTGTCCTTTGCCTTACAGAAGCTTATCCACTTCAGGAAGTCCCATTTATTAATTTTTGATCTCAGTGTCTATGCTTCTGGTGTTATGTTCATGAAGGGGTCTCCTGTACCAATTAATTCAAGGGTACCTCTCACTTTCTCTTCTAAGAGGTTTAGTGTGGCTGGATTTATGTTGAGGTCCTTGATCCATTTGGACTTAAGTTTTGTGCATGGTGATAGTAATGGGTCTACCTGTAGTCTACACAACATCATCCAGTTGTGCCAGCACCATTTGTTGAAGATGCTTTTCTCCTTCCATTGTATAATTTTAGCTGTTTTGTCAAAAATCAGGCGTTTGTACATGTGTGGGTTAATATCAGGGTTTTCAACTCGTTTCATTGGTCTATCTGTCTATTTCGGTCCAATACCAAGCTGTTTTCAGAACTATAGATCTATAGTAGTGCTTTAAGTCAGGGATGGTGATGCCTCCTGAAATTCCTTTATTGTACAGGGTGGTTTTGGCTATCCTGAGTATTTTGTTTTTCCATACAAAGTTGAGTATTATCCTTTCAAGGTCTGTGAAGAACTGTGCTGGGATTTTGGTGGGAATTGCATCGAATCTGTAGATTTCTTTTGGCAAAATTGTTATGTTTATTATGTTTATCCTACCTATCCAAGAGCATGGGAGATCTTAGATCTTCCCATTTTCTGGGACCTTTTTTGATATCTTTTTTAAAAACACAAATTACTTGCTATATAGGTCTTTCACTTGTTTGGTTAGCATTACCCCAAGACATTTTATGTTGTTTGGCCTACCACTTTTTCTTATGTGAGTGCTGGGTAGGTATCAGAACTTATGTCTTTATGCTTGCATAATAGGCACAAAGGTGACAGAGCACCTGGACTAACACTTTCTTCTATAATATTAGTGATATGAGATATTCCCTTTATAAATCATTTCTCCTTGTGCTTTGCTGTAAATGCTAGTCACTTTAAACAGAAACACCAAATTAAAACTAGAACCTCCAGATTGGTCAACATATGAGTGACTTGGTGAGGAGTCAAAAGCAGAGGACAAATTGTAGTTTTCTTCACATTTATATATAACAATTATTCTTTAGCTTGGATGTTACATTATAATTCAATAATTTCTAGTTATAGGTTTCCATTTATGATTAAATGATATCCAAACAGGAAAATATATTATCTATTATTATCCAATTAAGTGATTGGTTTATTCCATTTGTTATTGTGTGTGTTATGTGCTGAGTACCTCGAAATAGGTGCCCTAAGCAATAGCATGTGAAGTTTGGCAAATGAAAAACTGTCTTACAGTACAACTCACAGAGCTTTGAGCTCTCATGTTCAGTACTGAGTCTATATAAGAATTTTGTCATTGGCACCTATTATTCTTTTTTATTGACTTGGTGTGTGTGTGTGTGTGTGTGTGTGTGTGTGTGTGTGTGTGTGTGTGTGTGAGTCTGTGTGAGTGCATGCTTGTCTGAGGAGTCCTGGAGAAGGTATAAGATGATCTGAATCTAGACCTAGGAACAATTACAAACTGTCTGATATAGGTGCTTGGAATCAAGCTGAGGGCCTCTGGTACAGCAACAAGCCCTGTTAAACCCAGAACCGTATCTCCATTTCCATTACCCATTGCTCCTATGAAAAGACCTCTTTTCCTTCCTCCCACTGTCAATGAATTGTGTTCTAGTAAGCTCTGGAGAGTGGAAAAGATAAAAATTCTTCTGTTTAAAAATGTAATATACTATAATTACAGCTCATTATTTTTCAAATTGCTTTTTAAAGGTCACAAAACCTTCAGAAATAAAGCTGTGTTACATGTGTTACATGAATTTTGTATAATACTTATTTGTGCAGTAAACATGTTTAATAAGTTATTTTTCAATTCAGTCCTATGTTTTTTGTAAAGTGTTTCCTTGAAGCAACCCAAACAGTTGCATGGTTTCTGGGGTTTTTCTGGAATTCTGCTGGCCAAACACACACACACACACACACACACACACACACACACACACACACACACACACACACACCTAAATTTTTGAGTTAGAACCTTTACTTAGTTTCTTTCCTCTCTCCCTGTTCCCTCCCTTTCCCATCCTCCCTCCCCCTCTCTATCTCCTTGTACTCTTCCTTTCTTCCTTCCTCCTGTTCCCTTCTTCCTTCTTTGTTCTGTGTAGTAGATGATGTGTGAATGCATGTGCAGCATATGTTACAATGCTCCACGGAGGTCAAAGGACAACTCCAGGTTCCAGTTCTGACCTCCCATCTTTGTTGACAAGATGTTATTGTTTGCCTTGGTGTATAACAGGCTAGCTACCTGTGAGCTTCAAGGTTTCTCCCATCTCCACCTGCCATTTCACAACAGAAGCACTGGGAGGAGAAGCATGTATTAACACACCCAGCTTTTATGTGGTCATAGGGGTTTGATTTGAGATCCTTGTGTTTAAACTGCAAGCAGTTCACCTAGTGAGGCATCCCAATGTTTCCTTTTATCATCATTAATAGTTGTTGGCTCTGTCTCCTTTATAATTTGCTATTTTACTGTTTTTTCTTCCTTTGGTAGAATGAAGGGACATTTTAGTGGCTAGACCTTTTGTAGTGAATATTGTGATAGTTCATTTTATAATATCACATTGCTGTATGTGGTAACACATACAGCACTTAGCGAACCAATTGGCAAACAGGAACCTATTAATAGGTTAAAATTTCTGAAGTGAGATGAGGCTAATGATTGAAACAGAAGAGAAAAAAGAGATATGTGAATAGTAGTGAAAAAGCAAGATATTTCATGAATTTAATAGGGGTTTTATTTTGTTTGTTTTTTAAACTAGATTGGTTTTGAAGGGAGATTTCTTTGTATTAACTATCTTGTATACTATTCATGGCATACCACTTAAAATAGACATGTAACTTTTTCTTGTTAATCATAAAATTTGTTGCCAAGATGATGTAAAAATATCTCTCAAAATAAATGACAGGCTATCTTTTACAGTATCTAACAGGAAAACACCATCATGAAACTGCTGTTAGAAGCAGAATGGGTCAATGATGACTGAAATTAGCAAAATACTTCTGATTTTAATATCCCCATAGAAATTAAAGGCTTAAATGAAGAAGAAAAATGAGGGGGAAGATAACTAGCAGATACAGGGGAATAAGGGAAGAAACAGGACCGAATGGGAAACCCTTATCACACAACATACAGTTTTCTCAAGTTTTCTTACCTGATATATTTTGGGGCACATTTTTGTTATTGCTTTTTGACAGAGGTTTGTTACAGCTGGGCAATGAATTAATACTTATAAACTTTGTGCTATTTGCTTTTATAATGAAACTGACACAGAAATCATCCTATTCATTTCCACCACTCCAATTGTAACCATTCCAAGCTTCAGCTTTTGTTTTCTTTACATAAGTAATTATGTAATTAGTGAGATCCTTAAGGCTCACATCCTCTCATAAGTACATTTAACTATACAACTACTTAATATTTGTCTTTACCTTTATTTAAATGATTATACAGCTATAAGATATCAGTGACCATTCTCACAAGAATTCTATTTAATTAAACTAAGTATTACAAGATTTCTACTTTCAAATTGAAATAGTGATTTAAGAACTAAAATAGAAACATTTTAAGCAGCTAAAATTACATTGAACATATATCGTGCATCTTTTTTTTTTTTTAACAAAAAGACAAAATTGAGCTTCCTAGAGGGGTCAAATCCTATTGACAAAATAAGAATTTCCCCTTTTTTCATAAGAAATGCATATTGAATGAAGCAATATGTCAAAACTTTCACTAAAATAACAGGTGGGTGAAGCCAGAATGCAAAGAAAATAAGATGTAAAATATGGATTTGTTTCCCCAGCACAGTGGTGATTTATATTGGGTTGTACTTCATTTTAAATGCTGTAATCCTGTGTAATGTTTCACCAGGTTTGAGAAGCATTAAACAATCAAAACAAAACATAAAAACTAATGTTGTCTGGGGAGAAGGTTCAGTGGGTGAGTGTTTGTTCCAAAAGGCATGAGAACCTGAGTTCAGATCACAGAACTTGCATAAAGACTGACACACTAGTATCTGAAAACACTGTGTTCCCACAGTGAGGTTGGCCCTACATGCATGAAAGTCTCAGGTGCTCACATGTCAGAGAGAGCCCACCTCAATTAACACAGACAAGGACCAACACAAGAGTTTGTCTTCTAAATATCACAATGATTTCATGAAACACAGACACCTGTCTTCACAAACATGAACACACATATACATATACATACACACACAAAGACAAAACAATGCCTGGCATACTTAAAATATGCTACCCACATACTTTACATACCAGTTGTATTTGTATTTATATAATTTTAATACTTTTTATCTGGAGAATTTCATATATATACAAAACAAAATATGATCATATCACCAGCTTCCCCTATGTACTCCCAACATCCCCAACTTTGTATGTATGTATAATGTATGTATGTATGTATGTATGTATGTATGTATGTATATAGCACAGATATGAATAGTGAGTTTGTATCAAAGATATGGTTTCTATTGCTGTGACAAAACATCAAGGACAAGAGAAAAATTGAGTAAGAAAGGATTTATTTGTCTTCCACTTCCACATCATAGTCTGTCATCAAAAGAAGTAAGGATCCTGGAGGCACAAGTTGAAGCAGAACCCATGAAAGTGTGCAGCTAACTAATTTTGTGCTTCATGGCTTTCAGCCTGACTCCTTATGCAGCCCAAGGGTGGTTCTACATTCCTCTAACCCCAGATTGGGTGTGTTCACATGAATCAACAGGTTTGGGGCCATCCACTGGAAAATAGAAAACCTGACAATAGTCACACCCACAAACAGAATGGATTTTCCTTCTTCAGAAATCACCTGCTGTTGTTAGATTGTCAGCAACAATAGAATCAGAATCCTATCCTGCTTGCATTTTGGCTGGCTTGATCCGGTGCTGGTTTTGTGTGTATAACTACTCCTGTGGTGAATTCATGACAGACATGTCATGCCTAGAAGACAAGATTTCATATCATTGTCCACAAATTCTGGTTCTTATGTTCTTTTTGCTTCCTCTTCCTTGATAATACCTGAGATTTTATACTACAGTTTTATCTTTCTTATTACATTATCTGGAAAGTTAGGCTATACCGTTATCCAAGGTAGGCTATTCTAAATATTCATACTGAGCATCTAGTATATGACCTTGATAGACTATGTTAGCACCTTTTCTCATTGCTGTGAACAAACACCTACAGAAGCTACTTAATCAAGAAAGGATTTATTTGGCCCATGGTTTCAGAACAGCACATCAGGGAAGGTGAAATTGAAGGAAGAAGCTTATGCACAAAATGAATTGGTAGGTCACATTTCAGAGTCAAGCCATGACACTAAGTATAATCCTTTTATAATTGTGCTTGTTTGTTTTTTATAAATGAGCATGATAAGATTTTTAACTAATTCCATATTCTTAGTGTATTAAATTGTAATAAAAATACGGGGCAGGGATGGAACATTGGTAATGTTTTCTTCTATTTTAATTTGAGCTGCAAGGACTTGAACCCAGAGGTTTGCCCTTTAAGTATGTTTGGCAATGACAACTTCTCAGGGGTATTCTGCAGTATAAAACATGTATTTCCAAATTGTTCCTTTTTGCGAATCAGTTTCCAAATATGGCTTCTGTAATATACTGGCTTACTCCTTGCTTCTTGCTCATAAAGCTACCTCCACATCAGGTCCCAGCTTGTCAGTGGATTATCACTGCACCTTTTATGGACAGGCTACCTACAAGTAGAATATATGGGAATGTGCTTTTAATGAAACTAGAGAGAATTTTTAACAAAATAACATTAACCTTTCATGAAGAGGACACTAAAGGAAAGTAGTTTTCATCAGACTTTTATTTGGCACATTTTTGGCACCATTTCCCTTCACACTATCTCTGATAGGTACAGGGCATGGCCTTATTAGAGTATCACGAGATGTTTTCCAACCCTGGGACAGTGCTCAAGTAGGTTTTGAGTGTGAGTGAGAATGATATTGTCATCCAAAACAAAATAAAGAATCTACTTTCCATGGACTTATCAAAGAGTTAAAAATGGATCAATGTTTATTGTTAAAACTTCCACACAATACTTTTGTACCTATTATGCCTCTTATTTACTACAATATCATATAAAATGAATGGTTTTCATGATAATAATATACAATACTAGGCAAAGGAGATGAAATTCCAATATGTTATAGCTAATATATTTCAAATTGTATTATTTTAATACAATTAGTTATATGGTAATAACTTCTGGTCATATGAGAAACATGAAGAATTTTCACAGTATCATTAACTAGCATGACTTGATTAACATTTTTTTGTTAGTTTGAATTGAGTAACATTTAGAACTTAATATGGGCACAATAATTTTTGTTCATTAAGTGTCTGTTTAGACTAGTTTATCAAGATCTTCATGTTTAATACCTTATTAAAGAAATACTAGATTATGCTAATGTCTTTAGGAACATCCTGAGATTATAATATTTATTGAAAATATAATCAATGCTTACTTACTTATTATAAAGTAAAAACTTGTTAAAATAAAGATGATAGCTCAACCTTTAAATCTCTTTTGAAGTGGATTTTATCTTAGTTTTTATAATTGTATTAAATTGAATTTTAAAATTAAAAAATGAAAAATATGTTACATTACATAATGTATGTGATAAAATAATTTATAAAAAATAATAGATTGATACAGGTAAATTTAAAATAATGACATATTTTGGGAGGAAGGGAGTGAAATGTAGGGGTTTCAGAGCTTTCCCCTGCTCTGCAGTTGGTTGAAACTGGGTTAGTGTTAGAAGCAAGCTCAGCTTTCTAACAATTATCTAATTAAATACTCTCTGTCATTTGAATGAAGTTTATACTAATGTCTAGGAACTTTATCAAGTATCTGTTATAACTGGAAGATATCTACAATATCTAATTACCATTGTTACAAGCATTATATGAAATTTAATAATTAAGCTGAGCATAGTGGTGAATGCTTACCATCCCAGCTCTGGGGAGGCCAAGTTTGGAAGATCATTTTCTCAGAGATACCCTGGGCTACATAGCAAAACTTTGTAAACAACAAACAAGCATGGAACACTTAACAACAAAAGATCATGTCCACATTTATTCACAGAGAAAGTGCTTGAAGATTTAACTATCAAAGGTCCCTTTTTGATTGAAACTGTGACCTACATTTGAATATCCTAATTGTCTTGCTGACAATTTTTACAAAAGTTCCTAATGGCAATAAAATTGAGCAGGTAGAAATTTACTAATGTAATAGCTCAGTTCATCAATGACCAATGAATGCTTCACGATGCAAATTCCAACAGAGAAATTTAGAAGTGGGAATTTCTCAACAACACTTCGTATTCCTACAGTAATTTTGTGCTGTTTCAGACAAATGATCAACAAAACTCTATTCCTAGACAGTGCTGCTCAATGAGCACTCTTCTTGCATGTGTGTGATTATATGTTTTCCCATCCATTTCAATCCACGGCCACCACTCAGATTCCACCTTTTACTTTCCTCAACTTCAGCACTTGAAAGCTACCTTACAATTGCTTCATGAATGCTGGCAGATGACACCAACATCCTAGATTAAAATATATATATATAATTATTGATGGCACAGAAGTAAATATGAACAGAGTAACATTTGTCCCGATAAATGCTATTATGCCCAGTGGATTTCTGGCACATTCATAGACAGTGAGCTTAAACAATGTAACAATTTTCTTAGAAAGTAAAATGTTTTGTCTTCTTCATGCTGAGGGGTAGTGAAAGGAGGTTTCAACACATTTCTTAAAGTAATTAGCTGTAGATACAATCTTCAGAAGAAGCCCAGAAGAAAGGTGTGTAACTATACAAAATGGCCAACTGTGTACAAGTTTTGCTAAATTCACATTCAATATGGTTATCTCAACAACTTGGTCAAGCATGGTGGGAACATTTATATCGGACTAGCCAATAGATTTTATCGGGACTCTTTTTTTTTTTTCTTACCAGAGGAGTAGTTATTAAACACTTGCCAGAATAGCACTGTGCTGCTGTTACATATGTATTGATTTTTGTCAACACGGGCATTGGGGAGAGTAGGTGAAGAATAGCTTGAATGTTTACATAGCTAAAACAAGACCTTGCTCCTCAGAGGGTTTCCATGACACTTGTTTCCTATATTGAAATGAAACAGCAAAGGCTCTGAAGTGAGGAGGAATATAACCTCTGAATCACAGAAAGCTGCAAACTTTTAGAAAGTTTAGAAACTTTTAGAAGTTTAGAAAAACGAAGATTCCAAAACATACAGTGCTGAGACTTTGAAAGGTTAAAGGAATAGGAGGCAACAGCTTGGTGATGAAAGGAGCCCTGAATCAGGGGTTAATGCTGAGCCTTTACCAACTCCAGAGGACATACTTGCATTCAAATAGACACCAAAAGGCTAACAGTTTTCTTATACTAATACATGCGGGTTTATATGAAGACCTAGACAAACTAAAAATGGCAAAAGAAGGAATCTAGCTGAGTGTCAGTATTTCTTTTTCTTCTTCTTTGTGTTCTGATTTGCCCAGATATAATTAAGTTTGTGTCACCACAGCTGCCTTCCCCACCTTGCTAATCTGCACCACACCTTACCAGCATTATAGAATGTATAGGCAAAACATGAATTAAAATAAACTTGTTACTTTTTAATATAAATAAATATAGTAAGCAAAAATTCAGCCTTTTCCAATATTATGATTCTTCCAATATTATGCTAAGAAATCACCATTTGATACACAAAAGGTCCTGAGAAATCATTAGGAATTTTTTTCTTCCCATTTTACTCAATGTAGCAATTATTTGATAATCTGGAAAAATCTTACTTTCCTGGCCAGAAGAGGATGACACTGACCTTATTTGACGCTAAGCACCCTCAGCTTCCTAATGGGGGCCTTGAGTTACATCAGGCCATTGAGCTTCTGGGAGATTTGATGAGTACACCAATTCGAAGGGAGCTGTCTCTTGGCAGTTAATTCATGAAAGACAAGAAAGAATTTAAATCCTCCAGCTTCATAAGGAAAACACTTGGTGTGCTAGACAATGCACCATGAACCAAGTTCTTGAAATGCGAAAGCCAGCTATCTTTTCTTTTAAAATGCAAGTCTTTGAAGGCCTACCTGAGTATACAAGTCTTGGTAGATAGCACATATGCACCTTTTAGAAGTTTGCAGGCTTCTAGTCTAAAAGTTAATTATTATCTCAATTCATGAATAGTTTTAATATGTACATTTTCAAGTGTGACCTGAATTACTTTCAAAGAATTTGACTTCTCATTAATTCTGAGTCACCAAGGACAAGGGCAACAACATCTATTTGTCTTGGTTTTAGAGTAAGGGGAACCCTTAGTCAAATTCCAATTCTTTATGCTGCACTAAATAGGATACTTCAAAATAAAAAGAATAAAATCTCCCAGTACGTGTGAGACACATCTTTAATGGTGTTTTAAAAGGAGCTAAACATCTCCATGGGAATTGCTTAAACATTTATCTTTCAGGGAGTTATTTAGTTTCACAGTCTTTGTTGTTTAACAAGCTAGAGAAAATAGGTCAGCTAATGTTGTATTAATCAGTAGATTAATATTTTAATTTGATTTTCTTTCTAGTTAAAATGCTTGCAGCTTTTCTTTTTTTCTTCTCTTTTATGCACTGGTGATAAGTGGTGTCATTATCATATTGTACCTCAGGGTTGTGAGATAGCAGCGTCCAGCAGTAGCTCTATTCTTAGGCAAGTGGGAGGTTTATCATGCCACTTACACATTTAAATCACACACCATGGCTCCTGTGTGACAAAGTGTCTTAGAATTGAGTCATAAGACTCCAAATCTTTCTTCTCAAGCCACATCCTAAAGTTATCCCGTCAAATCTGAGTAGTTTTGCTTACCAGAAACCCTGTGTTTATTCTAAGGGTGAAAATCTTACTCAAATTACATGAACGGTTTCAGGTATTATTTCTAGTTTCTTGTAACAACTGACAATTCAAGGGACAATTGGCACCAAGGGTTTGATCGTCTACATTTTTCAAGAAAATAAAAATGGCCCAAGTTTTATAGCAAAAATTCAACAGAATCTAGTTGTTCTTATTCTTAAGTGTTTTTTTTTTTTTTTTTAAAAAAGCTGTATGCTTTTCTTTTTTTTTATTGACCCTACCCCATCCTCTGCTCTATTGGGCATTGAAGAATAAAAATGTGAAGGGCTGAAAGCCCTTGTATGGCATTGTTTGTTTGGTGATGTTTACTTTCCATGACAGTTAGCTGAACTTCCTTGTTCCATTGGAACCCAAATCTGTCATGATTGCTTGTAAGCTCTCCTGTGAAGCCCTCCAAGTGACTGATGAAGCTGGTCACAGAGGAAGTGGTTGAAGTCTATACTGCAGCCAACACTAGCACTTTTCATGATGGAAGGAAAATACTTAGCTACTGCCTTGCTGTAGATTAGCTGATTTTTAACAGAAAAACGATGCTAACCTAATTTTCAGATAATTCATGTGTATATTTGCTCCTTATATGTGATAATAGAAGTCTTTAGCCATGTCCCCCTTTTAGGTGGGATAGTTAAGAATGTTAAAGAATAAACTTGGGGCATTCAGTATTCACCGGATTGCCCTCCTGACTCTATCTTGTGTTTCTTTCTGTTACAATCTTTACCTGTCCTTTCTCAATCCACACTTCCTCTCTCAGGTATGAACTAGGCAAGTCAGTTAGATCTGACTGAAGCCCACGAAAGACAGGCTGCAACAGATTGACCCCACAATGTGGGGCTACTACAACAAGGCAGCATCACCAAAGCATCTGGCAGGAAAAAGTTATTAGAAGTTTCTCTGCATAGAGGTTCATAACAGCTCAAATTGGTTCAGAAAAAGGATTTTCAGAAATAGTGGGGTGGAAAATAAGAGTTGGAGAATAGAGAACATGTTGCAATTCACATGACTGAAAATCACTATGAAAAGAAGAGCCCATGAACTCACATACTCTCATTGTCTTTTAAAAAAAGAAAATGATGTCAGAATCATACATCACACAAGAGGAAAAGTAACAGTTTCAGGAAGGTATTATTCACTTTTGATCTTCAGGAAAAATTTCCCCCATCCTTACAAAGAATCACAGAAAAGACTTTTCTTCATAGCAACAAAAACCATGAACACAATACAAAGGGGGAAATTATTAACAGTATATCTGATTGATTTAGTGCAAGATACAATATACATAGGTAGATATATAAGAACATCTAATCATATAAAAGTAATTAGTACTCCAGAAACCATTATCTTTAATAGGTATCTACGAAATAAAGATTGGAGGGAGGGAGAAAGGAAAGGGAGGAGAAAAACAGAGACAGGTAGAGACAAAGGCAGAGACCAGAGAGAAATATCTTCATGTGGTATGACAGCATCAGCAAAACTGTAACTGTAAGACTCCTTAGTTCTCAGAGCTAGAATTCTATCAATGAATCAATCCCAATACCATACACAGTAAAATTCATTGGATTGCAGGCTAAGGATGTAGGTATGCAATTGTGTTTACTATAAAAGCTTATGTTCATGGGGCCCTTATGTTAAAATACAGTTATCCTGAGAGACAAAAGAAGAGAAAGACAAAGATGGGGAGGTGAAAGTAGTTATTTATGCCTGCAGGCCTGATTGCACACCTGTGATCTCAGCACTGAAGGGGCTGAGGAGGAGGAAGTCATCTGAGCAAACCAATTTTACCTGGTGAGTTCCAGGCTAGAAAAAGACCCTACATTAACAACAACAACAGAAAACAAATAAAATGAACAACCCATGAAAAAGTTCCAAATAGAAGTCCCAGTGCCTAAAGTGATTTTGACTTAAAACCAAATACTTTAGCTTATACTCAGGATATGTATGTACAATTACAATATTAAGTATACAGTGCAAATGTTTTTTGTATTTTCACATTAAAAATAAGTCATAGGACACATTATGAAAGACTAGTGACTAAAAACCAAAGACGAGAAGACTTTTTAAAAGTGAATCATTTGTGAATATCTCTAGATTAAAAACACAACAAACTAGAATTAGGAACAAATTAGATGTATTAAGTAATGCATTAAATAGATTAGATACTCATAAACTGAGATTTAGTAGACTAAAATGAACCTTAGTCATTGTATAATATTTTGTTTGAGTTCTGGTAAATAATGCTTGCTTAGAGATCAGTTGGTGATGCTAGCCACTAGTTAACCATAGAAGCTGGGCTGTCGTGGCTCATGCCTTTAATCCCAGTGTTCAGAAGGTGGAGACAGGAAGTAATAAGGTAAGGGAGACAGGATCTCAGTCTTTCAGACTGATGAAGAAGACAGGTATGAAGCAGCTAGCAACTCCTCCCATTTCCCTTATCTTCCAGGTTCTTATCCAAATATTTGACTCCTGATTTTTTGTTGATTAAGATTAATTAAATTAGTACTTCAAGTAATAGTCTTACTTTTTATAAATTTCTGATCTTTAAAGACATAAGGGGAGTCTTCAAGAATATCTCAGTTAAGGAAACTCTCAGCTGAGATGCAAACATTGAATAAACTAGTTAGCAGAAACCAGGCTTCAGGAAAATTACTGAAATTTATATGTAGACAATTATAAAGGATTACAGTCAGCCAAACAAAAGCTTACATGAAAACAGCAGCAGTCACATAAGAGAGGTGAGCCAGAGGGAGAGATGTAACAATAGGCAATTCAAAACTTTGCGTCCTAAAATCTCAGCAACCAAGGAGAAATCATAATGGAAGTCTGTAGTAAAATACTACAAATTCATTCTTTTTTCTCTTTTATGTTATCGCTTTATGAAAGCACATATACACTTGTTATATCAACTATTTGGGGAGATAATGAATAATTCAGTTAAAATATCTTATAAACTTGTTATTCTTGTTTTTTTTTTAAATGAAAATGTTCAAAAAGGGAAATTTGATCCTTACTTTTGCCATATAAATATTTTGAATGTATTAGGTACTTTAATGAAATCAAACACTAATAAGTCAAATACGTGATACTTTTACATCATCAGACCATAAAGTAATGTTTTTAAGATTATAGATTTTAGCCAAGGGCCTTAAGATGCTAAGTGGCTAAGACTATTTGCTGATCTAGTAGAGAACCCAAGTTTAGACACTCACAGCCACTCATAACTCTAGTTCCAAGGGATCTGATGCCATCTTCTGGCTTCTGAGGGAGTCAATCATGCTAGTGGTGCACAGACATACATGCAGATAAAACACTCATATACATAAAACAAGTAAATCTAAAAAGAGGGAAATCTAAAACTTAAAAAGATTAGTGTAGTGACTAAGTAAAGCACACACATTAAAGGCAAATACTTAACTAGATGGTATATTAAAGCAACAGAAGAACACCGCCTTCAAACAGTGTCTTCCCAAGGTCTACAGTCTAGAATATGCCATGAGTGCTTAGCAACTAATACGAAAGTAGTGAGCAGCACAAAATATAACCCTAGGAGACAAACAGGCAGCTAGAAAACTTGAGCAGAAATACAAATGACAAATTGCTATGCCAAGCTATCTAAATCTTCATTATCAAGAAAACCCTCATCAAATTGACATTCATCATTTTTACACACTCATTTGCCCACAAATCTTAGCCTGCCACTAATGACTATTGATAGAGACACTCACAAATATGCATTCTCTTGTACTGCCAGACTGAAAAATGGGAACAATCAATTTGTAATGGGTCAATTCAAATTGTCAGTGTGTTTTCTCTGTGTTAAAATGTATATATAGGTCTGATAAGATACAGGGGACTATTCCAATTTTTTTGTATCTCTTGAGATTTGTTATGTCGCCTAGTATGTGGTTGATTTTAGAGAAGGTTCCATGTAGAGCAGAGAAGAAGGTATATTCATTTGTGTTTGGATGGAATGTTCTATAGATGTTTGTTAACCCAATTGAGACATAACTTCTGTTAGTTCTTTTGTTTCTTTGTTAAGTTTCTGACTGGTGGTCCTGTCTATCGGTGATAGTAGGGTGTTGAAGTCTCAGACTATAAGTGTGTGAGGTTTTATGTAAATTTTGAGTTTTAGTAGCATTTCTTTTATGAATGTGTGGGTGCCTTTGTATTTGGGGCACAGATGTTCAGAATTGAGAGTTTGTACAGATGGATTTCTCCTGTGATGAACACATATCATTGGACTGATTTTGGTTTGAAGTCTAACTTGTTAGATATTAGGATAGCTATACCTGCTTGTTTCTTGGGTCCATTTGATTGGAAGATCTTTTCCCAACCCTTTAGCCTGAGAAAAATGTCTTTGAAGCTGAACCTAGATACAGAAGAGAAGGCCTAGTCCCTACTCCAAATACCTTGACAGATTTAGATGGCCCTTCCTGGAAGGCATCACCCTATATGTGGAGTGGGGGGATGGGAGAGGAGGGTGGTCCAGGGGCATGAGAGGATCAGAAAGAGAGAAAGAGGGAGGGAGGGAAGGAAGGAGAGGAAACTAGGATCGATATGTAAAATAAAAATAAAACAAATGTATATATAGGAAAGTACTATATGGAAAGGATTAAGAGGAGTGGCCTTTTTGAAGGATATGTGTCACTGGGTATGGACTTTGGAGTTTTCAAATGATTGGCACCATTTTCAGAGTGCCCTCTGTCTGCCTCTTGCTTTGGATTCAAGATGTAAGCTCTTAGCTGTTGCCTTAGCTCTAACATCTTGGACTCGAACCCTCTGAAACCAGAAAGTGACAGTTTGTTCTCGATACTAGCTTGAAATGATGCTTCTCAAAAGAGTGTTCTACTCTCAGAGAACATTATAGCTGATCTAGGGAACATAGAGTACAAGCTAAACTAGTTACTCAAAAGATTTCTATGTCTTGGTGTTGTTTCAATTACTATTCTTTTGCTGGGAAGACACAACATGACCAAGGCAACTTACATAATAAAGCATTTAAGAGTTTAACTGGGGCCTTGCTTACAGTTTCAGAAAGATAATTCATGATCTATGGCAGTGAGTGTGGTGGCAGGCAGGCAGGCATAATACTGGAGCAGTTACTAAGGCAGAAAGAGTAAGATTGGGCTTTTGAAACCTTAAGCTCACCTCTAGTGGCATTCCTCCTCCAAAAAGGCCAGACTTTTAATCCTTTCCAAATGGTTCTTCCAACTAGAGACTAAGTATTCAAACATAATTGGGAGTCATTCTCACTCCTTCAAAGAAGTTAATAATGCAAAATTGTCCTTAATAAAATGTATCCCCATGATAGCTGGAGTTTTAGGTCTCCAAATGGAACTAACGGCAATAATTCATGGGGTAAAATAGAAGTCCCAACCATACACTTAATGATGAAAAACAAAAGATAGAAGTTTGAGAGTGTGGCTATACACATCGAGGCATACACATGATGCCTGTTTTCTGTGATGTAATGCCATTAGGAACAAATAGATAGCTCACAAAGTAAAGAAATTGTCACACAAACTTGAGGATCTGAATTTTATTTCAAGAACCTATGCAAAATAATGGTGTGTAGTAGTGCATGATTGTAATCTTACAACAGATGAGGCAGAAACACCAGACTAAGTGCATAAACACATATACACATGTGCAGACAGGCACACACAAGTGCGTATAGATATGTAGATAATCATGCATCTGCTCCTACACCCACATACACACAAACACCCTCCAAAAAATATTCAAAAGGAAAGAATGGCCAAGAAACGAGGTTGAAGCAAAGACTTACACATTTCTAGAAATATAGAGGCCTGGGTCCAGACGTGGTAAACTTTAGAAGCATTGTTAACATAATGCTTAGTTGACACTCAGAAATGTTTACTTTATGAATTAATAATTAGATATTAATTAACCAGAAAATGTTTCAGAAGCATGGAGAAGCTTGGAATCAGACCCAGAGAGAAGCACCCCCTCTGCCAAAAGTGGAGAAATGTATAGCACACCCTATGAAGTGAAATACATTTCTGTGATGCTTGAGATTAAAAATACAGTTACATGTGACATCAGAGGTGATCTGTGCTGGTCAATTTTAAGTGTAATTTTGACAAAATCCAATGTCACCTGAGAAAAACCTTAACTATAGAGTAAGGTGGCTGTGAACACATCCCTGGTGGATTGTCTTCATAATGTTAAATTAATGGATATGGGAAAATCTAGCCCATTGTGGGGAGCACTACTCCCTAAGTTTAGGTCCTGAGTCCTCCAAGAGTAGATAATTAGTGGAGATAAGAAGGCTTTAATTAATTTCTCTCTGCTTTTCAGTGTGGATATGATATGAGAGGCTTTTTCAAGTTCCTTTTGCCTTGACTTCTCTGTGGTGATAGACTATGACATGTCATTCTTAGCTAAGATAAATCTTTTCTCCCTAAAGTTTCTTTATGTTGGGATATTTTATCACTGAAATGAACTTCGGCTCTGACATTCTAAGACTGACCATCAGTCAACAGCTCAGTTTTATCTCTTGGTTCCAAAACTTGGTCATATGCTAAAAGGACATCTCTTCTCCCTAAGTTCTTCCTATGTTGGTTTTTCTATCCAAATCAGACTGATAGGTCCTGTAAACCTTCCCCCATGAGAAGGCATATCCTTTATCATATATGAGTTCAAAGCAATGTGAAAGCTGAGAGGCAAATGAAAATATTTCTGGCCTAATGTGCTCTGATGACCTTTCTTTCCACACTGCACATGTCACAATGGGAAGACACATAGGAAAAATACGTAAAAAGTCTGTTATATAAAGGTGCTCCTGGGCAACTGTATACCGAGGATGGTGAACATTCACAAACCCAGTGAATTTCAAAGTTGGAATTTTTGTATCATCTAGCTCCTCCTTTCCAGGCACACCAGTAACAAGTATTACAGTGCCTTTTCCCCTTTCCTCTGGAGCACAATTCCTGTCACATCTAAGCACTGAGATTCAAGGAACCCTGGAGACTTAATTGGTACTTTCTCTATTGGAGTAGCCCTGAAGGTGCTACCAAGAATGATTTTTCTGTTTAAAATTATTTCAAAGTCAATTTAGGATATATCTTAATATGATAATTTCTGTTCTTAAACAAGGAAATTACTATTATGATTCCCCACATAAGCTTTTCATTAAAGTTGATACTAAAATCCTTTATGTCCTAAAAACAGTATCTTTGTAGTTTCATTAGTAGTTCAGAAAAGTGTTTGAGTCACTGAGGTTGAATGTCAGGTAATTTCATGTAGTGTTCACTTTCAGAAGGGAAAGGGGATGGCAAGGCATAGATGAAAAGTGGAGGGCATGACCTAAGAAATGTATTTATACGATCCTGACTACAGCAGCCAAAAATAATAACCATCGAACCCAGTGAATAATTTAAGGCCAATGAGCTAACAGTGATCTTTGCAATGGGATATTAATACGTAAATATTTTAGTCATCTTTTTCACACCCTGCATAAAAATGCCTTGTATTTTATCTACAGTCTCACTCTAGGTGAAATTTCTGGGAGATTTTGTCTTCTCACTGAAGTCTTTATATACACATTCACACATTATAATTAAATGATTTTACTACACAAATACATTCAAAAAAAAGATTATATTTTCTAAAATATGCAGTGATGACTCCTCAGGCCATGTTTCACTTTGCACATTGGGACACTGCTGTCACAGAACTTGGTTCTTCTATCTGGGTCTTTTTGCTATGATGGTAAAATTTACTGAAGATTCAGCTCATTTTTTTTTTCAAGTGTGCTCAGCCTTAAAGAAATATGACTAATTTTGCTGAGTGGATAGAAGTATTTGTGAGCTTACAAAGATGTGTTTACTATACATAGCCATAATACAGATATAAACATCCAGATAATGAATCTATATTTAAACTAATATGCATTGTCCAGCTCTTTGTATGATTTTGGTGCTAACAAAATAAACAATGGCTCTGATTTTTCAGAAAAAAACAAGCTTTATTTTTTGTCAATGTCCTTAATGTGGTTTTGCTATGTTCTAACAACCCACTTTATCACTTTCAATTATTCTTCTCTGTTTAGACACAAATATAATTTCTGTTTAATTGATAAATCACCTCACTAAGAAATCTCAAATGAATAAATAATTATAATAGCCAAGTGCCCCAATACATAGTAGGCCAACAGGATTTTGTATAATAAAATTGTACTTTAATGTCTGTTTAAAAACAAAGTTATTAATTTGGGTAACACTCTAGAATTCTCTTTAGCAATATTTTTATATTCTTTCATAGTATTGCTTTACTGTCTTTCTCATTTTTGAGTTAATATGCCCCAACACAAGCAATGTAAAGGAGGAATGATGTGCATTGTCTTACAGTTACTGTGTAAGATGCTGTCCTTTGATGGGGAAGATATGCAACAGGCAACAACAACGACCATTTAGCAGCAGGAGCCCGATAAAGGCCAGTGACCCACTTTGCATCTACACTCAAATAATAAAAGAATCAAGAAGAAAAGACAGAGTATGAAGTCTCAAAGACCAGCCCCAAAGGACCCACTCTTTAAGGCTCCTAAGCTTCCCTAACAGCATCAACTGGAGACCTAGTGTGGAGATTCAGGAACCTAGATGAGGCATTTCACACATTCAGGCCACAAAAATATGTACCTTTGGAAGAAAAACCTTCCCTGCAGCTGCATTTTTAATTTAAATAATGATGTAAATAATATAAATAAAAGCATTGTTTAAATGGTAGCTTGATTAAGAATGTTATGGTGTGAGTGCAAAATGTTTCCAATAGGCTCACATGTTGCACACACATTCCTGACTGGAAGTGCTGTTTTGGAAGGCTGTGGAAACTTCAGAGGTGGCTCCTTACTGGAAGAAGTGGGACACTATGCTGGGCCGCCTTCATTTTCTCCCTATTTCTGCTTCCTGTGCATTCTCTGCTTCCTGATGGTAGAGACCATATGACTGTTCTTGGACTTGTGCTGCTTAGCCTTCCTGGTCATGATGGGCTATGTTCCTCTTTAACTGAAAGCAAAAGAAACCCATCTTCCATTAAGTTACCTTTTGTTAAACATTTATTTGGTCACAACCACGAGAAAAGTAATTCCTACAAGGATCATGCAAACCCAAGTAAAGAAAATAGTTTTGTATGAAGAAGTCCTAACCCACCTTGGAAAACTCCAGCTACTGCTATTAGCTGTCTGATACCTCAGCATTATTTGCTTACATGTTAAGTCTTGCCTTGGCAGACATTCTAATCTCTTTACTTCTCCAAGCACCTTGTTGCATTTCTATTCCTTTCTTAAAGTCACAGTACATCCTTTCTACTCTCTGTGGAGCTGTTTGAGTTGGAGAAAAGATGGAGCTTTGACTCAGTCTACTCATGGTGAGGCATGTTGTCATCATATCATTTCTACTGTTGCCATAAAATATTTGCATCAGGGGACTCTGAAAAATCTTGATTTAACCTTGGAGTTGTTTAGAGGGGACAAGGGACAATATACATTATTTTGCTGATCTTCAGGATGATATTTTCTGAAAATTAGACACTGAAGAAGAGGTCAGGCAAGAGGTCCCTTTAAGAAGACCCTACCAGGGAGACAGTTTTAGCCTTTCCTTGAAATAGTCTTTTCTCTTCAAACATGATAGCCATGGACTCTTTTTAGGGTTAGTTCAGCTTTCCTTCCACTCAATTTTCAATCTCTTTTTATAACTTTCAGGTCTTAGCCTTTTGAAACTTTAAAAAAATATGAGTTAAAACCCAGACTATTGTAAATCAAAGTGTTTCCTCTCAAAGCTTCAGTATCTTTCTTGAATTTCAAAGATTGTTTTTGAATCTAAAAATCAAATAATTTGACTTTCAATTTCTTCCCTGGACTTCTAAGGTCTCCCTTCTTCTCCTTTGGGAATGTACTCTGCTGTCCATTGACCACTCTAATAATGCTGAAGACATGATCTAGCCTGAGCTTCATGCTGTTGGGGAAAGGCTGCTGATCAGGGTGGATGCTATGAAAGTTACATATTACCATTTTTGATTTGCCCTCCATGTGCTTGACTTGGGAGAGAAATATTTTTTTAAGCCAAAGAGTTAAGTTCCCATTCTTCCCAGTAGTACATTTTCAGAATCATGTATACAATGCAAAGCAAGTAGAATATAGAGGAAGTTTCAGCCTACCCAGATCTCCATGTGGCTCCATCACACAGACACAATCTAAAACTTGAGGAATTAATAAAAAAGTGAAAGGTTGAAGGAAGCACTAACAATAATATTTCAGGAAATTATATTATCACTTATATTTGGTCAAAGAAAGGTAAACCTTCTGTGTTCAGAGAAGTTGTGATTTGGAACATATAAGAAAAATAAAGTATACACCAAGTAACACCAAAAATAAACAATAAACTCAATAACTTGCATAGTTTCTACCCAGATGGGAGGCTTTCAACAAAACGAGGAAGCTCAGGCTAGATCACATCTCCACGGTTATTGATTTACAGTAGTCTCGGTTTTCTCTCATTCTGTTTTTAAAAAAAGTAAAGACATGTAGATAGATGCAACACATATTTTCTTTTTTAAAAGACTACATTAAATAATACATTTATTAAAATGTTTACAAGGTAGATCTAGGAGAATGACATAAAATAATGGTATGCAATTTATTAACAATAATTTTTTTCTTTTTCTTTTCTCCTCCCCCATGTGACTAGGCTGAGGGAATATCCCTCTATAGCAACACATATTTTCAATGTTGGAAAGAATTCTATGTTCTAATCCTGCTTTCTTGTTCCTAAGTATTCCAAAATTTCCATGTGTACTTTGTACCCCCTTGCAAAACCTATCTAACCATGATCACTAGATAAAATAAACTTTTTTATTATCATTTAATGTATGTGGCATCAATATGTAGGATATGTGCATCACTGAGAACAATCTGATGTAGTCTCATAATGGGTCATGAAGGCAGATATAAGGAATATTTCAACTCAGTTTAAAGCCATAAACTTCATAATTTGATCACACTCCCTCATTTTCCTAATGGACAATTTGAAAAATTGAAAGTTGGGCTTCATGGAAGTCTCTTTGAATGTGTGCTCTTAAGATGGATATTTAAACAAACCAATGTATATGGAGATGAAAACATTTCATAAATGAGGTTTTTTTATTGATTATTAATCCACTTTGCTCAGACAGTCCTGACTAAGCCCAAAATCACTTTACAAAAATCACTGTAAGACTGGAGAAGGAACAGCCCTAGAGCACTGTGTTACTTTAAAGTACATTTAAAAGTGAAAGCAAATCAATAGTAATTATACAGCCCCCAAATTGATTATCGTTTCTTATTAAAACTGTAATAGCAAGAAGTGGAGTGTGGCTAGGAAGATTTTTTTTAAAGATATCCAAAAGTCTGTCAGCCATCTGTGTGAAAAGGATGTTACTTGACTCTATTTCAGAAGGTAAGTCTGATATAGAAGGAGAGCTGTAGAGATAAAATAGGTAATTTTTATTAGTTTTAATCAAAATGAGAAACTTTAAATGGTAATTTACAACTGTCCAAATAGCTTCTTTCACTATTCAAAAAGAGCAGTAGGAAACAACTCAGGATGGCGGATTGACATTGTACGACCTTCTTGAAAATCTAACCTTCTCATCCTGCATCCTCACTAGCATTGGTTGTTGGTTGTTGGTTGGTTGTTGACTCAGTACCTGTGCTCATTTCCCAAGTTTGTTTTTATTTTACACAGGAAGTGGGGTTTGCATTGTTCCCATGGCATAAGGAAATCTCACATCAACTTTCAAACCAGCTTTAATGTATGCTACTCTCTCTGATGTTTCAGAAACATGTTGAGTGCAAAAATCCTGCTTTGACAATAGAATCTTTATTTCCCAGGAATATTGTTGATAAACATCTTTTTTAGCACTACTCCAAGAATGGTAATCTTACGAGCTTAATAGCTAACTCAGAAAGTTAAAACAAAATCCTGAGATTAAATAATGGTATTATTTCTTGCTAAATAATAATCTTTATGGAATAGAAAGAGAAACTATAGATTAAGAAGTGCATTGTGGTATTCTTTAACAAGCATTTCGTGGAACAAGCAGGAACTCAAACACAAAACCACTCTATAATTCTACTCTGACTGCCAAGCCTAAAGTAATGTTGTGGACAGGACTGAGGTGATGAGAGGAAGCGTCTACACCACATGTTAAACAAATGAAAGCATCCAACTTTCTTTTGTATTTACTTCATGGCTTCCCAAGCAGAAGGACTTATTTGTTGTTTGATTAACTGTTCTAGTATGCTTGATTCCTATTTTCTAACATTATGCTTCATAGAGATATTTTCCCCATGTGAAGCGTAAAGGAATTAGATGATTTATGGATAGTTCAAGCACACTTATTATTTTACAGCCCTTGAACTGGATTTGTATTTTAATGCCCAGGAGATATGAAGTCATAAAGGTAGAGAGAAGCCACTGTATTCTTCTGGAACAAAGTTTTTATTCTTAAGTGTTTATGTGCTTGCCAGTGAAGATGAATAAAAGCTGATTGTATAATTTTAGCAGTGGTTAGTGTGTACTTTTCAACTGGCCTACTCTATGCAAGTTTCTCTCTCTCTCTTTTTCTTTTCTTTTTTTATTTGGCTTAATCGCCAGCAGTTAGCAGATTATACTAATGTTGTGAGTCTCAAAATTAGCATTTTAATATTGCTTATTGTATGTTTTGAAGAGGCATGCCTGTTTCATTTTCTACAGAGTAACATGAAAAATATAACTTCAAAGCTTAAGTAACATAAGGCTTCATTTAGTTATCTAACCTTCAGTTAACTGG
This sequence comes from Cricetiscus sungorus, assembly GCA_030556225.1. Lineage (NCBI taxonomy): Eukaryota > Metazoa > Chordata > Mammalia > Rodentia > Cricetidae > Cricetiscus > Cricetiscus sungorus. Next base: position 21,064,087 of record JANBXA010000600.1, on the reverse strand, counting down.
TGGGTTGGTGGGAGGGAGTTCTCAGCCTTATTGAGAGGAGACTCACCATACTGTGTTCTGAAGAAGTAGGGCTCTGCTTGGAACATCCTTCATTATAAGCAAAATTGTTTTCTTATATTGGGCAATGATCTGGATGGCTGGAACTTTATACCGTGGCTTGGTTTTGTTGTTGGTGGTTTTGTTTTTGCTTTGCTTAATATTCTAAAGAGATGTCTGTTCCCTTTTGAAAAAGCTTATCTTTCGATGTTTAGAAAAAATGTTTAAAGACCTTTTCAACCTTTCCTTGACGGATCAAAATACAAAACAACTTCCAATTCTTTTAAACTTTGTGCACATAGGATACTTTTTAAGATGTTTTTATTGTTGTTGTGGGCCATCCTGTACTGGTATTGTATCATCTGTATCATTATCATCAGTATTAGGCATTTTTCTTTTAATGTTTTTTTCTTTTGGTCAAAAATTCTTATGTGAAGTCCTGGGTGTTTGAAATCGCTCGATGGAGCTTATCTACCTTCAAGAACATCATTTGCTTCCAAATTTAGTCAGGACTTTGAATGTGCCACACTTGGGTTTTACTCTCCTTTCCTTAAGCCTTCCCACCAAAAGTTGTGACACACTGAAAGGAAACTGTTTCTTTTAAAGTATAAACCACCACCAAAAATATAAATATACAGGGTGCTTTAAGTATTTGGCTGTCTTTTGTTTCTTAAAAGGTTAAATAGCAAATAAAAATGTAACATTGTATGAAGACACATGACACAATGTGCTTTCTGCGACTTCTTTTAAATTAATGTTTATTTAAATTTAAAACAATCTTATTTTACAAACCAATCCCAGTTCCCTCTCCCTGCCATCCTCCCATTCCTCCACCAGCTTCCAGTCCTCTCCTTATCCACTCCCCAGAGAGGGTGAGGCCCCCAATTTGGGAATCATCAAATTCTGTGACATTTTTTGGGTAGGACCTAGCTGCCCCCACTCACTCACACCCCTCATCCCCGTGTATACAGGCTGAGTATTCCTCCACAGGGAATGGGCTTCCAAAGCCTATTCATGCACTTGGGATAAATACTGGTCCCGCTGCCAGAGGTCCCATAGACTGCCCACATCCCCCAACTGACACACACATTCAGGGGCCCTTGTTCAGTCCTATGTTGTTTCTCCAGCTATAGGACTGGGGCCCATGAGCTCCCACTCGCTCAGGTCAGTTGTTTCTGTGGGTTTCCCCAGCATGGTCTTGACCCTTTTGCACATCATTCCTCTCTCTTTACAACTGTATTCCAGGAGTTTGTCTCAGTGCTTAGCTGTGAATCTCTGCTTCTGCTTCCATCAGCTACTGGGTGAAAGCTCTATGGTGGCATTTAAGGTAGTCTTCAGTCTCATAGGCTAAGGTCATTTAAGGTGGCTAATCTAATCCACCTTTGCTTAGATTTTTAGTTGGGATCATCCTTGTGGGTTTCTGTAGATTTCCCTATTGCCAGATTTCTCGTTAAACCCATAATGGCTCCCTCTATTAATGTATCTCTCTCTCTCTTTTTTTTTTGCTTCCTTTCTCTATTCTTCCCCCAACTTGACCTTCCTGATCCCTCATATTCTCCTCATCTCCCTTTCCCCTCATCTTACTTCTACCTCTCTCTCTCCTGTCCCTGTGTTTCCAATTTGCTCAGATCTTGTCTCTTTTTCTCTCTTTTTTCTTTTTAGTTTATATATCGATCCCAATTCCCTCTCCCTCCTTCTCTGCCTCCTTCCCGCCCTTCCTCCCTTCTTCCCTCCCTCTTTCCCTCTCTCCCCCTTTCACATGCACCCGATCACCCTCCCCTCCCATTCTTCCCCCTCCACATGTAGGGTGAATCCATCCAGGAGGGGTCATCTAAATCTATCAAGTCATTTGAAGTAGGGACTAGGACTTCTCTCCTGTCTCTAGGTTAAGGGAGTATCCCCCCATGGGGGATGCGCCCACAAGGTCCTTTTGTGCACCAGGAATACATCCTGGTTCCACTGTCTGAGGTCCCTTAGACTGCTCAGGCCTTCTAGCTGAGACCTTTGTTCTCTTTCTTCTTTCTATGGGGAACTATGTATGCCTCTCTTCGGGTCTTCCTTGTTTCCTAGCTTCTCTGCAGTTGTGGATTGTAGGCTGGTTACCCTTTGTTCTATGTCTAATATCCACTTATGAATGAGCAAATACCATGTTTTTCTTCTGTGTCTCGGACGGTTACCTCACCTGGGATGGTTTCTTCTCGTTCCATCCATTTGCCTGCAAATTTCAAGATTTCATTGATTTTTCCCCCCACTGAGTAGTATTCCATTGTGTAAATTTACCACATTTTCTGTATCCATTCTTTGGGTGAGGAGCATCTAGGTTGCTTTCATGTTCTGGCTATTACAAATAATGCTTCTATGAACATAAGTGAACAGATAACCTTGTTGTATGAATGTGCATCCTTTGGGTACATGCCTAAGAGTGGAATTGCTGGATCATGAGAGAGACTGGTTCCCATTTTTCTGAGAAACTGCTATACTAATTTCCAAAGAATTTAAGTTACTAACTTGTTACACTCAATTTAAATAGAACTCACAAGACTTTTTTTCTTCCCCTGACCACAGACAGGCTTTGGATCTTGTCCTAGAACAAGCTCTATAGACCTGGCTGGCCTCAAAATCACAGAGACCTGCTTAAAGGTATGTGCCACTACTGCCTGATGAGACTTTTATTCATAAAACTCATGGTTTCTTTTCGAAAAGCATATTTTAATGAGAGAAATAGGACAGATGTTTCTTCAAACACATTTTCATTGTGAATTCTCACCACATATACTCTTAGATTTGTGTACTGCAGGGTGTTTGTAATATATATATATATATATATACATATATATATATATACATATATGGGCTTTTAAATGGCAATTAAATGCATGTTTAATAGTCATAGACAAAAATAATAATGCTTCTTTGAAAACTTCAGTGTTGTATTTGGAGCCATCTTTAGAGAATTTCATTGGGGTTGACTATTCAATAGATATTCTTAGGATAATGACTTCCAAGAAGCAGGGTACAGAGATTACCAGCACTGTGCTTGCTAAATTTTAGTATACTTATTCAGCCAAAGTAAAGCAATGGAAATGTATGCAGCACTATTAGTTCTTACATGATTTAAGTATATCAAAATACATACATTTAAATTTTATATAGGCAAACTGTCCATTTGACCCTTTTACTGTTTGTTGAAATAACATTTCCTACCCCCTACATATGGTTTACTTGACTCAAATTAAATGTTAAACAAGATCAAGACAAGGAGAGGAAGTCAAATGAGCCGAATGACTTTTCTCAAAATTGCAATAAATTTTGTCAAATTATTTTTCCCCTTTTCTACCACATCATTATCTCACTATGTCACTCTGCTTCATCTACTCTGGAGGTGGTGTGCACATACAAGTGTCTTCTACTCAGGACATAACAGTATTGGCTTTCTGGGATACTTATTCACCGAGAGTGAATTTGTGTTCTTGAATCTCTATTAAATGGTATTTTACAAAGGCTTTTGCAATATGTTGATGTGAAATTCACTTTTGAAGTTATACCTAGTAACCATTTGACACATACTTCTCTAGTGTGTTCTAAAGATAATTAAGTAGAATAGCATTAGAGTTTAGAATAAGTTTGCTATTCTCTTTAGTTATGGGTAAAAGCACTGAAATTTAGAATTCAAATATTTGTGGGCATGTGTGTGCAGGGAGGCCAGAAATCAACCTTGAGTGTCATTGATCACATGGTATCCACTTTATTTTTGATGGTTCCTTGGCCAGGGCTCGAAGAAGAGGCTAGATCAGTTGGCCAGAGAGCCCTAAGAAGCAATATTTCTCTCCATCACCAACAATGGGATTACAATAGCATATCATCGTGTCTTGCTTTTTGTGTAGGTCCTGGGGATTAAACTCAAACCACTTACTCATACAGCAAACCCTTTACCAACTGCCAGTTCCACAATCAACTTTCTTTATGTAACTTTATTTTTGCTACTAAAATGAAGCTTAATATAAATTATCTGTCTCCTTCAAAACAAATATGAGAAGTACATGGCATAAGCAGTAAGTTCTGAGCCAGAGCAAGGTTAAATGTTCTCTCCCTCCCAAACCTGACAGGAAGACTTAAGTTTTCTCCTTCATGTTCTAATAAACAATAAATATTATAAACCACAGTCAAATAACTTCCAGAAGTCTCTACAATGCTTAGTGTCATTGAGAGTTTAGAGAAATCTTTAGATACTAGATGCTAGGAGATATTAAGTTAGATTTTATGCTTCTGTGTTTCCCCAAAATAAACAACCATTAATTTTTTTTGGGGGGGGACTGCAGGAGAGAAAATTCCCTGGCCAACAGGTCTATATGAAAGCTTATTATTCAATTACTACTCTAAGTCCTGTGCTTTCTTCATCTACAATAGTTTCTTCTTTGGAAATGTTTAACTTGGGGCTAGGGAGATGGCTCAGTAAGTAAAATGCTTGCAGTGTAATAATTAGTAGCTTCGTTTAGGTGCCCCAAAATCATGTAAAAGTGGATAGTACTCATATCAACACATAAACCTCATTCTTGGGCAGAATAGGAGACAGGCAGACCCCTGAATCTCACTAGCCAGCCAGCCTAGTCAGTAAGTAAGCTCTGGGTTCAGTGAGAGACTTTGACTCAAAAGAAGAGATGAAAAGTGATATTGTAAGATTCCTGAGGTCAACTCCTGATTTGCATACTCAAGCACACACGCTCATATGCAACATGTTAATCCTCCCCACATGCAAACCCAGAATTTTTTTTACAGCCACTTGCTAGCATGACATGCAGAATATTGTGTTTCTTATAAGTATAATAGTTGTCTGAATTCTAATATTGCAGAAGAAACATAAGAAATATAAGATACATATATCTGAAATAACTTAAGTCAAAACAAAGTATGCTATGTTTCAAGTATTTACAAACTTGTCTATTTTTATCTTTATAGATAAATGTATAGATAAATGTCCAGGCTTTTTTTCCAACTTGGAGAGTTGAAATCAGTTCTTTGTACTTGTGCCCACAAAAGTAGCCTTGACATTTCTTTATGTGTGTGACATAATTATTTAGTGATAAGAATTAATGACCTTAAACGATGAAAATGGTGTATAAAAGAACATAGACAAATTGGGCATGTATTTTAAAGATCATGTAAAGAGCCAAGCATGAGTTAGATGTGATGTGTGGCCTAATGTAGATAAATCACCTTCATAAATATGTTTTGATATTTTGTTAAAGAGGTTTTGATGTTTTCTATATGGCTTCACTGGTATAATATTCCATTGTATACACACACACACACACACACACACACACACACACACACACACACTGGCTTATTGTTTAGGTCACACAAAAAAAATAAACACATGTATTAAATATGAATGTGACCTCCACTCTCTCCTTTTTTAAAAAATAAAGTGGTTTCCATGAATAATCGTTTGAAACAAAGTTTAGTTTTTGATGACCTCGTTTCTTAAAAAAAAAAAAAAAAACTTTTCATATTTATTCCGTTTCCAGTTTTTTTGTCTCGATGACTTTGTTCGTTCTAATATAATATAAAGCTAACAAATAATTATAAAAATTTTAAGAGGATTTTTTATCTTAAAGGATACAATATGTAGCATAGAGGATTACTGATAAGTTCATAGGACCCATGGTTTATATTTAATACCCATTTTTATTTAGAATGTATGGCTTACATGCTGATTACTATTTTAATTTTTTATGTATGACTATCATATCATTTGAGCTATTAGAAAAATAATTATACATGAATGTTAATAAAAAGGATGATGATCTTGCTGTATGTGTGAAGAAAATTAAATCAATAGATGAAAGACTTATCTATAGTTTTATGTACCCTGAAGTATCAATATTATTTGTGGAATACATTTTTTTATTTAAATTTGAAACAAGATTGTTTTACATGTCAATACCAGTTCCTACACCCTCCTGTCTTCCAATTTTCCCCACCAAACCCCCATCCCATCCCCTTTCTGCTCCCCTGGGAGGGTGAGGCCTGTGGAATACATTACTAAGGAATTCAATAGAATTTGAGAATATAATGGTGACTAGGGGTTGGAACAGGAATAAAAGAATATGGGTCAAAATACATAATTTTAGTAAAATAAGAATAAGTTCAAGAGAAGGATTATATACAACAGTGTAAATATAAATAATGTCATTGGATCCTAGAAAAATTCTATGTATATTTTTAATAGTATCATCAGGAAAATAACTATATGAGATAATACACACATTACCTAGTTCAATTTAACCATTATGCCTCTTAAATGTAAATATATATATATATATATACATATATATACATGCATACATATGACATGATGCTTGATATTAAATACATATATATTATATCATGTTGAATAAGGAAATATATTCAATTTTATTTGCAAATTAATAAGAAAAAGATCAGGTTTAAATTAACCATAAATACATGTAAGTAAAATAAACATCATTAAATTAAACATAAATAAAATGAAATGACTACAACCTTAATAAGCATGATTTTCTTACCAAGAAAGAAAAAAGTACAACAAAATAGTGAAATATTTCAAAAAGTATTCTAAAACAACATATTATTAGAGCTGAGATTTGAAAAGCTAAGAGGTAGCAAAATAAAGATGCTGACTTACTGCATTAAAACTAAATTTTACTTTCTGTGCAAAATTATTTTATTAGTGATATACTATAAATATTAACTGTCAAGTATAAAATGGATGCTTGCAAATTTTCTGTTATTAAAAAAAAGTTTATTTTTTCATCTCTAAAATTTATGCCTGAAATCCTTATCATGAAATAATTCGATGTACTTTCTTGAAATAAACAAGCAAATTTGACTTGTCTTGTAACAAATGGACCAGCTTCTAAATTCTTGAAAGATGATTTTAAAAGTGACACAGATAATCTAGCATTTCTTTATTACTTGGAAAATTTACATCCAAGAAACTTTAGTAAAGTGGATATAACCTAACTTCACCAGGATCCTATTGGTTGCTGTTGAGTACTGGCCATTGAAGCTGGGGACAGCCCTGAAGTGGAGTCCTTTATCTTTCCTTTGAGTACCCACTGGCTTGAGCACAGTAACATTCTAAACCACTAAGTATTTTGGGCTTGGAGAGCAATAAAAGATTTTGCAATCTTTGGTTGTTTGTGTCCCAATGAAACCATTTGTGCTGATTTTGAATCAAAAGGCTAGTAAGCCAGAATGGAACTGGGTGCTATTTTAGTTCTTTTTCTTATGTTTGCAAATTGTGCTTTATACCAGGGTTAAACCTGATGTATCATCATTATACATGTTCTTTTAAACAATGTGCTATGTTGAAATCATCTTATTTTTTTTAAAAAAAATAGTAATGGCTTCATCCAAAATTGTCTTTGATGCCCCCTCCCAATTTCTTCAGTTGCAATATTGTAACAAGGACCATTTAAAACTAGGCTCAAGTTCAGATGACATATGATCATCACCAGCTGGATCAGGAGGCAGTCTGGTTAAAAATAAGTGATTTGACCAGCACAGCAGAACAAAGCTGAAAATCTTCTGACACCTGATCCCTTCAGCAGCTGTGGAAATCTATTGAAAGGGCTCTCCTTTTAATGCATTTGTCAGAATGATAATTGGAAAAATGACTTCATGTTATGAGTCATACGGTCGCCTCTTTGGACCTCATTAGACTTAAATGAGCACACTCCAGTCCAGTGCCATCAGTCAGGCTCAAGCATGTGTTGGGAAGGGAGATCTGTGTTTAGGCTCCTGGCCAACTGGTTAACTAGAAGAACTGAGGGCAATCAAATAGAGATATTAGTGTAAGATCTACCTATAAGGCATGTATACTTTTATGAGCAATCAAAATTATGCAAATGTTTGGAACTATAAATTACCCAACTCAAGTGAAAGAACTTAAGTCATACTGTATGAAACACTAAGTGTTCTGGAGTGGTCATGAGTGGAACAATGAGGCCTCATGAGCTCATGAGTTTTGTAGAGCCAATAACCACACACATAAGGAACTTTAAGAAAAGGAAAGCCGTGAAAAGTGTCTGATAATGACATGTTACTAAAATCCTAGAAGAAACAGTGGAAAGTTGAGTGTCACTTTTATTAGCTGAGAGCAAGAAAAAGTGTAATGAGGAAGCTTTTTGGGATAGGAACGATTTGACCTAGAAATGGATTGATGGAGATATACTGTACTCTGGGAGTACAGGTGGGTCTACATAACTAAGGAGAAGGCAAATGAGAAGGCAGACATAGATCAGACACTCCTGGAAGAGGTGAGGCGGTGACATTATGGAAGACAGAGCACAGCTGCAGCTACCACAGACAGAAACAGAATAGCAAAATACACCAGGATGGAGCAGTGCACAAAATCAATTAAGTATTTTGTTAGATTATTTGCTATATAGAAGGAACGTTTACTCTTCAATTTTTTCCCACTCTAATTCATTTTTTTTTCTATTTCTAATGCACTATTTTCCTCCATCTCTCCCTCTTTTATGTGTATATGATTTAGGAGCTCGCTGGCTTAAAACACATTTCTATCCTACTAGTTAGATCTCAAGAGGAGCTATGGCAATTTCACAAACCAGGTTAATGAAGAGACACCTGCTTGTGTTCGTGACTTTTGTGGTGTTTTGTACACATCCTGTATGCCATTCCTGACTTAGAATAGTAGTGCTTCCTTTACCCACACTAAATAGTTTTCCTGCTATGCCTGAGTTGAGTCTGCCCTCTAATTTCTCCAAGATTTGAATTATCCACCTCATGGTATCTGATGTATACAGAAATGGCTACTCTTTTCATAGGAAAGCCCAGGATTGGCATAACAGCTAAGCAACACCAATTTCATCTGGGCAGCACCTCTTCCTCAGTTTTGTAGGCCCTTTTCTTTGTAAACATTAATAATTCCATTATGATTTGAAAGAAATTTCCCCCAAAGGAAGTAGCACTATTAGGAGGTGTAGCTTCGTTAGAATGGGTGGTGGCTATTTTGGAGGAAGTATCTCACTATGGAGGCAGACTTTGAGGTATCGTATGTGCTCAAGCCACACCCAGTGCCTCAGTTCACTTTCTGTTGCCTTTAAGTTAAGATGTAGGGTTCTCAGCTACTTTTCCAGCATTCCAGCACCACATCTACCTGCACACCACCATGTCTTACCATGATGATAATGGATTATACCTTTAAAACTGTTAGCCACCCTAATTAAACGTTTTTTTTCCTTTATAAGAGTTACTGTGGTCATGCTGTTTCTTTACAGCAACAGAAATCCTAACTAAGACAGAAGTTAGTACTGGGTATTGTGGGTATTGTTGTGATAGGCTTGACCATGGTTTGTTTAATATATATATATACATATACATATATATATATATATGTATATATATATTCATTTATTCTTACTTTACATATCACTTCCAGTTCCCTCTCTGCCTCCCTCCTTTCTTCCCTCCATCCCATGCCCCCTGACCACCCTCCCATCCCACCCCCCCAAACTCAGCAGGGAGAGTAATGCCTTCCAGGAGGGATCAACAAAATCTGTCAAGTCATTTAGAGTAGGATCTAGGCCCTCCCTCCTGCCTCTAGATTAAGGGAGTATCCCTCCATGGGGAGTGTGCCCCCAAAGCCCTTTCATGCACCAGGAATACATCCTGGTTCCACTATCAGAGGTCTCATAGACTGCCTAGGTCTTCTAACTGAGACCCATGGTTAGGGGTTTGAGTCAGTCCAATGGTGGTTTCCAAGTTATCAGTCTGGGGGTCCATTAGCTCCTCCTTGTTCAGGTGAGCTGTCTCTATGTGTTTATGTAGCCTGGTCTTGTCCTCCCTCTCTGTATCTGGATTTCAGTTCTGCTCAGTGTTTATCTTTGGGTATCTGCTTCTGTTTCCATCAGCTACTAGATGAGGGCTCTATGATGGCAGATAAATTAGTCATCAATCTCAATATCAGGGAAGGGCATTTATGGTAGCCTTTCCACTGTTGCTGAAATTGGTAGTTGGTGTCTGTCTTTCAGGTCTCTGGACATTTCTCTAGAGTCAGTTTTCTCTTGAAACCTATAATGGCTCCCTCTTTAATGGTATCTCTCTCTCTGTTTTTCTTTCTCTCTCATTTATTCCTCTCCTGACTCAATCTTCCTAGTCCCACATGCTTTCCTCTCCTCCCCTTCTCTTTTTCCTAGATTCTGCTCCACTCACTGACCATGTTTTAGGTTGGATGAATTTGGACTCTGGTACTTTGGGTTAGGAAAGCAGTAGCCCACTTTAGCACTGCTTAATGGGCCATACTAGTAGGAACAATGAAGGCAATGGTGCTACAAACTCATTTGTACTCATTTTGAGGGGCTGGCTCAAAAAGTTTTAGGGAATTTTAGATGATTGCTCAGAGAATTTTCTTGTGATATTTTGGTGATGAATGAGGCTGCTTTTTGCCCTTGTCCAAGAAGTCTGCCTCAGGCTAAAGTAAAGAATTTTGTATTAATTCTGTTAGCAGAAGAAATTTTAAAACAGTATAATATAGACTCTGTTGTGTGATCATTAGTGGTTGCTCTAATGAAGACTTATAACAAGAAAGAAAAAACCGAGGAAGGAGAAAAAACATAATTTAAAGATTGAAAATCAAAGGTGCATGAGGAAGTGAAATGTAGCTAGATCCTTTGTTCAAGGAGATAAATAGATTAAGGAATAGAATAAAAGTACTGGTGACCTCAAGACAAAAATCCCACCCAGTTAAGTTTCCAACTTGTGAAAAGGAATTAAGGAAAAGCTTGGAGAGCCAGGTTTGGTGGGACGTATTTTTAATTCCAGTACTGGGAAGCCTTTGCATTCAGCCTTTGAAGTCAGCCTCATCTATAGAGCTAGTTTTAGGACAGCCAAGTTTAGGCAGTGAAAGAAAGAAAGCTGGTGAAAATGTAATTGTACAAGGGGGCCTTGTTTCTTAATAAGACTTACAGCGGTCATGGTTTCTCATCAAAACAATAGAAACCCTTAGACAATTCCCTTATATTTCTTGGGGGGTTTTGGCACTGGGAAGTTCTCATAGCTCCTCACTACAGCTCCTACAGCTATGCTGTTCTAGAACTCACTTTTTCTTTTAAGCCTTGCTATTTAACAGTTTTTTACATTGAGTTCTCTTCAAACTATTGGTGTGGTTTCCTTGTACTAGTTGAAGTTCTGTAAGACAGAAGCTGTTATGATGTGAGATCACAAAAAACCTGCTGTATGCAAGACTGGGGGAGATGTGGTAGTTTCCTTTCTTTGTTTATCAGAACTGAGGATTGAACCCTGAGCTTGTATAAGCTTGGTCAAAGGTCTACCACTGAACTACACTCTCATTTGGGGACACGTTTGTGGTGAACATCAGAGAATGGAGCTTGCCACTTCCTGATCATAGAGGTCTGGAAGTCTGTACAGACAGACAGAAAGTGAGATACCTGTGCAGAACTAGGATATAAGCAGGAAGAAAAAGTTCTCTTGTCTGCTGTGATGCTAAGGAAGTAGATTGTGGTGGTGGCTTGCTTCTTCTTCTCTCTGATCTCTCAGCATTTCTCTCTATATCTGACTCCAGGTTTTGTAACCTAGATCAATTAAAAACTCCATTTACACTAGTTTGTCACTGTGCATGAGCTTTTTGAAAGCAGGTCAGTCTTGTTCAGTGGAGAATACCATTGTAATCTCTGACATGGCTAAGCAAATAAGAACTACTAAAAATGCCATGACTTTGGGAGAACCTGGTGGCTATTTGAGTTGAGTATTAACTGGTATTGATAAATGAAAGAACAGCAGCATGCAGTCATTTTACCATCCAGCTAACTGGGATTTATGTAGGGAGCCATGTTTTGAGAAACCAAATGTATAAACTGGTCTATCAAGGCCTGGGCCCAGCAGTAATGCAGTGTGATGCCCACCATTGTAAATGGATGTTTCTTATCCCACCTTCAAGTTACCAAATAATCACTCTGAGGCTTAATATTAATTATAATTGATACCCTGTGGCTCAGGCATATTACTGACTAGCTCTCACAATTAAATTAACCCATATCTATTAGTTTATATTTTGCCACAAGGATCACAACTCTTTACCTCACATCTTGTTTCCTTGATGTCTACATGGCATCTCCCTGACTCTGCCTTCTTTCTATCCTTGTCTTTGTTTGAATTTCTCACTTAGATCTATTCTGCCTGGCCATTGGTAAAATCAGCTTTATTTATAAATCAATAAGAAGAACACATATTTTCAGCTTACAGAAAGACATTCCACAAAATACCAAAGTCTTCTGGTTAAAGCTTGTCATTGGTATCCTATATTCTGTGGGAAGCAATAAATTTGCAGTTATACTGGAAAGCCATATTGCAAGAGAAAATGTGTACATGTTTAGAATAATTTCTATGACTATATATCATTAAATTCCCATAACATCATGTTAAGACTTGATTGATGCCTGTATACTCAAACTTTTTACTATTTAATGCTTTTCTTTACCCTTCCCCCCGACTTCTTAGGCTAAAATGTGCAGTGGTTTATCCAAATAGTATAGTTTGATCAAGTTTAAGCTTTTAAGTATCTGTACCTCAGCTATAAGTTTTTTAGGTGTTCAAAGTTATATTTGGTGGATGACTTAGCTTTAGCTTGCATATATTTAAGAGTATATCAAAATAGCCCCATGTCATTCAACACGACCAGACTACTGCTTTTAAATATCAACCCCAACTTCATCTGAACACTTAGAATTATGATACACACATCTATGCTGTGTGTGTCTCATTATTTATGACAGTCGTGTCTGTGTGCTTAGCAATTGTGCTGTCATTTACTCTTAAAACTTTCAGTAACTATTTTCAACCTTTGTCTTCCTTTAATCTTCTGCATCAGATTTTTCAGTTCTTACATTGTCAAATGACAACTCTTCTTATTCCAATGATGAGATGGTGACAAACAGGAGAAGCAAACTTTATCTTTCCACTTATAGCCCAACTTTTCCTGCTGTTATAATGAATGGGTTTTTCTGTCTCTATCTTTGGTCACTTGTGTGCTAAATTAATTTTCCTCTTGCTTGCTCAAGGATGCTCTTTGTGCATTCTCTCAGGACTTGCTGCCCTACTCAATCATTTCCATCAGCAGACAAATATGCTTCAATGTATCTCATCACTAAAATACAAAAGGAAAAGAATTTCCTGAAGCCATTTGTTTAAATTCTCTCTGCTCCTGCTTGCTCATCAACTCCTTGAAAGATGGTCACATCCTGATTCTAGTCACTGACTTTTCTTCAGTCTCTCTTAAGTTCAGTTAGTTAGTCTTCTTATTTCACAATGTTAATGATATTGTTCTAGTGAAATTGTAAAGTCAATTGTAATTCTTCTTTCCCATCATTTTGCATACATTTCCATATCCATTACTTCATGAAGTATGTAACACTTTCTTCACTGTGTTTCATTTTGGTTTTGCTTGAGATTAAGAAACCACACCTTCCTGTTTTTTCCTGATTTGTGGACTGATTCTACCTATATCAGTCCTCTAATGTAGGGAACAAGAGTGCTGCCTGTTCCTGTGTTGTGTTCTTTGGTTCTTCTCTTAACTAGATTTTTACATTCTCAGGCTTCAAGTCCCAATGCTATGAATATTATGTAATGTCATTGTTAACTCAAAGAAATAAAACTTTATATCTGAGTTCTTCCTAAGGCTGAGGATTCATGAAGGAAATAGTTATTGGACATAGTATATTCCAATTTATGCCTTCCTCGGCCAGAAAATTAGATAAATAAAAATAAAGAAAGAAAGAGAGAAAGAAAGGAAGGAAGAAGGAAAGAAATAAAGAAAGAAAGGAAGAAAGAAAGGAAGAAAGAAGGAAAAGTCATGATCCTCTAATGACTAAGGACAAACATAAAACTTACTCCATACTTTTATTTCCTTCCACTTCCATAGTCCATTACCAAGTCTTGGAAATCTACTTTTAGGGTTACTTTCTTATCTGTCATCCCTTCATTGGTACTGGTTGCATCCATGTCCCTAGAGTCAGACTTTATTCAATACTTAGAAAAAAAATATTGACTTCTGTCTTTTCAAGACTCTACAGTTCCTCATGACTATTTAGATGTTGACTATCCTTCCAAGGCCCCATGTTATTGCACTGTAGTGCTGGAGACTTTAGAGATGTGCCTCAAAGAGCATTGTGGAACATTGGCTTTTTGCTTATTATTCTCCATTTCTAGCTATGATATTGGTGACTGTGTATAGCTCCCACTCCCACCAAGATGAGCTGCATTGCCATAGACCCACAGAAACTAGACAACGATTCATGTACTAGTATGTCCAAAGCAGTATCAGGAAGCTAACTAAGATACCTTCAGTGAAGTTGAAACCCCTTGCTATGAATCTTAGTAACCTAAATTACATCACCAAGCATATTCTTGGGTTTCAACTTTTGTCTCTTTCCCACTCACAGTATTGTAGCTACAGCAGATTTCACATTCATTCAAAATGAAGGTCTTCATACCCGCTGATGCACCCATCTTCTCACTTCTTCATACAATTCATATTTCTACCCAAATGTCACTCTTTGGAGAGAACTTCCTCATCGAAATGAAGGAGAGCATTGACCTTATATCTTTCAAAAATTTCATATCACAATTAATTATTTACCCAATACACATGTTGCATGTTCTGTAAAAGGTATTTCTTCTAAGATTTGCATGCTGCTTTTTTCTTCCACTATCGTGTTCATATACAGAATGCTAGTGCATGGAAAATGCTAGATAATGACTGAAAAATAATAATTAGTATGCCTTGCTATTAAAGCAAATTCTAAAAAAAATTAAATAAGTCTTAATTAGCTTGATGTTGAAGTAGCAATATGAACAATTTTTTTCAGTTTTTTTTTCTTTTTGTATTCCAACATTGCAGTGTCACATGGTCAATCATGAATTCTACAGGAACCTATTCTTAAAACATTAGTTATTGTTCAGCATGTATCAAAATTGGCTTCCATATGGGTGAATCTGACCTGAAACTCTATGCTATCCATTGAGTTAATAACTGTTTTCTAAAGAGGAGCTGTCTATGATTGGGTGATTAAGATTAACAATAAATGCAGAAATCACCTTAAATGTACATTTCTAAGGTATTTTTAATAAAATAAAACCCACACTGACTGACAAAATGAAAGTTAATATAATTTGGAACAAAATTGGAGTATTTATACTAATATTGAATTATTATGTTCATGGATGCCTGCTGTGCAGTAGGTACTTCTGGATTACTAACTATACAGTATCTGTAGAATGGGTATAACTCCAACTTCTATAGAATTTCTGTTGCTATGTAAAGGCAATCATCAATAAATAAAATGGATAAATTTAGATATGAAAATAAAATATTACTATTTTCATTTAAAATTCTGGTAATCACAAAAGACTAAGTAGTCTTCCTTCAGACCTTCTCCACTCTCTAAACTCCCAATACCCAATTTTCAGGGCCACACCTAGCTCTGCTGCAGAGCCCAAGTTGCAGGTACCCCTACTCCATATTCATGTCTCCAGTGCTTCCCATAGACAATCTCCCCTGGACACCCTCCCTACTCTGTCACTGTGTCCCAGCTCCCAACTCGGGTAGACATCCCCTGCTGAATTATAGGTTACACCTGACAGGAAACCAAATAAGCAATCTGAGAATCTTTTCCACTCTCTCTGTCCCCTAGACCTAATATTCAGGCTCATCCATAGTTCTAAACAGCATGACTCCATAGCCTCCCTTTCACCCAGCCTACAATACCAGCAAGCATATCCCATGAGCACATTAGCTGAGCAGGCTAGCAAAACAAGTAGAACATAGCCAACACATTCTCTGAAAATGCAATTAGACCCATTTCTATTACCCTGTACAAAACTCAAGTCCAAGTGGATTAAAGATCTCAACATGAAACCAGACACATTGAACTTTATAGAAGAGAAAGTAGAGACTAGCCTTGAATGCATTGGCATAAGAGACATTTCCCTTAACTAAACACCAATAACACAGGCACTTCAATCAACAATGAATAAATGGGACCTCATGAAACTAAAAGGCTTTTGTAACACAAAAACACAATGTCAATAGGACAAAACTAAAGCTTACAGAATAGGAAAAGATTTTCACCAACTCTACATCTGGCAGAGGACTAATAAACAAAAGATATAAAGAAATCAAGAAACTACACACCAGCAAGCCAAATAATTAAACATAGATGCATAGATGTCTCAACAGAGGAATCTCAAATAGCCAAGAAACACTTAAAGAAGCATTCAATACCTTTAGCCAATAAGTGAAATGCATATCAAAAGACACTGAAATTACTTCTTTTCTTCTTTTTTTATTATTTTTTATTTTACAAATTGATCCATGTTCCCTCTCCCTCCCATCCTCCCATGTCCCCCAACCCCCCTCCCATCCCATTCCCCATCAACTACATAGGGAGGGAGAAGGCTTCCTGGAGGTATCATCAAAATCTGGCAAGTCATTTGGAATAGGGCCTAGGCCCTCCCTTCTGTCTCTAGGTTAAGGAAGTATCCCTCCATGGGGAATGTGCACCCTAAGTCCTTTTGTTCACCAGAGATACATCCTAGTTCCACTGTCAGAGGTCCTGTAGACTTCCCAGGCCTCCTAACTGAGATCCACATTTAAGGGGTCTGTCTCTGTCCTATGCTGGTTAAAATTAATTCTTACACTTTTAAAAATGCCTAAGCTCAAAAACACATGTGAGAGCTCATGCTGGTGATGATGCACATCAAGGGGAACCATTCTCCATTGCTGTTGGGAATGCAAGTCTGTACATCATTAAGGAAATAAATATGTTCATTACAGTTTATTCATAATAGCCAGAAACTATAAACAACCTCCATGTCCCTGAAGTGCAATGAGAGACAGCTGATATTGAGAAATATTGGTGGTGTGTGTAGAAACATAATTTAGTGAAAATTTACTAGTATCTATGAGGGTGACTCTAGTGAGCACTTCTATCAAAGAAGGATAGAATCTGAACTGGTCATCTTTTGGAGCCTGGCATGGCTTCCAGTAGTGAGACAGGGTTGCAGTCAGTTGAATTGTTAGCAAAGATGGCCCCATGGAGATTCTTAAACAATTCAGGCTCCTTCTAGGAGATAAGGTTTTCTCTGAAAACTGACATTGGAACCCCATTGCCAAGGATAACATCTGCACAGCTCATTGAACTTAGAGATGTCAAGCTGGTGACTGCATGGAGCCTTCATCCCTATGATCTAGTCTGTTTGGTGAGGGAAGTTACACTTCAACCTATAGAAAGACAAATGTGGACACCAATCCATCCACAAAACCTTTGACCTATACCTGTCCTGACTACAAGATTCTGCAATGGTGGTGCAGAATGTCTGGTTTAACTTGGAACCCATGTATGAGAGAATGTCCATGCAGCATAGTCCTTGTGTAGCCAGGAACTGGAGACTGAATACCTCAGAGACCTAGGGTAGAGTCAAACATGATTGACAAAAACATTCAATGAAATGATTCCTTATGATATTCTTGTATATTTAAGGATAGGGGTCTTTTCCAGTCATCATCAGAGATGCTTCCTTGGGCAGCAGATGGGACTAGGTTCAGGGATCCATATCAGGCATTATGCATATATACCATCTGAATTGGAGGTCTCCATATGGTCCCTACCCTTGGATATTGGCAAACTGACCCATTGGAAAAGGGGAACAAAGACTGTAAGAGTGAGATAGTGGGGTATGGAGGACACCAGAAGACTATGACCCTTCATCAACTAAGCAGGGCTCATATGGGTACACAGAGACTAATGTAGCAAGCACAGGGCCTAAATGATTCTGCAGTTTGTCCTTTGCATATATATTATTGTAGAGAGCTGTGAAGTGCTGCGCCTTAAAGATGGCGCTGGCTTCTGCCTTCCACTCTCTGAGGGTGAGCGCTCTCTGGCATAAACAAGCCCTTATTTGGTTAAGTCTGTTCAGCCTGTCTGCTTCCACATTAGAGTAGCCTATCTGCAGGGTCCATGTAACTCACTGGGGTTGGTTAGCGCAAGGGGATTTAAGCCTGTGCAGGGGTCCCCTGGGTCCCACAGGTCAGAAGAACATGTTTCAAGGATCCTGATTAAAACTGCATAAAGAATATCTTCCCGGAGTTGCATCTTCCTTGTTGGCAGGGGTAGGCATATACAAATGGAGGCCGGAACGGGAACCTTGAGATCAGAACTTCTTGCAGTCAGTGCAGTCGACTGGAAAGTCCCAGGTAAGTTGGGACCATGCTAAAGCCCTCGGTAAAGAGGCAATAAGGACTCCAATAAGGAGCAATAAATTTCCAGGTTTGGACTAAGCTAAGGCCCTCAGTAAAGAGGCAATAAGGTCTCCGGTAAGGAGCAATAAAGTCCCAGGTAAGTTGGGATTAAGTTAAAGACCGCGGAAATAAGCAGCAATAAAGTCTCAGGCATTGAGCCAGAGGTTGTAACAAACAGAGAGTAAAATTTTCAAAATGGGGACTTCTTAGTCTCATCCAATTTTTCTGGCTCTTCAGGAGCTACTTTTGTCAAAGAAACTTAAAATAAAGAAAAGCACACTGGAAAGATTCCTGAGCGAATGCGATGCCATTGCATCTCGGTTCGCAGTTTTGGGAGACCTCAAGGTAGCGTGCTGGGACAAGATAGGCAGGGATCTTGATTTTGCTTGGGAACAAGGGATGCTGAAGTCCAGAGTCGGACCTGTTTGGAAGTTAGTGCGTAGCTGTATCGAAGACCAGAGGTACTGTAAAGAGGCAATGGAAAAAGGGAAAGCTGCGCTAGAAATGTTACAAGAAGAAAGATCAGAAGAGGTGGAGAGCACAGGAGAGTCAGGTATGGACGAAACAGATTCTGAGCAAGAATTGCAAGCCCTCGTAGAAAAGGTTCAGAAACAATCCCTTAAGGGGCAGAGGGGGAAGGGAGAAAAGAAATGGCAATGTGGGGAGGGGAGGGACCCTCCTGGAACAATGCCTTCAGCGTCTTCTCCTTATCAGAGTGAGGAAGGGTCAGGCCTAGGTACAGGGCATTCCTTTTGCCCTGAGGTCAGGAAAGCCATACTAAATGACTTAAGCCTGGCCTATCCAGTTTTTCAGGATTCCCAAGGCAATAGATATGAGGAGCCTTTAGAATTTAAGGTTATCAAGGCTTTGGCTGAGTCCATGAGAACATAAGGAATTTCAGCTTCTTTTACTGTAGCTCAAGTTGAAGCCCTAAATAGGTATAGCATGACTCCCATTGATTGGGGTGCGTTGGCTCTAGCATGTTTAAGCCCTGGGCAGTATCTGGATTGGAAAGCCTTTTTAATAGAGTATGCCAATGAGCAGGCTGCAGCTAACCTGGCAGCCAGAAACGCAGCATGGAACAGGGACATGTTGCTTGGACAGGGACGCTTTGCCAACCAACAGACAGGATATCCAATACAAGTTTTTAAACAAGTAAATCGGATTGCCATAAAAGCATTTATAGCCATTGAGGCAGGACAGTCTCCCCAAGCAGGGCTCGCTGTCATGAACAAGTCTTGATCTTTCACACTCAGGTTGTATGGCTCAGCACTGCACTCTGAGTTAGCTCTGGAAGTGAGCAACTCCGAGAAGGGCAAGTCTGGTTTTTGTGGGTTGGTGTCTGAGGCCCCACCTCCAGGAAAAAGATACTGGAAAGGTGTGGCACTGACTTGGCTGACTACCAAGATTCAGGGTCATTACAATGTCCACTGCTTTACTGGAGACAGGACCACTACACTTGCCTGTTGTGTTATTAAAACAAAAAGGGGGAACTGTAGAGAGCTGCGAAGTGTTGCACCTTAAAGATGGCTCTGGCTTCTGCCTTCCACTTCCCTGAGGGTAAGCACTCTCTGGCGTAAACAAGCCCATATTTGGTTAAGTCTGTTCAGCCTGTCTGCTTCTGTGTTAGAGTAGCCTATCTGCAGGGTCCATGTAGCTCACTGGGGTTGGTTAGCGCAAGGGGATTTAAGCCTGTGCCGGGGTCCCCAGGGTCCTGTGGGTCAGAAGAACATGTTCAAGGATCCTGATTAAAACTGCATGAAGAAGATCTTCCTGGAGTCATGTCTTCCTTGCTGGCAGGGGTAGACGTGTACATATTATGCCTATTAGTTTCACGTTTTGTTAGACTCCTAACAGTAGGATCAAGTGTGTCTCTGACATTTTTGCCTGCTCTTGAGTCTCTTTTCCTCCTATTAGGTTGCCCTGTCCATCCTTGCTTTGAGGGCTTTTGTCCTGTCTTGTTGTATCTTGTTTTCTTCTGTTTAGCTGTAGTCTCTTGAAGGACTGTTCTTTTCTGAAGAAGAAGAAATAGAAGGGGAGTAGATATGGGGAGAGGGAAGGTGGAGAATATAAAGAATAGAAAGAGAGAGAGAGGAAATTGTGGTTGGCATGTATTATATGGGAAAAGAAACTATTTTCAATTTAAAAAAGAAAAAGAATGCAACAACTAGGAATATTTACACAAATGTTATTGCATTCAATATCATATGTATATTAATACATTGATACATTATAACATTATATCATGGCCTATAGTGTTCCAATGGACAGGCACTTGCTAAGCTCTCCAGCCTCACACTACAGTTCCTTCTTTCCAGTTTGTTATACTTTGTCACACCACAAATACTTCATGCTGCTTCCTTATATAGGAATTATATGCTTATATCTTCCACCCAATATACTTTTCCTATTTCTTTACCGAAATAGACTATACTTGTCTTTTATATGTCTTATTGAATGTCCCTTCTTACAGGTAATATTTTTTGACCCACAGGAGTTTTTATATTGTTGTTATCTAATTTTACAGGACCCACTAACTTCCTCTGTAATATTTATTTCAGTTATAATTAGTTGCCTTTTGAAGACCTATTTCTTCCAACAAACTCTAAGTAGATAATATAGTCATGAGTGCTCTTATATTCTCCATTTGTTTTGAATAAATTAATGTGGAATTTCCTTCCACAGTGGTTCTTTTTCTTGTCAATAACCCTTGCCTTTTTAAAATCAGCACTGATTGATTTTGGTCTCACCTTTGGAGGAAGGAATAATATGGTTATATCATTTCATTGGGCTTAGAATTCTTTCTTAAAGTAACACTGTCTTATGCTTTTTTGCCATCTTCTCCTCCAGTCTTTGACCATTTCATCTGCCTACCAAGTTCCTATCAATTTATAATTAAGAAGAATAGGTTTCTCTATATTGTTTCCTCAAACCCACAGAGCCAACAAACCTTGGTTCATAGAGGCTCACAGAGACTGAACCAACAACCAGGGAGCCTGCATGAGACTGACCTAGATCCTCTGCATATATGTTAGAGTTGTGTAACTTGGTCTTCTTGTAGGACTCCTTATAGTAGGAGCAGGGACTTCTCTAACTCTGTTGCTTGCTTTTGGGACCTATTCCCTCTACTGCCTCGTTCAGCCTTTTTAGAAGAGTAGATACATACTCTCACTGCAACATGGTATAACGTAGTTGGTTGATACCCATGGAAGATCTGCCAATAGCCAGACAAACAGAAGAGGAGGAATGGATGGGGGGTTGATATGGGGATAGGGATTTTGAGGAGAGTGGGAAGAGGAAACTTTAGTTGGGTTGTAAAAACAAAAAGTAAATAAACAAATAAATGTACAAACACAAAAATGAATAAAAATAATATTACAAAATAGTGTCTTCATCATAGTTGGGCCTTTCTAATCCAAATATACACAGTGTGTCATATCATAACTCTTCAGGCTATGATGGATTACACACATCAGAGTGATCTTGCAGACCATATTATTTACTAACACCATACATGTATCATTTATTTTTAATTGCTAAGTTAGTCAGTTTTTGTCATTTCAATGTACATGGAACAAAGCATTTAAGGAGGGAAGGTTTACCTGGACACATGGTTTTGAAGGTTAATTATTCAGTTGTGTGAATATTACTATGGGCCTGAAGTGAGACTATATTCTTAGTGGAAGTGTGCTGTGAGGTGGAGTAAATGGTAAGAGAGAACATATTGAAATTTTAAAAGCATAAAAAGGTACTTTCCTGTTTGTAATACCAATTCTCCCCACAAAAATATATTATGTGAAACTGACAAAAGTTTATTTTGTGTATTGAATTGGATGGATTACATTAACCTTATATAATTCAAAGCACAGAGATGCAAATGGAACTTTTGTTTTCTAAAATACTTTGAGCATAAATATGCTGTTAGCACTGACTGCCATTTCAGTACTTGATCATTAACCTCTCCTAAACCCAAAAATCTTTACTTCCTTAACAACCACATCATTCTTTTACTTCATTTCTCATTTTATTTCATTGGTAGATATCTATATGTTAAAGTAAACATAATATATGACCTTCAATGGTACATTTTCATCAGAAGACTCACACTATATAAAGAGTATCCTTCTATTTTATAAGTTCAGAACTCTAAGCAATTGCCACAGACCTACACTAATGGGGGGGATTCTCTTGAGTGCACTTAGCTATTAAACCAAAATTTCAACTCTGTGCATAGAATTAAATGATAAGCATGATAAATCAATTACCACAGAAGAGCTTTTAGTGGGTCACATGACTCTTCTATTTGAATGAGAAGACACATCGATGACATTATAAAGCACTGATTGAGCCTGAGGTAGTGGAAGGGGAAAATGAAAAGGCATGTAGATCGAAATGGGAGCCATGTGTAATCTTGTCCACATAAACAGGGAAGCCAGTAACATCTATTTCCCACAAACTTATATCAAATAGGTTAAGTTCATGTAATACATGTGTCTGGGAACACAGGTTTACTGAGTACAACAGAATTTAGTAAATTTGAATGCCTATAACCAAGAAGAAACCACATAAAAGATTCAATTTCATTGAACAGGAAATGTCCAGTTCCCCTTATGAAGTCAAGTTGGATGGAAAAACATGCCTTTGATTTATTATTTGTTTTGATTTGCTGGAGGAGAAATCAGAATTCACATGTACTATGTGGAGGATGTAGCATCACCAGCATTATTCACATGGAAGATTCACCAATTAAACAACTTCCATATTGAAACTTTCATACAAAATACAATATACTTATATTGTTTCCCATCATCTTTACCCATTATATCTCTCCCCATGTGATCTCTTCATTTATAATTATTGTTACAGACACATTTCCTACTGAGTCTAATTAGTCTTGCCCATACATACATGTATTTAGGACTGATGATTGGGATCAGACAAACTATAAACTTTTATTCAAGGTCCCATCCCTTGAAAGAGCTGATTCTCATTCACTCAGCCCCCACTGGTTACCTATAGCTTTCCACCTAGGGGTGGAGCCTTGTGAGGTTTTCCCCCCTTCACATGGGAATATCAGTTTGTTCAGATACTGTGCAGATTTTGATCAGACAATCATATTGTTGAGATGTCATAGGTGCAACCTCCCTGTCAGGTCTAAAAGACACTATCTAGTGGCAAGACTCTTGGTCCTCTGGCTCTTAGAATCTTTCCATCTCATCTTCCACTGAGTCTTAGGTAAAGGTAATGTGTTATAGTCCCAAATTGGGAATGGGAACCACATGGCCACTTATTTTCTGTATCTTCAGCAGCAGTGGATCTGCGTAGTGGCCTTTATCTGCCATCAAAAGAAGCTTCTGTGATGAGGGGTGGCTGCTACATTTACCTGTGGGCATTAGGATAAATTTTTAGAATACAGTGGTAAGCTATATTGATTTAGGAAAGTGGAAGTGGAGGGTTATCTTATAGTATCTGTGCATTCTCCAGCCTTAGGCTTTTGGCAAGGTTTAAAAACCACAAATAAGTTTTGCCCAATTGAGTTCCTTAAGTTCAATTGAATGTTTTTACCTCCAAAATAAAAGTCTCACAATTGTACCATAGTGAAAATTTTCAGGCTGTAGTGGTTTGCAGCCTTTCTACCTGGGTATGTCTATTACTTGCTTTTCTTCTTTATCATCTTACACAGCAACTATGGAAACTATGAGAGCCAGTCATCAGGAGAGAGGCTTGCAGCTCAACTCCAGTTTGACTCCTCCAAGTCCTGCGTCTAAAGTATGTGGTTTTTTCAAAAATAAGGCTTAACTTTAAGCTTCTCAGAGGCATGGGCAAAAGCAATAGCTCACATTATTTCAGGAGTTTCTTAGACAGCCTAACAAATGACACAAAATGATTGCCCTTTGCCTAATAAGGCATTTTATTAGGATAGTCTATGAGTGTTGGGGTAAGCATTATAGTCCCATGTGAGTTAACACTCTTTAAACAACTATGTACACATACACACACACGCACCACACACACACACACACACACACACACACACACACACACACACACACATGCACACAAGCACAGTGCATTTTAACTAAGTTTGAAAAGTAATATTTACCTCTAAAAATAACATTTATCTCAATCATAAGGTTATTAATCTCTCTCCCTGCTTTCCCCTTTGAATTACCCTCATTTCTTCCCCAGTTCAGAACCTCAACATGTTCTCTTTCTTTCATATCTAGCATTTGGGTTCTACTAATGTTTTCACTAAGGTTCCTTCTAGCTCCACGGTCCCTTTCAAGTTTCCTAATTTCTGCAATTAGGAAACTCCAGGCTGTATATAAATCTAAAGATTAAGAGCCATGATCCACAAATAAAATAAAATGCTCGATTTGCCTCAGTATATTTTCTAGTTCCATCAATTTACCTTAAAATTTCATACAATTCCATTGTATATATGTACTAATTTTCATTATTTTTTCATTAGTTGATGTATATCTAAGCTACTTCCATTTCTTGACTCTGGTGAGTAGTGCAGAAAGAATTGCTGGCCATGCATCTTCATAGTAGAACATCAAGTCCTTTGGGTATATGCCCAGGAGTAGCATAACTGGTCATATTGATTTCTGTAGAGGCTGTGCCAGTTTGCAGTCCCACCAATAGTGGAATCCTAAGGAGAATAATTGTCAAAGTCATTTCCATGTTAAAGCTAAAAATACTAAATAATAAGTTTCCAGAAACCACAAGTAGTGGGGGGGGGAACCTCATGGGTATGTGGTCCTTTCTAAGAAACTTTTGAGGCAAACATGTAAGTGTAGCCACACATGCTGGTGACCTTCAGGAAAAGAGGAGGGAATCACTGTTTCTGTGTAAATGTTTGCTTTGTGTGGGTCAACAGAACTTTCTGATACCTAGAAAAATAACATTGCATTCATATTTTATTCTTTATTAAGTGGCATGGGACCTGACTTGGTTTTGTGATTTGCTGAGTTCAAAGTTTTTTTCTCTTCAGAAGCTACATCAAAGAAGGTGCTTCAGAGAAACAAATGACACCACTTCACAGAAGTACCTGAATTTAGAAATTGGACACAAAGTGATTTTATAGGGAAATGGACCTCTGCAGGTATGGAATCAGCAGTAATTTGGAATTGTGATGGATGCTGTGGGAGTGCATGCTAAGTCCCAGGCCTTTAAAAAACTCAGTCTTTAAATGTTGCCATTATGTTCATGATTGATTTCAAAGCAGAAATGGCAACCCTACTTGTATTACATTAACTGTGCTAGCACATTTTTACTCAGTCTCCTAAATTTTTATACTACTAGAGTAAAGCCTTTGAAGTGACTCACCAAGTAAAGGTAAACATTGCCTTGTGATCCTATATTGGATCAAAATCATACTAATACAATAACCTTAGAAATTTTGACAAAATACATTAAAGAAACTTACATATGACTTAAATTTCTCCACTTTAAAACTAACATGATAGCTTCATGATATTTTTACTAATATTTTGAAAGGTGATGAAAATTCATAGAAGCATTTTTTGGTATTTCTTAATATTTATTGTTTTAGTTCCAATGGATCAATGGATGCACTAATATCTTTCATATATATATATATATATATATATATATGTGTGTGTGTGTGTGTGTGTGTGTGTGTGTATATATATTTGTGTGTGTGTGTATGTGTGTATGTATTATGTATATGAACATACACAAATGCATGCATTTACAACAAAAAGATACAAGTACATTTCTTGTCATTCTCCTAATCATAAACCAAGAATGCTATGTTGAATATTTCTTGCATAAACACTTGAAGTTAAGAATTCGATTACCTACAGACAGAAGTTATAGGCAAATCTTACCTTCCAGATTCTACATTAAAAGTTTTGTAAAATAATAAGAAAATATAAATTCTCTTTTGTTGTTAAATCCACAGTTGAATAAGCCCAGCAACTACTGGAAGTCGTATTTCAAACTCTAACTGCACACTGAAAAGTGTCCTGAATGCCAACATTTGGAGTACCTTGCTGACACCACTTGCAGTGCTTTGTATCTAACACATTAAAGATATGTCTCTCACAGTCATCATACACCACACAAAACTGATTAACAAAAGTGGTTTAAATGCCTTAAATGTCAATAAAAGTTGACTTTGGTTTAGGCATTCTAGAACTGTGAACTTTGATGCAATTTAATTTTTTGTTGTTGTTTAATTAAAGCATTTGCCTATATTCCCACATGTGGTATTAACCACTACTGTGCATCTATCCTAGTGTACATTTTCATGAGCCTAGCATTCTGGTTGATTTATCTTGTCCTCTAGACAAGAATTAAATATTTATTCACTTAATAGTTCAGTTACCTTGCATTCTCAGAAAGAATACTCAAGGTTATTGCAATGGCACCTGTTTCTCAGAAACCTTCCACAAATTCCTTCCAGTATTATACAAATCATCATACATATCATTTTGCCTACAGTATGTTGAAAAGTCTTGTAATTTGAGTACCTCTTTACAGTTCATTTTTGAAAACATTGTAACTTATTATACTTTAATATTATATTGTTAGTGGTGTGATAGAATATAGTTGATTACAGTCCCTTTGTTAGAATATATTCCCATTTTTTTTATTTATTGAATTCCTCAAATAGTAACAGATTTTATATTACTAAATATACAGTTAACTTTAAATTACCTTTCTAGTTCTGTGTTTGTCTCTATGTTCTCTCTGTTTCTGCATCTTTTTGCTTTCTCCCTTTGTGTATATGTGTATGTATGTGTAGGAGCTGATTCTTGTCTTCTACTGTATGGTAGGTCCCTCAAGATTGAACTCAAGCTTTTAGGCCTGGCTGCAAGCACCTTTACTCATTAAGATATCTTTGGCCCCAATTACCTTTCAAAATAATAGTAGTGATTTTGCATGCATTGCAATGACAAATTTAAAGGAAGAGTAACTATTGTCTTTTTAAAACATTAATAATATACAAACTAAATGTGACATTTTTCCACATTAGATAGCAGAGTTAATTGAGTAAGAATAATGAATGACAAAAATCAAGCAATGACAGCCTCAGGTTCAGTGTTTCTTTGGAAAATGAGACCTTTTAGATGTGATTTTTGTTTAGGGAGAGTCCTTTTTCAAATATCTAAGTTTTTTCTTAACTCAAGCAAATAGTAAGTGATAGAGAGGGTTTATGACAAAGTCTGTCTAAAACCTTTCACAAGAGAAGTTATCTGTTAATTAATGATCAATTACTCTTCCCCAAAACTCAGCTTTAGATGGAGGAACATTTTTAATGTTGTGAGGAGTTTTCTATTCAGGTTGTCCTTCATTTCAGTTTGAAGTGGTGCCTGTTTTTTAAGACAGGATATCCCATACAGTGGAAGACTCATAATGATGTGCTTTTCTAGTAATTCTCAACCAAGACTAAGTCTTAAACCAAATACGAGTTCTCACAAGATTATGCATATGTGACCCAGTGGTAATTGAAAACACACCAGAACAGTGTAGTGAACCATTTTAGAAAAAAAAAAGTTTTCATGATGTAACTGAACACTTGCACTTTGAAACACCATTTTAATGTGGAATAAAATAAATATTTGTGAAAACCTGTAGAAACTAAACAAAACTTTAGAAATATTAAGTATGTTACTAACCTCAATTTGAAGAAAACATTACTGGAAAAGTAAAGAGCACAGATCAAAATAAAGAATAGTAGGCAGCCAGCTGTGCTGTTCATGAGGCACCCAGAGTTTGGCATCAGATGCAAACTCATTAGGATAGGAAACAGACTGAGGTGGAGCTACTCCCCATAGAATGTGTGGGGAAGGAGCGCTGTATCCTATAGTGATGCATGATCTGAATCTCACTGTTGCAGAGTTATCACAGCCATTGTGGATCTTGTATATTTGAAGTTAATGTAAATGAGAAGAAAGATCAATACCAGGTAACATCATGGAGGAGTAATTTGAGCATACATAATGGATGTGGAAACCAGAGTTAGAATAGAAAGCAGAGAGTTTAGGGGTCAGAAAAATTAGCCACCAATTTCATTGCTGCTTTTTGTTTGCTATAAGTATATATAATACAGCCCTCTCATTGATTTCACCAGTATTAAAAATTCAGCTTGAGATGTTTTGTTATTAATTTTACACAGAGATTACAGCTCTTTCTTTTATTATACTATAACTGCTTTTATGTATTTTACACGAGAGTCATCACTTTCTCATTAGAAAGCATACTCTACAGAACTGAATACCATTACTGAGTTTCTTACTCAGTAATTTTATTCATTTGGTGCCATTGTTGGATACTTATTATGTGTAGGTTTCTGTAATAAGTTGTAAAAAAGGGAAAACAAACAACAAATGAGTCAGAGACAAGAGAGGGTTGAGTTGGATTTCTTTTACAATTGGTTCCCTTTTGAGGTGACAAACTCATTATCACTACAACCACATCAATGCATCTATGACTTAATTGCCACTTACTATGATTCCAGTCCGGCTACCCTAGAAAAATAACCTTCTTTTTATTTTTAAAAATTATAATAATAATATTATTATTATTTTACATACCAATCACAGTTCCTTCTCCTGCCCATCCTCCCATGCTTCCCGAGCCCCCTCCCATCCCCCACCCACTACCAAGCTGTTCACAGCACTGTAGCTCTAAAGTAGAGCTTGAAGTCAGGGCTGGTGATGCTGCAAAACATTCCTTAATTGTACTGGGTTGTTTTGGCTATCCTGGGTCTTGTGTTTTTACAAATATAGTTGATTATTGCACTTTCATGGTTAGTGAAGAATTCTTCTGGGATTTTGATTGTGATTGCATTGAATCTGTAGATTGCTTTTGGCAAGATTGCCATTTTTACTATGTTGATCATATCTATATCCAAGAGCATGGGAGATCTTTCCTTTCTCTTGTCTATTTTTAAATTTCTTTCTTTAAGGACTCGAAGTTCTTGGTATATATCGGTATATAGGTTTTTCACTTGTTTGGTTAGCATTACTCCAAGATTTTTTTTGTTGTTGTTTGTGGCTATTGTGAAGGGTGATGTTTCTTTCATATATTTCTAGCCCATTTATTGTCTGTATATATTTGGGCTACTGATATTTTTTTGAGTTAATCCTGTGTCCTGCCACTTTGCTGAAAGTGTTTATCACCTGTAAAAGTTCCACGAAAATCACTTTATAACAAATGAAAATCATTGTTGTTTAGAAAATGTTCTCAACCCATAACAAACTAAGAAACACCAATAGTTGCTCTTAAATTTCATGGGTCTTCCAGCTGGTTGCTGAGAACATCAACCTGTGAAGAGCCTAGCAAGGACTTGAAAGAGAAGTAATCATTTTTTTTCCAGAGGATTAAGACATGTTACTGATAGTTCAGCATGTTTTTCATCTTGGTGTTGGCAAACAGGTAAGTGTCTGTCCCTACTGAAAATGTTGGTTTCCTCAAATATATATGGTATTGGTTTGACTTTGAAAATAAAGCCATATTCATAGAAACATGAAAAAATATCCAAATACCCAGACTAGCAAATGTGTGCTATAAATTACTTAGTTGTTCTAAAACTGGAAATCTAGTGTTTCAAAAAATACCAAATTATCTACTATGAGTTATCAACAGCTGTCTTATCCATACAGAACATTACCTGAAAACTGTAGACTTTGACTAAATCTAACTAAATTCAGGATGTTTGAATTGTAATATGAAATTCACATTCTAACAAACCTTTAATAATTGGTATACTTTCTTTTAGCCTTTGGGTTCAAAGTTTTCCAAATTTCTAGATACTAGTTAATAACTGTGAGATCTAAATTTCATAGAGAATTAAAACAAGTTTCTGAAATGATTTTTTCATAAATCAGATTTTCAAAGGTTCTGTCAGGGGCCTGGAGACATGGCTTGCAGTGAGAGCAAGAAGAGAGAGAGAGAGAGAGAGAGAGAGAGAGAGAGAGAGAGAGAGAAAGAGCTGGGGGACCCCTACACAGGTTTAAATACCCTTGAGCTAACCAACCCCAGTGAGCAGCATGGACCCTGCAGATAGGCTACTCTAATGCGGAAGCAGACAGGCTGAACAGACTTAACCAATTAAGGGCTTGTTTATGCAAGAGAGCCTTCACAAAGGGGAAGGTGTAAGGTGGAAGCCAGCACCACTTTAAGGCGTGGCACTTCAGGGCTCTCTACACTCAAGGGTGGCTGTTTGACTCTCATGGTGGGAATCGCTTGTATTAATTGCCACTCCATATGAAGTGCAAGGGCTGATTTTCAGTACAGTGAAGTCTGCAATCAGCTTCCGACCTCTCCGTTTTCTCATTCTGCCATGACTTCATTTCTCCTTTCTTAGGGAGCCTTCAAAACAATATTGTTCTTCAGTGACCAGAAACTCTTCTCAAAATTCCTTTAATATTACTGTAGCAGGAATTCTAATTCCTGTCTCCTCCTGACTTATATTCCTCTCTCTGACCATACATATCTCTTTCTGTATCTACCTCTTTAGTGCTGAGATTAAAGGCATATGACTTCCAAAAACTGGGATTAAAAGCATTAGCCACCACTGCTTGACACTGTGCACCTTTTATACTGGATCAATTTCATGTATCCCAAGGTGACCTTGAACTAACAGGATCTGTCTGCCTCTGTCTCCCGAGTAAGGGATTAAAGGTATGTACCACTACTGCATGGTCTCTACAGCTAATTGGTATGGCTAGCTCTGCACTCTGATCCTCATGCAAACTTTATTTGTTAGATCATAAACAAAATATCTCCATATTTACAGTACAAAAGACTGTAAGTATTTAAAGCCAGTTTAGGCTGCTCGGTGGTGGTGCAAGCAAGCCTTTTATACCAGCACTCTGGAGGCAGAGACAGGTGGATCTCTGAATTTTAGACCATCCTGGTCTACAGAGCTAGTCCCAAGACAGCTAGAGGTAAACAAAGAAACACTGTCTCAAAAACACAAAAGACAAGAAGAAGAAGAAGAAGAAGAAGAAGAAGAAGAAGAAGAAGAAGAAGAAGAAGAAGAAGAAGAAGAAAACAAAAGTTTAGGTCTCCTATATAGCTAGGGTGTTTTTGCTAAATGAATCAGACTGGTAAACCCAAAGAATGATGCTATAGATAGGAAGCTTTGAACTTTATGACAGGAGTTGTGTCTATGTTTACTTCTGCATGTGTGCATACACATACATATATTTGCCTCAGATCCTTTGTTTTCCCCAAACCTCTCTAGAATGGGCACTTATTTGTACCATACACCAAGTTACAACCAATTCACATGCCTTAGACCTTGAAATGCAATATTAAGATGATGTCAAGTGATACTGACACTAGCTCATAGCTATCCTGGCACCCGTTTTGCTATGAGAAGAAGACATAACCAAAATAAACTAGGAAATAAAATATTGATTTTGGTTTTTAAAAATTTTAGTAATGAGTAGAATATAGTTTTACTAGGACTTCAGACTACACCAGTTAAAAGGAGAGAGGCACAGTCAAGCTGCATCCAGGAGCTTTGAAGTGCAGATCCTTTAACAGAAAGTGGCTTTCACAGTGTTGTACATCTGGTCTGAGGAGAGAACCAATTCTCCCAAAGCAGAAAAAGAGAGGAGGAGGGGGAGTGTTGTGAAGACAGCCATGGGTCATTGATGTAGTGTTCTGCTATTTAAGGAGTTTAGCTACTGCTCTTATGTCTGTTAACCTCCAGTTTCTGCTCCCTCCTGTTTTCTCATTCTTACATAGATTTGTTTGTATTGAGATGATGCCTAGTGTAGGATGACTTTGAACTCCTTACTCTTTCATATCTTTCCTTTACATGTCTTCAATACTTTATATTATTTGATGGTCTTCATTCTGACAATTACATATATGTATATGATGTATTTCAATCAACCACATCCTTCTTGTCATCTTCTCACTCCTGCTAATACTTCCACTACCAAGTCTCTATGTGTGTGAGAATCAGTGGTATGCCAATAACTTCCTTTAGGTATAGGGTAATTTGCAGGAACTTAGGTACCTTAGGGAGGGATGAGACCTCATGATCCCCTTTTTCTTAAAACTTAATTTTAAAATAGAATTGAAATAAGCCGTTTGTTAAAGAGACTTATTGCAAACTTCTCTTAGTGACATATTTTGCTTCACATCTTTTATAGTTTAAAAATCACATGTCTATTGGCATATCAAAAAACTTCTTAAAATTACAAAGTTGGGCTATAAAATGCATATACTAGTTATTTTTTTTGCTGTTGCTGCTGTGATTAAAAAATACCATTACCAGAAAAAAATTAAGAAAAACAATTATTTTGGCTTGGTTCCAGAGGGAGATTCTATAATGTTGGAGCAGAGAGGAACTGCTGCATGGAGCTGTAGCAACAACCTGGGAGATCACATCTCAACCATACCCAGGAAGCAGAGAGCAAACTAGAAGTGAGGCAAGGCTGTAAGTCTTCAAAACCTTTCCTCCAGCAAGGCTACACATCCTAAATATTCCATAACTTCCTAGACACCACTACTAATTGGGAACCAACTGATCAATTTCAGGAGCCTTTGACACACATATTTCATTCAAACTACTACCAAAGACAATCTTAATATTAATAATTATGTGGTTATTGGTATTGTTTTTCTTGTTTGTTTTATATTTTGTTTTGTTTTCAGAGCACAGGCTTTCAGAGTTCTTATAAATGCACCTTCATGTATTTTTGCAAGAGTGTATTTCATATGTGAAGAACATATGCCCACAAATTTACATCATCACAAAAATAAATAGAGAAAATAGAAACAACATATTTAATAAATCTAAGAAATCTGTTACAGGGTAACATAACCAAGACCCCTCACAATCCACTTCACTTATAAGTCTGTCTTTATTCTACAAACAAATCTGATTTATCTATTGGAAATTCATGTTATTTCATTTGTGCTGTTTATGTATTATCAGCATATAATTTGGGAATATTTCCTATGGACTTTTTTTTTTAATTGGCAAGACTACATCTCAGTTTGTTAAAGAGAACCAGCTGTTTTCTTGAAAGATAATTTTCTGAAGCTGTTGTGTGCCATAATCACACTGCAATTACACAGCAATATCCATAAAAGCAGATGAGGACTCATGTGTCCTTTTACCTCATTAGAAGTTGCAAAATTGATAGATGCTATCCATTGCAGTTTGACTATGGCCCTCTATTGGCTAATTCAATTTCTGGCATAACTGAAAATACAGCAGCCATAAAACAGAGGTGTCAGTGCATGTATGTGTGTTTAATATGTATATGTGTGTATGTATACTCTATGAGTTAGGGTGTGTGTGTTGTGTGTGTATGTGTGAGGATATGTGTAGAATGTGTGTGTGTGTGTGTGTTATGTGTGTGTGTGTGTGTGTGTGTGTGCACATGTGTGTATGTGTGTGTGTGTTGTTGTTAGACAGTAATAACATTTGTAACATTTGGGACCACAGGGAAATACCATCAGACCTTTCTACACTCATGTTTTTATAATTAGATTTCAAAGCATACTTTAGAATTGAACTGTTTATTTAAGCTAATGTGCTGTGATTTGGGTTTGTTCTCTCTGCACCAGACTACAGAGCACTAATCTTTTCTCCTTCACTTAAAACCCACTTGAGCCATATCTATCTTTTCAGTAGAAAATCAGTTGGATCTTTTCCTTATTCCCAGCATGGATCCTCCTCTTTGAAGCAATTGTCTCAAAGAAATTTGAGGTTTTTAAGTCTCTAATCTAAATGAGAAATTCATCATACTTTTATTATGATGATGATTTTAAATGAATATTCATTTGACAAAGAAGAATCCATTTTGAGTAAATTATCAAAAAAAATGGATTTTCATTTTGGGCAAAACTACATTTTGTATATTATGAATGAGGTGGAAGTTAAAAGAAGACTAAGTTTCAAAAATAACTAAAATGATCTTAAACGTAAAGATATTTGATGTTAGCTCTATGATAAGGAAGTGTTCACAATAATGAAAACACTTATCTCCCATGATCGCTCACGCTGGATGGCAGCTTCAGAACATAATATTTTCACAGTATTTATTTTGGCACAATTGGCAAGTTGCGATCAAACTTTGTGGCCAGTTAGGTTACCAGAGAAAACAATTTCTCTGAGTCCTTTGTACATTAAGTATAGGAAACAATCATAGGCTTGACAATTTTGAAACGTCTTTGGTAATTCTTGAATTTCTATTTTCCAGGGTAGCCTGCTACCTTCCCATTTAACAGCATTAATGGAGTTACTGGCTGTGCAGCCAATGCAGATAACTTTAGCTATAATGTTTTGGATAGATGACAGACTTGGGAGTCAAGAATTAAAATTAGTTCATTTCTGTGCCAACACTAACACAAATCTTGATGCATGTTTCCTCAGATGCATGAAAATGGTGGCAGCTTAGGTAACTGCTCGGGGAGCTTTCTGCTGGAGTGCTCATCCTTATTTAACAACTTTGGCTTAGCAGGATCCCACCTCAGTTGCCTCTTCCTTTGTTTAATTAATAGCACAGTTGCTTTTTTGAGAGGAGAATTTGTCTCACAAAACAAACAAATTTCAGTGAGAGCCTACGGTGCTACAGAACAGGGAAAAATGTGTGCTTGCAAGGATGCCTTATTTCTCTTTCAACACTTTTGCCAAATGTCTGTTTGCGACTACATGGCAATTCCAATGTAGAACATAACTGCATAATTGACAGGCTCTTTTCCTTTCTAGCAATTTTAGTCACTGACTGCGAGCCAGTGTTGATTAGTCTTTAGCAGTTGACAAAACTATGCACATTACACATGCAAAGAGTAACCTCCCTGTTGTCATGACAAGTACCTAGTCATATATAGAATTGGGTGCTTCATTATTTAGTCTGTTAGAAGGAAAAATAATCTGTTCCATCTAGTTTTCCACTATTTGGCTTGCTCATTTTCTTAAGGCCTTTTATTATTGTAAGCCATGGTTTAAACATTTTCACTTGTACCTGATCACTATTAAAGATATCCTTTAATGATATGCTCTTAATATTCACCTAATGAGTCTGGCACTGTTATGTAGATTGGAATGGCCTGAAGAAAAACAAAGTTCTTTTCTTCATGGAGCTTACATGTTACTAAGAAAGACAGGTTGGTATCATCCATGTCGAGTGGTCTTGGCCCTTAGATGGGAAATAAAGCAGAATTCATACCTACATATGTGCATACATACATACATACATTCTCACATCCTTTAAGTGTTCAAAGGATGCATAACTCTGTGAATGTGTGGTCCATTTGTGGTCCATGGTCACATGTGGTCCATTTGAGGGATTTACATACATTGACCTTCCACCATTGTGAAAGCTGATAAAGTCTGAAGCTTTTTGATGGTACATCTCCTGCTAGTGGGTCTGGAGTTTGGGATGGTATTCTGTGCTAGCCTTTGTAAGGCTATCTGAGCCGGAGCAGGCCAGGGAAAAGGAGGACTTAAGACAGCATCATAGAATGTGTGTTTGTCCTTCAGAGTCTCCAATCCTGATCACTGATTAAAGGAGAAACATTCTTCTTTATTAAGTTACACACCCACTTGTTCCTGTCACTCAAAGAAGCTGAAGGTAAGGTAGTAGTGACTAGGTAGAGCTTAACTGGTAGTTTCTGAGATATTTTAGTTGTCTACAGCAAACTAGATGCTTAAGCCTAGCAACAAAAGATGGTGGAGTATTGTAACTAAATACAGACTCCTTGAGTGTACGTGACAATAATATATGATGTCTTTCCAGTGTTAAAAAGAATGACCCTTGAAGCCATCCCTGTACAGAACATTACAGGCAAAGGCATCTGGAAGAATATAATTTTTTTTTTCTAAATTTATACAGAACAAAACCTCACACAGGCATGAAGTCAAATAGCTAGATTTAACATGAATGTGGAATTAGGGAGAACTGTCTAGCTAGAGAGACATTGTGGGGGTCTTTAGCATAACAATGATTTTTAAAGCTCCAAAACTGGCAGAGATGATTCATAGTGGTTAAGAAATGAGAAAAATGAAGATGTTTGTCACATGCCAATGTTTATAGGAAATGAAGTCATGAGTGAGTAGGTGAAGGAGCTCAGAATGGCAGTTCTGTGATTAAGATAAGAGTTAGAAATAGTTTTCAGAAATAAAATAATAAGCTTGGGAAAAATTCAAGATAG
Organism: Cricetiscus sungorus; assembly: GCA_030556225.1. Classification (NCBI taxonomy): domain Eukaryota; kingdom Metazoa; phylum Chordata; class Mammalia; order Rodentia; family Cricetidae; genus Cricetiscus; species Cricetiscus sungorus. The sequence goes on along the minus strand of JANBXA010000600.1, from coordinate 21,027,567 downwards.
AAAAATCACTTCTTTCAATGGCCAATGCTAAATGAAGTAAAAAGAGCACAGTAATGGACAGCAGGGTAGGATCACTGGAGCCACTGGTGGTTTTGAAGGAGCTGTTTTCTGTGTATGGTATCTAGTGGATTGAGATCCAGGAGGAAGGTTGGGGTGAAAGAGTGTAAATATTTCATGTGGCCTCTCACTGTGAATGGTTTCAAGTTGCATTGCATGTAATAGAGTGTATGGACTGAGGTTCTTCAGATGAGCATAAAGAGAACAAATACACATTAAAAGGAGTAATTATATTAACTTACATGATATAGCTTAGGTAGACCAACAATGTTGGGGGAGCCTGAGGGTCTACTAGTTGCTCTGTCCATGAGGCTGAATGACTCAGAAAAATCAGTCTGGCACCAAGGCCTGGGCCTGGGAGATTCCTGAAAGATGAGTAGTGTTTGGTCTATATTGGATGGTCACTGAAGCTGGGTCTTAATGCAGAAGATAAATGGATGGCAGACATGGTGGCAGCAATGGCAGCAGCGATACCAACAGAGTTGATGAGATTGCCAGCAAGAAATGAAAGAAAAGCAAGCAAAAACATAAGCTCTTTTCTTCCTTTGATCACTTTTTTTTCTCGGCTGCCACATATTTGCCTCAGTCTTCTCACTTTAGTTAAAGTAATCAAGAGAATTCCTCACAAGTGTTCTCAACAACTTGTCTGTTAGTTAATTCAAGATCCAGTTAATGTGACAAGCAAGGTTATGCATTAAAATATAGTTAATGCTGAGAAATCTGTGCCAATAATGTGAAAAGTATTGATGGAACAGACATAAAGACCATTTTATTATCAGGGTTACCTATTATTAAAGTACCCTTTTAATGTTAAATCTCTAATACTGAAGAAATGTTGTGCTGTTACTATTTTCAATTTTTGGCCCACTATAAGGAGACAGAAGAGAAACAGGTGGAAGAAGAGAGGGAGAGGGAAGGAGAGAGGACAAAAGAAAGACTCATAAAGAAAGCAAGAATAGCCTATCCCAAAAAGATGGCAGAGGAATTAAATTCTGTTCTACTTGAAAGCTAAGACACATTGTGTGGAATAGAGACATAGCTGAAGAGCTAAATGAGGGACAAAAAGCCTAATGGACAACATCAATGAAAGAGTTATTTTGCAGCATATTTGTGTACACTGTAAAGATGTGCCTCTGCCTAAGGTACCTTATGATTGGTTCAATAAAGAGCCAAATGGTCACTATCTAGACAAAAGAGAATAGATAGGACTTTCAGGGAAAGAGAAGACTCTGGGATAAGAATAGAGGTGGAGATACCAGTAAGATGTAGAACAAATTGAATATACAAAATGAAAGAAAGTTAAATGTCATATGGCAGAACATAGATTAATGAAAGTAAATTAATTTGTGTTATATGAGTTAGCTAGGGACAAACATAAGCTAAAGGCCAAGCTTTCATAATTAATAAGAAGTCTCCCTGTCATTATCTGCAGGCTTGTTTTCCAAAGAAAAACTGACAAGAAAGCTTACCACAGAGTGGCTAAACCTGAGGTTGTCAAATGGGGCAATCAGAGGGCAAATTTCTTCTGATATGTGCCTGGTAACTAGATGGAACTCTCCTACAAAGTGTGTCAAGTTGCTGAGCTGCTAGTCAAGAATACGTTCCGAAGGAGAAGGTAAGGGAGCAGCTGTACGTTGACTCTACAACTCCATCATTGCCTCCATGCTTTCTTTAGTGTACAATATTCAAGACTTCTCTTTGCCTAACCCATGAACAATTGTGTTAAGACTTGAAATCTTGCTTCCCTAGCTCACTATAGTCTTAATAATACACAGTTTGACTTTGTAAAATACTGTTTTTATTTCGCTATAATTCTACAAGACTATCAGTTATTTTAGCTATACTAGAGTCTGCAAGGTGTTTCTTGAGCTTCTTTTGGTGGTTTACTACTACTACTACTACTACTACTACTACTACTACTACTACTACTATTATTACTGTTATCATTGTTAGTATTATTTTCAAAAGTGTCCTTACCGCATAATTCATATTATTCCTGGGAACCACTACATAACCCAGGAACAGTAGGCCACTTGCCTCAATCTACTAAATTCTGGGATTGTAATTATGAGTTACTACACCATTCCTGAAAGATTTTTCTGAAAGAGCAAGATAGACAAACATTTTATAAGCTTGTGGATTTTATGTTCTCCATAACCACCATACAATTACTTTTTCACACAACAACAGCTTGGGCAACACATAAATAAAATATTTCTATCTCAATAAAAATGGAATGACAAAGTATTTTTTCAATCCACCAACCAAAGTTTGCAGAGTCCAAACCCACAAAATTAATATCCATTTGGTAAGTTTTCTTAGCAAAACATTGTGACTACTGTCTATTCAATCTTTCAAATCTACTGTATACTACATTTGAAAAAGAAACACAATCATGAACTAAATGTCATTTCAAAGACTATGTGCAATTTATTTCAACTGTCCAGTGTACTGAAAACTACTTAGTGCTATATAAGTATACGGGTGGCCACCTTTTTCCTATTGTTGTTTGAAAATATAGTAATAAAATAACTGAAATGATCAACATGAAAATTTCTTATTATACACATAAATTGATGTCATTAATATTCAAAAGGTAAAAATATTTTTATTTATACAAAAAATAACATTGGTTATAAATACACTTGTCTTCCATATATAGAATATAAAGCCAGAAATAATAACTTAATTTCCTTTAGGGGTTGTGCTGGTTAGTATTTGAAACAAGCCTGAGTCATTTTTGAAAGAAGAACATTAATTGAGAAAATTCCCTCATTAGATTGACCTGTGGACAAGCCTGTGATACATTTTCTTGATTGATGATTGATATGGTAAAGATCAACTTAGTATGGGTGCTCTCACTCCAAGTAGGTGGTCCTGGGTGATATAAGAAAACAAACTCCTTCTCTTCCTTTTACTCCCCCTCTTCCTCTCCTTCATCCTTCTCCTTTTTCTATTCAAGAAAACAAACTCCTTCTCTTCCTTTTACTCCCCCTCTTCCTCTCCTTCATCCTTCTCCTGTTTCTATTCTTCTTCCTTTTACTGATCTCCCTTCCTTATTTTTTTCTTTAAACCCTGGTTACCATTGCTGATATCACAATTTATCACAAAATTAATGTTTTAAAACAACATAAAATTGTGAACCAACAGTTTTGTAGTTCAGATGTTCAAAATGAATTGTCAGGCTAAAATAAAAGTATTTACAAAGTATTTCATCCATTTCTAGAAGCTACAAAAAAGAATCTATTCATTTAGAGGTAGTTTACATTCTTTGGTTAATTGTCTCATTTCTTTCTCCAAGCTAACATCTCAAGGTGAATCCATTTTTACTCCCCCCTTTTGTTCTCTCTCTTTGCTTTCGTATTATTCTTATAAAGAGTCCTGTGAGTACACTGAGCTCTTCTCTCTGAAAATTAAGTATCATCTCTCCATCTTAAGGTCAACTGATGAAAAATCCCTACTTACCAATTACCTTATTCCTTCTTAAACAGGTATGGCTATATAGGTATGTGTTCCAGTAATCAAGGTGGAGATGTTCAGAGGACAAGTTTTGGGAGGATAGTTTTTTTTCCACAGAGACACACTTTTCCAAGCAATAGCTGAGGGAAGGAAATGATGTTTGTATATGCCAGCTGGTACCTTCTTGAGTTTGCTGAGAAGATTAGGAATTGTTTCATGTTTATTCAATGTTTTAAAAATATTATTTAATATTTAATATTAATTACTCCGTTTACCTCTTCCTCTCTCCTATTCCTTTGATATGTGTTTCCAGTTCCCTCCCACATTCAATGGCCTCTTCTTTATCAGTTGCTGTTTTTTGTATATAATATATATAATGTAAAATATGCCACATTCTTTCAGTATTGCCCAATGTAAAAGTTTTTAGGGCTGACCACTTAATAAGACCTCATCCCTGAGGAATACTATTTTATTTTCCCTCAGCAGTTGTAATTTCTTGCAACTGCTTAATACAGATATGGCAATGTGAAATTTTCCCCATCTATGGTGGTATGTCAATTGTTAGTGGAATTGTTCAGGTATGGTTTAAGTAGCTATGTAGTTGAGATTGCATGAATGGAGCTTAGCTCTCACAGCTAGAAAACACAATGTCACAAAGACTCCCTGGTGCTCTGGCTCTTACAATCTTTCTCCCTCTTCTTCTATGATGTTTCCTGAGCCTTAGATCCAAGTGTTATATTGGGGCTAGGAAACCTAAAGTGAATTTATTCTCTGCATGTTGACCACATGTGGCTTTCTTTCATGGTCTATTTCATTTGCTCAAAGAAGCTTTGTTGATAAAGAGTAAGATTCATTATGATTCTCATGAGTTACTCAATGCTATTTTGCTAAGTTTGTTCTCCCTAGGGTGGCGTTGTGACCTATGGGTGGGTGATTACTTATTTCAATTCACCACCTTTCTTCAGAGACACTGCATACTTACCTCAGTAGAGCTAGGAATCTGCTAGCCAAACTAAATTGCTCCCTAGGCCCTTCTAGTGCTATGACTATGACTGAGGCTAATATGTGATCAGCAAGCTGAACTACATAATTTGTAACATGACACAGCTTGTTTATCTTGCTTTTGGTTTTTTTAATTTCAGAGCCATTTCTCTTAATTTTCATATTTTTGTATTGTTTTTATAAAAATTCTGGGAAATCATTGTTAATGTCATTGGCCCTAGTAATGTTCTCCAATATATCTAACAGACAAAGAAATTCAGAAACCCAAAAATACATATAAAATTAAACATAGAATTTCTAAGACATGTAAAACCAACAAATATTCTTTTACACTGTGTGGAGATGTGTCACTATGATTGGTTTAATAAAAGCTAAATGGCCAGTATCTAGGCAGGAGATATAGCAAAGACTACTTTGTAGTCAGACTTTCTCCGTCCTACCAGCCAGCTCCCAAAGAACCACATGGAGACTTACTGATTAGGAAAGCTGGACTAACAGCTTAGGCTTGTTTCTAACTAGCTCTTATAACTTATTTAACCCATATCTTTAAATCTCTGCTCTTGCACATGACTCAGTTACCATTGCTTTGTAAAGTCCATGCTGTTTGTTCTGCATCCCTGGTATCTCCTTATGACTCTGTCCTTCTTTCCAGCATCTTCCCTGCCCCTAAATCCTGTATAGTTATTGGATGTTAAACTTTTTACTAAACAAATCACAGTGATATATCTTTTACATAGCATAATCTAATATCTTGCAATAGTGCTGGACTGAGAGAGCCCTGACCTGAGAAGAAGAAAGGCAAAGTCACCAGCCTGATGGAGAGGAAGAAGTATGGACAATGCAAAGTAAAGTAACCAAGCCATAAAAATGAACAAACAAACAATCAAGCAAAGACAAACATAGATTTAAAAATGTGGGTTAATTTAAGCTAAGGCTGAGCTTTTATAATAACAGTCTTCATGTCATGATTTTAGGGCTGGAAGTCCAAAAAACTTGCTACCCATGGCGCTCAATGTCCAGCCTCATATATCCATGATATTCAAAACATGGGGCAAAAGGCAGCTACCTGGTGTAGCTTTCTGATAACTAATGCCTCTTGGGTAAGCTAAGCATATATAATTTATAGGCAATAAAATATTCTTGAAGAGAAAGTAAATAGTATAAAAAGATTGAGCCAAATAAAGATGGAAAACACAGAGTCTAGATATTATATGTAGCTTTTTTACTTTTACTTGGTATTTTTTGAATGATGAATTAGTGGCACCTGCTGAGAGACACTGGATTGTGAAAAGTACCTCTGAATTAAACCAGCCTATAAACTTTAGGGATATCTTGGCTTCAGAATGGAAGTTGGGAAATGTGTTGCATTGGAGAAGAAGTCATGCTTTTTTTTTTTCCAACAGGAAACAAAAAGCTAAGGATCAATTCAAAATTACAGATCAGATTTTACCAGGGAAGATCTCCTGTGGATATTGGCTACAGACAAGAGGGGAAAAGGCAGGAAAGACTACATGATAGGTGATGTGCATGTTGATTCCTCTGCATAGGAATAGCTCTCAAACTGGATGAGAAATGATAAACCTTATTGGTTACAATTTGGATATGAAGTCCAAGCAGGCTTATAAAGTTGTCATGTTAGATGCCTTTTACCTGCTCAAACATAGAACAAAACAATGATCTTATGCTGACTTTTGTACATAGCACATTCCATACTTGTGTTAACGCAGACATGTGTGTTACCTTTGAAAGTTTGTTTGTTTTCAGAACAAGGGGTTTGGCGACCATTGAAGATTGGTGGCCCAGGTGATCCAGCCTCTCAGAGTGCTTCTGTTTCAGTTTCCTCGGAGCTATGTATTCAGAACAGCTTCAAGGCTGCTGTCTGAGATGATCCAGCCACATAGACTATTTTAGCTAGGACTACAGAAAAGCCTTGTACATCTGCATTGCACAGAAATGGACAACAAATATTATGGCTACCTCTCCCAGGATTCGCCCATTATCCATATGGATTTTGCTTTCTGGGGGGGGGGGCAAAAGCTAGCTATTCGGGCAAGAAAATGCCTTGCTTTGACTGCTGACAGCATGTTGTTCAAATTAGACAATCAGGTCACAAAAGAAACAGACTGCCAAATTTTGCCAAGACAGAGTAAAACAGCCCTTCAAACTTTCCTGTTTAACAGAAGAGTCTGTCAGATATTCTAGTCCCATAGGATGAAGATGGATGCCCCAACATTATAGAGGAAACTTGCATGACTTTCCAAACAGCCAGGTGTCTCTGTCATTTCTGTAGTTTTGTAAGTTACTTTCTCTGCACTTCTTGTTTATTCAAGTGATGTTTTATGCTTCTTAGGTCGCAGATGGGAATCAAAGACTAGATAGTTACAGTTTTTCAGTTTTTTTTGTTACCAAATTCAGGAAAGAAACTTAAATAAGCAATGTCAAGCTTATGGAGTACAGAATTGAAGAGAGAACTCTCAATAGAGGAAATCAAAAAGGCTGAAAGACACTTAAGAAAGTGCTCAACATCCTTAACTATCAGGGATATGCAAGTCAAAACAACTCTGAGATATCATCTTACTCCTGACTGAATGGATAAAATTAGGAACACCAATGAAAACTTATGCTAGAGAGGATGTGGACAAAGGGGAACACTCCACTGCTGGTGAGAGTGCAAACTTGTACAGCCATTTTGGAGATCAGTATGGCGATTCCTCACGAAAATGGGAATTAGTCTATCACAGGACCCATCTCATAGGCATATACCCAAATGATCCACATCCATTCAACAAAGACATCTCTTCAACTATATTCATAGCAGCATTATTTGTAATAGCAAGAACCTAGAAACAACCTAGATGCCCCGCAACTGAAGAATGGATAAATAAGATGGGGCACAATTACACAATGAAATACTGTTCTGTGGGAACAAACAAACAAACAAAAAAAACAGTGGAATCTTGAAATTTGCAGGCAAATGGAAGGAACTTAGAAAGACCATTCTGAATGAGGTAACCCAGTCACAAAAAGAGAAATATGGTATGTACTCACTCATATATGGATTTTAGACCTAGAGAAAAGGCTCACCATCCTATAATTCACACTGCCAGAGAAACTAGGATACAAGAAGCATCCTAAGAGATTCACACAAGGTCCCTCACAAAAGGAGAAAGGAACAAGATCTCCTGAATGTATTGGGAGTTTGGGGGGGCAGTGAGTGGAGAGAGGGCTAGGAGAAAGAGAAGAGGAGGAGAGGAAAGCACATGGGACTAGGAAGATTGAATCAAGGAAGGAGTAGACAAGAGAAAAGAGAGAGAGAGAAAGAGAAAGAGAGAGAGAGAGAGAACAAAAGAGGGAGCCATTATTGGTTTGAAGAGAAAACTGACTCTAGAGAAATGTCTAGAGACCTACAAGACTGACCCCAACTAACATTTTGAGCAACAGTCGAAAGGCTATCATAAATGCCCTTCCCTGATAATGAAATTGATGACTAACTTATCCACCATCATAGAACCCTCATCTAGTAGCTGATAGAAACAGAAGCAGACACTCACAGCTAAACGCTGAGCTGAACTGGAATCCAGATGCAGAGAGGGAGGACAAAACCAGGCTACAGAAACCCACAGAGACAGCTGACTTGAACAATGAGGAGCTAATGGGCCCCCAGACTGATAACTGGGAAAACAGCATGGGACTGACTCAGGCCCCCTGAACATGGGTCTCAGTTAGAAGACCTGAGCAGTCTAAGGGACCTCTGACTGTGGAACCAGGATGTATCCCTGGTGCACAAAAGGACTTTGGGAGCACATTCCCCATGGAGGGATACTACCTTAACCTAGAGACAGGTGGGAGGTCCTACTCCCTACTCCAAATGACTTGACAGATTTAGATGACCTCTCCAGGAAGGTATCATCCTATATGTGGACTGGGCTAGGAGAATTGTATGGGAGGGTGGGGGCATATAGGAGGGTGGAAGTGTGCGGGAGGAAGGAAGGGACAGAGAGGGAACTGGAATCAATATGTAAAATATAATAAATAAATAAATAAATAAATAAATAAATAAATAAAATCACCTATTACAATAAAAAATAAAGTTACAAAACATAAAAGCTTAAGCTGTTTATCTAAAATGATGTTTTAAATTCTAAAAGGATATTTTAAGAGAGTAGTACAACTTATAACAAAAAAACTGGTTTAGATATAAAACTTAGGACTAACAGAATAGACAATGGAATGTTTCTCTAAATTTGCCAAATACAAATGGATTGGACATTATGAATGTAATTCTTACCTGATAATTGTCCTTATTGTATGTGGGTAAATGTTCTGGAATATTTCTTTACACTGTGTGAAGGTGTGTCACTGTGATTGGTTTAGTATAGAGCTAAACAACCAATGTCTAGGCAGGATGTTTAGCAGGGACTTCTGGACAGAGAGTACTCTGGGAAGAGGAAAGGCAGAGTCACCAGCCATAAGAAGAAGAAGCAGGATGGTAGTACATAGAAAAGGTAATGGAGCCATGTAAAAGAATGTAGATTAACAGAAATGGGTGAATTTATATTATAAGAACTAGTGGGACAAGCCTAAGCTATAGGCTCAGTTTTATAATTAGTAATATGTTTCTGTGTCTTTTTTTACTTTTCTTTCTTTCTTTTTCATTCATTCATTCTTTCTTTTTTTGTGAACTGGTGATCCAGAGAAATCTGCAAAAGTCTAGCTGAGTCTATATTTGTATTGTTATCTGGTTGCCAGAGAGGGGTTACAGAAGATACAGATGACTTGAGGAAGCATTTGCTTTTTTTCTTAAAAGTGAAACATTTTGGTTTGCATATCCTACCCTTGTGATAACCTAATACTCAACACACGTGACTGAAAATACAGCAGCCATTTAGGGCAAAGAGGGGACAGAAATCAATATCTGTTCTAAGTGTAAATCACCAAAGGTGTTCCACAGCAATGAGACGAAAGAAGCTGAAGCACCTTCCCATTTTTATTCACTCCTTTTTAAATGAGTGGTGGTTTGTGTTGTGACACAGAACTTGCTCTACACTACTTAGAGAACAATCATATTTATCCATATTTTCTCACAATTATTTTAAATTGCCAAGAATACAGAAAATACAAATTTCTCAAAGATTTCCTTCATTGTCTTGCAGGAAGCACGTATTATATCACAGTAAACTATGCTGAGCTGTCACCATCTCTCAAATGTGATATTTGTACTAATTATTCCTGAGTAATTTCAATTTAATCCTCAGCATCCACATGCCAACCCAGGTGTAATAATAGTAGTTCATGTGCCTCTGACATCAGTGCTGTGTGGCCTGGCAGAGGCCCATCTAGCTAAAATGGCAAGTTATTTTTCAATAAACAAAGCAGAAAATAGTGGAAAATGACACTGGATGTCCTCCCCTTGCTTCTGTGTGCATGCTTGTTCTCACCTCAACATGCACATTGAGGCAGTAGCAGAAGAGGAAGAGCAGAAACAGCAAGAGTGGGAAGAAGAGGAAGAAGAAGCGAGAGGATGGGGAGAAGGAAAAAGAGCAAAAGGCAGAGAAAAAAGGGGTATTAGGAGAAAAGTAGCAATAGCAGGTATGATAGAATGGAAAGCAAGTTGGGCTTGGGGCAGCTCAGTGTTGCAAACAGTGTCATTTGAGGCTGAAACAGGGCTAGTTAAGACTTTCAGTGAGAATTATGATGTAATTTTCACCCTGACCCTTCAAGAAATAGCTCCACCTCACCATTTGTACCTGAAAACATTACTTTCATCCTTCGTTTGGACAACCAGCAGTGCAGGTTATGATAGTAAAACTGCTGGGAATCTGTGGAAAGCCTGATTGCTGACTGATCACAAGTGCTGTAAAGTTCTCTAAAGTACTACTAAAGTACTAGGATGTGATCAAACTCTCACAGTCAAATAAACTATACTTTTTAAAGGGGTGTGAAGAAGTGTGATGGTATATGCATGCATACAATCCACATATTCTGATGGAATAGGCAGGATTAGTTCAGTGTCAGCTACATCTAAAAAAAAAAAAAAAAAAAAGCCTAATGAAATTTTACCTGGCTAAATCATCCATTGTAATATGAATTAACATGAGCCTTTGGCCCTGACCAAAAGAGACAACCAAAGAAATCAATTAATATTTTAGGCATCTGTTACTGGACTTCAGGGAATTAATGGGAAAAAAATATCACACAGAACCGACCAACAAGTCAAAGGCTTGGAAGGCTTATAAATCCACAATGTAGTTATCAGAAGATCAAAGGACAAAGACGCTGTTTGGTGAGGATAAATAGAGAAGAAAAATGACAACCTTGAAGCCAGTTTGTTTTTCTGTCACAAACATAGAAAACATAAATTTCTCAGCTTCCTACATCAGAGGATACAATGACAGAAAGCATGGCCTTCACCGGAATATAATGGGCTTTAAAACTGCCTTCAGTTTTCTGTCAGGCCCATGTGTAGAAAACTCTTGTGTTTTGGCCACCCTAGTAGTGCCACTCAATCCAAATACTTAACTCCTTGGATTCAGTTTTATTTCTTTGTTTATCCAGTGCTGGGACCTCAAAGCCTTACACTTGCAAAGTAAGCTCCATACAAGTCCTGATGGACTGGGTATTTTTCCAGAAGACAGCTGGAAGATACCATTGTTCCAGAATAGTTCTGCACTTCCACAGCTGTTGTATGTTGAAGGGATGCCTGTTCCTCTCTTACTTGGCTTGCTCTTCAAAGCAATCTCATAGTACTCAATTCAACGCCAGATGAAAAATTTCCTTTTATTACATTTCCTTTGATGTCAAGTAGATAAAAATGTGAAAAACAGATTGGAAAATAAAGTGGGTGGTTCAGCCTTATCGAGAACAAATACCAGAAAAGTTAGTCTTAGTACCCAGGGGAATGTGAAAAATGAAATATTCATACAAAATAGTCAAGATTTGAACATTTAAAGAATCAGTTCAAGCTCACTTAATGGGCAATCATTTCATATAAAATCTCTGGGGTAAAAAAACAGTGTCTTCTTAAGTCTTATAATATTCAACTACTGAATGATACTTAAAATATAGTGCATGTATAAATCAATAATAGGGTTGCTTTGTTTCACATATGAAGTATTCAAAATACCAGATTCTTCTTGATTAACAATGATATTCATTATATTAAAGGCTTTAGATGAATAAAGTTTAGTAATTAGAAACCTTAAAAAAAAAAACCACCCCATATTTCTCACATTATTTCTGCCTGATGACATCCTTTCCTTTTGAGCACTACTTAGGCACAGCCTATGGATGGGATGGTTAGTGGAATGTGTGTTGGAGAATATGGTTTTCATTATGCTCTACATACAATCATATTAAAGGCTATCTCCCCACTCATTTTATGGCTCCACTTTCTTATTTAGGCTTAAAGAGTTATGCCTAAAACCTTTAAGAAATAAATTTAACAGAAGAAAATTGACTTGAAAGTTGAGAGGAAAGCCACTATTTTATCTTAATCATTTTGGACTTCTCACCAGAGTTGCCTGTAAAAGCTGGTGTTAGGAGCTTCCACTTAATTAAACAATACTGAGGCTCTAAATCAATAATAATGTTCAGCACCTCTTTCCAGTTTTCTCCAGGGAGCCAGAGGGAGGTAGAGGGAATACTGAGAGTCTCAAGTAAGCAACTGGTCCTAGGAGGGAGAGGAGAGCTAATACCAGGCTTTTCTTAGTTGTCTTTGACTACCTCCTGATTGATACAAAAACTTGAACCATCTTCCCTGGGATCCATATCCTGGTGTACAATTTTGAAGGAAGACTTCAGCTTTACCAGAGGCCAGGCCATATTTAGGAACCCATGGACACCCAATTTCAGAAGGACACAACTTATTGGATCAAAAAGATCAAAGAGCAAATAGAAGCCAAGGACAAAAACATCCATCCAACAAAGACAAACAAAGGAATCAACACATAGATCTATAATCATCATAATCCAAATTTCCAAATGCCAGTGTAAGAACTCAGCAACAAGAAGGACAATATGGAACTACCAGAAGAGAAGTAAATATCTTGCTACAGCATGATCTGAATATTTCAACGCAGATGAAGCACAAGAAAATATTATTAACAATAACTTTGTGATGATAGTGGTCCTTAAAGAGGAAATAAAAGAAGGTTTTTAAAGAAATTGAAAAAAAAAACAAACAAAAATCTGGAAGAAAAAAATTCAAATAACCCCATTAAAACATGGGGTACAGAACTGAATATAGAATTCTCAATAGAGGAATCCAAATGGCTGAAACACACCTAAGAAAGTTCTCAACATCCTTAGCCATCAGGGAAATGCAAATCAAAACAACTCTGAGATACCATCTTACTTTTGTCAGAATGGCGAAAATTAGGGACACCAATGACAATGTATGCTGAAGAGGATGTGGAGAAAGGGGAACACTCATCCACTGCTGGTGGGAGTGCAAACTTGTACAGCCATTTTGGAGATCAGTATGGGAGCTCCTCAGGAAACTGGGAATTAGTGTATACCAGTACATGGCAATCCCACTTTTAGGTTTATAACCAAATGATCCATATCCATGCAACAAAGACATCTATTCAACTATGTTCATAGCAGCATTATTTGTAATAGCAACAACCTGGAAGCATCCTAGTTGCCCCTCAACTGAAGAATGGATAAATAGTATGTGGCACAATTACACAATAGAATACTACTTTGTGGGAAAAAACTAATAGACTCTTGAAATTTGTAGACAAATGGATGGAACTTGAAGAAGCCATTCTGAATGAGGTAACCCAGTCACAAAAAGAAGAATATGGTATGTACTCACTCATATATGGATTTTAGACCTAGAGCAAAGGATAACCTGCCTATAATTCACACCACCAGAGAAACTAGGATACAAGGAGGATTCTAAGAGATTCATACAAGGTCCATTACAGAATCGGAAAGGAACAAGATCTCCCGAGCATATTGGGAATGGGGGGCAGTGAGTGGAGAGGGAGTTAGGAGGAAGAGAAGTGGAGGAGAAGACATGTGAGATCAGGAACTTTGAGTCGAGGGACTAATAGATACCATAATAGAGGGACCCATTATAGTTTTGAAGAGAAAACTGATTCTAGAAAAATGTCCAGAGACCTACAAGGACAACCCCAACTAACAATGTGAGCAACAGTGCAAAGGCTACCTTAATTGCCCTTCCATGATGATGAGATTAATCACTAACTTTTATGCCATCATATAGCCCTCATCTAGTAGCTGATGGAAACAGAGGCAGACACCAACAGCTAAACACTGAGAAGAACTCCTGGAATCTAGTTGCAGAGAAGGAAGAGTGAAAAGAAAAGGGGTCCAGACCAGACTACAGAAACCCACAGAGACAGCTGATCTGAGCAAGAGGGGGCTAATGGAACCCCCAGAATGATAACTGGGAAGCCAGTATTGTACTGTCTCAGACCCCCTGAATCATGGTTTCAGTTAGAAGCCCTGGGCAGTCCAAGCGACCACTGACAGTGGAACCAGGATGTATCCCTGGTACACGAAAGGACTTTGGGAGCACATTCCCTATGGAGGGATACTCCCTTAGCCTAGAGGCAGGAAGGAGGGCCTAGATCCTACTCCAAATGATTTGAGTGATTTTGATGATCTCCCCTGGAAGGCATCACCCTCTTTGTGGAATGGGGGGGAGTGGAATATGATGAGAGGGGAATCACAGGGCATGAGCGGGAGGAAGAGGGAATTGGGATTGATATGTAAAATAAGGATACACACACACACACACACACACACACACACACACACACACACACACACACATATATATATATATATATATATATATATATATATATATATATAGTCAAGAAAAAACAGACATGTGAAGGAAACTGTTCAAGATCTAAAAATGGACATAGAAGCAATAAAGAAACCGCAAACAGAGGAAATTCTCAAAATGGAAGGTCTGGGTAAGATTACAGTTCCTACAGAATACAAAAGATGCAAGAGATAATCTGAGGCATTGAGATATGATTTTAAAAAATGGATTAATCTATCAAAAAATGGTAAATTTCTAACACAAAACATTCAGGAAGTCTGGGACACCCTGAAAAGGCCAAAACTAAGAAGAATAGGAATATAAATAGAAGAAGAATCCCCATCAAAGACCTGGAGAATATAGTCAACAAAAATCACAGAAGAAAACTTTCCCAAGCTAAAGAAGGACAGATAGTGGTACACGCCTTTAATCCCAGCACTTGGGAGGCAGAGGCAGGTGGATCTCTGTGAATTCAAGGCCAGCCTGGTTTACAAGACCTAGTTCCAGGACAGCTAGTTCTTCACAGGAAACCATGTCTCAAAAAACAAACACAAAACTACAAAAAACCAAAACGACAACAACAACAAAACAAACAAACAAAAAGCAGTACAAGGCATTATAGATACAAGAACACAAAATGATGTACAAACAAACAAAATAACCTCTCACACCACATAAAATAGTACACATACAGAATAAAGAAAGAATTATTAGAAGATGCAAAGGAAAAAGGCCAAGTAACATATAAAGGCAGCTACCAGAATTACACCAGACTTGTTCATGGAAACTCAGAAATCCAGAAGGGGCTGGAGAGATGACTTGCAGACTCTAAGAGACCATGGATGCCAGCCTAGACTACTATACTCATAATACAAGATATTTTATGAAAAAATCAAATTTAAACAATATCTATCCACAAGCCCAGTCTTACACAGGACACTGAATGGAAAACTCCAACCCAAGGAAGTTAGCTACATCAAGGAAAACACAGGCAATAGATAATTTCACAACAGCATAACCAAAACAAGGGAAGCACACCACACACACACACACACACACACACACACACACACACACACACATACACACGACCACCACCACCAACAACAACAATTTAAAAAGTAACAGGAGTTAACAATCAGTGGTCATTAATATCTGTCAATAACAATGGGCTTCATTTGCCAATAAAAGGACACAGTTTAGGACAATCAATATGCAAACAGGATCCATCTACTTCATGCAAGAAATATACCTCAACATCAAATATACACATTACTTCAGAGTAAAGGGTGGACAATAGGTGTTCCAAACAAATGATCTAAGAAGCAAGCGCTGTTGCTATCCTAGAAAACTAATAAAATAGACTTCAAACCACAAGTAATCAAAAGAGATGGAGAAGGCTATTTCATACTCATCAAAGGAAAAAAAAATCCATCTCAAGGTGATGTCTCAGTTCTGAATACATGTAACCCAAATGCAAGAGCACCCACATTTATAACAGAAACATTACTAAAGCTTAATCAGGGAAGCTTCACCATTCTACTCTCACTAATAGACAGATCTTACAGACAGAATATTAAACAGAGACATATTAGGAAAAACAGACATTATTACTTTGTGGGACTAGGAAGATTGAGTAAGGGGAGGAATAGATGAGAGAAGAGAGACAGAGAGAGACAGAGAGAGAGAGAGAGAGAGAGAGAGAGAGAGAGAGAGAGAGAGAGAGAGAGAGAGAGAGAGAGAGAGAGAGAGAGAGAGAAAGGAAAGAGGAGAGGAGAGAGAGAGAGAAAGAAAGAGGGCACATAAAAGAGGGAACCATTATAGATTTGATGAGAAAACTGAACCTAGAGAAATGTCTGGAGACCTACAAGGCATTACCATTTTCAAGGACACCTAGAAGAGAAGGCAGGTATACACAAATGTATGGAATGTGAAGAATCAGAAGTTATTCAATGAAATAAAAAGGAAAAATATTTGATATAGGAGCAGCAATTTTTTTTGATGTATAGGACTTCCAATGAAACTTGACAGACAATTAATAATTACACATATGCAAAATAGAAGAGATAAGTATTCTAGGGTTTTTTTACTGAGGGTGACTGAACTTTAAGTTGAATATTATTTTCTTTTTTTTTTCTCTTTGAGCAGCATCTAACTTTTCTCAGTTTCAGTCACAAATCTTTCCAATCAGGGTAAATGTAAGCACTCAAGTCTCAAGCTGAGGAGTCATTTCTCCTGCTGACATTCTGCTATTATCTCTTAGATTTAGCTAATGATGAGGCACTGCAAGCCAAAGATATATCCTTTGTTGATGTGATTATGAAGGGTTAACACTAAATGCACCACTGCTGATTGAGGATGTGGCAGACTACAAACCTCAAAGAAAAGATGCTGACATTTTGATTCTAAATGAGAGATGTATAGCTCAGTTCACTACTGTTCATGGGGTTTTTACATATATTTCAAACCCTGAAGAAATAGAATGTAAGTAACAGTGTTCTCTTTGTGGAAGCTTTAGCTCTTTTTATTTAAAAATATCAGCATTGTAATATAATCAACTAGTGTCAAACATCACAGAAATATAATTTATGTGTTTCCACGTTTCCCAGGTTTAACAGAAATATATTTCCCAAAATGAAGTTGGCAGTGGGAAAAGTGTTCCTCTCCAGGAAAGAGCACACCAGTTGGTTATCCAGTAACAAACAACACTGAAAATATACACTGGAGGTATATATTCATATACAAATATAAACACAAGTTAGTCTTTAACATGTGTCATTCCAAATTTCAAAATGAGAAAGCATAATAACATATAGAACATGGACTCTCATTAATAAAATTTAATACTTTTTCAACAAAACAGTTAAAAATCTCATGCTTATTAAGAGTTATTTAATAATAGTCCATTGCTTGTCATTGAACAGTTTTGAAATGTTATTGGAAGGTCTTAAAATAAACAAATACTGAGATTTTTATTTTTTATTTTGGAGAGTCTATTTTATTACATTTCTCCCTTCCTTTTTCTCCCTCTAAAATCTTTCATATAATACCCCTACTCTACTCTTCTTTGAATTCAAGTCTCTCTTTTAATCAATTGTTATTGCATGCAAACATATATATTTGTATGTACACATATATCCCAAATATATCCTCTTGAGCCTATGTAATATTACTTGTATATGTATTTTCAGGGCTGGCCTTTTGGCACTGGGCAATCAATCAGTGTGCTTTTCCTTGGGGAAGGCTACATATCCAACACCCAGTTTTACTCAGTTTCCTGTAGCTCTTTCTGTAGGGTTGAAGCCTCATGAACGTTTAACTGTCCAGTTTGGCATGTTCACTGGAATCCCCTTGTTCAGCTCAACATTGGGAGGTCATGTTAGTGAGATTGTATGGGTGGAGCCTCTAATGTTACTAGTAGATACAATTTCACAGCAAACTATCCAATTCTCTGGCACTTAAAAATCTTTCTATCCCCTCTTCCACAATGTTCCCTTAGCCTTAGTTATTGGAATGTTTAGTGTATGCATCCTTTGGATTATGAACCAAAATTCTATTTATTAATTGGCTGAGGTTTTCTCTAGTTGTCTCTATTTGTTGTAAAGATAATTTTCTACAATGAGGGGAGAAGACTATACTCATCTGTAATTATGAGGACAACTGTTTGTTGATTGTTGTTAGGGATTATGGTGGTTTAATAAATTAGTAATTACAGATTCTTTTCCAATAATTGATTTAACTAGCAATGAATAGTTAGCTAGATTTCCAGTAATAGACATAGTATCCTTCTTGTTGAGTGGGTCTTATGTCCAATTAGAGAGCCATTGGTTACTGCCAAGATATGTGTGCCATTATTGTGCCTGCCCATAGGGTTATTGCCATGCTGGTCACTGATGTCATTCATAGGTTTCATATTTGTTTGAGACTATCGGTTATCTTCCTCCTTTGGAATATTGAATGGTGCATTCTGATACCATTAAAGGTAGTCCTTAGAGAAGGGACATTCTGGTTAGTTACAAGCTTGTTTCTGAAGTGCATGGTGTCTTAAAAATTGGAGATTTATCTTCCACCTCTACGGGTTTACCAAGGGTAACAGCTATAGCCTGCATGTTTTGGGAGTCTCATTGGGTATGCTAGCCAGCAACTCACAAAGAAGCTTCTCATGTCTGGTATTAGGGCTTTTGTTAGGTGGTCTTTGGCTCTTAGTGGTAGCCTACATGAGAAAAATTTATATAAACTGTATATGAGCATTTATATACTATATTATATGAGTTATAGCTTTGTTTTATTTTGTTGTAGCTTTTAAGTTAAATGGTGGTATGATGGTTTGTGTTTCTTTCAGCCATCTATATTGTTATATTACCTTTTTCCTTCTTATTTTCCTCCCTTTCCCGCCCCACTTTCCCCTTTCTCCCATCAGATATGAGGGTCATACCAATGGCCTCTACTTTTGCCCACATCCTTTTGTATTTACCTTCTACCCCCTCCTCCCCCATTAAGGAGCCTTATTTTCCTATTCCCCTACCAAATAACTTGTACCCTACTCTTCCTCTTGATTTTATCCTTCTCTTATCTTCTGTATTTTCTCCCACCTCCCTTTTCACTTTCTTCCTTACAGATACTTGTAACCTACCAATCTCCTTTATATTCTTCCCACATGCTTTGTTATTTTCCTCTTTTTCCCTCTCTAAGCAGCTACCCTTTTCCACTTTTACTAACCAGATTTCTTGCACCATGCTACTTCCCTCTCTGTTGCTCCACTTCCCTATCCTGTTAATGGTTCTGTTTTACTTTCCTGGTTTCTGTAGTAACTGTAGGTTATGTAGCCACATCTGAAGATTTGGATCTAGGAGCCTCCAATAAGAGGACATACATTGATTCTCTTTCTAGGCCTGGGTTATCTCACTCAATATGATCTTTTCTAGTCTCATTCATTAACTTGCGAAGTTTAGTGTAATATTCCTTAGTGTAGATGTACCACATTGTCATTGCTCTTTCATTAGTTGAAGGACATTTGAGGCTGTTTCAATTTCTTAGCTATTGTGAATGTGGGGGGCAGCAATGAACATGGACGAACAAGTATCTGTGATATACGGTGATGAGTCTTTTAGGCATACCTCAAGGAGTGGTGTAGCTGAATCATATGGTAGACTAGTTTTTTTTTTTTTAATCTTTTGAAAATTATCCACATCGTTTTCCCATGTGCAGTCCCACTAACAGTGACTGAGGGCTCCCTTCCCTCCCCCACATCCCCTCCAGCATTTATTGCCAGTTGTTCAATTGATCTTTGCCATTCTGACTGGGGTAAAATGAAATCTTAAATTGTTTTGATTTGCATTTCCATTGTTGCTAAGAATTATAAAGGTTTTTTTGAGGTATATCTTAGCCATTCTATTTTCATTTGAAAAGTCTCCATTCAGAACTCATGCTCATTTTCTGAATGGTTCATTTGTCTTTTTGACTCTTTTAGTTCTTTGTATATTCTGGATACTAAACCTCTGTCAGATGTATAACTGATAAAGATTCTTCTACATCGTCCTCCTCATTATTATTATTATTGTTTATTATTATTATTATTATTATTATTATTATTATTATTATTATGTTGTTGTTGTTGTTGTTGTTGTTGTTGTGCTGAAACTTTTCAAATTCACAAGATCCCACTTCAGAATTGTTGACCTTGATTCTTAGAACAATGAGTAAGTCTATTTCTACTTATATATGATGTAGACTACTGACTAAGCTTTCTTCTAGCATTTGCAGTGGTTCAGTGTTTCAGGTTTAATTCTTTGATCCATTAGCAGTTAATTATCTTTTTGCAAGGTGACAGATGGGGATCTAATTTCATTCTTCTCTATGTAAATATCTAAATTTTCCTGCACCATTTGCTGAAGATGTTTTCCTTTTTCCAGCATATTTTTGGTATCTTGGTCAAAATTAAGTGATTGATGCTGCATGTGCTCATGTTTGAGTCTTTGATTTTGTTCAACTGGTCTACATGTCTATTTTAATGCCCACACCACATCAGGTTTTAACACTATGGCTCTGTAATACATCTTAAGAGCTAGAATTGTAATTCATCCAGCATCAGTTTGTTTGCTTAGTTGTTTTGTTTATTTGCTTGTTCGCTCTCAGAAACTTCTGAGATTTTGGCAATCCATTAGCCTGATCAAAATCAACCATGTTGATAACATATGACACAGAGCATCCAAATACAAAATTTACAAAATAAAGTACCGAGATGAAAAGTGAAAAACAATATGTCAGACTTATACTAGTGTATTTTTGTTGCTTATTTCCAATGTTGGGAATAAAATTATGACCTTGTACTTTGCTAGACAGCACCCTACATATTAGCTACCTCTCCACAACACTATTGTCTGGTTTACAGCTAGACCTGAATCCTTAAAGGAGCCTTTGTCTGCACTATTGCACAAATAGAGAGTTGTAATGAGGGAAGAATAGGCAGCATAGGGTAAGTAGCAGTGTAGGTAGCATGGCTAAGGAAGGAACAGTCGCAACTGCTATTCATATGCATCACTGACTTTCATTTACTAATGTTTTGTTTGCAAAATCATAGCTCAGTATTAGATTAAATAGATGTTTGTGTGTGCAGAGTTTCTCAAATGCAGGGTATTATGCTATGAAGATAAGAAATAAAACATACTGATCCTTTCTTATGACCCAGATTTTTTTTTTCTTTTCTTATTTTAATTTAATTTTTAAATATATTTTTCCTTATTTTACACATTGATCCCAGTTCCCTCTCCCTCCCATCTTCCTAGCCCCTGACCCTACCCCTATCCCCACCCCATCCCCCATCCACTCCCCAGGGAAAGTGAGGCCTTGCAGGAGGTTTCATCAAAGTCATTCAAGATATTTGGATTGGGGCCTAGGCCCTCCCTCCTGCCTCTAGGTTAAGGGAGTATCCCTCCATGGGAATGTGCTCTCAAAGTCCTTTAATGCACCAGGGATATATATCCTGGTTCCACTGTCCAAAGTCCCTTAGACTGCCCAGGCCTTCTAACTGAGACCCTCATTCAGGAGTTCTGGGTCGGTCCTATGTTCGCTTCCCAGCTGTCAGTCTTGAATCCATGAGCTCCCCCTTGTTCAGGTCAGCTGTCTTTGTGGGCTTCTGTAGCCTGGGATTGCCCCAATTTTCTTATCATTTCTCTCTTTCTGCAACTAGATTCTTAGGAGTTTGGCTCTGTTTAGTTGTGGGTGTCTGCTTCTGTTTCCATCAGCTACTGTATGAAGGCTCTGGGAGGGTATATAAGGTAGTCATCAATCTCATTATCAGGCAAGAGGATTTCAGGTAGCCAATCCACTATTGCATAGATTGTGAGTTGGGGTCATCCATTAGGTCTCTGGATGTTTCCCTAATGCCAGGTTTCTCTTCAAACCTGTAATGGCTCCCTCTATTATGGTATCTCTTTTCTTGCTCTTCTCTATTCCTCCCAAGACTCAATCTTCCTGCTCCTTCATTTTCTCCTCTCCCTTCATATTCTCCCCTTCTCTTTCTCCTAACTAACTCTCCACTCACTGCCTCCCCACATCCCAATATGCTCAGGAGATCTTGTCCCTTTCCCCTTCTGTGTGGGGCCATGTATGTCTCTCTTATTGTCTTCCTTGTTTCCCAGCATCTCTGGAAGTGTGAATTGTAAGCTGATAATTCTTTGCTCTATGTATAAAATCTATATATGACTTAGTACATACTATTATGTCTTTTGTGACTGGATTACCTCACTCAAGATGCTTTCTTCTTGTTCCATCCAGTTTCCTGTGAATTTCAAGATCCCATTGTTTTCTTTTTCAGCTGAGTAGTACTCCATTGTGTAAATGTACCATGTTTTCATTAGCCATTCTTTGAGCGAGGGGCATCTAGGTTGTTTCCAGATTCTAGCTATTACAAATAATTCTGCTATGAGCATAATTGAACAGATGTCTTTGTTGCATGTATCTGCATCTTTTGGGTATGTGCTTGAGAGTGGAATTGCTAGATCCTATGGTAGATTGATTCCTATTTTCCTGAAAGCTGTCATAATGATCTCCAAAATAGCTGTACAAGTTTGCACACCCACCAGCAGTGGAGGAGTGTTTCCCTCTATCCACATCCTTTCCAGCATAAGCTGTCATTGGTGTTTCTGATTTTAGCCATTCTGACAGGAGTAAGATGGTATCTCAGAGTTGCCTAGATTTGTATTTTCATGATGGCTAAGGATGTTGAACACTTTCTTAAGTGTCTTTCAGCCATTTTGGATTCTTCTATTGAGAATTCTCTATTCAGTTCTGTATCCTACTTTTTAATTGGATCATTTGGTGTTTTGGTGTCAGATGTGGGGTTGGTGAAGATCTTTTCCCCCTCTGTGGGATACTGTTTTGTTTTGTTGACTGTGTGCTTTGCTTTTCAGAAGCTTCTCAGTTTCAGGAGGTCTCATTTATTAATTTTTTTATCTCAGTGTCTATGCTACTTTTATTATGTTCAGAAAGCTGTCTCCTGTACCAATTTATTCAAGGGTACCTCCCACTTTCTCTTCTAAGAGGTTCAGTGTGTCTGGATTTATGTTTAGGTCTTTTATCCATTTGGATTTAAGTTTTGTGCATGGCAATAGACATGAATCTCTCTATAGTCTTCTACACACTAGCATCCAGTTATGCCAGCACCATTTGTTGAAGATGCTTTCCTCTTTCCATTCTATAATTTTAGCTGTTTTGTCAAAAATCAGGTGTTCATAGGTTATGGTTTGTATCCACTATTGTTCCATAAATTTTTGAAAATATGTCTCTCTGAAAGCATATCCAAACCTCATATTAAGCTCAAAACACAAATACATAGAAACAATAGTGTGAGGCTGATTACACACACACACACACACACACACACACACATGCATGCACACAGTACACACACAATGTACATGTATTAGAAAAATAATTAAAGAAGATGTAATAAATTTGAGAGCAAATGGAGGGTTATAAGAAGAGTTGGGATTTACTAATCTTTTATTTATACAAAAAAACACCAAAACATGTAACTTCATCATACATTCAAGTCATGATTGTAAAATTATCTTATATTTGTTTTCCTTCAGTCTACAAATTTAAAAATGCCTTTAGAGAGTTTCCTATATGTCAGAGCAATATGGAATGAAATTAACAAACATATTTCCTTTTTATTGAAAACAAATTCTGTTCCCATACAATCTATTCCAAGCACTTCCTTCTTCTACTCTTCCAATTCCTTCATATTCTCCTCCAATCCAGATTCATTTTATATCTGTCTCTTACTTAAAAAGAGTGGGTTTCTAAGAGAAAACCACAAAACATAATAAAATAAAATAAAACAAAAACCGTTGGGTCAAAGTTGGACATGGCAAACCAACAGAAGGGAAAGAGCCCAAGAGAAGGCGCAAGAATCAGAGACCCACTCATCACACACTCCAGAGTCCCATAACAACACTGAAAGCTAGGCTCACTTCACAAGATGGATCTTATACCTGATACTTTTTGGTGACCAAGAACCAGAGACTAGATAAACCAGAAACCTAGGATAAAACCAAGTACTACTTGGTCTTCAAAAAAAATATGTAGTGGTATAAAGACTCCTAATGACATTCTGCTATAGTTTAGCTATCACCGGAGAATCTTCCTTCTGTCACAGCTGGAAACAAACACAGAGATGCACAGCCAAACAATAAACAGAGAGGGAGGAATCTTAGAGCACAAGGTTATAAATGGGATGTCTCCATCAAATTCCTCATATCAGTGTTCAGGAAGGAGAAAGAAAGCATAGGCCAGAATGAATAGAAGGCATCAAGAAATAAAGGCTCTCCAAATCGACATGAACAAAGCTCTTATAACTCACAGAGATTGAAACAAGAAGCACAGGGTCTGCATGTCTCTCACTAGGTCCTCTACATATATAACAAAAATCATTTTCATCAATTAATTTATTCTACTTATTGGTTAATGTAGCAAAATGAGTGGCTTTTAATGTTTATAATAGAACAGAGGCTTGAGAAAGAAGCATCTCACATGAGGTTCTCATTTTGTAATTTTTATCTATGTCCTTTGCAAACAATATTTCTAAGCAGTTTAATGGTAAACAGGCTGTTCTTGTTTTGTATTTCTTATTTATTTATTTATGCTTTCTCTGAAATTTTAAACATGATTGCTGTATTTATATCAGTTTTACCCTCCCTTTCCCCTCAATTTCTTCCCATGACTCCTCTATTTCTTTCAAATTTATGACATCTTTGTCATGAATTATTATTTCATATATGCACATATATGTATATTATACAATCTGCTGAGTCCATATAAGTTACAAATGTTTAGAGATGATTATTTTGCATTGGATAACTTGTCAGGGAGCTCATCACTGAAGAAAATTCATTCTTTCTCCCAGAAATCATTTCTTATCTGTATCTCTTTACTTAAGATGAAATTTCCTCCATTCTCACTGGTGTTTCTGATGAAGTTGCCTTTGTGCAGGACTTATATAGACAATCATGTTGTTGAGATTTCAGAGCTATAGCATCTCCATTTTGTCTTAAAAACACGATCAGCAGTTATCCTGTAGGGAGGGAGTAAGGTTTTCTGCCTGCCCTGGACCCAGAGCCACACCAGCCCCAAAATAATACACAGAGATGCTGTATTTGATATTATGCTGTTAGCCAGTTACTAATTTCTTATCAGCTAGCTCTGTCTTAATGATTAACCTATTTCTATTAATCTAAGTATTTCCACGTGGTCTCATCTTACCGAAGAGAAGGCCTGGGCCTCTGTTCTCTCCAGTCTCTCCATGTTGACTCCTCCCAACTACTTCCTCTTTCCTCCTAGTCTCCTAGTCTCTCCTGTCTTGCTTTCCTATTGGCCAACAGTGCTTAATTCATTAACCAGTATGAAAAACATATTTACAGAATAACATCTCCCATCATTATCCTGGTTCTCAAACTCATAAATCTCTTCCGTAATGCTGCCCAAGCTTTAAGTGTACAGGGTGGGTTGAACATGTATCATTTGGGGTGATTACCCAACAGTTGTGTATTCTCAGCATCTTGAACAGTCATAGATCTCTATATTATCTCCATCTGTTGCAAAAGAATCTTCTTTGAGTAGAGTTGAGAGCTACATTTATATGTATTTAGATATGTAAATATAAGGAGACATAGTTAGAATGCAGTAAGAAAATATATTTGTTTAGGAAAATGGCAATAATGGGTTCTATGACCTTTATGGGAATGGATAGTTGGCTACATTTATAGTACTGGGTATAAATTTCCTCATATTGAGTGGGCCCTAAGTCCAATTAGAAAGCCGTTGATCATTACGAAGATGTAAGTACCACTATTGGAACTTTCAGAGTGGGTTTTTTTTGTGCCCTGGTAGTCCTTATTGTGGTTTATGGGCTTTCCAATTAGATGGATTATTGACTGTGTTCTCCCTTTGGGAGATAGCATAGCAGCTTCAGAGACTATGAGAGCCAATCCTTAGGGAGGAATCTTCCAGATCAATTTCTGATCAGCCTGTCAAACCCCTACTTTTGTAGTGATTTCTTTTTAAGGTGAAGCTCATCAACTTCATAAATTGTCTCAACATTATTAGCTGGTGGCTAGAATGTTAGCATCGGGGCATGAAGCAGGCTATAACACTGGATATGCATCTTCTACTATATGGAAATCTGATGGTTTGATGTGATAGTCATGCCTATACATGGCAAACTGTCTACGCAGACTAGAAAAAGTTAAATGAAGAAGTAAATTTAAACATCTGCAAGCTAAAATATAAAAGTAGGAGAATTGGATAAATTTAACACTATCCAGACCAGTATTTTTTGCCATGATTCGAATGGGAGTCTTTGGGGGTAAATGCACATAAGCTAAACATGATCCTTAAAATTTCTAGAAGCAAGCATTACCTCAGAAGACCTATAAACACAGTATTTTTAACTTTAATTTAGTTATCCATTCACTCATTTGGATTAGTTTCAAACTGACCACCATCAATTAATTAATTCAAGGAATTTCAAGTTTTCCAAATATTTTCAAAGAGCTTAACATTCTTTGGAACTCCTTCTAGGGTCGAAGAAATACCTTTCTTGTTTATTGTAAATTTAAAATATTAGCATGGAAATGTGTTAAAATGATAATTTCTTAGCTGAAATATTTTATTTGCAGTGTCATGATGACTATTGATAGCATTGCACTGATTATGATACAAAAGGTTCTGACTGGACAGTTATATAATGAACTGAGTCTTGGAAAATACTAACCAAAATATATCACTGCCCAGTGATCTGAATGATTAAGGAAAGGGCTGTTATTTTTTGTCCCAAGGTTAGGCTGTGAGGTAAGAGCACCCATGGGATTGCATGTTTCCATTTGAGTAAACTTTGGTACATGTTATAAAATACTTTCATACAGATAACCATGTGTTGAGTTAACCAGTTTTCTACAGAATTCAAGGCTTTTTACCTTAGAGAAGTAAAATATAACCAAGAACAGAAACACTAATTTCTCCATAGCTCATAGCTACAGTATTGAAAAATGGTAAAACCAGAACACATCCACATTTCTTGAAACTTAAAAGAGAGCTTTCCACAGCTTGGTAGAGTGACAACAGTGGGTACAAAAGGCCTTCCATCAAAACAAGATGTGGAACAGTCTAGAATAGAGAGAGATCACCCATTTCTATTTTTTGTCTGTTTAATTTATGTAGCCTGAGGGCAAAACAGGTATAACAAGATTCTAAACTATGATTCAATGATGGCATTATTGAATACTCCTTAATTTCCCCTTAGAAATCAAATGCCATACAATCATGTATAAACAGTAAAATAGGCTATACTAACTACTTGTCTGTTGCTGTGATAAAACACCCTGACCAGAAGTAATTTATACAAGAAATAGTTTATTTTGGATTGTGATTCAGGGGGCTAGATATCCATAATGGCAGGGAAGTCATAACTGCAAGAGCCTGCTAAGAGACCAAATATCAGTCTCTCAACTGTACATAAGAGGAAATCACAACCTGAAAGTGGGGTGAGGATATAAACCAACTAAGCTCACCTCCACTGATGTACTTCCTCCAGCAAGGGTCTACTTCCAAAATGTTCCACAACCTCCCTGTAAAGCACCATAGCAAATCCATGGACCTATTGGGTACATATCTCATCCAAACCACCACACAGGCTAGAAAACTGAGTACTTAATCTAATAGAGGAATTTAAAGCATAAAGTGATCATTGGTATTATAAGCCATTGATAAATGGCTATGTTTCAGTAGAAAGAGCCTTACTTATAGTCATAGAAGTGACTACAGTTATTCTTGGTGGGTCAAAATAAGAGAAATCAAATAGGAAGGGACTTGTGAAGAATGAGGGTTTCAACTGGAGAGAGACTATGAGAAATGGTAATGAGTGTAAAAAATGACTAAAATTCTCTTCATACACCTATGGAATTGTAAAAAGAATAAAAAGATAGACATTAAAAGGGGTGAAGTTACAGGGGCTAGAAGGACCTCAGTCCTCTAGATGACAATGTTTGAGAGGGGGAAGTGATGCTAAAGCAATACATCCAACCATGCCTTACTTATTTGCAAGCCACTATTAGTCTAGGTTTGAGAGGTGTGAGTAAAGGGAAGACAGAAGGCAAACACCCATTTCCTGGTTGCTAAGCAGATGGTTGAGAAGAAAAAAACTAGGATATTTGTTATTAATCTATATTTGTTAAAATCTATAGATGCATATGGAGTAATTAGAGGACTCCTCTTTAATCTGAAAATGACTAGCAAAATCATAAAAACCTTCATTACCTTTTATTCAAATAGTATATAAAAGGGAACCCCCAAACTGTGTTGAATATGCAGTTTTTTGGGGGAGAGTAAACAAAACTTTCTTTTTCTGAAATCCATTGTGGGGTAATGATAGGCATTTGCCATGCATGATAGGCATTTGCCATGCCACAGGCAGAGCCCTCAAGATTTGCCTTCCTCAATCTCAAGCCCCCTACCCACTGTTATGAACAATACTATGGAGTGATCCAACTTCATTTCCACACTCCTACAATAAATCTTGAAGAAGTCTGCATTCTGATTTCAACACTACATCAATAGTTCTTATCACAAGTCATGGTACAAAGGTTTAGTATGGTCACCTCCCTGAGCTTCTTCCTGCTTTTGCCTTTCCAGAGACCCAAAGTCATGTTTTTAAACACTACTATTGTACCATGATCCTTTTATTTAGAATTCTCCAATTGTGTTTTATTTTACTTAAATTTTGAACTCTTTCCCATGACTAAGCATATCCAAAATGGTTCCTCTCCCTTTGGTTTCATTACTAATTCTGTCAATGTGGTACCAAGCACTGTTCTCCTTATCCTTTGTTAGAACAAAATCCTTTCTTTAGCAGATAACTTCCAATTATTATTGTCTCTACCTGGGCTTGTTTCTTCCAGCTATCTAAACTGTTGGTTGCTATTTCATGATCATCCATATGTCTGCTCAAATGCTATGTCCCCAAAGAGAGCTTTTACCACTTCCTAGTCTAGTTACCCTTCATGTAAGAATTTCTTTCCTTAGACCACTCAGTACTTTCTCCAGTGTTTTGTTTTATTCATATACTTACATGTACCCTCTTCTGCAATAGAGTGCAACTTCTATGAAGGCAGAAGAGAAATACCTGCCTTAGACTACATAGTAGAAACAAAAAAGACTGATCTGATAATTGCTTAGTTTATTTGTTTTACTCTGTTGCTAAAGATTAGTAATTTTGTAAGTCAAATTAGCTAGTTTTGAAGACTCTCTACACAATACTGGTCTATACTTATGCAAAGTGATGTGAATTGATGTTGATATATACATAATTAATATTCAATAAAAATTAATTTGATGAGTCAGTGGCAGAGGAAAGAAGAGTTAGCCTTCTACTTGGCTAGAAAAATGTCACACTGTTCTGAGTGCATTTATTATGTGCCTTAAGTAAGTATGTATGTGTGTGTGTGTGTGTGTGTGTGTGTGTGAGAGAGAGAGAGAGAGAGAGAGAGAGAGAGAGAGAGAGAGGAAGAGAGAGGGGGGAAGAGACATAGAGAGAGAGAATCCAGCATGTCTAAAATGCTATTTACATTTGCCAAATATCTGAAATCAAGTGTTTGTATTCTTTTACAAAACAATGATATCAAGACAGAGGCTCACTGTTTTTGCTAATCCTGTGTCCTTGAAAACTAGAAGAAAAAAAATAGTATTGGCAACTCTGGTAGAAAGGCTCCCAAGAACCCTTTGACAATTCAGTCAGTCAAAGCTGAGAGTGAAGTGTACCATGGATGAGATGGCAGGATTAACTCCTGGGGGAAGAGAATGCTGACTATAGGAATATCTGTGGATTGAGGACATTCTGTTTGATGGCTCCATCATTTGTAATCTCAGAGATTGGAAATTGTAAGAAATGCATTATTGATAAAGAATCATGAATGAACATTTAAAAACATAATTCTACAGAAGAACTTCCTGGGTTTTTTGTTTGTTGTTCTTGCTTGTAGAAAGTAAACACTTCAGATCAAGGTAATGGCTTCACAGTTTGCCATCTCTGACTCATTCTTATCAATGACAAACTCTCTGGGGTAGAGTTCTGGTAATATATAGGGCATAAACCAGAAAATCTGATAACATTACAAGTGAGCAAAATTTACCAAGGATGAATTAAATTGAATGTGCTAATTTCTGTTCCCCATACATACATTTATTATGAGAATCTGACATAGTGGGCACTATAAACATAAATAATGTTATGGCTGACTGCTTGGAATCCAGAAGGGGTCACTGCAAATAGCAGGTACTGCTTAAAGGCTTGAATTGCTGAAGGTACAGTTAATGCATACTGGGAGGGGTCACAAAAAAAATCACACAAGTAGAGTGAACACAGAGGAAAAATAACTCTTGATTTTATTCTAATAATCCCCAAAGAATCATTGGCCTGGAGGTGTAAGTCTACAAACAGGGAAGAGAATATTCTGCTCATCAGAAATGTCATGAGTCAGTATCCTGACAAAATCAAGAGTACATCCATGTTCCTATAAGGTAAATTCTAGGCAAAGCTCTTTGGAGGATGAGAACTATTAAGTGTTGTCCAGTCAGGTAGAAGAACCATTTTATACTAGTTGTGATTATTAAGAGAATCACAATGATAGCTTGACAGCTCAATGGGTAAAGGTGCTTGCCACCAAGCTTAACAAATTGAGTTCCATTATTTAAAAAAATAGAGAAAACTTAAGAAGACAGAATCAGAGTTATTGAAAAGTTCCTTCTTAGGAACTCGTCTAACTCCACTTGTAATATCAGGCTGCTGTTATGAAGTTAGGTACCAGGAAGTAGAGATTCTGTGTCTTAAGCTTAAGGGAACAGAAAGAATACCAAGGATAAAACAGGCTAGAGCTAGATAGAATTCAAAGGGCTGGCTGTCTGCCACTCTCCTATTGGCTGCAAATAAAACTAGTTGCAAATGAAGTTCAGAGGCCAAATCCAGCATTTCAAATTTATTCTAGACTTGAACATAGCAGCTTTACCTTATTTTTTTCAGATGATAAAATTAATTTAGTATAGAAATTGTGGGTGTTTTAATCACCATTGTATATCCAACATCCACATCATAATATCTGGTATATTACAGATTTTTCAGGGAGTAACTTTCTTTTTTCCACTTGCTTGCTTGCAAGCAATTGAAAATTGCAGCTAGCATTTCACATATGCTGGGCAAATGTTCTACCCTTCAGAAATATCCTAGCCTGAGAGTAATTGTTGATAAGTGAATAAACAAATGTATCAATGATATTCTAAATAAAGGTAGTTTTATCAGGTAGAAACTAATAAGTAAATTCGAGATAGTTGGTTCTATGAGTAGATATGTCATGGGTAAATCTTAGAAGGGATGAACTATAACTGATTGAAGAAATTATGAGATCAGTGTTTCTTAGTGGTCTTGGGAAATTTAGAAAAGGAAAATATGTTTATAATAAATTCTACAGAAGACAGAGAGGTAGGAATGTAGGCTGGCACTATCTGGTTAAGGTACAGGGCTCATGGAGATAATGATTACAGAGATAGTATACCTATCATATTACAGGATTTTTCCCACAAACACCTAATAGGCTGATGGAGTAGAAGGTTATTTTCAAAAGCTGCACGCTATATTCATTTCAAAACTTAAAGCACATTTCATGGAATTGCTTACACTTGAAAATTTAAGAATAATATATATATTAAGTTGTTAACACTATAAAAAAGTTATGGGAACATACAATATTTAGTGCCCTATTTATTCATACTAAATGTCAATTATCACTGAAGAACTTCATGTTTCCCTGAAAGCCTTGCATTTATAGCTTTCAATAGAATATTCATACTCTTTGAGAAATACAAATACATGGGATACTGTTGGATATGTAGAATAGAAGGGGCTAAAATCTCTGTTTATAATTATTCAAGTATTTTATAAACCTTGGAAAGCTACATCTATTTTGTGAAAATAGAAGTACTAGGCAGATTGTAGCTGTGAAGTCTGGTTTTTTGCTTGTTTGTTTTTAGTTCATTGTACTTTCATGATGATAGTGTTGAAAAACATTGTCCTGTGGCTTAGCCTTATCTTAAGATTTAATAGTGAATTAATCATTTTTATACCAAAGGAAGATAGCTCGATCAATACCAGAAATACAGCCTTTACTGAAGCTGTATTAGGGTAAATACACTTTGAAAAATCCTTTTCATGAACTAAGTCATATTTCTCAGAGCATTAAACCAATAAGCATTAGATTTCACTTGGCATGAGAATGAGCTCAGAATCACGTCTGACCAGCACATCCCAAAGTGTGCCCATCTATACATTCACATCTATGAAATAAGCCCATCTAATATATTATTAACAAAGGCTGCAAATTATAATGGACCAAAGATTAATTTTTTATGTGCAATATGAATCTTCAATCTTGAGCTTCCTAAGAAGCAAATGAATTTTTCTAACCCAACTGAGTTTAGAAGAAAACTAATGATTTTGTACTTTCTTGAAGAGGAAAATTTACTAAAATATTTTAGAAATATATAATTAGTTGGGCAATAAGCACAAAGGAACAATCACATTAATACTGGTTTACTCTGTAGGTCATTCAGTATGCTATGCATTGTTGAGTCATACATTTCCAATATACTGTTCAGTTACCAACATTCTTAAAGGAATTAACTAACATGCTGGAAGGAATCTTAAATATCTAAAACTAGTAGGTTTTTGCAGGATTAAAATCTTATTTGGCAACCCTTATCTCCATCCTTTAGCCATTATGAAGTACTTACATGTTCCTCCAATATCCCAGAGATCACCCTAATGGGAGTTCCTTATTGAACTTAGAACTATTTTCATTTTCCATAAAATGAAAACATAAGCCTACATAAACCCACATATATGAATATATGTGCAAATAATTTCTATGGGAACATATACATATTTGCTTTCTAACACCAACATAATGTTTGTGATAGAGCAACAAGGATAAGGAGCTCCACTAAAGCACTTTCTCACTCACCCTAGGTTCCAGAACCCAAAGCAATGAGTGTTATAACATAGACCTTACCTAAGGATTTCATCAATATTACTCTAGTTTTCCTTGGCTATAAAGAGCCAAAAATCAAATATGTTCCCGATAAGTCACCACACCATTTTTGCTTGTGTTCATGTATCTCATCCTAATTCTCTTTTAGAGAATATTGATAACCTCAGAAAAGACATGAAAGGATTTTATAAATGAATCACTTATGATAGCAGGGTTCACCTATGATAGCGAGATCACCTATCAGTAACACTGTAGACTCTGTAATTCTGTTTTAAAACAGTGCCTTAATAGTTATTCAGATGTGGCCCCCGTTGCCTGCTATGAAATCTTAGAAAATCACAGAGACTTTCTGGTTAAACAAGCTCTCTGTTGCCTTCTCTGTGCCCTCTCAATATATAATGACTTAAAAAACCATTGTCACCATTTCTCACAGCTGAAGGTTGGATCCCTAAGATGGCATCCTTATTCTTTCTTCAAGTGTCTGCCTAAAAACCACTTAAGATTGCTAAAAATTAGACAGATTTGAGCAAACACCTAATGACAGGTCCTGTGTTTCCCAGTCTCACTTTGATATTTACCATCTAGCAGACACAGCTGGCCTAATCCAATTTATAATGACTAATCGTTTGTAATATTTCATTTCCATGAATCTGCAGAGCCTGCATCCACCCTTCTGTCTCACAGCCTCTGTGTAAGCCAAAGCTGAGTTTGGTTCACACTCTTTACTTATTACAGTAGTTGTTATCAATTCAAGTCTGTTTCTTCTCCTTTAACTGGTACAAAAGTCTCCTTTATATTTGAGGCAAGTTGCCACTTAATCTTTTATAGCCTCTAGTTCCTCATTAGTAAAACACAGTTACTAATTATCTGTGTCTATTTACAATACTGTTGAGAGAGTTAAAAGATAATATAACTGTACTATGAACAGTTATAAAATAAAATTAGCTATTACTTTACGTTTTTGCTTTTTGTCTGTAGTGGTCGGATTAGATTATTTATATGACAATTTGAAATGGAAAATTCAAAAAACCAGACAGTAAGTAGAACATACAACTAGACTTCAGGATATTGAAATGATGCATTATATATTTTTTCATGCAAATATATTTTGATAACCCTGCAAAAAAAATTCCTATTTTCTGGCTAATAACATATTGCAATACCAATTTTTATTCTTTAGGTAAGGTCATAATAGTTTGTATTTTTAAGTTTTATTGTATAGGTATAATGTATAATCCCTTTCTTAGGTTTGTAGAAACATATATGCCAAGCAAGAATTGTGCCTACAATTTTGAGAGATTCTATAATAAAGGTTAAAAACAAAAGCTGTTATAAGTCCTGAGTCATCCACTGATCCACTAGCAGAAAGAGTGTGTGGACTCTGCCCCCTAATCTTTCATCAAGCAATTAGACAGGAAAGAAAATGAAGAGCTCACTTAATTTGCTCATATGTAACTCTAAAGTATATTAGTTTTCTTATTGATATGAAGCGATACCCTGACAAAAGCAAGTTAACTTAAAAAATGTTTATTTTAACACACAGTTCATTATAGCACTAAAGTCATGGAAATAGAGTCTTAAAGCAAATGTTCATATTTCATCCACAGTCAAGAAGCAGAGAGACATGAATGCTAGGGGAGTCCCAGCCAATGGAATGGTATCACTCACAGTTAAAGTGAGTCATCCACTTCAGCTCTTGAAAGATGGTCCCCACAGATATGCCCAGATTCCAGAGCTCTAACCTAATTTAGATAGTACCTCACAAGCATGCCTAGAGCTAAACCAAGTCTATAAAATGTTTCACAGCTATGTATAAAGGTTAATTCAATATGGATAATCTCTCAAAGACATGTTCAGAAGCTAATTCAATCTAGATAATCCCTCACAAGTATGTCTAGATGCTACTCTAGTCTATGTAATTCCTTACAGGCTTGTCTAAAGAATAGTCCAATCTAGGTAATCCCTCACAAGTATACCCAGAGTCTAAATGTATTCTATATAATACCTCACAAGTATACCAGAGTCTAAATCTATTCTAAATAAACTCTAACAAATATGCCCAGAAGTTTTTCTCTTAGGTGGTCCTAAATCCTGTCAAGTTGACAATCCAAGGTCAAATGACTCATGGAGTGCTATGTATTGCTTCTGCTTCCATAGGTTAGTATTATATATTAGTTCCATCTTCATAGGTGGCAAGAATACAAATTGGTGCAATAATGGCAGTAACTTTTTAGGATAACCAGTAATAAATTACTTTTGAATTGGATTCATAGCACTGAACTCATGTCTGGTATTGTAAACCTGGTCAAGACCCATGGTTAAAAGCTCAAGAAAAACCTACTATTCTGAATGAACATAATAATATCAAAATGACCTTTGAATACTTACCTTTATAGACATAGACTAGATCAGCTTTGAACCCTCATCAGAGAAGCTTCTTTTTGTAATTAATCAAGACCTGCAGTTGGTCACATCACAGTCTTCTAGGTGTAAGCATCCAGTTATGCCAGCACCATTTGCTGAAGGTGCTTTCTTTTTTCCATTGTATAAGTTTAGCTTTTTGGTCATAAATCAGATGTTTGTAGGTGTGTGGATTAATATCAGGGTTTTTTAAAATCAATTTTATGGTTCTACCTGTCTGTTTTTGTGCCCATACAAAGCTGTTTTCCTAACTATGGATCTATAGTAGAGCTTGAAGTCAGGGATGGTGATGCCTCAAGAAATTCCTTTATTGTACAGGAATTTATTGTACAGGAAATTCCTTTATTGTTGCTTTGGTTATCCTGTTTTTTTATTTGTTTTTTTTTCACATAAAGTTGAGTATTGCTCTTTTAATTTCTGTGAAGATTTGTGCTGGGATTTTGATGGGGTTGCTGGAGAGGATGTGGAGGGGAACACTGCTGGTGGGAGTGCAAACACTTACAGCCACTTTGGAAATCAGTATGGCAGTTCCTCAGGAAAATGGGAATCAGTCTACCTCAAGATCCAGCAATTTCATTTTTAGGCATATACCCAAAGGATGCACATTTATACAAAAAGACATCTGTTAAATTGTGTTCATAGCACCATTACATGTAATAGTCAGGACCTGAAAGCAACTTGGATGCCCTTTAATCAAAGAAAGGATAAAGAAAATGTAGTACATTTACACAATGGAGTGCTAGTCTGTGGGAAAAAAAATAATAGAATCTTGAAATTTGCAGGCAAATGAATGGAACCAGAAGAAACTATCCTGAGTGAGGTAACCCAGTCACAAAAAAAAAAAAAAAGACAAGCATGGTTTATACATTCATATATGGATATTAGACATACAGCAAAGGATTACAGCCTACAATACACACCTCCAGAGAAGCTAGGAAACAAGGAAAACTCTACAAGAGACATACATGGTCCCCTGGAGAAGAGGAAAGAAACAAGAGCTTCTGCAAAAATTGGGAGCATGGTGGAAGACGGAAGAGAGGTAGGAGGAACAGGAGGTGGGGAGAAGAATATGAGGGAATCAGGAAGATTGTGTTTGGGGAAGAATAGAGGAAAGCAAGAAAAAAGATACCTTAATCGAGAGAGCCATATAGGTTTATAGAAAAATACGGCACTAGGGAAATATTCATAAATCCACAATGATGACCTCAACTAAGAATTTAAGCAACAGTGGAGAGGCTACCATAAATGCCCTTCCCTCATAATGAGATTGATGACTACCTTAAATGCCATCCTAGAGCCTTCATTCAGTAGCTAATGGGAAGCAGAGTACTTAACCCACAGCTAAGTACTCAACCAAACCCCTGAAATCCAGTTGTACTGAGGGAGGCATGATGAGCTAAGGGGTCAAAACCATCCTGATGAAACCCACAAAAACAACTGACTTGAGCAAGTGGGAGGTCATGGACCCCAGTATGACAGGTGGAGAACCAGCATAGGACTGAAGCACACCTCCTGAACATGGGTGCCAGTTAGGAGGCCTGGGCAGTCTAGGGGGCCTCTGGCAGTGAAACCAGTATTTATCCATAGTACATGAATGGACTTTGGTAGCCCATTTTTCATGAAGAGATAATCTCTCAGCCTAGATACACAGGGGAGGACCTAGGCCCTGCCCCAAATGATGTGACAGATTTTGATAATCCCCCATGGAAAGCCTCACCCTCCCTGGGGAGTGGATGGGAAGTGAGACAGGGATACTGTGGGGAACATGGGAGGACGAAAGGAAGAGGGAACTAGGATTGATATTTAAATGAAATTGTTTCTAATTTAAATAAAATTATACACCCCCCACACACACAAACAGAGTCTTAAATAATACAAATTAAAAAATAAAGGTGAAACCTGATTATAAAAAGCAAAGAAATACAAAGGATAGTTGTAGATTGTGAAAGATTTTGTCTTGATAATTAGGAAACAGAGAAGAAAGAAAGAAATTACTAGTATCAGGTTGCATACCAAATGAATGAATGAATCATGAAGAAATGATAAGTCTGAATATGTAATAAAAAATAAGGAGGTTTAATCTGTTGTGTAGAGAGTTGTGAAGTGCCACGCCTTAAAGATGGCGCTGGCTTCTGCCTTCCACCTCCCCAAGGGTGAGCGCTTTCTGGCATAAACAAGCCCTTATTTGGTTAAGTCTATGCAGCCTGTCTGCTTCTGCTTTAGAGTAGCCTATCTGCAGGGTCCACGTAGCTCACTGGGGTTGGTTAGCTAAAGGGTATTTAAGCCTTGCAGGGGTCCCCCGGGCTCTTGCGGGTCAGAAGAACATGTTTCAAGGATCCTGATTAAAACTGCATGAAGAAGATCTTCCCGGAGTTGCATCCTTCCTTGCTGGCAGGGGTAGGCTCAGCACACTGTTGATCAAAATCTTACAACAAATCTGGGCATTGGTGGCACATGACTTTAGTCCCAGCACTCAGAAGGCAGGAGGATCTCTGTGAATTGGAGGCCAGCCTGGTCTGCAGAGCTAGTTCCAGGACAGGTTCCAAAGCAATACAGAGAAACCCTGTCTTGAGAAAACAAAAAACAAAACAAAAACAAAGTAAAAATAATATCTGATGACTTTACTGATGGTTTTGCCCAAATATTTAAAGAAATGATACAGGTTCTTTTTAAGGCTTTTTTTATTCCATTTGAAGATAAGGGAACATTTCCAGAATAATTTTACTCTGCTAGTATTATCATCATATCATAGCCAGATGATGACACCAAACCTGAGCTGCAGGAAGATATCACAGATGAGCACACATCTGAACAAAATGCCAGCACACAAAACTCAGCATACATTAAGATCTAACACTATGACCAAGTTCAATTTACCTGTGGGATACAACAAAATGGCCAGTAAGCAATTAAGGATGTTATAACAGTAAACACTTACATATTGATACTAACTTTTAAGTGTACCACGCCTACCCTGCCAGCAAGGAAGATGCTACTCCAGGAAGATCTTCTTCATGCAGTTTTAATCAGGATCCTTGAAACATGTTCTTCTGACCTGCGAGAGCCCAGGGGACCCCTGCACAGGCTTAAATCCCCTTGCGCTAACCAACCCCAGTGAGCTACGTGGACCCTGCAGATAGGCTACTCTAAAGCGGAAGCAGACAGGCTGAACAGACTTAACCAAATAAGGGCTTGTTTATGCCAGAGAGCTCTCACCCTTGGGGAAGTGGAAGGTGGAAGCCAGCGCCATCTTTAAGGCGCGGCACTTCGCGGCTCTCTACATTTAAGCACAGGTTTAATTAACCTATTGAAAGATAGAGTGGCTATACAATTACAAAAAGAAGAATCTCCAATAGTTGGCTGCTTAGAAAAGAACAGCTAACCTTAGGGACACAGAGAGATTAAAAATGAAGTGCTGAAATGAAATACTTATCCCATGCAAATGGAGCATCTAGTCCATCATAGGGTATAATTGCTTTAGTAAGAAGGCACACAACATTGGAACACAGCATATCCAATGCACTATTAACAGAAATAAGGGAGAAAGAGAGAAGGACTAACATTCTACTAAATGCTCCCCTTATTTTAGCATATTTTTCACTTATTGGTTCACAGATCACATAAGTAGAGATTCTTATGTTATAATAAATATGAACTCAAATTTCTCCACCTTCTCTCAGCTTAGAGTTAAGCATTTTACAACCTACAAAATACATTGCCAAATAAAATAAAGCTTTATATCACCATCATTAAAATGATTATGCATTATCTGATGTTCTCTTGAATACCACAAGAACATGAAATGATAGTGTATTTTTTAATATCTCAATTTATTGATTACTCTGAGACAATTAAGCTTCATGTGGTCTCATTGAAATGGCCATTATGATTTCACTTGCTAATCTTAATATACATATCTCAATTAGTTTGATAACTAACAGGGAAGTTACAGGTTACAGTCTGAAAGTTAAGTTAATTTCATATTTGTTAACTTCTTCATTGTACATCCTTTCTAATAAAACTTTGTGATAGGAATTCACATTTGAGAAATGCTGAACCTATGTAGCAAGCCAAACAATCAAGTTTTTAAAAGTACCAGAACTCAATTTTATTTTATAGAAAAAAATAACCCTGAAAAATAAAATAACATCAAGACAGAGTAAATAATTTTTTTTTAACTTTTAAGAATCATTTTCAACACACTTTGGGGGAAAGTGGAATACTAAAGTTGCCAGACAGTAGCACTATTGGCATGTTTGTATTGAAAAGTTAACTGTGGGTGGAAGTTTTTGTCTACAGCCATTTAGTTCTAAATAAACACACAGAGGTTTATATCAATTATGAACTGTTTGACCTATGGCTCAGTCTTATTGGCAGCTCTCTCTTAATTATTAACCCATTTCTCTTAATCTCCATGTGGTCTTGGTTTACCAGTGATGCCTGGATTTCTTGCTTATCTTCAGCTACATGTTGTCTCCTTGACTCTGCCTATTACCTTTCTCTATGCCTGTTTGGAATTTCTGCTGACTATATCCTGCCTGTCCATTGGCTGAAACAAATGTATTCATGACCCCATAAGAGAAACATATTTACAGCATACAGAAGACCATCCCCCATCAGTTAAAATATATAAAATTAACTGATTTTCCATCTGGTAAGACCTAATTTTTCACTATAAGGTTTATTATCTCTTGGAAACTCAATTTTTATTCCACATTTTCCTGTAATTATTTCATTACTTAAAAAGGGAATGTAGCTGTGCCTCTACTTCCAATACTTGAAAGCCTAAAGCAGGAAGATTGCCTTGAGTTCAGGCCATCCTGAGCTATATAATATGACCTGAACTAACTAAGTAAGTAAGTAATGACTAAATATATAAATGCTTAAAAGAGGGGGACAGGGGAGGAGGAGAATGAAAGGGAACTAGGATTTACATTTAAAACAAGATTGTTTCTAATTTAAATAAAAGAAAGAATAAAAATAGGATTAAAAAATGCTTAAAAGAAAACATAACAAATAG
This sequence comes from Cricetiscus sungorus, assembly GCA_030556225.1. Lineage (NCBI taxonomy): Eukaryota > Metazoa > Chordata > Mammalia > Rodentia > Cricetidae > Cricetiscus > Cricetiscus sungorus. Next base: position 20,987,213 of record JANBXA010000600.1, on the reverse strand, counting down.
TACAAGAAAATGTTTATCACTGCTGTTCTCATAGCAATAAACCTAGATATGCAGTGTTTTCAAATCATTTGTCTATATATCTTAATATTACTTTCCTGTAATCCTTTTACAAATGCAATGTAACAAAATATCTTCCATATTTTAATGTATCTTTGAAAGTATAACAACACTTTGTTATTTTCTTAGTCTATATAAATAGAGTTACAACTGCTAATGCTGATCACTAATTTACGGGAACAGGCAAGTTTCCAGGTTCTAGTTTGCCATAACTCCAACATGTTGTTGTTTCCATACTGGTATAACTTAATGAAGAAAACTAACCAAAGTAGTACGTCTAAGCAACAATTAATCAAAAATTCATGAACTCATGGTAAACCTTGCTAATTATTTTATAGAACAGGTGTTTTTTTATTTATTTATCAAGAAATACAGAGGAGAAAAAATATGAGGAGCTGAGGGAGAAGTATAAGGCAATGGCTGAACAATACATTAATTAAAAATAAAATAAATAAGAAAGAAATGCAATAAAAATTCATAGTGTAATGCCCTGTTGAGTATTACTACTATATAAACTGACAAATTATAAAAGCACCTGATCAGTTTTCTAATTTGTTTTACTATGATTTTTCTACAATATTTGCATATCCATTTGTGTTCATATATATATATGTATATGCATATACACATATATATGTAGTATATAATTTCAAATTAATTTTTTACTCCATCATTTTGTTTTTCTGATGGTAAATAAGTATTATTAGCACTTCTTATGTGTATACAACACTGAGAGTTGTCTGGTATGTAGCTTAATTTTGCATTTTTAAAATTGTGATTGATACATAATGATTATATGTATTAATAGCATACAATGTGGTGCTTATGTTTTGTACAGATTTATACTGAACACAGCAAGTTAATTAACATACCTATTAGCTCAAACATTGACATTTCTTTGTGGTTAAGACATGGATAATTCTTTCTTTTAGGGATTTTGAATTATACAGTACATTGTTGAGTGCAGACAGTTACTGTACAATGGGATAGCAGAACTTGTCCCTAATTGTAGCCTTGTAGCTTTTGATCAATATCTCCAACTATTCTCCTACTTCCTCCTATCCCTTGTCTCTTACAACCATTGTTCTGTTCTCTGCTTTAATGAAAATCCCACATGATGAGATCCTGCAGTGTTTGTGTTTAAGTGTGAAGCTTATTTCATTTGACATTGTCTTGTAGGTTTAATCACATGACACAATAGACATGATTTCCTTTTTCCTCATTCCTACATAGTTTCTTATTCTTCATAGTATATATCACATTTTCTTTATTCTTATATCCATTAATGGACACCAAGAATGATTTTGTACCTTGGCTGTTATGAGTAGGACTTCAAATAGCTGCAAGAGTGCACCTATCTCTTCAATATATGGATTTCATTTCTTTTTGATAAGCAGGTAGCAGTGATATTTCTGATCCATATGCTAACCATGATGTTATCATTGCTTTGAAATTTACCTTGATAACTTTTATAATGAAAGCTAAACTATTTTATTTTCTCATCAACAGTTTGAAAGGGTCTCTTCTCAACAATTTCACCAATACTTCCTTTTATTTTTATTTATGTTATATTTTCATAATTGTCATTTTAACTATAATTCTATCATTGTACATTATTGTTCTATCTTTTGAGGGCTGATTTTTTTAATATGTGTTTCCATAGTTCGACAATATTTTACATACATACCTTTTTGTGTGTTTACATATACATGTTCTCAAATTATTTTTGCACTTTTTTTCTGATTGAAATTTAACTAATTATAATATATATGTTACCAATAATTAAAAGTTAATTGTTTTATATTTGTGTGTGTGTGTGTGTGTGTGTGTGTGTGTGTAGGTATAGTCTCCAATTTTCTTTGCTTATATCATATTTTAAAATCTGCTAAGTACAGTAATGAGTATATTATGTGTATCTAATCCTACTTCTTATAGTATATCAACCTATTTTTACTGTATTTAATAATTTTTTAAAATATTTATTTACCTATTACAAAAGTTGTTGGTATGAATACCATTTTTATTGTTCCTATGTATTAAAACATCACATTTCCCAGTAACTTTGAACAGCTTACAACAAGAAAATCTTTAGCTTACATCCAAGTTTGTGCTTTTGGGTGTCTTCATTTGCTCTGCTTATATCAGGATTGTACTGATTTTCTGTTTATTCAGCTGTGGTGCTTCTCAGTTCTGTCCAACCCACTTGACCTGCTATTTTCACCCCTTTTCTAGGTAACTGTAGGGATCACATTTATGCTAATCACTTTGCTCATTTTTATTAACACCATAGCTTAGTCACAAATTTCCTTTTAAGAACTTGGTATTTGAATTATGTGTCTTCTCAAAGGAAAGGAGGACTCATGCTTCTCTATATTTCACAAAGGAGATGTTCTTAGAATTTTAACATTATTTGGATTTTTTTTTTAGAGATTGACACTTAATCTTAGGCCATATGCATTATAGAGTATACTCAGCATGCTCCTCAAACCTGGAGCTAGTCAATTCTATTTCCAAACACACACCTGCTACAAGGCAAAACAACTGCCCTACTTATGTGTAGAACATACTTGTTTCCATATATTTATGAAAGGAAGGTTAATAAAATAAATACAAGAATTAAACAATCATTGAAGAGTGACTCGGTTCACAAAGACTGCTTCAAATCTCTCACATGAATATTTTCCAATATTAAAAATATTAATTCCTTGGCTGTTCTGCTAGTGAGAGAAATAGTCTTCTCCAGGAAAGAGGATACCAATTGGATATGTAACACCAAATGATAGCCTTGAAAAATTACATACAACTAACATTACATTAAGTAGCTTGTGCTTATATATTTAGAAATATATATGCATAACAACAATTAAGGTAAAAGAGAATATAAATTTTCAAGAGTTGGGTAGGGATATATGCTTGGTTTGGAGGTAAGAAATGGAAGGGACATTTGATATAATTACATTGTAATAGTACAAAACAAAAAAAATTAATTCTTGCTGTAGCAGAAAGTAAGCTAAAAGACTCAAATTTGTGTTAAGCTGTATGTTTTCCAAGCCAATTGCTGACTTTTGACTCTAGAATGAGTGTAGGGATTCTGTATGTAGCTTTTCAGTCTGATTGATAACACACATCTGCCCAGTCATTGCTACCAGTAGAAACAAGCTAAGCCCTATTCCAGTTGCTCATCCAAGAAAGCCTGGAATTAGGAGGTCATCTCCTGAAACACTGTGATGCTGATTCACAACAGCTTTCTCTGAGCACATTTTAACAGTCCCTGATTCTTACCCCAGGTTATTTGTACAGAACCATCAAAACAATTGTGGCTCACCTTGCATGAAGGATTTGCCAGTGCTGAACTAGTCACCTCCTTCAAGCCCTCTCTTTGACACAGAATAATCGGTGACTTCGAGTCCAGAGGAAATAAATTGCTGCATTGTTTGGAAGTGCTTGGTGCCTTCAATTTTCCTGGCACAGTTTGTTATGGTCTTTGTTTTCATTGAAGTTAATTCTTAAAATTAAAAAGACATTAAATTAAAAAAATAAAAATAACGTACCCCTTTATTCAGTTACAAAGGAATGTTTTGGAAAATCTCTTATTTGGAGATGGGTTCTAAGCAGGTATAAGCAACTTAATTAGAAGTATTCTAAGTTATTAAAAGTTTACAGCCATTTCAACGGGTTGCATAATTTTTTTTTCCTGCTATTGGGTTTGAATTCGCAAACACCAAGTTCCACCGCAGCAGCCTTGTGTGATCACTTCATAAAACTCACTTGGCTTTATCGTTTCAGTACAGATATGACAAGGCTGTTTATCAGTAGGTAATAAGACAGATAATTTAACTGTACAAGCTCTAATTGGTCTAATTCACTAACTGACCTCTCGCCACTTGATTCACTAGTACAATCGAGCTCTGATAAAGCCTTTAATTGTAAATTGCACACAGCTGTGAGCTGCTTCTCACGCTGGCACAAAAACACTATCATCGACTGTTTCTTCTCTGCGACCTGCTAATTTGGAGCGTATGTAACTGTTTTTAATGCTGAAGGCTTGACATACCACAAACAGCAGATGTTGCAGCTGCCCCGAGACGCTTTATTTAATTCAATTACGTCTTTTGGAGATATGTAAAAAAGCTAGGCAAGATGAGAGAGGGCAGGAGAATGTTAAAAATGGAGCCCCTGGTTGAGGCCCAGGTGGCTCGATAGGCAAATGATTGGGTGAATGTCTAAATGATCTTTTTAATTGAGTAGACTGACGGCTAATCAGGGTCATGAAGTGTTATCACACTGATGAGCTGAGTGGAGCCCTGGGCTGCTCTGCAATTAATGCCGCTTTTGTGAAAGAAGAAAAAAGAAAGATCATGTATACCATCTGGCAATTGTTTATGATAAAAGCAGCAGTTTGCTGCAAATTCCAGTTAAATGCTATTCATAACATTATTTTTGCTGCTGCTGAGGGCAAGGACATGAATCCGAGGCCTTTGTCTGACTTCTCATTCTCCTTCACAAGCAAAACATTCATTTTCTCCAACGTGTGTTATTATTAATTACTTGGCTGCTTGCTACTGTATGGCTTCAATGATTCTCTGTTTGATATGCCAATGAAAAGCCCAGTATATACTTCTTGGACTCTACTTCAACTTTCATGCCAATATATCCGATTACAATAAAACAAAGCAACAGCCAAAGTCATAGCTAAAATCTAGAGAAAACAAGTCACTTTCTGCTTTTGTCCAAAAACTTTGTGTTTTAGGCTTATCTTGACCTAAAAGGGAGAGAGGGAGCTGGTATTTTTCCGAGTGACAAATGTCTGTATGAAGTGATATTCCACACATTTTAAAGACATCAGCATTTGCAAGCTGAAAGAAAATAGAGGGTCCTCAAAGTATCCGCTTGCCTTCACTTTCTCACTTAAATGCTTCTGTGAGAAGAATGCCAACTACAACAAATGCAGGGTGACCATAGCATTTTCCAAGGGCTCCAGAGACTTTGTGTGAAACAATTGAACAAAATGGCTGTATTTTTTACCACCAGTAAATACAAAACCAAAAATCATTAACCAATAGACTTGAAAAAAATACAGGTCTGGAAATGCTCAAGTTTAATTTAAAAAAAAGAAAGAAAAAAAGTCACTTCATACACAAAAAGAGAGAAGAGACAGATCAGAGATAGAAACAGGGACAGAGAAGGAGGAAAGCAGGAAGGGAGCAAAGAGACAGGAAGGATGAGAATTAGTTCACCTGGGACGTTCCTAGAAAGACTCTATAGTTACTGAATAGTCATGTGGATGCATTGATATAAATACAAGCTACCTTTGACTTACTGGAGAAGCATTGAATACATAGGCTTCAACAGGGTGCTGATTTGAGTCACTGACATGATTATAAAAAGTACTGGCATACAGTTACTGCACAAGGAAAGTCTTTCAAGTGCATGGCAAGAATTACCTTGTCGTTAGCAAATTTTCACCCAGAATAAAAGCACTTGTACAATGACATTTTCTAAAATGACTTACAGAATATTAAAACTCATGTCATGTGATGATTCTCTGTCCCATTATTACAAAAACATTAGCATTAGCTGTGGAGGAAGATCAGCTATGTATATAGGTTGTTTGGTTCAAAGGAAGCAAACATGATAATGACCATGATAAGGAATGTTTATTGTGCTGAAATTAAGGAAATAACATACACAAACACATACACAGATGGCACACACACACACACACACACACACACACACACACACGAGAGAGAGAGAGAGAGAGAGAGAGAGAGAGAGAGAGAGAGAGAGAGAGAGAGAGAGAGAGAGTGGAAACCACAGAGCCATGTGGATGAAAAGCGTTAACAGTTAACATATGTTATTAGCAGTGATCAATGAAAGCTGAGTACAGTTTCCACCTCGAAAAAGCAAGCTGAGCGGGCCCTGACTACCAGAAAAAACATCCCTCAGTAAGCCTAGAATATGTCTTGCATTGTGGAAATCTAAAGGAAATGAACTGAAATAAAGTACAACATGTCAAAATTCAACCTGTAGTGACTGGGGTGGTGGATGCTTAGTGTCCTTTCAAAAATCAATGTGAGGGGAAAGTATAATAATATCTGAGAGAATGTTATAAGAACAACCATGTTTCAACAGGGTCTTACTTGCCAGGAATACAGCTACATTAAACATGTTACCTGTTCTGATCCTGATAATCTTGCCATGTGGATGATTTGATTTCTATATTTCTTCATAAATTCATACACAAGAAAGCAGAGTTATTAACCATGATTATGGGGTCAGTCAGGGAGGCAGCCTAGATTCCAATACATATCTACTTTCAAATCTCCTTATTTAGTCTTCAATATCATGCCTTCCCACATAGAGATAGAAGATGTTTTTGGATAAGAGAATCATTTTGACCTAAAGGTTGGATTTGTTCAATTCATATTAGCCTAAGTAATATTTTAAATTTATTTTATTTGCACATTCTGTTTTATTTCAATATAACGGTTCTGATAGCCTAATCCTCACATACTATTTATTTAATAGTGAACATTGGTTTCCTCGTGCTTAGCACCTCTAAAGTAAGGACACTTGAAGACAGAGGAAAGAATTTAATCCCATCAGGGGCTGAAGAAAAAGATATTGGTCCTTTGATTTTTTTTCTTTTTTTAAGCAGTTTACCAGTTTGTTGAATACATTGACAAAGCGAAATGAAATCGTTTATGTTTTTCACACTACATAATAGTTTCATTATCTATTATGTAGTATATAAAAAGAGGAAATACAAGGAAATAAATGTAGCAGCTCTTCAAAAATAGTTTTATTGTTATTATTATCATTATAATTGTATGTGCATCAGAGTGCTGGTACCCACAGAGGCTGGAGGTGTCAGATTCCCTAGAGTTGGAGTTACAGGTGGCTGTGAGCTAGGAATCAAACTTGGGTCCTCTTCAAGAGTAGTGCTTTATCTCTGAGCCATATGCCTTTTCTTTCTCTTCCTTCTCTTCCTTTATTTTCTTCCTTCCTTCCTTCCTTCCTTCCTTCCTTCCTTCCTTCCTTCCTTCTCCCCCTCCTTCCTTCCTTGCTCCCTTTTAGTCTGAAAGGATCAGAATATATTGTATGACAAAGTAATTTTTAATAAAAAAAGTTATAAGACAGGGAATTCTATAAACCAAGTAGTTTATTTTTCATCGAAGGGACTTATGAGATGGCTCAGGAGAAAAATACCAGAATAATAACAATAACAAAATGATACCCAGTGTCTTCTGGTTAAACTTGCTCCAAATTCTGAGTTATCTGATCCCCGTATGAGCTCTCATGTTTTGTTGCTCCAGATGAAGTTCTAAAGTCAGATTGAGGAAGTGTTGGAGCTCTGGCCAACTGAACATTTAGAGGACACTGGCTGAAAAAGGTTGACTGCTGGGGACTAAGCCAGGAAAGCATCCAGCAGCAAGTGAGAAGCTAGCATAAGGAGGCTTCTATGGGAGAAGTATATGCAAACAGATTTCACAAATCTCAGTGTCAGTCAAGCAAGTGATACAATGAGGGAGGAAATGAAAAGATAGAATTTACACAACATTTTAATGTTATAGTTCACTGCAGAGCATTGACAGGACAGCACACACTAACAATGGAGACTCTATGAGAAAATCAACTGAATTAGGATCCACTGACAAAATCTCCTTACCCTTATACTACCTTCTTGGCATCTTGAGTAGTAGAATTAGAGATCAATAGTGCATTGTGTTCAAGTACTCCAAAGTCCCCTCTCCCTACCCACCTCCCCCCCTCTCTCTCTGTCTCTGTCTCTGTCTCTGTCTCTCTCTCTGTCTCTCTCTCTCTCTCTCTCTCTCTCTGTGTGTGTGTGTGTGTGTGTGAGTGTGTGTGTGTGTGTGAGTGTGTGTGTGTGTGTGTGGTGTGTGTGTGTGTGTGTAATAGATGTTGTAGGCATTGATGAAATTTTTTTCTTTCTCACTTTCAAATTTGAGATTACTATCTTCAAAAGCTGCAGGTTTTGGCACACAGTGAATTAAGAGTCAGCTCTGTTATAATAGCATTAATAGTCCAGAAAGCAGGCAGTTATTTTTAGACTATACAGCATACAGAGCCCTTTGATACTGGAAAAGAAGATGAAAAGGGGCAGCCATGATAGGTCGATTAAAGCCCTAATGGAAAGCTCCTTTAGGTTGATCTCTGAAAGCTGGTAGCACAGAGAGCAAAAGCTTTGAGTTTCTTCTGCTCTGCCCTCTCTAGCTCTGCTTACATATGTACTGGGACACTTTTGGGGGAGGGCAGATATTTGTCAAATATATTTTGCTTTGATATCCTGATCCATAACCAGTCAAGAAGGGAAACAACTCTCTACATTGTTTCAATGTAGGAAGCAGGATGAGCAGTAAGTGTGGAGATGAGGGATGAGGTAATGAGCCTCTCAGAAAAATGTGGGTTAAAAATTGGCTAAATTTATGAGTTATGAACAAGGCAATGTTAAGGCTGCCCTTTCATAATTAATGAAATATCTCATGTCTATTTACAGGCTATCAGTCCCAATGAGAAATTATGACTACCCTTACTATAAGTGAAATTACTATGGCTGTGTTTGCATATCACAGAATGACCATAAATTCTAACAGTATGTATTTTAACGACAAAGAAGCCATTCAAGCCAAAGTATGCCTAGAAAAAGTAAGTGTCAAGATAAAGGAAGACAGAATGAGGTTTACACTGGCACAGTTAGTTGACATAAGCAAGAGCACTTGAAAACTAGTTAGTCAAGACAGAAAAGCCAAAAGCACACATGTTCATAAAGAGGAATGAAATGTTTTAAAAGATGGTTAGAAATTAAAGTAAAATTCAATAAATAAAAAAATGTTAAAAAAAGAAAGGTCAATGTTATTGGAAATCATGGGGCCACTGATACACTTTCAGAGAAGTTCCAATGAACATGAAGCCTTGTAAGCTGCTAACACTGAGTAATTAATAACAATGGTATGTGACTTTGTATTTGAAAGCTATTTTGTTCAATAATTTATTTTTTCTGGTACAATTAATGGGAATAAACCAGTGTTCTCTATTCTTATCTGTATCTTCATCCCTTTACTGGTTGTTCCCTTTTGGCAAAGAAGCCATGCTGTGGGACCCTGATATCAGAGACCATATTATTTGTTATACTTGGTGCATGTGGTTTCTATTAATGGAGCAAAGGATATATTACCATGCAAAACACACTTTCATGATCTTTTCTATTCCAATTACTGTGAATATGACACTGTACTTTAATATTGGCAATCTGCCAATCTGTAGCAATATAGACAATACTTTTAATGCATAGTCCATAGACCCACTGTAATTATATAGGAAATGAACATGCGTATTGTGTTCTGCAAATGTTGGAAGAGCAGTTTGTATCCAAGGATGGGCATGAGGCCATTGTATTTGTCTTGTTTCAATACTTTGCGGACTCCCAAACCCTATAAGGATATTATTATATCTCTAAGGATACATATTTACTGATGCTGTAAAATGGTTCTGTCATTACCTAGAAAAAGAAAGCTCAGAGATAATTTAGCACAAATTTTATGTCTAAGATTGTGTGATATCCCTGAAAAAAAAATTGCATGTTGGTGTTGTAAGAATTTAGCATTCCATACATCGTGAGATCCAACATTGACATAGCAGCTACCCCCATTGTTAAGTGATCAGAGGCAAAGGGAAAAACCTGACGAGATGGGTTCCATGTTCTCCTTCTCTAGATGAAATAGAGGCTACTATGTTTGAATTTGTACTGCTGGATGCTGTCTGTATCTGCTGTATGAAAAAAAAAATCTGGTCAGGCTTTTTCAATATTTGAAACCTCATTAATGTTCATATCTAATATCCATTGTAAGAGACCAAACAACTTATAGCATTTGAAGTTTTGTTTCAAGCAGCTAAGTTTGAGAAAAGCTTATTAACCAGAACGAGAAATTTGAAGTAGAGATGGCTACTTTTCCTATGCTGTTATTTCCGATTATCTGCACAGAGAATTTTCATGGGGCATGCATAACTCATCTTTCCCTAGCAAAGCGCAGTACTCAGTAAATGTGTCAATAGTTATTCAAAAGAATTCTATCTTTAGAAAGAGCTATGTAAAAAATCTACAATGACACAAGGCCATCTCAACACTGTTGAGTCTTCATTCCCTCCAATAACCATGGTGCCTATGTGTTTGCAGACTAAGTCTCAAATGAGCTTAAAGAGTCAGATACAAATAGATTTTCTGGAGATTTTTAAATGTGGATCATATTACATATGATTATACATATTATATGCAGATTGCATGGAAAGAAGTGAGAAACTGAGACAATGTTAAGCACAAAAAATTAAGATGTGATGGGAGATGTTATCCTGTAAATATGTTTCTCATACTGGTTAATGAATAAAGCACTTTTGGGCCAATTGAAAAGCAAGATAGGCGGGGCTAGGAGACAAGGAGGAAAGAGGAAGTAGGAAGGAGGAGTGAGCATGTAGAGCCTGGAGTGGTAGGACGCCAGAAAGATAACCACGTGGAAATACTTAGATAAGTAGAAATGGGTTGATCATTGAGACAGATCTAGCCAATAAGTAACAAAGATGAGAAAAACATTCATTTAGTTCTACAGAGGTTGGAAGCGAGATTTTGAATAAAAGAGGGATGCTATTTGATGGTTCTGGAGTGTTGGATGGGAAGCTGAGGAAGCTGGCCTCTCTGAGCACAGTCTTTCCACCAGCCACCATCACAGAGTATCCAGAAGTCTCCCTGAATATTCTCAGAAGATTTTGGAGCCAAGTGTCTTTGAAGAGGCATCTCCATGTGAATCGTTTATAGTATCTCAGAGAGCTGGATACTTCAGCCTTCATTTTTTCTGTGTATCTGACTTCTTGTTACCCTCACTTGTGGTAACTATTAATACTCCATGTAATAAGCCTCCCTGCTGGAATTCTGAATTGCTCTGCTCTGTCCTGACTCCTACCAACGATGAAGCTGATGTGTTCTGTCTTTCCAAATTTGACAATGTGACTTTCTGAGTAAGTATGCTCATCACCTTTACTCCCATGTTTGCTAAGTGCCACACTCATGGTATTAATTATTCATCAAATGTTTGCTAGACAAATTCCAAATATGGAAGATGACAACTAACCAAATAATTTTTAAAACTCAAATGAAAGCATAGATTTACCTTTAAGGCACAATTGTGGTATACATTCAGTTATAATAATAAAAAGTCGTACTAATTATTATGCACTCTGATGGGTCATTTTTTATAGCAAGTATGTTTAAGCAAATTGCTTAAAAATAAACTTTTTTTTAAAAAAGATGGTAAGGGGGACTTAAGATTAGAGGTTGAGAGCAATAACTGATCTCATTTCAGACTGTGGCTTTATTCCTATCCCCCAGATTTTAGCTCAAAACCATCTGTAATCCTAATTCTAGATATCTGATACCCACTTCTGGCCTCCATGGGTACCATTCACACATGTAGTTTCCATTCATACATGCAGGAAAATACTCATACACATAAAATAAAAAATAAATAGTGAAAAATATGTACATAAACTCTGTTTTAAAATTAACCTCGGCATATACAAAGTCATCTGGAGCAAAAGAGAAGCCCTGTAGTTGCTGAAGAATATCTGAGTCTCATTCTGTGTTAATTTACAAATATCATTATCATCTTAGTCCTAGTAAAATTTTGATGAAACCGAATATAGTATGAAGCCATAGCAGCTTGCCACATATTAAAAAGTACTTAGAAACTTGCCCTTCCAAACTATTTTTTTGCCATCAATCACAGGTTTTATTAATAATATATTTGAAAATATTGTGCTCAGCCATGCAGGAGTGGTACATGCCTTTAATCCCAGCACTTGGGAGGCAGAGAAAGGGGGATTTCTGTGAGCTCAACACCAGCCTCATCTACAAGAGCTAGTTCCAGGCAGCCTCCAAATCTGCAGAGAAACCCTGTCTAAAATACCAATATTTTCATACATATATGAAAATATTGTGTTCTGGTGTGTGTGTGTGTGTGTGTGTGCACATGTGCACACATGCATCTGCATGTGAATGTTTATAAGAAAAAGAATTGTTTCCTTTATAAAAAGAAAAAAGGCATAATTATTCTGTATTTAATATGAACACAGGCATTGGCAGGTCAAATGTGTGGACACAGAACAAGATAACCTGGCAAATGCTGAGTGACATGTTGAAGAGGCACGACACAGAATCAACGGACAGCATTTTTTTAAGTCACACTGAGGCATAGCTTTAATGCCAGGGCAGTTGGGAGTGGCCAAGAGAACTGCAGTGGCAGACAGCTCAACCTGGTATTTGGCAATCAGTGCTGGGTGACTGAGAACAAGGACTCTGAAGAAAGCACGAGCCTGGGGCATAAATAGTGCCAGGATCTGCAAATAATAGCTGCAGCTGCAAAGCCAAGTGCACTGTGTGGAAAAATACTATAAACCACATGTCAGTCTCTCCAGCACACATGCTCTGCTGACGCCACTGCTGGCTCCAGCCATACCAGGAACTTACAGAGCACAGACATGTCTGTCCTCTTGCAACAGGGGCATTGTTGAAAAACAGCTTTACAGATACAATTAGTTTTGTACATTTTGGGTCAAGTTTGACCTGAGTAATAATTATTGTTCTATGAGTGTATTTTGGAAACCAGAAAGAAATTATTTTCTTATTTAATTGAATATAAAGCAAACTTGTTTCTCTATTGATGAGGAATGGACATTATTTTTTGTAGATAAGCTGATTATTCATATGTATGTTTATGTATATAAAAACATATGTTGCTTGAGTCAATCAGCAAATGTTCTTTGTGTGACCTTTGTTTAAACAAGTGAAAGCACTTTGGATGTAATGCCTATATACAAAGAAAATAAATTATTTTTAAATTTGGCAAGTTTCATTTTCGAAATATGTGTGTGTGTTTCTATTAACGATAAAGAATAAGTATGAATTTCCATAATTGCACATGGCAGAAAAGCAGCAGGTTATTTTTTAGTTTTTCTTTAAAATTAAACCATTTAATTTGTTATCTGGTGTAATAAAACCTTTTTCAAATATCACTCAAGTATTTCTAATAACACTAATTAGCCATGGGTTATATCCCTACATAGCTTTCTGCTATGATTAACATTTCCTATAACCAACTATCTAGCCTTATAGTTTATAACACATGACTTTCAATGCTGATCTTTTTGGTTTTCTTAAATACAGAATCCAAATAAAGCTCCCATTTTCTTATTCCTAAGTACAATTATAAAACAAAGGTAGGAGGGGAAAGCAGATAAGAGTTATTGATGCAAAGAAACAATGGAGTGTTTTATTCCCTGAGCCACAACTCAGCTGTACTGGAGATACCTGCATATTACATGGGATTCTGTTTTGGAGCAGTGACTCAGCAAAGAGGAAAAATTTTATTGACCAGTCTGTCTCTGAGAGATCCCATTGGTAAAAATGTTCCATTGGAACACTGAGTGCCAAAATCTCTGTATTAAGATGTTCTGCTTTCCCTTGCATCAGTTGGGCTAATCAGATTTCTCAGCATTGTGTCTGAGATGGGACTCACCTGGGTCCACAAAGGCACAACAAGTTTCTAATCAAGTTAGTCCTTTGATGGTACGTGAGTCCTTCTGTGATGATCCAAGTGACAGCCAGAAGCTATTTATTGAGTGAACAGGCAAAGGCCTAAACACTAGAAACAGGAAAGGAGGGAATGGCACAGCTTGGTCAAAAGCAAGTATCTACTATGTCTCTAGAGGACAACATGCACTTCCTTGCATTCATGATCACACAGTCATGACTCAACTAAACAACTTGTGCCAACCAATATTTTTTTTTTCAATTTCCAAAGTGCTTGGAATCTCTACTAGAATATTTTATCAATCTCTTAAATTCCGCCATTGGTTCAGTATGCTAATTTGTGGAATGGATATACTATCATGGACATTCTTTCAATGGTTAAATGACTACTGATATTACGTACAACTGAAGATATTAAAGACACAACACCACCAAAGAGCACACAGTCTAAATTCAATATATGTTAATTTTTCACATGCCCACTTATCTTCATCTTTGGGATTATGGTCTAAAATATATGAGATTTCCTGAATCAATGGAGAGAATTTTTAATTTTTGTTAAAAAATTTCAACTTTAATCCTAATTTCATAATCAACACTGAAAAGAACCCATGGAAGGCTTAATTAAGAGATTAAACCACACAACAAATGAGGCTCTTCTAGGAGTAACAGTGATGGGAGAAATAATGTACCATGACCTTAAAAAAGAAGCTAAGAATTGGAAAATGTGTTTCTCCACACAGTTATTACATGGTCATTACATAAGAATCAAAGGAGATAGTTTGGGAACAGAAAATTAGAAGAGTCCTTTGTTTCTCTCTGTAGCATGGAGAGATAAAATTGATGAAAATAACCTTTTTCTAAAATACAGGGAATGGCTATGATCCAAGGATGATATATGATTAAAAAATAGGAAACATGGTTGGGAAGATGGCTCAGTGGGTAGCATTTTCCATGTAAACATAAGAACCTAAATTCAATCCCCAGTAACCATGTAAAAATGTCAGTGAAGTGATTAGTGTCTCTAATTCCAGTTTTAGGAAGGCTGAGGCAGGAGGATTCCTGAATCTCACTGCTCAGCCAATCTAGTGTAATCAATGATTTTCAAAAATTTTTGAGATGCCCTGATTCAAAACAGAAGACAGTGATTAAGAAAGACATTTAGTGTCTACCTTTGATCTCCGTGCTTACCTATGTATGTGAACATACACATGAACACACACATAGAGGAATTGAAAGTTTTGACATGTGTCCATGAAATATTTCACTCAAAATTAAGTTAAATAATTATGTTTCTAGTCACAAAGTATTTACTTATTTCTGGCACTACTGTTAAATTGTTTATTTTTATTATTATTATTATTATTATTATTATTATTATTATTATTATTATGATTGTCTTTCCCTAGCATAGAAAAAGTTACATGAGTAAGTGCCGTGAGTTGTTTGATTTCTTCACATCTATTGTCCTAACAGGTAGACATTATAGGATCTACATGAGACCACAAACACATGGTGTGTCAAGTTTCCAGCCAAGTGCTGTCAGGATAATTAATTCAACTTATGTGATCAAATATGAATAAAGGTAAAAGTCTACAGTCCTGAGGAAAAGTTTAGGGATAGAATTACACTCCCATGACTCTTTTTCTTTTCTTTCTTTTTTTTTTCTAATTTACTCTTGTTAGGTGATTTTCAACTTGAAAATGACACAAAGCCATGTAACAAGACAGACTACGATTTCTATATCCACTAAATACTATGAATGAGAAATAAATTGTACTTAAAGTTGATAGCATATTTGGGATTAATTAGTAGGATATGTACTGCAGATACATCTTAAAGAAAACTAGCATTTTGAATTGGATGCCACTGAAATAAGGTACAGACATGGTTACACATGAATGTTCCAGTGAAGAAACAATCTATGGGAATAGAAGGTAAAGCGGTATATGGCACAGATTTCTCCTGTAATGATGAAGATAGGTAATAGATAATTGGATTTTGGAGACTTAGGAGAAATGGAAAAAACAATGCTATTGGGGTCAGTTGGTAGCTATTGTTTTATTTAGGCAGGTATCAACAGAAAGGCATTTGTATAGAAAGAATAGAATGACGTGTATGAAAAGAAAGAAAATATAAATTTAAAAAGCTTGAAAACATAAAAAAAGAGAATAGGAGAATACAGAATATTTGAAAAAATTTCTTAGTACTCTTCATTTTGAATTTGAAAACATGAATTCACTCAGCTGGAAAAAAAGATTAAACCAATCATGTGTCTGTCAAACATTTTGCTAATAATACTGTAAAATCTCCCATTCACTTAAAAATTCAAAGTCTATTTCTAGCTTAAATTAATTAATGTATACTAAGAAGTGAAAACACATAGCTATGAATTCAGCCAAGATATTGTTTATACCTTGAGTTAAATGGAACATATACATTCCTAAATTGGATACATTAGGAGAATTCAGTGTTTCTCTGGGTCTTCTAAAAGTTTCTGTGTTGCTTAAATATTATATGCATATATTTGCATATATACATTTAAATACATGCACATATAATGCATATATATATTGCATTAAGCTCGTTGGTATTTTTTTTAAATCTCTCCTTTGTTATCAATGCTTTTCTATGAATCTTGTGAGGATTGAAGAAAAATATTGTTTACAATCCCTACATAACAATGTGGACCCTACACTGTAAAAAACTTTCCTCCAAAATAAGAGAAACTGAGACAGTTGAAGACAGGGTAGAGGGTGGAAATAAGATTGGGGAAAAATAGTTATATAGTACAGAGACAACTGAGATTAAGTATAAATTTCATATCATTGTTTGAAAGAAGCAGACACTTATGAAAGGGGAAAATTGAAAACTTCTGAAATAGGCTTATGAAGAAATTCTATTTATGAAATATCATGAAAGTAAATTTTTATTCAGACACCATTTATTAGAAGTCAATAATAAGTTGACAGTGGCATATACTCTTATGGCTGGTTTCTAGTGATAAGATTATATATAGTACAGTTTTACATATATTATTTATTCACATATTTTTATCTTTTTAAAATATTTTAAACTTAAATTTGAAGCAAACTTGTTTCACATGTCAAACCCAGTTCACATTCCCTCCCGTCCTCCCCTGTTCCCCTCACCAACCCTCATCCCATTCCCTTTCCGCTTCCCATGGAGGGTGAGGCCTTCCATGGGGAGTCTTCAAAGTCTGTCATATATAGTTTGGAGCAGGGCCAAGCTATCTCTCATGTGTTTAGGGTAAGGGAGTATCCCTCTATGTGGAATGGGCTCCCAAAGTCCATTCATATACTAGGAATAAATACTGATCCACCACCAGAGGCCCCATAGACTGTCCAGTCCTCCCATCTAACACCACATTCAGGAAATCTGGGTCGGTCCTATGCTGGTTTCCCAGCTATCAGACTGGAGTCTGTGAGCTCCTCTTTGTTCAGGTACACAGTTTCTATGGATTTCTCCAGCTACAAAGTAAATCTTAAATCAGTAATATTGCATACAACTTCTAAAAAATATTTGACACCATAGATAAGACTCATACCAAGTAGTCCAGAAAACAGCAAAAATCATACTTTATAATTTTTAAGTCTGATATTATATTAATACTTTTTATTTGATAACAATATGAGGAAAATAAGATGTTATTTATGAAGCTAAGTACATATTATGCTAAATAAGATATTAACAATCTGTAATATGAATCTTTCAGTAAATCTAAAATTTAGTTGTGATTAAATTGAGTTTAATAATGGTGTCAGAATTGATATGTCATCTGAAAAAGTTTAATAACTCTGTTACTCTAATAAGTAATGCTATGTCCTTAGGTGCAGAAAATTACTCAATAAAAATGAACAATATTTCATTAAGTATGAAAAATATTAACAAATTTAAAGAGGATAATTAAAATCAGTCAATGGTAAGATATTTTAAAGCATATCCTTTAAGATGATGAATTATATGGTAATTTAATATTCATATAAGTAGTATTTTTTTAATTCTAATTACATAGTCAGTTCTAACCAGTCAAATACAGAAAGATAAGATATGGATGCTGTAAGATTTGGAAATATTACAAAACTACATTCAATGATAAAAGAAATGAGTATCTATACAAAAAGTAAAACCCTTGAGTTTCATCTGAAATTATCAAATTAGTAAGCCAGTGCATCTAACATGGGAAGTTTGGATATAAGAGCAAAACTGAAATCTGTTTCTTTATATTGGCAGCAAAAAGAAAACTGATCAATAATTTAGAGGAATTAAATAAGACCTAGAAATTGAAGAACTCTGCCATATTTATAGATTGGAAAACTGTGTTTCACAAAGCCCCCCCATGACAAGCTCAAAGCAGGCAGGGGATGAATATGACTTCTTAACCATAGTTCAAGAAATACTGATAATTTTAGGGCCATAGTCTTGAGAAATTCAATTCTTATGAAAGCTAGACACCATCTCTTGAAATATTCTAAGAGCCCTTGATAGAAATTCAAAGACTCTTTGACAGCTGTGTTAAAGAAGTCAATGTATGCTTCGGTAAGAGTGTTTTATTTAAAAAAGGAATATTGAAATGAACTATTTAATTATATGACACCACAAGAGCAAAATGCAGAACAATATAAACTTTTATATGTACACTAAATAATAAAGATCAAAGCAGGAATGATGGGAATGGGTGACAGATGAGTCTCACAGGACTATATGAGGGGCCTTAAAGATTTGTTTTTATTACTTTTTTATTGAAAATAATTTTTCTCACATAATGCAGCCTGACTACAGATTCCCCTCCCTCAACCCCTCTCAGGTCTCCCCTACTTTCCCTCCCATTCAGGTTCACCTGCTTTCTGTCTTTCTTTAGAAAACATACAGGCTTCAAAGGAGCAATAATAAAATAAGATAAAAAAAATTAACACATCAGAATATGACAAAACAAATGAAAGAAAAAGAGCCTAAGGAAAGTACAAGAAAAAGATACAGACACAATGACCCACTCATTCACACACTCAGGAATCCCATAAAAATAGTACACTGAAAGTCATAATATATACCCAAAGGACCACGAGATAAATTTAGGAAAAAGATATAAACTAAATAAAATAAATATAAAAAATAAGAATGAAAACCTCTGACAATATTATAAGACAAGTACCTCCAAAGATCCTATTGAGTTTGTTTTCTGTTTGCCATCTACTGATGGCTAAGCAGTATAACTTTAAGAGTAGTTTGTTTGTAGCTGGGCATGGTGATTCATGCCTTTAATGCTAGCATTATGGAGGCAGGGACAAGCAGATCTTTGAGTTTAAGGCCAGCCTGCTCTACATAGTAAGTTCCAGGACACCCACGTTACCAAGAGAAATCCTGTCTCAAAAAACTAACTACAGCAAAACAGTCCTTTGTTTCCCCAGTCAGACTCCCTTGGAGAAAACTAAATTTTCATTTGCAAGTAGTCATCCATTAGAGCTAGTTTCTGGGTTAAGGATGGGGCTTGTTCCACATCTTTCAGCTTTAGAATGCTATCTGGTACAGACCTATGTAGACCCTGTGCATGCTGCCTCAGTCTCGCAGATCATATGTTCATTTACCCTGTTGACTTAGAGTGCCTTGTTTTATTTTGTAGTCCTCCATCCCCACTGGCTCTTAAACTTTTTTCACCTCTTCTTCGATAGGGCTCCCTGAGCACCTAGGGAAGAGATTCAGTGAAGACATTCCATTTAGGGGTGATTGTTATTATCTTAATTACATGTGAATATATGTTCCCGAGTAGGAGCTTGAGCATGTAAGTGCATAGACCGGTGGAGGCTATAAGGAGGCCTGACCCATGCTATTGGTGGCAGTTGTGAGCCACTCAGTGCCAAGTCTGTGGGTGCTGCGCAAGCAGTACATATTCTTACCACTGTGTCGTTGTATTTCAAGCCCCAATGAGGAGCCCTTTAATAGTAAAATTCTATTTTTTGTTTTGGTTCGGTAATATGTATTTTGGATACATATTTCAAATACACACATATGTGTATTTTATAACACCTTTGCTGTACTCAAGCTGAGAGAAGTCTGGATGCTATGGGGATCAATGTTCTCTACCTTTCTAATATGGAGGGCTAAGGCTTTCGGATTCCCAGTGTCCTCTGGCTCATGCCACTTCCATGACTTGGGACAATTCCAGCCAAATGCCATCTGTTCTGTTGGCATTTGAGGTTGAAGCCAGCCAACACATGTCAACAGTCACTCAGCCTCTGCAGTGTTGAAGCTCTGCCTGGGATCTTCCCTGACCAAAACACTGACCCTAGTACCCATTGCTATTTAAATCTATATGTGAAGCCTCTTGAAATCATGCTTTATTTCCTTTCCTTTTTTGTATCTATTTTGTTTATTCATGTATTCACCTCCACAGAATGTCTTTCAGTTATTATTTGACAATTTCACATGTGTAAACAATGCATGTTGTCCTTCTTCACCTCCAACACCTCCTTCCTATCTTCTAGGCACCTCCAACATGTCTCCCTTCTTCCTGCATGCCTTCTTACCCTCCCCCTCCTTTTCCTCTTATAACCCATTAAGTTTAGTGGATGCTCCCTGTGATAATATTGATTGATCTCATTGCCTTGATTTTGTACATATATTGTTCTTAAGTGCTATGTTAACCCAATTTGAGCCAGGCAGGCTGTAAGGAGAGGAAGTCTGAGATGAGTGAAGCCCTGGATGAATTCGTTTTCTTGACACAGGCAAGACCATGTCAAGGACGCCAGAGCCTTGGACTCAGAAGTATGGCAAAGCTTCCTGGGTTACTGAGGTCAGTGTTAAAATTGTGTGCAGAAAATGTTCAACACTGCTGTCTTCTTGCTGATATTTGTGGCCCAAAGATCATTTCCCTACAGAGACTTCACTTACTGACTTGTGCTAAATCTAATGTTTCCTTGACCTAGCTGTCTACCACAACTCCATGTTCATCTTCAACTGTATACAATAACCCTGCTTCTCTGTTCAACTCCACATAAATAAACATTGTGAGCTTTTTGGATTCAGTGGTCTCTCAATCTGAGTGCCCAGTTCCCTTGACCCTCGTTTCTCTGTGTGCATCTATTTGTGCTCTCATTATTCCCTCCTGCATTTTCCCACACAGGCCAAGTCCTTGGAGCATGCTAGACACAGCACCATGCTAGTAACTTTCTCGAGTGCCTAGCTTAGTATACATGCCCATCATGACTTATAGACCTGGGATATTGTTAATTTCTTTCCTTTAATTTTAGAGATTCAGTTTCATTTCCTGATCATGCTGCTTGCTTAGTTAATGATGATGTAAGACTCCCTACTCACTTCCAAATGTGTATCATCAACCTCCCATATCTATGGTAGAATCATTTTGTCCTCAGAAAGCACTCTGAGGACATTTAGCTCTATTTCAACTCTTGATTTACAAGCAGGCCTTAAACTCCTCCTGCATCTTCCTCCAAATGTTATGATTATAACATTAATCACCATATCCAGAATATGGTATATTATTATTAGTATTAGTATTATTATTATTGACTATAGACATCAAACTATGTAATAAATCTCAATAATTTGCTAATCCTATGTAACCAAATAACTATTGTTTGAAGAATACTTTTTTACTCCATATATTCATTCCAAACTCAAGGACCAGGCTTTGTTAATCACCAACATACCTTCTTTTTATGAGTTTAAATTTTGAAGTACCTTAGATAAATCCAGGGTATTGGGCAGACTAGCCTCATCCATTTTAGATACTTTATGTGAGGTCATGGAGTAGAAGTCTTTTTGTAATTGGTTCATTTCACTTTACAAGATGACCACCATTTTAATTCATATTGTCCATGATATCTCAAATAAGAGAATACTCTTCATTGTTAAAGACTAGATAGAATACACAGCATAGTGGGGTGGAATCAAAATAGAGGGAGCTAGAGAGAACTTTTCTTTTCTTTTGGCCAACAGTGCTTTATTTATTAAAGAATAAGAGAAGGTCCCCATCACCAGGCCTTGGCTACTGGTGAGTTTGAGTCTAATCCCACTGGGGCAGCAGATTCTCCCCTACACCCTCCCTGGGAAATCCCTGGGTAGGTCCTGGATCTCCCTGCCCCTGAGCCCTGTCCCCACTAAGTGCTCTTGAGCTCCCATATACCCCACCCACCCCCACTGAGAGCCTGCCCTCCCCCTAAGCTCTTCCCTAACCTGCCCACTGTCTCACCACTCTCCTTGAGCACTGAGCCAGAGGGTAGAGCCAACAATCCAGCACCTTTGGGGAAATTCCTGGAGCCCATCTGAGCACAAAAGACCAGCCTATCCATGTGAGACCACCCGTAATTTCCAACTACCTGGTCTCTGACACTGACCACCGGTCTTCTACTGGAGTTCTGGGCCCTTCCCAGAGATCTGCCTATCTCTGTGGGTCCACCCTGAGTTCCAGCAGGCTGGATAACTTGACCCCCATAGCAGGACCTCTGCTAAAGAGGCCCTACTCAGTTGGTGAGTGCCAGTGAAACCTCCTATCTGTGCAGAAACATCCTGAATATCAGCCCAGCCTTTGTCACACCTTGGCTAGAGGCCTTGGCTAGAGGTAGACCTGACTATCCCTGAGGAAGCATCCTTCAGGAGAGACTCTGCCAAAGAGGCCTCAGCTCTCCTCTGCTGGAACCTGATCTTTGATACCCATCATCGGGCCCCTGCCTATGGAGAGACCTCCTAGAGAGCTTGTACCACCCAGAACTACAGACGTCGAAACTCTGACCCACCTAAATCCATAGAGAGAGGGAGAAACACCGCCAACACCTACTGGAAGAAGCTATGGGAAGACAGTAATATAAGAAAACACCTAACATCAGAAAGACAAGTATAACACCACCAGAATCTAAGGAAGCTACACCAACTAGACCAGAACACAACAAAACAAATGAATCAGAAGAGAACGACCTAAAAATTATCATCAAAGAAGATGTGAGAAAATCTTTTAAAGAAGTGGAAGATAAAACAAAAAAAACTGGAAGAAATGAATAAAATTCTTAAAGAATGTACAGAAAGCCAAGAAAAAAACAATTAAACAGGTTCAAGACTTGAAAATGGAAATGGAGACAATAAAGAAAACACAAACCAAAGGAATGTTGGAAACAGAAAAACTGGGCAATCAATCAGGAACTGCAGATGCAAGCATAACCAACAGAATTTAAGAGATGGAAGAGAGAACTCAGGTGCTGAAGATAAACTAGAGGAAATAGATTCATCGACCAAAGAAAATCCTTAACACAAGACATCCAGGAAATGTGTGATACTGTGAAAAGGCCAAAACTAAGAATAATAGGCATAGAGGAAGGTGAGGAAGCCCAGCTCAAAGGGGCCGAAAACATATTCAACAAAATCATCAAGGAAAACTTCCCCAGTCTGAAGAAGGACATGCCCATGAAAGCACAAGAAGCATACTGAACACCAAATAGATTGGACCAAAGATAAAAGACCCCTCGATATATAATAATCAAAACAACTAACATACAGAATAAAGAAAGAATATTAAGAGCAGCGAAGGAAAAAGGATAGGTAACAAATAAAGGCAGACCTATCAAAATTATGTCTGACTTCTTCATGGGAACCCTCAAGGCCAGAAGGTCCTTGATAGATGTTCTACAATTACTAAGAGTCCACAGATGCCAGCCCAGGCTATTATACCCAGCAAAACTCTCAATCACTATAGATAGAGAAAACAAGATATTTAATGACAAAGCAAATTTTCACAATATGTATCTACAAATCCAGCCCTACAGAAAGTTTTATAAGGAAAACTCCAACCCAAGTAAGTTAACTATGCTCACAACAGATAATCCCACTTCACCAGAAACCAAGGGTAAAGAAGGACAAATAAATTCACAATACCACTGCCAAAAGCAAATCTAAAACAAACAAATATTAACAATCAATGGTCTTACTCTCCCTCAACATTAATGGTCTAAACTCACCTATAAAAAGACACAGGCTAACAGAATGGATATGAAGACAGAATTCATCTTTCTGCTGCATACAAGAAACACAACTAAACTACAAAGATAGACATTACCTGAGGGTAAAGAGCTGGGAAAAGATCTTCCAATCAAATGGACCCAAGAAGCAAGCAGGTGTGGCTATCCTAATATCTAACAAGTTAGACTTCAAACCAAAATTAATCCAAAGAGATAAAGGTTGTAATTTCATATTCATTGCAGGAGAAATCCATCAACAAAAAGCCTCAATTCTGAACATCTATGCTCCAAATACAAAGGCACCCACATTCATAAAAGAAATGCTACTAAAAGTCAAAGCTCACATAAAACCTCACACACATATAGTGGGAGACTTCAACACACCACTCTCACCACTAGACAGGACCACCAATCAGAAACTCAACAAAGAAACAAAAGAACTAATGTCTCAACTGGGTTTAACAGACATCTATAGAGCATTCCATCCAAACACAGAAGAATATACCTTCTTCTATACTCCACATGGAGCCTTCTCTAACATCGACCACATACTGGGTGGCATAACAAACCTTGAAAGATACAGAAGAATTGGAATAGTCCCCTGTATCTTATCAAACCATCATGCTTTAAAATTTGAATTCAACAACAACACAAATCACAGGAACCCTACAAACTCATGGAAACTGAACAATGTGAAATTTCATTACACCTGGGTCAAACAAGAAATAAAGAAAGAAATTAAGGACTTCCTATAATTCAACAAGAATTGGGACATGACATATCTGAACTTATGGGACATCTGGAAAGCAGTGTTACTAGGGAAGTTCATTGCATTGAGTGCCCATATGAAGAAAACACAGGATAGTCACATTAGAGAATTAACAGCGCAACTGAAGGACTTGGAACAAAAAGAAGCAAACTCACTCCAGAGGAGTTGATGCCAGGAAATAATCAATTTGAGGGCTGAAATCAATAACATAGAAACCAGGAAAACAATACAAAACAATCAATGAAACAAAGAGTTGGTTTTTTGAGAAAATCAACAAAATAGATAAACCTTTATCCAAACTAATAAAAAAGCAGAGAGAGATCATGCAAATTAACAACATCAGAAATGAAAATGGGGACATAACAAAGGACATGGAGGAAATCCAGACAACTTTCAGGTCATAATTTGAAAACCTGTATTCTACAAAATTTGAAAATTCAAAGGAAATGGACAAATTTTTGGATAACTATCGCTTACCAAACTTAAACCAAGAACAGACAAACAACTTAAATAAATCTATAACCCCCAATGAAATTGAAAAAGTCATTGAAAGCCTTCCAACCAAAAAAAGCCCAGGGCCAGATGGCTTCAGTGCAGAATTCTACCAGAAATTCAAGGAAGAGCTAGTTCCAATACTCCTCAAATTGTTCCACAAAATAGAGACAGAAGACACATTACCAAACTCTTTCTACAAGGCCACAATCACCTTGCTACCCATGCCTCACAAAGATACAATTAAGAAAGAAAGCTACAAACCAATATCCCTGATGGACATTGATGCAAATATACTCAATAAAATACTGGCAACCGAATCCAAGAATACATCGGAGAAATCATCCACCATGACCAAGTAGGCTTCATCCCTGGGTTGCAAGGATAGTTTAACATATGAAAATCTATCAACGTGATCCACCATATAAACAAACTGAAAAAGAAAAACCATATGATCATCTCCCTAGATGCTGAAAAAGCCTTTGACAAAATTCAACACCCTTTCATGATAAAGGTCTTGGAGAGATCAGGGATAACAGGAACATACCTTAACATAATAAAGCAATATACAGTAAACCAACAGCCAACATCAAACTGAATGGAGAGAAGCTTAAGGCAATTCCTCTAAAATCAGGAACAAGACAAGGCTGTCCTCTCTCTCCATATCTCTTCAATATTGTACTTGAAGTTCTAGCTAAAGCTATTGAGACAACAAAAGGAGATCAAGGGAAACCAATATGGAAAAGAAGAAGTCAAATAGTCTCTATTTGCAGATGATATGATAGTTTACATAAGCGACCCAAATAAACTCTACCAGGAAACTCCTACAGCTGATAAACACGTTCAGCAAACTAGCAGGATACAAGATAAACTCAAAAAAAAATCAGTAGCCCTACTTTATTCAGACAACAAAGAGGCTGAGAAAGAAATCAGAGAAAGATCACCCTTTACAATAGCCACAAACAACATAAAATATATTGGGGTAACACTTACCAAACATGTGAAAGACCTATATATTGTGGTTTGATAAGGGTCAGAATAAAAAAATAGGCTGAATAGATGTTTATTCAGGGAGAAAGAACTCACAACACAGACAGATGAACACAGCAGTTGGAACCAGAAGCTCTTCTCTCTGCGTCCTGCCAGAAAGGGAGCTTTCTCTGCCTCCACTCAGACCTAGTTCCACAGGTCACTTCTGCCCCTAACTCCACCCCTCAATGCGTGTGGTCAGTGCCACAGAAGCAGACAAAGTGAATATCCCACTACACCTATACGATAAGAACATTGTGTCTTTAAAGAAAGAAATTAAAGGAGATACCAGAAAATGGAAATATCTCCAATGCTCATGGATTGGAAGGATAAATATAGTAAAATGGCAATCTTGCCAAAAGCATTCTACAGATTCAATGCAATCCCCATGAAAATCCCAGCACAATTCTTCACTGACATTGAAAGGATAATAATCAACTTTGTACAACCCAAAGTTGGTACAATAGAAGAACTTCAGGATGCATCACCATCCCTGACTTTAAGCTCTACTACAGAGCTATAGTTCTGAAAACATCCTGGTATTGGCACAAAAATAGGCAGGTAGACCAATGGAATCAAATCAAAAATCCCGATAAAAATCCACACACCTATGAACACCTGATTTTCAACAAAACAGCTAAAAAAAATACAATGGGGGAAGAATGCATCTTCAAAAAATGGTGCTGGCACAATTGGATGATGGTGTGTAGAAGAATGCAGATAGACCCATGTCTATCACCATGCACAAAACTCAAGTCCAAATGGATCAAAGACTTCAACATAAATCCAGCCACACTGAACCTCTTAGAAGATAAATTAGTAGGTACCCTTGAACAAATTAGTATAGGAGACAGCTTCCTCAACATAACTCCAGTAGCACAGACACTGAGATGAACAATTAATAAGTGGGGCTTCCTCAAACTTAGAAGCTTCTGTAAGACAAAAGACACAGTTGATAAGACCAAACGGCAGCCCACAGACTGGGAAAAAAAATTTTACCGATCCTAGATCTGACAAAGGGCTCATCTCCAAAATATACAAAGAACTCAAGAAACTAGTCAACAAAACATCAAATAGTCCTATTAAAAAATGGGGTACAGAATTGAAGAAAGAATTCCCTATAGAGGAAATCAAAGAGGATGAAAGACACTTAAGAAAATCTTTAGCTATCAGGGAAATGCAAATGAAAACAATTTTGAGATACCATCTTACTCCTGCCAGAATGACTAAAATTAGAAACAAAATGACAACTTATGCTGGAAAGGATTTGGAGAAAGGGGAACACTCCTTCACTCATTGTGGGAGTGCAAACTCGTACAGCCATTTTGGAGATCAGTATGGCTGTTCCTCAGGAAAATGGGAATTAGCTTACCACAGGACCCAGCAATTCCACTCTTAGGTATATACTCAAATGACCCACATCCATGCAACAAAGACATGTGCTCAACTATGTTCATAGCAGCATTATTTGTAATAGCAAGAACCTGGAAGAAACCTAGATGTCCCTCAACTGAAAAATGGATAAAAAGATGTGGCACATCTACACAGAATACTACTCTGCAGAAAAAATAATGGCATCTTGAAATTCGCAGGCAACTGGATGCAACTTGAAGGAACCATCCTGAATGAGGTAACCCAGTCACAAAAAGAGGAACAGGGTGTGTACTCGCTCATATATGGATTTTAGACGAAGAGCAAAGGATCACCAGCCTGTAATACACACCACCAGATGAACTGGGATTCAAGGTGTATTCTAAGAGATTCATATATGGTCCCTCACAAAAGGGGGAAGAGACAAGTCCCCCAGAGCACATGGGAAATGGGGGGCAGTGAATGGAGAGAGAACTAGGAGAAAGAGAAGGGGAGGAGAGGAAAACACATGTGACTAGATAGATTGAGTCAGGGTGAGAGAGGGCATGTGCATAAAAGAGGGAGCCATTATGGGTTTGAAGAGAAAACTGAACCTAAAGAAAGGTCTAGAGAACTACAAGACTAACTCCAACTAATAATTTGAGCAACCATGCAAAAGCTACCATAAATGTGCTTTTCTGATAGTGATATCATCAATTAAATTATCCACCATCATGAAGTCCTCATCTAGTACCTGTTGGAAACAGAAGCAAACACCCATAACCAAACACTGAGTTGAACTAGAATCCAGATGCAGAGAGAGGAGACAAGACAAGGTTGCAGAAACTCACAAAGACAGCTGACCTGAACAAGGAGGAGCTTGGGCCCCCCAGACTGATGGCTAGGAACCCAGCATGTGACTGACTCAGACCCCCTGAATATGGGTCTCAGCTAGAAGGACTGAACAGTCTGGGAGACCTCAGACAGTAGAAACTAGGATCTATTCCTGGTGGTGCACAAAAGGACCTTGCAGACACATCCTCCATGAAGGAATACCGCCTTAACCTAGAGACAGGAAAGAAGTCCTAGTCCCTACTTCAAATGACTTGACAGATTTATATGATCCAACCTGAATAGCATAGCCCTTCAAGTGGATTGGGGGTGGGGGGATGGGAGGGGAGGATGTCACAGGGGAAAGAGGGTAAGAGGGAGGGAGGGAGGGAGGAAGGGAAAGGAAACCGAAATCCACATGTAAAATTTTTAAATTATATTATTAATAAAAAAGAAGGAAAAATGCTGCTGGCATAATTCAATATATATATATTTATCTTTGACTTCAAAATTTAAGCCTATGGACAAGTTACTGGGGAAAATGATTTCTAATTTTCTTTCCACAGAAAATGAAAAGCTGTGGATTCCTTCCAGACTAATGTGGTTTGATCGAGCAAGACCCCCTGAAGCAACGTCAATGGGAAAATGCAACCTTGCAGATCACTACAGCTAGGATTTCTGCATCTTCTTAGGATTCCCCCATGACAGCGCCCCCTACCAGCAGGAAGCAGTTTGGAAAGAACTATGCCCAAATTCCCAAATATTGATTATAAATGTTTGTTTTCATTTAAAAAAATGCATGTATAATTATGTCCAGCATAAAGTAAATAAATGTTAAAAAATAATAAGAGAAACATATTTACAGAATGGCATCTCCCATCATCTCCTCTTTTCTGTCAAAAATAAAAAGGGTTTTAACCTTAGCATAGCAAAATATATCACACAACAGTTATCAACTAAGAATCACAGTTAGCTATATTTAGACCATTAACATTTAGTAAGATTTAAAGGAATATTCTATCATCTATCCTATCTCTGTGAGTCTAAAGTCTTATATGTAATTTGTCTTTAATCCTAACAAAGAAAAATCTTCAACTCCTTCAAAGACCACAGGAGGATAATATGTAAACTCTAGAAATGACAGAGACATCTTGCCTGTTCAGTCACCTAAAATTCTTCTGTAATGTTCCATCTACAACCCATAAACCATAGTGTGTCTGGCAGACTCTTTAGCAAAGCAGGAAACTTTAAACTATCCATCTGTAGTGGGAGTTTGTCAGTCATTTTTCTCTGGTCCTGCATAATATCGGGCAGCCTCTTCCATGAAGCAGGAATTCTGTAGCAATGTCCATCTTGTATCAGCAGTCATTTTTCTATGGGACCTGCATGTTCTGTTTATACAGCATAAAGTCAAATAGTGCAGACAAGAGCAGTATCTTGCCAAAATGGCTAGTCTTGCCATATTAGAAGCAAACTCCATAATGTTTCTCTCCTCTTGATTATGTATTGGATTTATATGGCTCATTTAAAAATGTAATGTATAATTCAGTACAGATTATATATAGTTACCTATAAGAGTCAAAACTTTAGTTATGTTAGTAAGATATTATAGATATACAGAGATGTATTTGAGATAAATAGGCATTCTTCAAACCTTTCAAAGACCTACAGAATATGGCATTTAAAATAGTTTATGTCCAGCATAAAATAAATAAATGTTTAAAAAATAATAAGAGAAACATATTTACAGAATGGCATCTCCCATCATCTCCTCTTTTCTGTCAAAAATAAAAAGGGTTTTAACCTTAGCATAGCAAAATATATCACACAACAGTTATCAACTAAGAATCACAGTTAGTGATTTTCTTGACAGTGAGACATAACTGCTCCTGGCAACACCACCTGCATCAGAAAGGAAGATGGACCTTGAGAAAATTTTCTTTGTTCATTCTTCCCTCAGCACAGTTTGATTCTATAGCTTTTAAACTTGTAATGAATGTTCTAATGAATGTAAGAGAGTAGACAATGTTTTGAAATATCAATTTCAATTGTTTTTCATAAATATTCAGAGATGGGATTCTTAGATCATATGGCTTTTCAATTCCCTATTTTAAAACAGACTGCATATCATTTCCCACAGTGGATATACTAATTTACATACCTCCCTAATTGCATGAGATCTCAAAAGAGATAGGCTACAGCAGTTACTCCTGGTACTACTATGAAAATTTAATGAAGAATGTTGCTTTATTATGTTGGCCTTCTCTTCCATCACAGCTCCCACTTACCACAGCCACCTCCTCTACCTGCTCTTTCTTCTCTTCCTGTAACACTCACTATCACAACCTTTCACATGGATCTCTGCTCCTGACTGTCACAACCATTCCTCTCTTTGGTATAAACAAATACTATTAAACTTCACAAAACTACAAAGTTATCACATGTTTTTCAACACTGCCATTTTAACACAAGAAATAAACTAAGATATTATTGTTATAACAATATTACATGCTTTATCACATTTTTTCAGTTATACCAAGATTTTCTTGAAGTACCCAGCCCAGACATTTTAAATGTGTTTGCTTGACTTATGATGTTCAAATGAGGAACTGGATTATGGGGCCAGCCCAAAATAATCCTTCCTTCTATAGTTTTATTTCTTTTTCCCTGAAAATCTTTTCCATGATGTTTAGGACAACTCACCCTCTACTCTTTAATTTTCTGCACTATTTGAACATCTTAAATGGCACAAATGTCCAAGCTGAATTGTTGTCAAGAATTAAATGATATATATTTTTGAAATGTTGTATGTATTAGGACAATCTAAGAAATTGGCCAGTTGACTATATTAAGCAGTTATTAGATATACTTCCCTAAGCAATTCATGTATCAAGCTTCTGTCCTCTCTAATTCTATCTATCTTAATGACTCCAATATTCCCTCTGTCCTAGAGACCATGAGATTATTCTAGTTACCCAGTTGCATATCGTCCTATGTAATTCCTTCTTTGTTTCCTTCTGTGTTTTGAAATCAATGCTAATACTTTTTCATCTATCTGAATATTCAGTTACCAACATCACTGCCTTGACCCATTCAACCCATTGTAGATATGCCCACCATATCTTGATCAAAACACCCAAAAGCTCATGTATCCTTTATGCTACCCCTGGCATTTGCCAATTGTCCTCAGAGGAGGATATACCTTAGGCAGTGGCTGATCTTTCAAATGTGATACCTTTCTGGGACTGGTTTTGCTAGATGTTTCTAAACATGCCCCAATTGTTTACACAGACCTAGCACCAAGTTTGTAGTCTAGAAAGGTGGTGCAGAAAGGGGCAGTGATAGAGGGGGAAATGTTCCTATACTGAAATCCTTTCATATCCTTTTCCCCTTTGAGCAGTCAGCTACTGTATCTTTTGCTTAGCTGGATCTTACTGTACTCCTAAGAAAGATGTTACTCTTTGTGGGGAGCCACAAGCCACCGCCGTGAAGTACTCTGTTGGGCAATGCCTCCTAGGACTACGCGCTTCCCGCATGCACGGTGTCTCTGGCCAATCCCGAGGCCTTGGGTGTCTGCAGTTTGGCTGCGACCAATCAGGGTACGCCCCGTGTCCTTTTTCTCTATATATGCAGCTGCATTTGGGCTTTCGGGCCCCTCGCTTCCTGCTCTCCCTTCAACCAAGAGGCTCCAATAAAGCTCGCTGGTCGAGGTGCATGCCGCAACTCTGCAACTCTTATTCTCATTTTTAGGAATGGTGACGAATACTTGCATTCTGTAGTAAATTGTGATATTTTAACTGTAGGAAAAGATGTCTTTGAAATGAACTGGCCAAGGAGAACATCTTGAGGTGAATATTGTATTGATGGTTTATTTTTAGAATATATTCCTTTAATCAGTTCTAAGATACCCTGAACACATTTGCTGTACGTAACAAAATATACACAATATTAAAATTTAATTCCACATTCATATCTGCTTTTATAACTAAATTTTTCTAGCTTGATGTGGAATGTTTTTTTTAAATAAACTGATACCTTTTCAATAAATATACATCAAATATTGAAGGAGTATTTTAATCACACAAAATGATGGGGCTCTCGTTAGGCAACAAATACTTAATGAATAATGATCATATCATATGTGGTTGATTTTTAAGTCCTGACTCTTTCTTCCCACCAGAGGAAGTGACCATAGGAGTTGCAAACCAAAACAAAGTGTCTACTAACTTCTCAGTAAAGATAAAATAGAATTTAATGATTTGGAAGGTGATTTTCTTTTCATTAAAACATAAGAATCAACTTTATCAGTTTTAAAATATAAACAACCTACAACAATTATAAATACTAAATTTTCAAAAATATCCACTCAATAGTTTGGAGTTTGGTGCTGTAATTCATCACCTGCATCCTCTATTCCAAATGTTAAACAAATCACAAACTTAGTTTAAAACTTTAAAGCATATCACAGGATAATTCTTCAGCAATTCCTGGAAACAACTTGAATTTGTCCACTTATGTATATAAAATATGTCACTGTGAAAGTATCCACCTAAGAAATCATGTTTATCTCTGAAATCTGTGCCTGCATCATGGATTTACATGACCATCTAAGTCTCTTATAATTCATGTCGCATTATGTTGAAAGGCATTTCCTTAGAAAATATTTATATATGCACATATTCTTTGTAAATTTGCAAGGAAAAATACCACATGCCACTTAATAAAACTTAATATTAAAAGTTCTGATTCTAAATTTAAATGGAAGAATAGGGACTAGACCTGATTAGTCTGCAGTGTCTCAGCAAAATTTTTTTGCTTGACTTGAATTCATTTGTCTTTTGTAAATTATGTAGTGATCATATCAATGCATCATGTGACCAGAGAACTATTTACAATCAAATGGAATGCAAATATTTACAACTAGTTACTCTGGTTAGAAAATACGATTTTATGGCCGGTAAGATGAGCCATGTGGAAATACTTCGAATAGTAGAAATGGGTTAATTATTAAGACAGAGCTAGCCCATAAACAATGATAGTAACTGGCCAAAAGCATTGTATCAAAAAAAAAAAAAAAAGAGAAGGAAGGAAGGAAGGAAGGAAGGAAGGAAGAAAATACGAGTTTAGAGTGAAATCTAGAGAGTTCTCACTAAATGTGGGGGAAAGTTTTGTCATATAAAGCCATCTTATTTATACCATATTCAGATTCATTTGGCTTAGAGTCTCTTCAATGTGCCTTGAATCTGGTTGTAATTTCAAAGAAGGAGAGGCTATGTCCACTATCCCACATTACTTAGAAAAAAAGATGAAAAGGGAGAAATCCTCTTTCAATAAAGCTGCTTCTGTCAATGACTGTAAAATGAATTTTTAAAAGTATCAGTACATCATTTATTTTTCATGCATTTAACCTGATAGTCTTTCAGTATTGACGTCTACTTTTCCAATATTTAAAATTGCTTTTAAATAAGCCTATTATCAATTGATTCTCCCTTCCCACAATAAAATAAAATTTTTAGAAAGTTCCAACTCTCTATCTTTGGCTAACAGAGCTCATTAATGTACATTCCTTGGTTGCTTTTGAGAATACCATGAGAGAAATGAGCTATTCCTTTTCCTTAAACAGCAACAATAGAAACACTGATTTTATTTCGTTGAGAATTTTGAACATGAATATTGTATGTCAATCATCCCTGCTCCATTCTCACAAAAGAGGAATCAGATGAATAGTTTCACATACACAGATGTTCAGAAACTCATTTGTATTAAAAACAAGAATATAACTTAGGCACTATAGTTTCCAGCTTTGCTTCCATTAGGTTGGCTTAAGATACCTGTGTGGCACTACAAATTTTAATAACAGACATTTTAAGCAATGGACAAGTTAAATGGGAATACATGAATGAATTTAATTTAAATAAGTTATTTAAAGCAGCTTTTAAAAAAATAACTCTATTAATCTTATAATGACCTTTGGGGACTATCTTAAATATTAATTACTTCTTATATAATTATAAACTAATTACCACATTAAAGAGAGAAAGACAGAGTGTAAAGGAATGAAAAGAAAAACAGAGGAAGAAATGAGCCAAGATTTTAACAGATGGTGGGTGATTTGTAGATACCATGGTAGTTTTTATTTTTCGATTTCTCCCTACTAATATATTTATTTTAATAAGTATAGATAATTAAAATTCTACTTTGAAGTAAATACAGTGTTACAACCTAAAGACATGTATGTATGCATTATATGCATGTGTATGTACATACCTACATATGTGCATAATGTTATCATAATACAATTGCAAATGTGCATGTATACAGTGAATATGTATGCACGTGTATGTTTGCTCATATATATCATACATACATGTATGCACTTGCAGGTGTGTGCACCTACACACACACACACACACACACACACACACACACACACACACACTATTCCATGTGTTTGAAAGAGGAGTCAGCATTTTCAATTCTTCATGGGGAATTCTCTAGGAATAAAATAAAATAGAGAAAGAACCCAAAAGGATCTGGAGCAGGACAGTGTCATACCAGGCTCCATGCTGTACAACATAAGCACTGTGACTATGAGTAGTTTGCCATCCCCTACTGCTGCTTCTTCTCTCTGATTTTACTCCCAAATGCAGAAACATTGTTAGTATAGTTACTGTTTTTCTCTCAGTCCTTGAGTGTAGACTTATGTGATATTGATCTAGAGGATACAGTGCTTGCTATTCAAAATCATCACATAGTATCCATTATACACATGCAAGTACACTCCTGGAAATAAAAGCCTTTGAAAATATATTACTATCTCTAATATGTGTTTTTTCTTTTGAAGAAATTGGCTTCATATTATCCTAAGAAATTCCTCAGTAGAAAACAAAATCTGACAAAATAATACAGTGTTAAATAAAAATATACTTATATTTTCTGATTATCTTTTTAATTTTTATATAACTACTTTTCTCCTTTTCCTGTTAGTAATATAAGAAAATCTTTCATTTAAAATCAGAATATGCATTAATATTTAGTTTCCAGATGAATTAAAAATATACAACCCCAGCTAATCAGTAGAAATTTGGGAGACATAATAAGATTGTTCCCTGGAGAAGTATTTAGGTCTTATAATACTTATAATACTTCAGTGAAACACAAAACATTTTAAAAAGACTTTTAACTCAGGTATATTTCTCATGTAATGAGTGGGATGTAACAAGATAATCTGTAGAAGGAAATCTTATGTATTGAGAAAATCTACAGATTCTGTGAGTTTACAAGGAGTGAAAAGGAAGGCTGAGTAGGCTTTCCGACAGGGTCAAGAGCTGTAGTACAGTTTTTGATCTATAATTCATCCTTGGTTTAATGATACAAGAAAAAAAGAATAACAAAATGCATCACAAAAAGTGTGTGTATGTATAACTATAGCAAAGTAACTGAAGAGGAAACAGTGTCCAAGGAAGTATGGAGGACAGTTAGAAAAGAATATGAGTTTTGTATTTATGGCATAGATGTTCAGAATTGAAGCTCCATGAGAGAAGAGATGGAACTTGAGATTGATTCTATTTCTAAAGTTATATCTTGATTTATTAATGGCCATCTAAGTGCATAGTCATACCCAGTTTATTTTTGCATCTGTGTCTGCTACATTGAGCGTTAACTACATTTAGAGTTAACCATGCTGTGCACTCATGCAGGTAAATTCCTACTGTGAATCTGGATGTTCTTTGGATATGTTTTTATACTTTATTATATCAAACATTTTATGTACGAATGGGCATGTGTGTTTGTGTATGGGCATGAGTGTATCACGGCACAAATGTAGAAATCAGAGTATAGCTTGAAGAGGTCAGTCCTTCTCTACTGATGATGGGTAATGTCCTTCTGTATATGTTTCTCTTATTAGTAGATTAATAAAACACTGTTTGGCCAATAGTGGCAGGAAGATATGTGGGACTAGGAGATAAGAAGAATTATGGGAAAGGCAAGTAGAGAGAGATGGCAAAGAGATGCCATATAGCTGCCAAAGCAGAAACAGGCCCAGATGTTCTCCAGTGAGCCAAGACCACGTGGAAATGAACAGATTTATAGGAATGGGTTAATAATTAAGACAGAGCTAGCCAGTAAGCAACCCTAGCCATTACGCTCTGTGTGTTCAATCAGGGACTTAGAGGGACAAGAAAACTACAGCAACATACTTCATGGGCTCTAGAGGATGAATTCAAGTTGATAGTCTTGGTGATAAGCACCTTTGCCTGCTGGGCTGCCTTGCCAGACATATACTTTTATTTTAGATAACATTATGAAATATTTTTATCATATATTCAGGTTATATATATTGTCTGAAGGCATTTTAAATCACCTTGCTCACTCATTCATACCAACCGTACTAGTTTAATTTTTAGTCTGAAATTTGTCTTTGCAACAAATCTCAATACAAAGTACCACTAATGTGCCACTTAAAATCACCAGGACACATATGAAAACTGGGACACGTTCACTGGCAGAGTTGAAATGGTGCTATTTTAATTGCAAACACATTGCGAGATTAGTCAGCCCAGCAAGTCTTGCACCCGAAGGCACAGATGTCTTCTGGCTGGACCTCCTGGGCAATTGGCAACCTGACCAATAGTACTGCTGGCTGTTAATGAGAAGGACTATTGGGAGCTCTGAATGCTCCAATGCCTAGTGAGAGATAACTGAACAAACCACTTCTAATTTTCCCATTCTTTAGCACCTTCTTAAAACAAAGAGAACTATTGTCTCACACAGGGCATGCTTCTTTGCAGGGTAATAAAATAAAGTTTAAGACAAGGACAAACTGAAAATGTGCAGGCATATGGCTCATTAATAACATAAGCCCAAGTGTTTCTGAAGTTCCATTTTGTGTTGTGCAGAAGATGGTTCCCTAATAAAGAACAGAACAATGCTACTGACCCAGCTGGAGAGAAGTCTGCAGAGTGTGTGGCAGTGTGTTAGATACACTTAACGATGTTTCAGTTGCCGCATTGACTCACTTGTTAGCTACAACTCTGAGTCTGACTTTCCCAAGGAAATGTTTAGAAGATGTTTTTGATTAAAGCATAAATGTAAACACTGGGAGATCAAGGACAGGGTAATCTCTTTCCTTTATTATCACCATAGATCTATTTGCAGTTTTAAAATAGTTACATACAGGATTTCAGAGATGACTCAGCTGTTAAAAGCACTTGCTGCTCTTCCAGAGGACCTGAGTTTAGTTTCCAGTACTTACATTAGGCTCACAACCACCCATAATTCCCTCTCCAAGGGATTCACTGTTCTATCCTGGCACTCACACAAGCAAATACATATACATATGCATATGCATAAATAAAAATAGTTTTAAAATTCTAAAAGAAATTAATTTCCATAGTATTGTAAAATACAATATTTGTTGTCAGAATTATTTTTATAGTATGTATTTTATGTATAAATGTAATTAGTAACTTTTATTCCATACTTATGTAACTTGAATTTGTTATTCTATATGATCATGAAACCAGGCCAATAACTAGGAGAATGCTTGACTTATGCTGATAGTTGATCAGTCTGAAGCAATTTCCACAAGAGTTTATAATTAATAACTACTAGCATAGATACATTATTCCATAGTCTTTCATAACATAATCTTATCTAGTTAACTACTTAGTTGCCCTTCCTATACCAAGCACCTAAGGGATATTCACATTATAAAGTGTTTTTATACAGATACAAAAACAAAACATGATTCTTCTCTTTTATGAAATTCATAGTATGGGGGCTGGAAAAGTAGATCAGTGGTTAAGAGTGATCGTTCTTCTTCCAGAGGACCTGGGTTTAGTTCCCAGTACCCACATTGTGCCTCACAAATATCTGTGACCCTAGTTCCAGTGTGTCTAACACCCACTTCTGATTGGCAAGGACATCAGGCAGGCATGTGGTGCACACTGAGGCAAAACACTCACACATGTAAAATAAAATAAATAAACCAAAAAGGAAAATCCAGAGTATATATGGAGCCATTGGTATTTTTTAATTTTGAAATTAACAGTGATTGGTATGGAAATAGAGAACTGTAACAGACCAAGTGACAGTTTAAGTAGAAAGTGAAGTCAGTGAGGCTGGAGTAAAAACACTTATAAGATGGTATGTGTGGCCCTTGTGATGTAAGATATAACATGGGAACTTATAAGGCAGTCTGAAACAAAACTGTGAGTCATGTGAGGCACAGAAGACATGAGGACAGCTAGGAAATGAAAGCCCTCTTTCTCTAGAAACTTGTGGAGAGCAGGGTGCCCACAATATATCAGAGCTGGAAATGATTGGCATAGCACAGTGAAACATTTTTACTAATTTTACTTAAGGGGAAAATCTGAGTTCCTGGGGAGAAACTTAAATGCTCCAAGAAGAACCTTCTTAGAAGGTACTCAAATTGACTCAGCCAATAGGAACTAGTTCACTCGAGTCTGAGAATCAGATCCTTTGTATTGTATCAGATTTTTGTAACATACCTTCATATGAATAAGATGTAAATATAGACCCTAAGAGGAGGAAAAGTACACAAAAATCAAATTGAATTAATTCTGAAATTCTTGATTCAGGGAAATAACCATGCTAAGTTTCCATTGGCTGATTGAGACACCTGTGTCTCAATAATATTTTAAATATATTTACACTGAAGAGATTTGGGCAAATTTTTAAAAGACAACACTTAAACCTACAACTATAAGATGTTCAAAAATTAATTCATGACCTAAAACCCTCCCACATCTGATCATCTTCTAACACCTCAGAGGGTACATCGGTTGTTGGAGGTCTCAAGATGCCTTTATTAACACTACTGAATTATTCAGGTGTGGGTATCAAAGCATCACACTAAATTGCTTTGGTCTTATGTAAAATTCTTCTGATCTTTGGCAATCATTACTTATTTATAGCTTCCATAATTTTCCCCCTTTGCAAAGAAAATAAGTTTCATTAACTATAGCTAAAAGGCACCATTATACTTTTAGAGTTAAAAACTGTCTCTAACAAAAAAAAGTTCAAACAAAAATAAAACTGCAGTTTCTGATATAGAACAAGACTTTCTATGTGAAAAGCAGATTATCTGAACAGTTCCTTTTCCCTGAGAAAGATATTCATAATATTTATTATAAAATATAAATATTAGGTTTCTTGCTTCATGGGAATGATCTGCAGGTATAGTAAATATAATTCTTTTAAAAATAAAACCAGGCTAATGGCAACAGCTAATGTTTACATTTGTTGAAACACGTGTGACTAGTACTTCAAGAAAATGTTAGAAAATTAAATAAAAATTTCCCATAAGACGGGAAAAAATATTCAACTTGTGATTTTTTTTTGAAAACTGAAATTGGCTGCAGTTTCCTTGAGGCTTTAAACAGAACGAGTCTGTTTAATATGAATGTTTTCCTAAAGCCTAGGCTTGGGAAGTTTGTACAAGGAAAAGTGATACTGGGTGTTCTGTTTTATACGTTGGTCAGCCAGTTTGAAATAGTTCATATTACCTTAGAAGCAGCAGTGTATATAATTAATAATGAGTATTCTTTTGTTTCTGCATTTTGTTTTCCTATGTGTATTTTCAATTGTTGCTTGTCATACTAAAATTTAAATGGTAATATCAACAACAACTGTAGTCCAGTATCATGAAAGCGTAAGATCAGTTTTCTAAGGGTATAATTTGCTCAAGAAACTAAAATACTTTTGGTGCATTTGGTACACGTGTGATTTAACAATCATGTACTTTACTAATAACTGGCAGAAGTAAAAATTAGTCTTTAAACACTTAGAGAAACATGGGTTTCAAGTTATAACAGAAACAGGCTGTATGTTGTCATATTTGAAACATTTTATGAAAGCAACCAGCTCAAAAATACCCAGTGTTTAAAGTCGAATGCTTTGAAAGGTAGGTGAAGAAATACTAATTAATCCTTCTACAGTTAATTTTGGTTTTTAAAAAACAGGTGAAAGAAGATATGATACAAGGGGATTGCTCAGAGAAGCCTGTAGAAAACCATTTGGCATCAGAACCATTTGCCACTGAATCTGTCTCCTTCTCATGGCAAACATTCTGAGATTTGTAAATAGCAAAGGAACCTCTGATGTTCCAAAGCAATCAGAACCTCAGCTATGTAAATGCTTCTGCAACACTTCACAGAGAACAACAAACTGGCAAACAACATCAGGGCAGATTTCTGAAAGCATGACTCCTTCACAATTGAATTGTCAAGGATAGTCTACTTATTATTATCTGGCTATTCACTGAAACGACTAAAATAGTCAGATCCTCTTGCTCTTAAAAATATTTATTTCTTTTATTTTATGTGTGTATATATGCTCTGCATTTATGCATGTGAATGACATGCATGGTTCAGAAGATGGCATTGGATCCCCAGGAAACTGGATGGTTGTAAACCAAAACACCAGTAGTGGGAATTGAATCTGCATACGATTCCTGTATTCTTTGCAAGACCTATTTCTTGCAATTTCCTCTTTTCCCTCTCCTGAATTTTGAAAAGCATGTGTCTTGGTTTAAGCATTGGCATGTGCTGTTCTCTCTAGTGAGTTAATTTATTGAAAGCTCTGGAGTGAAGAAGATACAACTGTCCAAAGCACCCACATATTAACTGCCCTTTTAAACGACCAAGCACTTCTACATGTTTGCATTATCAAAGAGTTGGACTGTCATCCTGTATTCAGTGTAATGTAAAAACTATCCTGCCAGAAATCAAGAGTAAATTTGCCTCATCATTTGCTCAAACTTTCTACAAGTTCTTCTGGTTACCCCTGTGACGGCAATATCCCTTGTACCTAGAACTAATGGACAGGTAATTGTAAATGTTGTAGATGCTTCCTCCTACCTTAGTCAACAAGAAAATGTAGATCCAAGTTTAATAATATGGAGTATACCTCTCATTGCCAACAGGAAGTCTTGAGAAAATTTATGCATGAACTTCATAGTTACCCTGGAGATAAAATTTCTATTAATAGTTTACAAATTAATATTGCTGCATTTAAAGACATATTAAAATGTTCAGAAATACTTGCTTATGGAAGGCTCTGTCAATTCATTAGACAGATTCATTTTTTCATGTAACCTTCATATCACATAAATATTTTTACATGAGGCATTGGTGTTAACATCATTCTGTTGACTCTCCTTATAATTATTTAAATGATTCAATTATTTGATCAGGAAGAAATTAGAGCCTTATAAGATGTGAAGTTTTTAAAGTTGAGTTGATGAATAGCTGATCTGAAAATGATGAGAGTTTGCTTACTTTGGAGATGTTGTAAAAGTGCTTTGAAAACCTTGCCTTATTCTCTTCTCATTCAGTTCTAAATAGAAAAATAATCCTTCTAAGGGAAAAAAGTTTCAATCCTTAAATTTTGCACATATATTCTCATTCTCTCCTGGACTTAACTCTAAGATATCCAGCAGCCTCCAGTCAGGCCTCTAAATTAAATATGTCAAAAGAGAGAATTCAGCTCATTTTAATCTACAGTTTTCCTAATGTTCTTCTACTATGAGTGGGACAACTCAAACTTTATATGCAGTAAGTCTGAAACCTTCATGTTCGTGCTTCTTGATCTTCATCCAATTAATTTAATAAAATTATCATTGTTTCAATATTTATTGACTTCTGTCTCTATTGAATTGTTTTGGAAATATCTTTAAAAAACACTAAATATTTAGCCTTGATTATCATAATAAATCCTTGTTAATTTTTAGATTCAATTATCATTTCATATCCATATTTACTTTTTTTGCTAGGTCAATTAAGAAGCCTGTAGAAAACTTGTCACTTCCTCCTGTTTCTAACCCTTGAAAGAAAGAAAGAAAGAAAGAAAGAAAGAAAGAAAGAAAGAAAGAAAGAAAGAAAGAAAGAAAGAGAGAAAGAAAAAAGAAAGGAAGAAAGAGAGAAAGAAAGAAAGAAAAACTTGGGAAGTGTTATAGTGGTTCATTTTATTCTGTTATTACTGTGGACGCTTCTAAGTGTAAAAAATAAATTATTACAATCCTTTCAGTGTTCCTTTTTGTGCCACCGTATATGTCTTTACCCATCAGTCAATTCTCTCTATAAAATTATATGGAATATTTCTCACTCCTTTAAAATATCAACAACCTTTGGAAATAGCTGGCTGACCTAAACAGATGCTTCTCCAGGACTGTTCCTTCTGCTATTGGCTCAGTTCCCTGAATATTATCTGCTTAAATGTTTTAGGTTAATCAGAGTATGTGAATGAATATTCACCATATAATAACACCAGCCCAATAGAAGATTGATTGAACTTAACCAATAAGATACAAGAATGATTTGTGTATATCAAGCCACTTATCCAAAAGGATAGTTATAATATAGTCTGTTACAGCCTATTAGATAAAACTGAATTTATTTAGTGTTGTATGTGTGTTTGTGTGGCTACACATGCATGCTATCGTGTATGTGTAAATGGAACAGGTCCTTCCCTTCCACCACACATGTTTTAGGGACACAAACTCAGGTTGTCAAGCTTTGTAGCAAGTGCCACCCACTGAGCAATCTCTTTCACCCCAGAAAAATTATAAATTGGCAACTGACGTTAATGATGGCCTCCCTTAACATTTATTTGAATGTTACTTTTAAACAACCCTCAAGTACACAGATAAATAGCTATTGGTGTGAAGACAGAGCTAATAACAAAATAAATCCAGGAGAAACATGCAAGTAGCATAACAAACCATAGCCTCCTTTCTGGGAACTGTTTTTTTTTTTCCATTGTATTTCTTATTTACCTTACAAATTCTTCTACACCACATTCTCCTCATCATTTAGTGTTTGTAATAGAAATTATTCTAAAAAGTTTGAGGCCCACAGTACATTGTGGATTTCA
Source organism: Cricetiscus sungorus (assembly GCA_030556225.1). Lineage (NCBI taxonomy): Eukaryota > Metazoa > Chordata > Mammalia > Rodentia > Cricetidae > Cricetiscus > Cricetiscus sungorus. Next base: position 20,944,201 of record JANBXA010000600.1, on the reverse strand, counting down.
TTTATATATCCATGACATGATATTGTTAAGCTTTTCAAATAATGGTAAATCACTTTTGTTTTCTATAAATAAATATCTGTTTCTTAAACCACACACAAAAAAGTATTTATCCTTCTTTGCTCCTACACTATAGGAGTTACACACATGTTTAGGAAATTGACATCCTAGTAGATGTTTTCAGGCATTCTCTCCCCATCTGTAGATGATCTTCCTCTCTATTGCGTGCTGTGTTGGCTTCACAGAAGCTTTTCAGTTTGATGGAGGGAACCCTGCTTGCTTTTTATTGTTCTTGTTGTTTTGGTGTTATATTCAATTATATATAATTACCAACAAAATATAAGGAGCTCTTCTAATTAAGTTTCTTCTCTGGGTTTGAAATCATTGGATGTTTATGTTTACTTAATTCATTTTGAATAGATTTTTTATGTGTGTTGTAAAATAAATATCAAATTTCATGTCTTTTTTCCACATACACAGAGACTATTCTTTCTCCATTCTTTATTCCCAGGACCTTCATAAAAATCAAATATGCTGAAAACACACACACACACACGAGAGAGAGAGAGAGAGAGAGAGAGAGAGAGAGAGAGAGAGAGAGAGAGAGAGAGAGGGAGAGGGAGAGAGTGGGAGAGAGAGAGAGGGGGAGAGGGAGGGAGGGGGAGAGGGAGAGGGAGGGAGGGAGAGAGAGAGGAAGAGAGAGAGAGTTTTATTTGGAAAAATGCTATTCTTTTCATTTGTGCATCTTTTATTTGAATGTTAGTGATGATAACAGCCAGAAAATAGTTCATATTACCACATAGTACTAAGTACAAAGAACAGGGAAGGCTAGACTCTGGCATACTTCCACATGAGGATGACAGCTATGGTTTTTATTTTCTTCTCGAATTGAAAATCAAATTATTTTACTACAGTAGTGACACAAACTAAAGAAAATGAAGCCAGAAATTATATTTGAGGAAACAATGAGACTGAATGTGCAGACCATGAAGCAAGTGGAGTTTTACTTGAGTGCAGTAAGAGCTAAGTCTGTGAGTGACACTGATACCTGGCAAGAAAAAGCCTGGCCTCCTCCACCATGATTGCAATTTAAATCACTGAAGTCAAGAAATTTGGAATTTCCCACTTCTGCTGAACTGAGAGCTTTTCTGACCAGAGAAAAGTCAATCTATTTGATTAACCCATAAAGGAACTGCTTGTTCTTTACACTGTGTAGATAGAGGTAGACATATGCTCTAATTCTGAGAAATGTGCATGAAAGTGCTGGGTGATACTGTAAACTGTTGAGCTGCATTGCTGACTCAATTTTTCAGCTGTCTCTTAGCACTTGTGTGAAGATGTTGGAAGCCCTGGTTCTCACAGAGGCCCGAAGACCGAAGCAGCTTGGATTGCTAAGTGAATACTTGAAGGACAGCTCTTCTTGACAGCTATTCTGGAAAGCTGCCTGGGCCTGGAGCCAATCAGCTTAACAGGAAAGCAAACGTGTGGCCCACAGCCACAAAGGTTTGAATAGTTTATGTTATCATAGTAAAAGCCAACCTATCTTGACATGCTCAAAAATCAGATAGGTGCTGAGTTAGATTGGGTGATTCCCATTTCATAGCTGTGCATTCAGAGTCACAGTGAAGGTATAGAAATTAAACAAGATCACATATAGTATCTGAATATGTAGACAAACTTTGTAGTGCAAATAATATAAAATAGTGATAAACCAATCATAATTCAATAACCGACTAAAAAAGCATTGATTCTGACTTTGCTACAACATGATATACTGACTTCCCCTAGTTTTTTTTCCTTGCTTTGTTCTAGTCTTTTTGTGTTGCACACCCTAGTATGACATCTGCTATTTAACCTGGGCTGCCCAGAATTTATAAGTCCCCTGCCTTAGTGAACCAAAAGCAAACACTTGAGACACTACTATCTTAAAATTGGGAAGAATCAACAATCAGTGATCCAAGTTTTAACTCAGTTGTAACTGCTCTCTCTTGGCAGGTCAATCCAAGACAGCCTCTACTTGCTTTTATGCATTCCTGACAGGAATGTCATTGCATGGTCATTTCTGATGACAGTACTTAGCAACTGTACCCTGAGTTTAATTCCAGGGTAAGTTTATATCTATAGTCTGGTCTAGTTTTGCTCAGTATAAATTATAATTGAATCAATGTCAACATCTAGTTGTCTCCTCCTTTATTTTTTCTTAAATAATCCATTGACTTTTTCTTGCCTGGAAGTATCAACTGTCCTTGGGTTCTCAATTAGAATTGGGAACTCATGAACCTTTTATCCCTTGAGGCTAAAATGTTGACTGTATTGGTCTTGTGCCAGTCTTGTGCAAGCAAGAACAAGCAGCTGTGAGTTCCCAAGTGCATACAGTGGTCTAATTATGTCCACCAGATAGTGTTTGGCTCCACTCTCCCCTGACCTCTGGCTCTGTCAATCTTTCCACCTCCTCTTCTGCAATAGTTCCTGAGCCCTGGGGAAGGGATGTGATGTAGACATCATAGACATCATATTATGCCAGGCACTATTCTAAATGGGGCAAAGTTTTCTTAGAGGGAATTTGAAGTTTTGAGAGAATAGGTCCATCAAACAGAACACCATGTTCAACCTTAAAATTACTCTAGTGCCCATTTGCATTCTGCCTTCTGGTAACAATGAAGTATCAGTGGGGAAATGTGATTGTGTAGGTAGCTTTGCCTCATGCATGGCTCATTGGCTAAGATTGAGGAATATTTGTCCTTATTCCAATATAATGTGTCTCTCAACTGGGTTGGAGTTATATGTCATTTTGTTATGACAACATAATAAGATGAAAAATATATAAGTATAAATATGTTGGGGGTAAGTTAAGGCTCTTATTATGAAAATTAGGAGGGTCTCCCAAGGAAAAAATTGTGTTAATTTTATAATATTTTGTTAGACTTATTTTATGATGTGTAAAATGTTTAGCTTTTCTTTTAAATCCAGTAGCCAAGACAAATATGGAAAATTATTCAGGGTCCCCATTTTTACATACATGAAGAAATACTTATTTATAGAGAAACAATAGCTATAATGGATGCTTATTCACTTCAAATGTACTTTGGACTCCCTTGGAAGCCACACAAGGTCACTGAAGTGTGACTGATCTCCCAGATAGGTCACATAACACTGTGAATTTTGTTACTATATAAAACTTCAGACTTTCCCAAAATATTTTTGTGCCTTCATGTTTTATTTGTTTTAGCAAGTGTGGCTGCTTCAAGCCAAGCTAAATGAAATAACCTGAATTGACAGAAATATTCTATATTGTGACCTTTGATTCACTGGGAAGAGGACTCACAACACCTTATATGACTTAAATCAAATTATAAACTATTGTACATCACTTCTTTCACAGAAGGAAAATACCTCATTTCCCCCATATACTCAAATATAATAGATAACAAGTTCTATTCCCCAAAATATACACATGGTTTACAAAAGCTGACACAGCAAGTTTCAAAAATAGCCCCTACCAACACCGAGAGATTCCATGCAATCACCACAGTCACAGCAGCAACTGAAGCTGGAGGACTTGTCCAATTTAGGAAATAATGAAACCACCTATTGTGTTTAAGTCAGGTGCCTATTTCTCTAACCACCTAGAGAAAAAATAGATGCCTCAACATCGTCAGAGGTAGGAAACACTGACTGTTTGACCCTGTGATGACAAGCTCCATGGATCTGCCTTAAAGAGATTGAGTAACTTAAAATAGAACAAGAAAGCAGCCATCTGGAAGCTGGTGCCACACAGTGTATAGATCGAATCTATCGAGGCAGCAGGAGATACACCTGCAGGCGGAAAGAGAGCTACGGTAGTGGAGTATTGCAACACCTTGCAAAGTCTAGCACAAGCCCCTCAGCAGCACACATGTTCACATTGAAATTTGGTTTTAGGAAGGCAATAAAGCAAGCATACTGCTGGTGTGTCATTCATTTGGAGGCAAATATTCACTTAGGGTAATTAGCTCAAATAGTGAGATTTTAATCATTTCATTCTCAACATAAATATTTGGCTAATCGATATGAAAGGTATTTATTTTCTCTATAGTTGGCTTTGCTTCTCAGCATTAATACTGTGTGACAGATGGCTGATGTCATCTCTGCTTGGAAGAGCTCAGTTGGCAATATTAGCATGGCATATTTCTGGGGATTTGTGATATGCTAGGAGATGAAGAAAAAATAAGAGTCCAAGAGGGTATTCCCCAAAGCAAATATATTTATATAACTTAGTAGCAAGTCTTACTGATTCATTATAAAGAGATACATGTTTCACTTAATTAATACTTTGCTTATATTTTAGTAAATACTGAATTCCCTGGTAGTTTACAATATCACAAATGCACACTATGCTTGTTTTCTTTGTTTCTATATCTACACTTCATATATGAAGCAATCTTAGTGCTAGTGATTATTTTGCACCTATATCAGCAATTATGGCATTGGAATAATAGAAAGCAATGTGCCTTTCCAGAACTGAACTTCCATGATATTCTTTATCTGATGAGTCCAAGCGACTTTTGTAGTGGGTTCTGTGTTGTGGAATTTGTTGCTGGCACAGGGTTCATTACTACATCGTCCACTACATTCTGTCAATGGTTCTAAGTAACTTATGTAAAAACACTAAGTTTTAAAAAGGCAGAAGAAAGAATCAAAACTATCAAAACTGAGTTCTGCTATGAAGAAATCAGAGGGTAGGAATACATGACTCTTCTTTTTTTCTTTAATTGAGAGAGGATAAGGAAAAAGCTCCATTGGTCAAAGTGTTTGCCTTGCCAGTCTGAAGACCTGAGTTTGAATGCCAATAATCCACGTAAAAGCAGAGAGAGTAACACACATCTGTAATCTCAGTGTTCCTATGGGAAATATTTGGCAGAGAGAGGAGAATCCCATGAAACTTATGGGCCAAGTAGCCTGGTCTAAACAGGCTAAAACAACAAAGAAACAAAGAAACACATAATGTCCTATGTGAAATCTAACAACCAAAGTTGTCTTCTGGCCTCCATATACACTCAGTGACATGTAACAGTCACATATACACATTCCACATACATTATACATATGTCACACTGACATATAATATGTTGGTGGGAGATGAAGCATTCAGTATGTGCAGACACACTTTTGGTCACTCAACAAATATGTAGACAAATTTCCAAAATAGGAGTTAAATTTGTTTATGTAAGGAAAATGTGGCACAAAACACTTGTGCAATATGTTAAAGGGGTCAGAGATGAATAGTGTTGGAGATGTATATCAAACTGAGATGAGTAGCCCTGGAGTCTGTGCTAGAGGAACACAGTCCTGAAGGAAGAGGAGTAAGTAAAATTGTGACAGCCTGACTTTTCTTAACAAACACTTGCATATCTGGCTTAGTGTGCTATGGGTGGTGGGAGTTAGTGTAGCTCCCTGAAGGAAGACATTTGAGTTTTATTTCCCTTTGCATCCTCGTTGTTCCACAGCACAGAACGTAGTTTAAAAAGTAAGTGCAATTGTAGTAAAGGCACTGCACAGACAGGGCCAACACAGGATTTAAAATTAGAGTCCTGGTATAGTTGCATCCTCAAATCTATGATATCAGAGTAAAGAATCATTATTTTTAATTCCTCCTTCTTCTTTTTCGTTGTTCTGGGAATACTCTGGACTATTTCATGTATTGCTAACATTTAGGTCATTTGTTTATCTCAATGATAGTTTTCTAATTTCATATTCCCAGCTACTAAAAATAACTACTTAATCGTATAAAATTATGAGCTCAAATATTTATATTTAGTACATATATTTTTTCAGATTCATAGTGGGTTTTTCTTCAAGTATTTATCTTAGATTAAAATCTAATATGCATGTGTGCATGCATATATGTATACTTACATATATATACATATATGTGTAAATATACATACATATATATATATATATACATTTATTAAGTAACCAAAAATGCCTCAGGAACTAATTCTGCATTAATGACTAACATTTAGCTGATAAAGTATAAATGCGACTAATACAATGATACACATACCTTTATGTCTCAGATTTACTCCTCTTTATGTATTAGAGAAGTGTCAATAAAGTATGCCTAAAGCACTTGTAACACAGTGTTTAAACTTGTTTATCTGCTGTTTTACAAATACTAAAGTGAAATTATTTTATGTAACATTATTTAAGAGTTTTATCTCCATCTATCATCTGAAAAACATATAAGCAACAGACCACAATTAAATATGTATGCCTACATAGCCATGACTGCTTACACCTCTGTAATTATATCCATTTATGTATATGAAGCTATGCCTTTTGAAAAGTCTGTGTGTATGTGTCAGCTCTTACCATTATACCTTTAAATATAGAGCAGGTCAGCATTTTAATGGCATCTTAAACGTGTCCTGCTTAACTTCTCTTATATTTGCTTTGCGCTGCTGACAGTGCCAGCCACTGCAGCTGAGAAATGGAGGCTAACAGAGAAACACTGAAGCCAGTTTAATGGTGCTGTGTATTCTTTATCTAGGTATGATTAAATAATCATAAGAACTTCTCTAAGGGCTAATCTGCTATATTTTCCAGATTTTCACCTTGGGGACATATTGTCCCTTGTTACTGAAACCTCGGGGACAGAAGGGGACGCCACAGGGTGGCACAGCAGGAAGCTGGAGCATTGATGAAACAGTGTTCAGTTAATGAAGGCATGGCCCATGGCCTCTGCTGCTCTGCCATATGTTTGAAGAAATGCTAATGACTACAATTCAAATACCTTTTTCATCTTAACTATATGTAAATGTGTTTATAAATGCTCTCTTATAAATATACGATCACATTTTTAAAAGCCAAGTGCTAATGTTGCTTTCAACATCTATAATACACAATAATTAAAACTTAAGCAATTCTGCTTAATTATACCTTATGGGAAACTGTACAGTAATTTATAGAAATTAAGCAGAAAAACAAAGATCAACAGAAATAAAATAGCAGTTGAACAACTGAATGATAAAGCACAATGATCATTAATTTATAGTAGCAAAATCGTTTTAAGTAAAGGCTTCAATCCTAATCTTACAAAGCAGACAGGAAAAGGAAGGTGTTAGTAATTTGGGTAACTCCTGTAGGAGCATATCGTGAACTAATTGTGTATGGTTCGTATGTCTAGTGAAATCTTGTGCCACTCCCCAATACCAAGGGTGATATTTGGTGAAAAACTCCATTGTTCTAATTTTGACATGATGTGGTCCTTCTCATCTTCTTATATTTTGGCTCAGTATGCTATAGTATTTGGTAAAGTCTAGTCTCTTCCATGGCTGCCCCATTCCTCAGGGTCTGTGGAGATGAAGAACAATGGTTTGGGTAATGGAGTTGTGGGTTGTGTCAGTATTAGGCATGTATTAAAACTACATTAGAGCTCAATGAAATAGATCTATGAAACATAATCTAACTTCATCTAAAGTACATTCTTATCACAGATTCTCACACTCAAAAATCTCCCCTGAAATTGTACACTGTGGGATAAAATCACTTGAATCAATGGTATCAATAGACATGTATATTAAAGTAAAAAACTATTTCTGCCAACTCTTTCAACTTTTACAATAAGAATGTTTGTTCAAGTTCCTCTTCATATAGCACTACCCTTCTATGGATACAAGTGATTAATATAATTCATTATCTCCGGCTCCTGAATTCCTAACCTGTTTTATCCTTCTATGGAAGCTGCAAAAAACCAAACCAAACCAAACCAAAACAAAACAAAACAAAAAAACCACTTCCCTTTATTTCCTTATACTAAACTTTAATATACATACTATTTACTCCCTCTGGAACTTCTCTGATGTTTGTGAATATCTAATTTTTATTCTTTAAAGTCCATACACAGTCTAAGTTTCCAGAGTATTTCTCCTATGAATTGGTCATAGACCATGATATTTATATGCAATTCCTGTTCTATGCTAAATTCTTGTATACACAGTTTTCAGCTTCTTGTTTCTGTTTTGCTTTTTTGTCTGTTGTTTCTTTGCTCAAATTTTATACTTCACCTTGAATAAGCTTTGAACACATGTGAGACACAACAGGACAAATCACCAAGTCTTGATTCCTCCTCTTCTTTTTCTCCAGAGTTTCTTGACATTTCTTCCATATTGGTACTGGATTATTTGCAAACTGATTGACACCTGATCTTTCTTAGTATCATGTCTGTTCCATAAGCAGAACAAATTCAATATTAGCTTCTACAAAGTGATATATTGTCTTTATTAACTAAAAATCCTACCTCTTCCAGAATAAAAGAATATTATTCAAATATTCTAAGAGTAAAACTGGAGGGGGTATGACTACCTCACACACATTAGAAAACAATAGGCTAAAAAACAATGATGAAGGGCTGCCAAACTGACTTGGCTGACCTAGAAAAAATTCAGCAATGTTTCTCAAAATGAGCCTGACCATGGATGTATCAGGATGTACTTTGTAACAGGCTAATGCAGTTTACCCCCTTTACCCCTCACAGACAACATCTCTACTCTACTTAGCTCCAGGAATGTACTAAGGGGGGGGGGCAGGGGCTGTGGCTAAAGAAACTACCCAGGACTTTGTCCAGCAAAAGCCTCTTAGTAAAAAAAAAAAAAAAAAAGCATCTGATCAAAACAAAATGACAAAAGGGCAGATTCTACTTGTCTCTTTATTGAAGAAGACTACAGGGTATAATACATTCAAAGACCCTAACATCTTAAATTCATTTATCACCCACAAATCACAGGAAATAAATACAAAACCACTACTGATACAAGTAGACATTGTTTACGGCAACTCGTTTACATAATGTTTGCATATGAATATATTACTTATGAGTATGTATTTATTACTACTTTTTCTTAATGAATTTGATTTGTTTACTTTAACAATGTATGATGCCTTGCTTTCTACTTCTGTCTAGTGCTATTTCCGGTCCTAAAATAATCTGTCTGTCTACTTTTGTTCTTAAAACAAATATATAAGGATGGAGGGGAGGGAACGCATTCATCCTAGGGCTTGTGAAAACAATTTAATGATGCAAAACAGATGGAAATGTTTCCAACTGATATATTAATGGTAGGTTCCACAAGTAAGTCACAAACTTTGTACAAAATGATGTTGTAGAGATGAGCTTCTGAGTACATACTGTAAGGGAAAATAGCACCTGAGCATTACATCTATGCCATCCAAATTATGCAGACTGAATACCAGCAAAATGAGATGTCAGCTAAAGAAAAACCCATGATGTCATTGAAGAGAACAAATATGGCATTTAAGATAAAAGGTTTCCATGGTCAAATATTCAGCAGGGAAGAATGCTAACATCTCTAAACCCTCTTCCTCCTTTCATGAGTGCTCTGCCTTCTTACGTTTTAGCCTGGTGTTCACAAAATGGGCCAAAGTAAAACTTTGAAGCTCTCTAGCTTCTTCTTCTAGGATCTCAGGGACTCAATATTGCCTGAAAGTCTTTCTGTTTGGGGACAGGAGGAATTTGAAATCTAGGCTTAGAATAAGCAAGAAAGATATCTCATTTATAGATGAATAACACTGTAAAATTATGCTTCACTCAATAGAATATGAATAAAAGTACTACAAAGAAAAACAAATCAGAAATCTTTTGTTGTGGGCCAATTTTCTGCTGTAACATTTCTTAAGTCTACATAGAAAATACTAAACCACCCCAGTTGTTACGATAGCCATCGTTGACTATTAGGGAAGAGTAGGCTGAATAAATTAAAATCCCCACTTACTTTTTTCCCTAGGTATGGAAAAAGATGCTCCTCAATTTTATTCAAATTTGTAAACAATTAATATTCTTCAAATGAGTAATTAATGATTTTTTTTATCTCGGGTGAGAATTTAAGTTTCTTTAATGAAATGAGAATGAAAATAATACACTAGAATTACTTCTTTGTGCATGCTTGGTTTGTTTTTTGTTACTCTAACTCCTTGCATCTTTCAGTATTTCTAACATTGATTAGTATTTTATACATGATTGTTCATTGAACAGCAGTCAAGAAGCAAATTAAAAATAGGTTAAGGCTTATCATGAATATTTTTAATTATGTTTAAAGACAAGAGATTCACAATATAATCACTGGAGTACTAATTCTGTGAAGAATTCATGTGTCACATGCTTTTGTGTGTCAAACTTTTAGGTCTGGTTTTTAAAAAGTATCACAAGAATTTGGCAAGCATGCATTTTAGTAAAGCCATAGTTCACATACATGAATAATATTGCCAAAAATTAAATTTTAAACATATGTGCGGTGATGCATAGAATATTTTAATATAAAGTCATTTATAGGGTGACAATATAACAGTATACTGTAAACCACACGAGCCAAGAATTTTAATAGAGCTATATACCTGACTTGTACTGAAAATGTAGAATTTTCAGGGAGGAGATAAAACATGATTAATTTGCTTTTCCTTGCATAGGGAACTCCTTCTCTTTTAAGAGCATTCCATACATAATATCATCATAAATGTTTGTTATTTATAGAATGGCAGTTCATGAGCTAGAATTTACAGGAAGTTGTCTTTGTTTCAAGACTGTTCAATCAAGGCATCTAACCTTGCAATACGTTATTGTTATCTACAAATGTATTTAGCTACATTCATAGCTATCCTGAGAAGAATACATCCCAGGGTCTGTAGAATGGTCAAGCCTGGTTTATATGAACAGCACACATCATTGCGTGTTAATAGAGTTCAGAGAAAATAATTAAAAGTGCTTTATCAGATACAGATTGTTGCCATGCACTGAGATATATTTTGGTATATATTCTTAGGATGAGATATGGGCAAACTATTCTCAGCCCCTACTCATTTAGTAAGAGAACTGAGAGCTAGAGTTGTGTACCATAATAGTTACATCTGAGATAAGATTAAATCTTAGTCTTCTGACAACAGATGTGAGTATAGGTAATACTGTTTCTTATTCTTAAAACATTCATTCGAGATTGTCTTTCTATCTCAAAAATATGTAGCGGTATTGCTGGATTTAGCCAGATAATGACTACTGCAGTTGACAAGGAGGAACACAGATGAGCAGGCACAGAAAATAGGTATAGCTGTTTCTCACATACAAGGGGAGGTTGGAGGTTATGTCCATCATTTGACTGATTTTTCCTCTCTGAGTTGAATGTAGTATATGGCTTCTAGTTAGTTAGACACCATGGTACCATGATAATCACACCTGGTTATTTTACATTGTTTAGTAACAGATAAAATTTTCATATGGCTATTTTGCCATATGGCTAAATTCCGAGATCAGTAAACTTAAGTTTCCTCAAAGAAGGAATCAGGGCTACATCAGAAGTGAATGACACATTTGTTACCTCAGTGAGGTTCAAATAAAATAAGTCTCTTTGTAATTGCTGGTCCTTGCCTGAGTCTTAATCTGGTTTGTCCCAGGAATAGTGCATGAAGGTCCCTTAGCTTTAAGTTTCTCTTAGTATCTACCTACCTCCTTTTCTCCCACTCACACGAACCTGATCTTGTGTCATGAGGGTCCACATATTACCATTTTCTAAGAACATTCAGCCAATCAAAATCTTTTAATATATAGTCATTACATATTTTGGTAATTCACTTGTGATATCAAATGTATTCTTATATTTCTTGTGTTTCTTTCTATTTAAAATATTTTCAAATTATAGTATATTTTGATCATATTATTATATCCTCCAAGTCCTTCCTGATCCTACCCACTCAATTTTAAGTTCTTTCACAAAAGACAAGCAAAAAATTAATACAACAAAATCATTTTATTTGTACACTCAGAAATCCCATAAAAACTCTAAAGTGCACTGGAGGACCTGGGGCAGAATTGCAGAATCGTGCAGTCCCTGTGCGTGGGGCTTCAGTTTCTGTGAGATCATATGAGTTTGGTCATGTTGATTTAGAGCACTTTGTTTTCTTGGTGTACTCCATCCCCTCTGGCTCTTTTCTCCTTCTGTCCCCTCTTTTGCAGGGTTCCTTGAACCCCAAGGGAAGAGATTTGATGGAGACATTTAGAGCTGAGTGGTCCAAGGTCTTTCACTCTCTGCTTAATGTCTGGCTGTGGATCTTTGTATTTGTTCACATCTGCTGTAGGAGGAAGCTTCTCTAATGATGAACAAGGAACTGACCTATGAGTACAGCAGAATATCATTACATTTTTATTTAAACCAGTATTATTTGGTTTTAGCCTACATCACTGGGATATCAAGTTTCAGGTGCTTAGTCACCTAGTTAGTGTTGGGTACGGGTTCCATCTTGAGGAGTGGGATTTAAGTCACATAAGTTATTAAGTTATTAGTTGGCACATTGTGCACTACTTTTATCACATAAAAATGATTTCACTGCTTTACTACATGTTTTGGTCATGGGGAAATCACCTGATGCTGTTTCAGGCCTCATGTATATCAGATAATGTCTGCTGCTCTGGTGTATTGGCAGTTTTCTGAATTTATTGTTTTTTTTTTTTTCAGAAAATAGATCTAAGTACTATATCTATCATACTTTGTAGTTTTGTCTTATATGCATACAATAAGTTTTTTATTTTAAAATTTTTTATTCATTTTACATGCCAACCATAGTTCCCTCTTCCTCCTCTCTCCCCACTTCTTCCCACCTCCGCTCACCCCACTCTCCATACACTCCACAGAAAGGGTAAAGCCTCCTATAGGGAGGCAACAAAGCCTGCCACTTCAAGAAGAGGCAGGACACCTTCCTCCCCATCAAGGTGGAAGGAGGCATTCTGCCATAGTGAATGGTGTTCCAAAAAGCCACCTCTGCATGCATTGCATGGCCACTTTTGATATAAAAGGCCTGTGCTACCACTGCCCTGGCCAGGTTACATATTTTAAGTTCCTGCTTTCTAAGAATCAAATGCATTGTCTTACTCTTACTTCTGTTGCCAAAATGCATGCAGATGGATGATACAGAAAGGCTGGGACTCCATGTTTTTCCTGCTTCTAGATGGGTTCTGTGAAACTGTTTAAAATAATGAGGGCCTTTTCAGCTTCACCAAAACATGTTGGGGTACCTCATCTACTGAGAGACCGGAATTTTCATCTCTATTTCCTTCTTATAAAGCTTCTCTTACTGCATTCGCGGAGGTCCTACTAACATGATACAGTCTTACCTAATCAGCTTTCAAAGACTCTGCCTCTACTACCATTGCTAGAAGAATTTGGGAGAAACACCCAAAACCATGGCAAGGTTTGAGTGATGATTTTTTAAATGTTGTTTTGAAATAACATTGCGCCACATTTTCAGATCGTATAGATCTTTGGCTTTCACAACAAGGAAGAAAAGTTAGGCAAATGGTACATCTTTATTGACCTTTAGGGGCTACATTTCCCAAATAAGTTGTTTTTATTGGGTATCACAGTTTAATAAAGATCAGGAGAAACAAATAGGCCCAATAGGTGTTTATTCAGGAAGAAATAACTTAGAACCTAGGCAGATGAACACCAGCAAGTTCCACTGGATGCTGTCCTCTCCCGGTCCTGTCACCAGGAGAGCCTTGCCGGGCTCCTCCTCAGACCTAGTTCCACAGGTCACTTCCGCCCCTGGCTCCACCCCCAACGGGCATGGTCAGTGCCACAGAAGCAGATAAAGTGAATACCTCACTACAATTGGGTGGTTCAGCATATAGGCTGCTGTCCACTAGTTTTTAACATCTCCTGACTAGATATCATATATTTATTTAAGATGTTATTTGGGTAAAGTTTTTACTAAGAAGCAATACAGAAAAAATTGCCTTAGATAGTAGTGTATTAATTTAAATTACTTATTTTATCTAACTATTAATAATCTACTGATGTTGAAATTAAAATTAGTAATAGTTATTAAATGTCCCACTTAAAAACTTAAAAAAAAAAGTCCAAATGAATTTTTGGACCTGCTTGGGAAAGTCCTGTTTTTAGCTTTGTTCTTAGCTAGGTAAGTGCCTTTACATGAAAAGAAAATAATAGTTTAAGAAGTTTTTGTAAGACTGTCCATTTTTATTAAATTCTCTAATTCTAGGAGATTATCTCTCACTTATACTAGTATAGATTGGGGTTCAATATCAAATTTAAATTTTCTCTACACAGAATGTACTATCTGATGCTGTTGATCCTGAGGTAGCAGTTCTTTTTCTATTCATATTATAGGTTCAAAAGCTAAGGAAATGAAGACATTTCCATGAAGATGAAATTTTGACATTGGAAACTATGGGTGACAGTAGATTTTGCATTCACTCAAATGAAATATTTCAAAATACTTTTGTTACTTGAATTTCTTGGCAGTCCATGATGTAAAACCTAACATCTCTGACCACTGGAAACTGAGAAGCCCTGGTAAATTTAAGCTGTGAAAATATCAGCCTTTAATCTGATTCCCCAAGCTCAACATCAGCTGCACATTACTTCTTATAAAATTTCAATTAAGCATCTTTTTTTGAGGACTACATTTTATTTTCAATCACCATTTCTCCTCTTAGCTTTCTATATTATAATATATTATAAAAAGTATACTCAAGAATTTGACATTATCATTTACTTATTCAACTGATCATGCAAGCTAAAATGTGGGATATAATATTGATTTGAATCTCTGAACAGTCATCTAAAGAGACATATGAGGAAAACCTAACTCTCCCACAGTTATAGAAAGCTGAGTTAACTCACATCTGTTTTTTGTGTTTTGTTTTCTTTAGGTTTTCATTTCCATTTGTGGTGCTGAAGTCTCAGACAAGGGCAGCTTAGTTGTCAGCTGGACGTCTCTCTAGTGAGTGCAGCTGGAGAAGCAGCTGTCTAGGAGCAAAATAGGCAACTGGACAGATAAGGCACTTCAATCAGCACTATTCAGATACATCTATGGCACCAAGTTCAGTGAGGCTACTAGTAATCATTCTGAGCTTCTGATGATCTCATCAGGGCATTGAGAACCTCAGTGTCTTCAACTCCATCAGTTTCCTGAGAACCATAGGAGCTGCCTAACAGTCATCTTTTTTATTTTTGGAATTCACATCACAAAAGCCTAAACTGCCTTAAATATCATGTGCCTGCTAGAGAGTATCAAATCCAGCCATGAATATCCAAAGAGATGTCAAACTAACCAGAGATTCTGGAAGAGATATCATTCCATCTATGAGAATTATTGTCATTGTCATGGCCGCCACGCCAAACAAGTCTTTGCTTCTATAATTCCTCTTAGAAACAAGTTTCTTAGAAACAAGTTTCTGTTTGCACACCTACAGGGCCTCCAGATGGCCATGCATGAATACAAACATTTCAGACCTCTTGGAAGAGTGCTCAATCTTGTCATGAAGGAGCACACCTCAGTCCTTGATAGTACACATGTGGCTGTCTATATAAACAGTGTCCTCTTACTCTTGGAGCATTCCAGACATACATCCTGTGGACCTTGCTATATACAGTCAATCTGTAGTTCATAAAACAAGTATAATAGGCTCAGATAGAAGAGCAGGTAATTACCTGAGATTCCAGTCCCAGACACACATAGCACAAGTAAAAAGGCAATGGAAAGATTTCCTGATAACTTCAGGGACAGCAAAGACCATGATAAACTGGCTATGAAAATAGGAAACAGGTAAGAAATGGGAAAGAGCAGTAACCAAAAGGAGGCAAGAGCTACACATAGATGGAGATCTTGGAGGAGCTGCAGGTTCTGACCATCACAGAAGCTTCAGAAAGCCTCACAAGATTCTGAGTCCCAGCAGCAGAAGAACATACATAACTATGAACTAAAAGCCCCACTACCCTATGTACCAGGCCATGAGTTGCTGAATGCTAAGCAATAGCACCAAAAGCCTAGAGAAAAAACCCTGGAGAACAGGTACAAGCATCCTAGGTACATAGAAGACAGCCCTGAGGGAGGTGAGCTTTGAGTATTGGTGATTTTTCCATGAGAAGAGAGAGTTAAAGGACTCTCAGCTAAGTTATAACATTATGATATTATTATGACTCTAAGTAATCTTCAGGTGGAGCAAGAAACTAGTCTCCTTTTTATAATGTAAGCAATGAATGTGTCCAGCTGCACAGTATATTGTCTTTGTTTACAGCAGCTAAGACTAAGCATAACTTCTCATGTCTCTAGTCATACTTATAGATAGCCTTAGGAGATTACTAAAAACATTCAGCATCTGTTATAAAAAGAGAATCAAACACTAGCTTTATTAAAATAAAACACATTATTTACATTAAAACACTAAATCATTCTTTTCAGAAAAAGTATAAGAAACAAATGTACACAAAAGGATTACCCATTTAGCTATGTGGGATTTTAGTTTGTCACTGAGACATACATAAATTGATATTATTTGGTTTTTTTTTGTTTTTGATAAGGTTAATGAAATATTTAACCATCCATACAAAGCCTTGTAAAACAGTATGTGAGGTAATCTTTCAATCATCAAGATATTGGGGCTGTGGAAATGGCTCAGTGGTACACAGCAATTGGTGCTCTTGCAGAGGTCCAGTGTTTGATTCCCAGTACTGCCATGGTGACTTACAACACCCATAATTCTAGTACCAGAAGATCCGATGCCCACTTCTGACTTTGGCAGACACCAGGTACATGGGACACACACATCTACTCAGTCAAAGCATCCATACACATAAGTAAGTAGATAATTTTAAAAAATTAAAGATGTTGGTTTCCTATCACATCAAACTCAATTCTAGATTTTAATAGAACACTAAGTAAAGTTTTTTAAAAAGTGAAAATATTTTATTCCACACTATTCATTTTTTTAAGAAAATAGAGAACCTGTTAATAAAATTTATAAATCAGGATACATGATTTAAAAATAATTATATATTTGAAATTCTCATTAGATCATTATCAATAAAGGACAGAATGTCTGATTTCAAGCCTTAATGACAGATTCAAATGAAAGATATTGGAAGGCTAGAGAATAGAATATTTACATGAGATTATCAATCATTACAATTATTACAAGAAGGCACATCAAAAAAACCCAAATTCTGTCAGCCTATCAAAATTATACTTTAATTTGAAACTTTGGGACTAATACTTTGGGACTAATAAAAATGCTCACCTTAAGTTTGATGGATTTTATTTCTGAGAAAATAGTGATTTGTAACTTTATGTATGCAATACAAATGACTGAAAATACTATCATAATGACATATTCTTTTACCAATTCGAGGAAAACTTTAGACAAGAATATACAATGGTTACAGCACAGATTTTGGATACATTACCCCATGTTTCTTCCCTATTATCACTAGGAAGATGTAAACCATCTGGTTAGCTACAAACTATCATCAGCTGGTTTGAATCATGTGCGTGTTTCTTTTATAGCAGATAACCCTGTGAAGAACTGTAAAATCATTGTCAAATACACACTCTACTCAGGTTTAGAAAATAATGAAATGTAACATATATTTTCATTTATTTATTTATTTGTTTGTTTGTTTGTTTGTTTATTGAGACAGAGTTTCTCTGTATTGTTTTGAAGTCTGTCCTGGAACTAGCTCTGTAGACAAGGTTGACCTCAAACTCAGAGAGATCTGCCTGTCTCTGCCTCCCAAGTGTTGGTATTAAAGGCATGTGCCACCAAAGCCTGGCTGGGATATATATTTTCTTAGAAAATTAACTTTTTTGCCTTTTGTTTGTTTTTTTCAGATTGGGTCTTACTATGTTCCTCTGGCTATACTGAACTATGTAGACCAAGCTGCCTTCAAATTCAGAGAGATATGATTCTCTCTGCCTCAAAAGTGCTGGGATTAAAGGCATGTGCCACTAGTCCTGGCTTTATCCTAACTTTTAATAAGGTTACATTTAATCCTTTTTGCTGGCTTACATACTGTAGTCTAACTTTTAAAAGAGTATTTTCGTTTATCTTAGTAATAACCCTTAATTTGTTTTAAAATAATACAAATAAGTTTAATAATAACAACTTCCTGATCTTTTGGAGGTGGGAAGTAAAGGAGGAAAATAATCATAAGCATTTGATTTTAAATCACATGACATGTGTTCAGTGGGTGACTTTTGTGTTAGACTGAGTGACAGCTTCGTTTGCTGGTATTAGTTGAGCCTGTAGGTTAGAGTTGCCTCTTCCTTGTTTGTTGTGGATGAATGTCACACAGTTAAGTGTGTTGTACTATTAAGTATAAATTTTATTCACACTTCAATGTGAAAAAGCACTATGAAGTGCTCTTGCCACTTATTTAAAAACGAGGAACCAAACTAAGACTCATTACACAGAGATGTTTTCCCACAAAATTTGCACCAAATTGGCCTTTTCCTTGGGGAATTTAAATTGTGAAAACTTGAAAGTCACTAAACTCATGTGGGTCAACGAGATGTGCCAACGACTCATTACACCAACACATGCTTCTCACCTTCACCATCTCAGTAACAGCATAGGTACCCAGCCTGGCCCTTTGCTTGTTTGCATATTGATATTGCTTTTTTGTGTTTTCTAGGCTAGGCCTTGAGATATTGAACTTGCTTAGTATCAACATTACATACTGCTAAGAAAAATGTCAGGGCACCCATCCTCTGTCATCATCACCCTTTCGATTCTTCTAGCAAGGCTATCTATAGTCTGTGCTGCTCTCAAAGTTGAACAATGAAGTGGAGTCTCAAGAAAATCTTTCTGGGGAAGTTCCACTTCGCTCTGATTTGGATGAACTTTTATAAACTTAAGCATCCTTCAGCTCCAAGGACTCTGCTCCAGGTAGAAGTCTGGTATTTGTGGAGTGCCATGAAGAGCTGAGGACTTGAACTGCCCGAGTATCCCTTGTCTTTCTTATACCACTGCAGGACAGTGAGACCGGGGACACTCATCTGAGAGGCAGGCAGTCTTCCATGGTCTCACTTCTCTAAGCCATAGAGTTCATTTGTACCAGTATAATCAATATATATATATGTATATATATATATATATACATATATATATATGTGTGTGTGTGTGTGTGTGTGTGATTTGTATTGTAAGGTTGTTTTTTCATCTTTTCTCTGAGGCTCTTAAATTTATCTGGTTTAAAATCATTTTTTATTGCTGCTATTCCTGAGAGTCATTGCTAAAACATAGTTCATTTTATTATAGAAACAGGATAGACTAATTATCTCCTGAGAACTTGCTATAATTTTAAGGGTTATGCGCAAGATGTTAACTAATCACACAGCTCCCAGATATTTGTAACATGCAGTGTGACTGAGGTTGCATGTAAATGAGTGCCAGGCATGACTCCTGATGTGTTGCTTCTGCAACATGGGAGAAAAAAAAATCAGTGCATTATGCAGAGATAAATTCACAACACGTGGTGGGTTTGTTACACATATAATAGAAACGAGTTGTGTTTCCGCACAGTCCAGCAATTCATCACATTTTCTAATGAAATAACAGTTTAATAATATTTCTAGAGTAAAAAAGAAATAATTGTGCACTACAAATACATAGCCAATGAATCCACGGTTATGAGAATTAATGTAAATGTCTTAAGGTAAAAATTATTTCAAAAATGCATCTTCAAATACTTCTGCCATGTGAATAGGAAAAGTTTCACCTTAATAAACATGTTATACCAATGTCATTGACACTATCAATAAGAAATACATTAAAACTTTTTCATACCATCAGATTAAAGTAAAAACTATGCAATACTAGCACATTTGCTTTGCAATCATTGTGTCAAAACTAATTATTTTAATTTTCAAATTTTCTTTAAAAGACATTGACATTCATTAGGAGTTTTAGTCATTTATTATTCATGATATTTTTGTGCTTTGATGTCTCCCTTATCTTTACCAGCTATTGAATTTATTCTGCTTCTGGCACTAATAAACTGTTAACATCAGTTATGAATGAAATCCATAGCCACTATCTTCATAAGTATATCTCTACTTAATGTGCTTACTACCCTATTTTCACATAAACTTTTCCTCCCAAAATATCAGAATTGCATTATTTTATTATATATATATATTGTATATGTATATATATGTATATATATATATTATATGTATTCCGATATCTTGTGTTTCAGATTAGTTTTTTTCTTTCAGAAATTCTCAATTTAAAAAAATATATCTTTATATCTGTTGTGTCTTTAGAAGAAAAGTGTCCATTTTATTAACCCCCTATCTCAAACATTAACTGTCCAGGAATGCAGGGATCAACTATCCCAGAATAGTCAGTTTGGGAAGATAAGTGAAAAGTTACTTTTGCTTGAACAAACCAGGATGACTGAGAGAGATTTAAATTACTTTGAGACTGGCTTTAGATTCTCTTTTTCAAAGTAGATTCTTCTCTCATACAATACATCTCAACCATAGTTTCCCTTCATTCACCCATTCTAGCTACTCCCGACTTCCCCTCTTCCCCTGATCTACTCCCCCTCAACTTCCTCTTTAGAAAAGAGCAGGCCTCCAAGAGATGACAGTCAAACAGTACATGAGATAAGTCCTCATATCAGGGCTAGACAAGATAAACCAACTGGAGGAAAAGAGTCCCAACAGCAAGCAAAAGAGTCAGAGATACACCTCTTAATGCTGTTAGGGGTCCCACAAAAACACCAAGCCAATAGTTATAAACCCATGTGAGCCCTCTTTAGTTGATTTGGAAGGCCATGTTCTCTTGGCATCCTTCATCCCCTCTAACTCTTAAAATATCCCCCCCTCTCTCTTCTAAGAGCTTCACTGTAAAGTAGAGGGACCTGATGGAGACCTCCAACTTAGACTCTCTCTGGATAATGTCTGGCTGTGGGTCTCTGTACTTGTTCACATCTGCTGTAGGAGGAAGCCTCTCTGATGCATCTTAATTATACAGAGGAGTAAATGTAGACATTTATTACTTGTCAAATGTGTTATTCAGGATTCCAGAATCCAGACAGCATTAAATGTCTTAGTTTAAATATATTTAAATATATTTTCTTTTATCTGAAATACACAATAAAAATAGTTTCTTATAACTTTAAAATATATTGCAGATTTATTTTTTATTCTTCAGCAATTATTAATACAATTATTATCATACTATTCACCATATTATAAGGTAACAGTCCCCCTTCATTTTAATAATGCATTTTCCCATGTTTAATTTTAGATCAATCATTACTATGATATAATCTAGAACCAGGGATTGTAACAAACATTTAGAAAATATAATATTTACAAGTATAATATTTATTATAACTCAAATAAGTGTACCATAAAAATTTTGAATTGTGACATTAAGTAAAATGCAGTGTCTTCATTTTGTATTTCCTTAGCATTATTCAAGATGCTTACATTAATATTAGAACATAGTTGTATCTCAAGTAAATTGATTCATTTAATATTTCCAAGATTCTCTAATGATATTTCAGTGTACCTCTAAAATATGTCTGTTGCACAGATTTTAAAGTTTTAAAACATTTATTATTTCCAAATTTCTCATTATTCTCACCTTTTTTAAAATGAATAATTTGGCACCAGCACCATTTTTCTTGTTAATATTTATGAAATGGCAAATATATGACTTGTTTTTAGCACAGCTGGACTGAGGGACTGTGCTCTTAAAAACAAGCATGGATTCTTCTCAGAATCTAAATTATTAGTGAGAAACAACAAAAACACAAAGCAAAACAACACACACGAATTGTGCCCACAATGCTTCTTTCCCACTGGGGACTCTGAATCCTTTCTGTGCTCTGCTTTAGTTCTAGGAATAATTTCTGAAGGGTGTCCCACATTTATGTGAGACTTGACACTCTTCCTTTTTTTTGTTTTAATTCTAGACACATTCACAGAAGCATTTCCTCATACTCTTTCCATTTCTCATCTACCCTAAGGATAGTATGTCAAGAACAAACACAATCTTGAATTGATTTATTTGTTTCTTAGCTTGTGTCTATGCAGGTGTGTGTGTGTGTGCATACATGCTATAGTGCTCATGTGGTCATCAGATGAATGCTTGGAGGGTCCCTTTTTCCACCATGTGGTTTTCAGGAATCAGACATCAGCCTTGATGGTGAGTGCCTTTATCCACAGAGCTTCTCCCCAACACCAAGACTTCTCTTTGTAAAATCAGAGATTTTGTAGATAGCACCACTCCACCACTCTCAAACTTTCTATTAGTTATACCAATTTCCCTGAACAAAAGACAAAATATTTCCCACTTGAGTAGACTCAGGTACAGCAGAAGCAATTGACTTTGAAACAAAACAAAGCCAATCAGCTTGCTGCCATAAAGCCATCAACCTTCTGACAGAAATAAGTCAAAGGTCATATAGGCAATGCTCTTTAACTTGACTGTGCAAGGGGAACAGAACTCCAACTGATTGCGCAGTTGGGAGAACAGAACCTAACCAAATGTGTCTCTGCTTACTTTCATCCCTCAGCTGTCCAGTGTCACTGTGATAATGGGGATAGGGCGTTCATGTCACTGTGCTACTTTTATAAAAACAACAATATGGCTTCTGAAGAAACATCTCTTTACCTTACGAGAAAAAAAAGACAAAAACTGATGATGCACAGTTTCAAAACATCATAGCAATCACAGGTATTGTTTAACTATTGTAAAATTCTCTCAAATTGTGGTTAGCTTGATCCATACAAAGGAGATTAGTTTACATGTTTCTCAAGGAAATACAGGCTGAGGCTTGTTTTAGTTCCAAATTCTGTTGCTGTGAAGAGACACCATGCCCACATCAAGTCTTATAAAGAACATTTAATTATGGTAGTTCACAATTTCAGAGGTTTAGTCATCATTAATCATTGTGGTGCGACATAGTGTCATGCAGACAGACATGGTGCTGCAGAAAGAGCTAGGGGTTCTTACCTCTTGATCTTGTAGCAACAGGAAGTGGTCTGAGACATTGGGTATGGCTTGAACATATATGAGACGGTAAAGTCCACTCCCACAGTGATAATTCCTCCAACAAAGCCATACCTACTCCAACAAAGGCACACCTATTAATAATGCCACTCCTTATGAGCTTATGGGGGCCAATTACATTCAAACTACCACAAGACTTATGCAGATCAACAGTATAAATATGGGCAGGATTTGTGGATATTTAGGAAAAAGTTAAAAGGGAATACCCAATGCCTATAAAGGAATATCATGAAATACCAGATTCTTATCCTTGTGATAGGATATCAGACAAATTCATGCCATCTTCTTCATGTATATTGGGGGTAAAAAGAAAACCCTGCTGAATAAATGGCTATGGCAATAATGAAGTAGGAATCTCAGGAATGTTTGTTATTCTTTGTGGAATTTTAAACAGAGAGGGTGTATGTATGAGGTAAACTGTAAAGAGTGAGATGTAAGGAGGTAGCAGGAATATCCTGAAATAGCATTGTTTGATGGGAGATGTTATTGTGTGTTATGTGCAGGTTTTTCCCCCACCACTGGTCTGGTCCCACTCTTTGTTCATCCCCACCGGCTGCCCGGTCCCACCGGCCACCCGGTCCCAATGCCACATGAGCCCCAATAACATGCAGAGACTCTGTATTTGATACAATCCTGTTGGCCAGTACTATTATTGTTTATTGGCTAGCTTTGTATTAATGATTAACCCATTTCTACTTATCCAAGTATTTCTATGTGGTCATCTTATCAGAGAGTGGTGGGCCGGCATCTTGCTTCCTCCATGCTCTACATGCTGACTCCTCCTAATTACTTCATCTTTCCTCCTTGTCTCCTAGCACTGCCTATCTTGCTTTCTCATTGGCCACAGTGCTTTATTCATTAACCAGCATGAGAAACATATTTACAGAATAACATCTCCCACCCATCAATTGTGTAGGAGGCCCAGACAAGGTTTAGGGCCTCCTCTCCAGGTTGCTGCAGTTGGTGAAATGCAAAGCCAGCTCTCCCATTTTCCTGCTACCAAGGCCAATTGCAGAGGAATGTAAATTTATGGAGGTTTCTGTTCTCCCTGGTTCTGCATCCCATTAGTCCCAAATAAATACAGAGGCTTATATTAATTATAAACTGTTTGGCCAATGGCTCAGGCTTCTTATTGGCTAGATCTCTCTTAATTATTAACCCAATTTTATTCATCTGTGTTTCTCTATGTAGTCTTGGCTTACTAGAGAATGCCCAGACATCTTGTCTTCCTGATCTCTCTCTGTCTTTATACTCACAGAATTCTCCTAGTCTGGTAGCCCTTATTATACTTCCTGTTTGGCTACTGGCCAATCAGAATTTATTCATTAACCAATAAGAGAAACATATTCACAGCATACAGGACATTACTCATCATCTTTTTTCTGTCTAAATAAAAAGGAAGGTTTTAACTTTAACATAATAAAACAATTATCAAACAATAACTATAGTTTTAGTTATTGTTTAGTTATAATACAATAGTTATATATTATATTATATTTAGTTATAACTATAGTTATAGTTATATTTAGTTCACTAACATTAGGCAAAATTTAAGAAAAATATTCTATTTTGTATCCTATCTTGTGAGTCTAAAGTTTTATGTGTAACTTCTCTTTTATCATAACTAAGGAAAATCATAGTCATAATTATCTGTCTTTAACTCTGTCGAAGACTGCAGAAGAATAATATATAAACTCTAGAATTGACAGAGACATCTTAATGCCTGGGTAGTCACCAAAAGTTTCTCTGTTATGTAGGAGCATCCCCATCTTTAGCCCGTAGGCCTAGAACATCTAGCAGACTTCTGAGCAAAGCAGGAAATATGAAACTGTCCCACCTATATTGCAGTTTGTCGATCATTTTTCTGTTTCCTACATAATGTTTGGCAGACTCTTCCATGAATCAGGAATCCTGAACAACTATCCCCTCTTGTTTTGACAAATTCAGTCACTTTCTTATGGGTTCTGCATGTCTAGTTTGGAAAGCATGCTGTCAAGTAGTCCAAACAAGAGCAGTTTGTTGTCTAATAGGCAATTTTGTAACATTGAAGGCAAACTCTATAATGAGTTTCTTTGATGCCCTTCTTCCTCTCTGACATACATAATCGGTGTTGCCAGGAGGGGTTGTGTCTCATTTTCATAAAAACTCCAATAAACCATTTTCAATGGCATATTCTGTAGGCCTTTGAAAGGTTTTGAAGAAAACCTATTGATTTGAAATTTATTTCTGCATATCTAGAAAATCTAACAATTACTATGTTTTGAATATTACAGGTGGATAACAATAAATTTGTATTTAATTGTACTTACAGTTTAAAATGAGCTGTATGAATACAACATCTAAACAAGTGTTAATATACATATAGTGAAATTGACCTTAAATTTGTATCAATAAACGAAAATCCATACCAATTCAAAGTATTCAATTCTATATTTCCTTTTTTTTTCTTTAGAAAGAAATTGACTATTATCATTAACCATGCATAACCAACCCTGTTTAAATGAAATCAAATATTTAATTTAATGTTGGCTATTGGTTTGCTGTATTTTGTTTTTATTATGCTTAGATATGTCGCTGTATCGCTGACCTCTCTAAGAGTTTTATAAAGAAAGGGTGCCTTTGAATTTATCAAAGACTTTTTAAGCATCTAATGAGATAATCTTGTGGTTTTTCTTCAATTTATTTACATGATAGACAGACTTTCATATGTTGAATCACCCTTGTATCTCTTGGATAAAGTGCACTTGATCATGGTGTATAGTATTTTTGATGTGTTCTTGGATTTAGCTTGTGAGTGTTTGTTTTATTGAATATTTTTACATCAATGTTCATGAGGAAAATTGGTCTGCAAATCTCTTTCTTTGTTGAGTCTTTGTGTGGTTTGTGTATCAAGGTGACTTTGGCTCATAAAAAGAATGTGGCACTGCTCCTTCTATTTCTACTTTCTTGAATAATTTGAAGAGCTTTGGTATTATTTCTTTGAATCTGGTAGAATTTTGTGCTAAATCTATCCGGCTCCTTGGGTTTTGTTTGTTTGCTTGTTTGTTTTGTTTTTTGTTTTTGTTATTTCTTTTATTGGTTGGTTGGTTTTGGTTTTGGAGAGGGATTTGGTTTGGCGACTTAATGTCTGCTGTATTTCTTGGAGGTTATAGGTTACTTTAAATTGTTTATCTGATCTTTATTTAACTTTGGTACTTTAGTAAATGATGCCTGTTGAAAAATTGTTCATTTGTTTTAGAATTTCCAATTTTGTAGAGTACAGGTTTTTGAAGTTTGACCTAATGTTCTGCTGACTTTCCTTGGCATCTGTTATTTCCCCCTTTTCATTGCTGATTTTGTTAATTTGAATATTCCCTCTGTATCTTTTAGTTAGTTTGGATAGGGTTTATCTCTCTTCTTGACTTTCCCCCAAAAACTACTATTTCATTGATTCTTTGTATTGTTCTCTTTATTTATATTTTATTGATTTCAGCCCTCAATTTCCTGCCATCTACGACTCTAAAGTGAGCTTGCTTCATTTACTTCTAGAGCTTTCGTTTGTGCTGTTAAATTGCTAGTAGACCTCTCCAATTTTTTTTCTTATGTAGGCATTTAGTGTTACAAACTTTCTTTCTAGCAAAGCTTTCGTTGTGTCCCATAAGTTTGGGTATGTTGTGCATTCACTTTCACTGAGATTTAGGAGTCTTTAATTTCCTTCTTCATTTCTTCCTTGATGTAGTATTAATTCAGAGTGTTGTTCAGTTTCCAAGAGTTTGTAAGATTTCTGTTGTTGTTGAAACCAACTTTAATCCATGGCGGTCTGATAGAATACAGGTGGTTATTTCAATTTTCTTGCATCTGTGGCCCACTGCCACGCCAGCACCAAATAACACTCAGAGACTCTGTTTTTGATACAATCCTGTTGGCCAGTTACCATTATTGTTTACGGGCTAGCTCTGCCTTAATTATTAACCCATTTCTACTTATCTAAGTATTTCCACGTGGTCATCTTATCAGGGAGCCGCAGCAGGCATCCTGCTTCTTCCCTGGGCTACATCTCGACTCCTCCTTCCCACTTCCTCTTTCCTCCATGTCTCCTAGCCCCGCCTGTCTTGCTATCTCATTGGCCACAGGTCTTTATTAACCAGTATGAGAAACATATATACAGAATAACATCTCCCATCATCTCCTCTTTTCTGTCTAAAATAAAAAGAAGGGTTTAACCTTAACATAGCAAAATATACCATTCAACAGTTATCAAATAAGAATCACAGTTAACAATGTCTAGTCCATTAACATTTTGTAAGACTTAAAGAAAATATCATTTATCCTATCTTTGTGAGTCTAAAGTCCTATATGTAACTTATCTTTAATCCTAACTAAGAAAAACTGTAACCATAACTACCTGTTTTCAACTCCATCAAAGACCACAGAAGGATAATATATAAACTCTAGAAATGACAGAGACAATGCATTGCTTGATCAGTCACCCAAAGTTCTTCTGTAATGTACCATCTTCAGCCCATAGGGCATAGTGTGTGTCCAGACTCCTCAACAAAGCAGGAAACTTTTCTCTGTGTCCTGTAGACTGTCTGGCTGTCTGGCAGCCTCTTCCATGAAGTAGGAATCCTGTAGCAATGTCCATCTTGCATCAGCAGTCACTTTTTTGTGGGTCCTGCATGTCAAGTTTCTATAGCATAAAGTCAAACAGTCCAGAAGAGCAGTACCTTGCCCAAATGGCTAGTCTTGCCATATTAGAAGCAAACTTCATAATGTGTTTCTTCGATGTCCATCTTCCTTTCTTCTGTAGGTGGTGTTACCAGGAGCAGTTGTGCCTCATTGTCAAGAAAATCCCTAAACCATTTTAAATGCCATATTCTGTAGGTCTTTGAAAGGTTTGAAGAATGCCTATTCATCTCAAATACATCTCTGCATATCTAGAAATCCTAACTTTAACTCCAAGTTTTAATTATCATAGGTAACTCTCAATTATACATTACATTTCCCAATGAACTATATAAACACAATACCTAAACAAGAGGAGAAATATACATATTACAAAATTGACCTTAAATTGTATCAATAAAACAAAATCCATTCCAAAGCAAAGTATTCATATCTATACTATAATCCCCTTTTTACCTTTAAAAAGATTGCTTGTGGTTATAATCATTTATAACCAAGCCCATTTAAATGAAAACAAACATTTATAAACAATACTTGGGAATTTGGGTGTTGGTCTTTCCAAACTACTTCCTGCTGGTAGAGGGCGCTGTCATGGGGGTCCAAAGAAGATGCAGAATCTTGGCTGTAGACATTGCTTCAGGGGTCTTGCTTGATCAAACCACATAAGTCTGGAAAGAATCCATAGCTTTTCATTTTCTATGAAAACAAAAATAGAAATCTATTTCCCCAGTAACTTGTCCTTAGGCTTAAATTTTGGATCAAAGCATTTTTAAAATATATAAATTGAATTAATCCAGCAGCATTTATCAGTAGTTATTTTCTCAGCAATCAAATAATTTAAAGACAACAGAATTGCGTATAGTATCCAAAATTGCTCTGTGCTTTCCATTTTTACATGGCTTTTTTATTATTCTATTTATTCTACTTCTATTTTTACATATTTTGAGACAGGGTTTCTCTGTGTAACTTTTACCTGTCCTGGAATTCATTGCATACCAGGTTTACTTTGAAATCACAGAGATTTGTTTGCCTCTGTTTCCCAAGTGCTGGGATCAATGGCGTGCGCCACCACAACCATCCATTTTACTTTCTTTTTCTTTTTAAACCATTGTATCCTGTTTCCTTTTCTCTCCCAAGCCAGCGTATTTTTTAAAACACAGTGTAAACCTTCATTGCAGCTCTGTACACACCATTGAATTGTTAGCAGAGCTCTTTTTAAAAACAAGGCGGTTTTTTGCCGCTTATGCTAATTTTGGAAACCTCCCTTAAAGGAGCTGTGCAAATCTCTGTCTATAGCAAAACAAATTCAACCGAGAAAATACTGCTACCAAGAAGTCTTGCTAGTGGCTGTTCCCTTGTTTCTAAAAACTATTTTTTAAGCTTTTGTTAAATTTTAAGTGAATGTTCTCAGTTCCACTTCTGGTACCATTATGTTACGGCAGGTTCTTCCCGCCGGCTGCAGTGGGTCCTGCCGCCATGGTCCCACCACCATGTGTGCCCCAAATAACACTCTGAGACTCTGTATTTGATATCATTGGCCACAGGTCTTTATTAACCAGCATGAGAAACATATATACAGAATAACATCTCCCATCACCTCAGTTTGCGTTTTCTTTTATAATTGCTTCTGTTTCCATTTACATGTATGAATTGTTCCCTTCCCTGTTCATTTGTTAGTTTTTCTTGGCTCTCTTGGCATTACTTAAGGTATTTGTTGATTTCCCCTAAATTTTTGTCTTTTCCTCAATTTCTCTAAGAATTTTTCATTTCCTCTTTAAGGACTTCTATCATCTTCTTTGTAAAGTTATTTTTAAGGTAATTTTCTTGTGTTTTGGCTGGCTTGGAGTATTCAGGTTTCACTCTAGTGGGATAGCTTGGCTCTGGCAATGCCATATTACTCTGGCTTTTGTTTATTGTATTTTTATACTATCAATTAGGCATCTGGATTTCGAATAATTAGGTCTAGGTCCCAATACCCGAGTTTGTCTTTTGTTTAATGGGTATTTTGTTCCTTGGTTTCTATTTTCTCTTTCATTTTCTAGTCTTTGTAGTCTGGATTTCCGGAGGCTGTGTGACCTCTGATCGAGTAGGGAGCCTCTATCCAAACTGGAAGTTGGCTTTCTGGAAGTTAGCTTGGCCTTTGGTACAGCAGATCTTTGTTTATCTGATTGATGTGGCCTGCACCTGATCTTCTGATTGGTGTGGCCAGTCCCTGAGCAGCTGAAGTATGTTCAACTGATTTTTCCCCTGTTCTGACTGTTGTGGCCTGCCGCTAACTGGCAGAAGTCAGCTGGATTTGGGGGCAGGCACCTGAAGCAGAGCATGAGAGGAATTGGGATTGGTGGGGGGAAGTGTCCCCAAGGATGGGCGCAGTTCCATTGGCATGCAGATAACTCACCTGTTCTTACTGGTGTGGACTAAGCTGGTTCTGACTGGTATGACCCTTGCTTGAGTGGTTGACCAAAAAATTTTTGTTTGCTAAATCTACTACCTAGGTCCACTCAGATAGTTTTTATATTTGATTTGTTTACCTATGCTAAAGGGTATGCTTCACTTGTAGTAAATCTCAAGTATTATTTTGTTTTGTTTTATTTTTGAAAATTGGATATGTAAGGTTGTTTATGTATGTCTCTGTTTGTGTGTGTGAAATACTTGAGATCACCCCGAATTCTGATTATTGATGGGGTGTTGTTGCTGGGTTTTATTTATATTTGTTAGTTTTATGAAAATTTCCTGGTTTAATTCTGTGGAGTACTTCTTATAATTTCTCAGCATCCAGAGGCTCTATAAATAAGTGTTTTTGTTTGTTTGTTATTAGTTTTCTTACCAAAATTAGACTCCTAGGACTTATTCCTCTACCAATATTTCCTAGTGTTAAGTTCCTATGCCATCACTGAACATATGTAAAAGCATACTGTCATGTCTGATAGACTGTGTGTAAACTGAAATGCAACAGAGGTCAATTTTCACATTCTTTCTAGCTTGTGTCTCCATGGAGAGTGCTCAAGTCTCATACACCCATGCAGAATACCTTACATTATTTACCAATGAGTATAGATAGCCAAGGCTATATTAGCTGTCAAGGTGATGTACGTAAAAACGTGTATAAACCCTTCCAAAATGGCATTTGTTTGGAAATACCCAGGGAAATTTAACAAGAAGTACAGGATCTCTGTTACTGCTTTTGGGACCAACACCAATAATAGCTGGCTGGGTATTAGAAATCAGAACTAAGATCCCAGGTACTTTCCTAGAATATGTTCATATTTTGCTATAAGGGTAGTTCATTTATAGTAGGTACAAAATGGTGACAAATAATTGTGCTCAATATGTTTTCTCCCTTTTGTACTCAATTATTTCCTCCTTTTCAGTTGTCAGTCCAGGATCCCAGCACATTGAATGGTACCTATTTGTGGTTAAGATGTGTCTTCTCTCTTCAGCCTCAAAGGTATGTTTAGAAGATTATCTCCTTTTGTATTCTTTCTATTTGATAGTAAGTATCAACTACTGCACTAGGTATAGCCACAATGCATTTTTGTGAATAAAGGTTTTCTTCTTCTTCCCCCTCTCTCCCACTTTGGCAACAAGGTCTTGTATATAAATATCACAGACTTCAATCACAAGTATCCAAGACTGACCTTGAATTCCTGATCTTCTTGTTACTTGTTCCCAAGGTCTGGAATTACAAGTACTATCTTACCAGGTGCTTTTGTACATTTCTACTTTTTAAGATAGTATGAATTAAATATACCAAACTGCTCAACAGTATACATAGCTATTTTGCCTTTGAAATATATTTCATGTTAAAGCAAGTACAACAAATTCAACATAATATAAATTAATTTAAAGTTAGTTGATATTTTAAAATGTGGGAGATCAGTTGTTCTGTGGGTGAAATGGCTGAGTAACAGGAATGGAAAGATGAAGTAAATGTTTTATTATACAGCAATTGGACTCATACCTGAGATTGTGATACACCCTTAAAATATCTTTAAAACAGTTTTACTTTCTGTCTCTAATTGCTAAACTGTAGGATTATCATGCTAGTATAGCTTGTGGTGTATGTGATATATCATTATAAGCATCATCTCAGAATCAATAATGTTCCATTGTAGATAAGTTTTAATGGCACAAAAATAATTTTGTTACTATTTTAATGTCAACTAATTCCACAGTGTTGTCTCCAAAAGAGGCTTTTACACATAGGCCACTAACCTTTGACTCTTTGATTTTTTTTTTCTTTTCTGCTATTTATTTCATTTTCATTGTCTGTAAATGGGCACTGTGTCCTTTTAGACTAAATACATTATACATAATTTATAGGCCTAGAATTTTTTGCAGTATGTTGAGCCATTTAATTTATATGTTTTGCAACATTTTCTACAAATATGACTTTTCTTAAAGTCTACCATGGCCATCTGCTTCCTACTAAAACCAGGAGGCCAAGTGAGACTTTGGCTGGTCACTCATCACCCCCACTGACTTTAGAAGGAACATTGAAAACAGATCCAAGAGCAGAATTTAGCTCATAAAAACAGACCATTTCTGAAAACTTAGATACTTACATGTGTGGGTTTTTTCATTATTTTAGTTCTATATAGTTTAAAATGAAAAAGAAAAAAAGTAGGATCATTTGCATATAACTGTGCTTTGTTATGAATCTTGTACAAGCAACAATTTAAATAAAATATCTATCTTAAAATCATATTCTGTATGCATTTATTACATTCTCTAACTGGTTATAAATTCAGTGGAAGAGAATGAAAGGATAGCTCAGCAATGAAGAACACTAGCTGCTCTTTAGGAGTCCCCAGTCAGTCTTATTTCCCTGAACCCATGAGGGCAGGCCCACAATCTACGGTCACTTCAGCTTCCAGGGGATCTAATGATTCTGGCGCTGTGGGCTCCTGCACTAACATGTATATAAACTCCCCCTGAGACACACACTAATAAATAATAAATAAATAATTCAGTATAAAGACTTTTTTGAATTTTTTTATTCATTTTCCAGAGTTGGAAAAACAAAACAATAGTATAACTTCTGCCTGACTTAAAAAACAAAAACAAAAAACAAAACAAAAAAACAAAAACAATGTACTTTGTATAAAATTGCACAGGCATATCTAAAGATGCAGTTTTCTAAGGTTTGGGGACATAATTGAAAGCAGCTATTCAAGTTTTAATTTAATTTAATTTAATTTTTGTTTTTGCAAACGTTTGATTCTCTGTGTCCCCCATCTCACCACCCTGTTTCTAAGGATTTTCCCATACGTGAGCACATAGTTTGATCATCAGAAGTTATAAAATAATGCCTATCTTAGCTAAATCATCTGCAAAAAGAAAGACTAAATGGAAGATTTTCTGTGCTTTTCTTTATCCATCCACCTAGCAACAGTTCTGATACTACAACCAGGTCACATTCCAGCACACACTTCACAAAGAAGCTTTGTGAAACTTGAAACCAAATTTATCTCTAGCTCTTGTCCCAAGACAAATTCTAAAACTCATTTAAGCTAAACACTAGGGGAACAAAACTGATTTGGATTACCCATTGCCATTTTTTTTATTACATTGTTCAGTACCTTTATTCTTTTATTGGATAAGATATTTAATACAGAGCTGTGTGTTCTCTGGTTGAAAGGTCAGGGTTTTCTGTGCAGGTGGAAGCTTTCCCTTAGATTTTCCAGGCACTTGCTCACAATGGTGACATGTTGGATTGTTCTCTCTAGCTGGTTTTGTTTGTGTGTTTGCTGTCCCATGGCTTTTGATTTCAATATTTACTTCACAGACTGATACATTTTAATTTTTTAAAAGCTCAATTCTGTTAAAAAAAAATCTCAGCTGGTCTATGCAGTAGAACAAATGGAAAATGAGAATATTTACCTTGAAGTAGAAGAGATCATTCTCAGAGACTAGATGAAGGAGACGCTTAACTGAAGGTAGACATCTTGGGCAGAGGAAAGTTCCAATATTAGAAGGAAGGATAAAGACAAAGTGGTTGAAATAGAGGGAAACAATATATCTACCAGTATGGTAAGGCACATAGCTACTGGGTCACAGGTCTGTGCTGATAGATGGTTTTTAAAGCATTGACTGGTAATAATGTCCAGGCCAAAGGCATTTAGGATTATTGTGCCACTTCATAGGATACTTTGATGTTCGCTTAGTCTTAAAGGAAGCTCAGTAAGAACTGAGAAATACTTGTTAGGATCTGAGAGTAATTACTGTTTTCAGATATGTGAACATTTCCTGGCATTACACATGTAGTCCATACTTTCTTCTCAATAATGAAAAATGGACTTGGTCATTATATGTCCCTTTTCCCCACATAAGAAATAGATCCCCTGAAAGAAGTAACCTCAACCTAATGACAGGAGGAATGGGTTGTTCTACAGCATCACATGACCCCAAATTCTTCAACTTAGATGGCATTTAGCATTTTCATTTTACTATTTGTTTATTCAGAGTCTAACAGTGCCACCCATGCTGACCTTGAACTTGAATCTGTCCTATCTCTACTTCCCAAGTCATGAGCCACCATCCCAGACTAGGAGACTCATAAATGGCAACAAACGTCTGGCAGAAAAGCAAGAATCCTTTTACTAATGAGGTTGTACTGTTGCTTGGGTTGTAGAAAGTATAGGACAAAAAGTCCAACCTTATTATACTTGATCTTGATCTCATTGAGCCCCTGTGAACTGGGATCAGAATGGAATTCTGATGGCTGTCTTTATGTCCCTGCTTTATGACTTTTTCTTTTCCCTAAGAAAGTGAGGTTTTGTCAATAGTGAGTGATATTGTACAAATTATTCTAAAGAATTTACACACCCTGACATAACTATGACTGACACTATGAATTGTTCTATTTCTTGTACATTTTCTTTGTGAACAGATATTTAATCTTGCTTGATATACATTCATGTGCACAAGTTAATTATATAAGAGACTTTATAGTGAAAATAAAAATACAAATATAAAAATTTTAAACAAAAACTGTAAAAGTCTTTAAAAGATATTACTAACTTTTTAAAGATTCATTTTGCTTTATAACCTGTGTGTGTGTGTATGTGTGTGCGTGTGTGTGTGTGTACATGATTAAAGTGTTTACTGGCCAGAAGAGGAAGTTTAACCTCAAGAGATGGCATCACAGGCAGTTATAAGGTACCAGATATTGGTACTAACCACTGACTATGGTCTCTTGCAGGAGTACCCTCTCCTTTGCTAGTGTGCAGAGGACCTTCCAATACCATGAGCACTAGTCAGTAGAGGTGAAGCTTCAGTTAGGCACCAGTAGCTCAATTTCTTCATGTTTGGTGACATGAGTGTTGTCCTCAGCAATAGCACCTTAAGATCAGGTTGTAGAGAGTAACCAGTAGCCTTAGCAGTAGATTGTGATGTTTGTAAGATTCCATGGAACCCTTTGATCAACATTTCTTCAAAATGTAACTGATTCCTGGTATGGTAGGTTTTGATTATTCACATAAAATATCTAGTTGAGTCATTGTCTCCATTGTTATTTGGTGACTCCGTCAAGATACCATTCATTTATGTATATATTTTAGGAAGTTACTACAATATTGGCCTTTTCTGTTTGTTGTCTCTGCCCACATTCTTTCCTTTATGTTCTCCTTCCATTCTATTCTTATTTCCTCTTCCTATTCTAGTTTTCCTTTACCTCTCTCCAACACTATATTCTATTTCCTCTTCCTTGGGAGCTTTTCTCCTACTTCCTGGTCTCTTACTAGGTACCTAACCTTGTGATCACTTAGATTGCAGTACACATCAAAAGCTTAAAAGATAACATGCACATAACAGCAGAAAACACAGTATTTTTGTTTTGGTTACCTAACTCATGATGATTTTTTTTTATAGCTCCAATGATTTACTCAAAATTCGATCATTTTTTTTAAATACAAAAACACTGAATAACATTACTTTTATATAAATGTGCCACATTTAATCACCCATTCATCTGTTGTCAAACATCTAAGCTATTTCTAATTTCTAGCTATTATGAATAGAACAGCAGTGGAACAGAAATAAACAACTACCTCAGAAATAGGATATAGAGTCCTTTGTGTATATGCCAAAGTGTGAGAAATCTCAAAGTAATTTTAATTTGTATCTCAGATGGGTAAGGATGTTGAATGTTTAAATGTTTCTGAACCATGTGTATTTCCTCTTTTGAAAACTAAAAATGCAACCTATAACAAACACTTGCCTGCAAGATATACTGGTATAACAATGGCACAAATCTTACAGGAATAACAAATTATTTTTTATTGGAATTCAGTCCAAGATAGAACAGACATACTCTGTCAAAATGGTCAAGAATTTTAGACAAGATAGGCCCTGGACCCTATGGGAAAAAACTATGATTAATATTCTGTAAAAGGAACATAACAGTAAAATGCCACCTAATGACATGTTATTATATTCATATATCAGAGCATTAATCATCATTATAAATGGTAAATGAAAGGAACACCCACAAGAGAACAATATGCAGAAAGAGGGAGACTTTGGAACAATCAGCCTTAAGTGGGATGTTGTTATAAACTCCTGCCTTCCAGGCTCTCCTACTATGCAGAAAGGAGGAGAAACACTGTAAGATCTACAAGCAGTGGCTGACACTCAGGAAACAGTACCATCCATATACAACAGGATTCATGCACATGGGAACTCACAGATACTGTGACAGCATGCATAAGACCTGTTCATAGTCAACACAGACAAAATGCCATCATGGAGAAAGGGAAGTGGATATGAAGGCACAGTCCAAGTGCTGGCATTAAAGGCATGCACCACCACACCTGGCCCAAGTACTGGCCTTACACTGAAGACATCTTGTAGTTTATATCTGGAACTTCCTTCTGCCTGTGGTTGACCCAATAGCAAAAGAGCTGCTGATTTCACAAACATATTCCTGCAGTGCTTCAGTACTTTACATCTGCAAAGTCTTCAAAAGGATTTCACCTAAATCACTCCTTTCAATTCTCATAAAAGCCTTGTAAAGTAGTCAAGACATACATTACTTCCAGTCTGCAAATGATTTAAAGCTGTGTGATAAGGGATATATTGACTTCAATTCTTTTTTATAGAACCACTTTCCTCTGAAATACTCCCACTGCTAATTAATAAATATGCTTTTTCTGCCTTTATTATAGATAATTTAACCAGAGTGTTCATTAAAACTCAAAAGGGATATATTAGAAAGTAAATTGAAGTGGGAAAGATAAATGATAGAATTTAACAAGAATAGAATGGTGAAAGCTTTCAGGTATTAGAGATTTAGAATTTAGGGGTTATAATCTTAACATATATTTAATTTCCCATCTGTCATTTACTTACCTTGTTATGTAATTTATGCATACTTCAAATGTTTTTAATTTTTAAGTTAAAAACAATCTTATTTTACATACCAATCCCAGTTTCTTCTCCCTGCCATCCTCCCATTCCTCAAACATCCTCTCATTACAGACACACACACACACACACACACACACACACACTTCAGGAGGGTAAGGCCTCCATGGGGGACCATCAATGTCTGTCACATCATTTGGGGCAGGACCTAGGCCCTTGCCCATGTATCTAGGATGATAGAGTACCCTTCATAGGGAATTGGCCTCCAAAGCCCATTCATGCACTAGGGATAAATACTCCACTGTCAGAGGCCCATAGATTGCCCAATACCCCTATCTGATACCCATACTCAGGGGGCCTTGTTCAATCTTTTGCTGGTTCCTCAGTGGACAGAGAGGGTTACATGAGCTCCCACTTGCTCAGGTCAGCTGTTTCTGTGGGTTTCCCTAGCATAGTCTTGACCCCTTTGCTCAGCACTCCTCCCTCTCCTCAACTGAATTCCAGGAGTCAGCTCAGTGCTTAGCTGTGAATCCCTGGTTTTGCTTCCATCAGCTACTGAGTGAAGATTCTAGGATGTCATTTAAGGTCATCATCAATCTCATTAAAGATGAAGAACATTTAAGGTTGCCTCTCCACTTTTGCTTATATTCTTAGTTGGGTCATCCTTGTGGATTAATTTATGTATACTTCTTAATGAAGGCGTTTCTGTATATTTACTTGTACAGAAAGCTTAAGAGTGTTTAATTACAGAGGCATTAGCAAAATTATGAATTTGGATAAAAAAGATTCTGATCCACTCATCCCAGATATCCTAATTAGCACATGTAATTGTGAGAAAAATAAAACTATAGATTTTTTTTCTTGGAATACGTGATTTTTCTCATCTTCAATAAAGCAGAATGCCATGGTATCAATTGAATGAGTGAAATATTTAGAGATCGTCTCTCTGTTGAATTTTCTGAGTTCAAAATTGCATATCTAAAATATTTTGAAGATGGTAAATGAAATGTAGAAAATATGAAATTTGTCATTTAATTCATATTGGATAAGTCTATGCAGAAAAGATTAAAAAGCCATAAAAATAATGGAAGCAAAGGCATACTTTGACAAAAAGGAATGCCAGTGTTGATTTTAAAAAACATGGACTCTCTACAGCTTATTTGTAAAAGGTAAAAATGAAAAAGAGATTAGTTTAATGTTTTATCTATAATCAGACAATAAATACAGGTGGTGAAAATATGTAAGAGAAAACAGATATTTGGCAAAATCCTAAAATATATGTCTAATGGAAAAAAATATTTTAAAACAGTTGGTTGCATGGAATCAGAGCAAGAGAAAGACACAGAAAGCCCCTTGAAGCCCTAATGATGGTATATAAAATAAATTTGTTCTGTATTCTTCATGATTGTACACTGTGGTTTGGTATGCATTTATTTATGTCTTTATCCCTGCCTAATGGGATGGTCTATTGCCACATGCAGTTATTGAGCACTCAAAATGTGGATGATGTTTGAAATGAAATTTTTAGATACATGAAATTTTAACTACTTGAAAACTTTAATGTCCTATGTGAATAGTAGCTGACATATTGAGTTGAACAGAAAGATTCTTCAATGAACTCTAATATGGAAATCAAACAATCCTCTTTTTTTACTTTTTCTTTTTATTCTGACTAAGGACTCTTCTTACCTTCTAGTGTTTGTGTTACTCAAAGTGGCAGAATCTTAAAAATGTTGCTGTTGCTTATTCTTCTTACTGCTTCAAAATTGAGTCTTCTACATTCACCAAATTAGAAATAGTTTGACACATATTGTCCTAATGCAAATTGAGATTTAATTAGATTCTTCTTCTGAGGGAGAGTTGGAACAGATGGACATAGAGTCTAACTGAAGTAGATCAGCCAAGGGCAGCAAGCAGAGTGTGATGATAGCGCAGTTTGGGGAGCGGGTCCTCCTGTTGCTTCTTCCCTGCCCCTCCACTGGGTGTCAGCCCCTGTCTATCTCTGTTCTTTTTCTTCATCTGTGGTATGTCTCATACACTGATGATGAAACAACTCCCTCATGGTTTCTGTCATTTCACTATTTGGGTGGCCTTATATAAGTGATTTTTGTCTTTGTTCTTCCAATTTCTTTAATTTGAAACTGAAAATTCTGGGTTAGAACAAAGTGTAGTAACTAATAGACTTATGTATAGTAAAACATGGTGAGGCATGTTATCTGGAAGTACATGTCCTATGCCTTGAGAGACATTCAAAACTCAAACAAGAGCATACGCATGGATACAAAAATGTCATCAGCAGGACGGCAGGCTGGGAAACTCCAGACATTCTCTCCACCCACAGATATACCAAATAAATAGTTACACATGGATCAGTTCCCTCAGAGGAAGTCTAGAAATAAGTTGACAGATTCTTATAAACTAAGGCAACTTAAAAAAATATTCTTATCAAAACAGGTAAAAGAGAGAAAGAAAAGAAAACAGAAAAGAGCCAAGACACATTCTAGCTCTAAAACTCAATATACTATATAATTTGGAGAGAACCTCTAACTCACAACTTCTCCCTGAGGGAGAAAGGGGGTATATGGCACATATCTATTACTGCAAATGTCACAGCTTTTAGGCAATATCTCTGAACTTATTTATTACTGTGAGTGAATGGGATCTGGCATTTGACAGTCTCTAGGACCACAGAAGAAAACAAAAGGCAATTTTGAACTGGTACAGGAGTTCCATTCAAGTGAATCCATACTTCAAGTTGTCGCCTGGAAGGACATGAACAGTATACATTTTTATAGTTTAGATCTGGACAATTGGTTCATACACTGGCCATCTTCAGGAGCTCTCATGAAGCCTAGCACTCACTGTTCCCCTGGAACTGTAAATAGCAAAATGTCTCAAATGGGCACACAAGTACTTCCCATGGTTCTCACTCCTGGCTTAGCACAATATTGGTAGAAAATCAAAATGTGTCTATAATGGTTTTGTTGCACATATGATGTCCATACTTTTTCAACTTTTGAGGATTTGATAGCATCCACTAGAAGCTACAATAGGCAGGTGTTGCATGTACTTGACTACCAGCCTAGTCCCAGTGCCATGTCATTCCCAAATAACATGTAGAGACTGGTCAATTGGTAGTGTTTCTTATTGGCTGGCTATGTCTTACATATTAATCCATTTCTGTCAATCTATGTATTTCCATGTGGTCTTATCTTACTGAGGAGAAGACACAGACCTCTTCTCTTATGTCCTACATTTTGACTCTGCTACATTTCCCAGAATTCTCCTTGTCTCCTAGTCCCACCTATCTTGCCTTTCTATTTGCCAACAGTGCTTTATTTATTAACCAATAAGAACAACCTATTTACAGAGTGACATCTCTCATCAGGCAGTTGTACTCATTTTTGCCCTTTCTAAATACATTAATGTAGCAATGGAATACAGATGCCCTCTTCTCCCAAATTACAAGAATTAAATCATAACTTGCTGATATCTCTCGATATCAATGACTAAGACCCCCAAAAAATAACCCAAAAAGACACAATCTGACATAATAGATACAAAAACAGGATCCTTTTCATATATTATATTTTTAATATTTTCTTACCATCATTAATCAGAATGTACTAATCAGTGTAATTTTGGACTTTACACTGTGAAACAAACATCCATCTTGCTAATTTACACATTTTTTTCATGAATAATAAAATTTTTTGTATATTTAAAAAAACAGAATCCACAGGAAATACAATAAAAAGAATTCCAGCTCAAAGGTGCAAAAAATATTTTCAAAAAAAATCATAGACGAAAAGGCATACGGAACAAATATATTGGACCAGAAAAGAAAGCCATTTACCACATAATAATCAAAACACTAAAGACACAAAGAAAATTATTAAAATCTTTGAAGGAAAGGGGCTAAGTAACATATAAAGGCAAACCTATTGGAATTGGGCCCAACCTCTCAATGGTGATGATAAAAGACAGAAGGGCTTGGGCATATGTGTTTCAGACTATACAAGACAATAGATACCATCCAAATATATTATATCCAGCAACCTTTTCAATCACCAGAGTTGGAGAAAACAAGTTATTCAATGTTCAAGTAAAATTTAAACAATAATGATCTATGAATCGAGTCCTACAGAATGCACTAAAAGGAAAAATCCAACCCAAGATGTTAACTATACCCATGACAATAAAGGAAATAAATAATTTTACAGCAACAAAAATCAAAAGAAGGGAAACACATACACGACCACCACCAAAAGCAACAACAAAATGACAGAAATTGAAAGTCATTGGTCATTGATATCATTCAATATCAATGACTTAACACTTCCCCCAAAAAAGACAAAAACATAATAGATGTAAAAATAGGATCTATTCTTCTGCTGTATACAAGAAAGACGCCTCAAAGATAGACATTACCTTGGGCTAAAGGGTTAAAAAAAAATATTGTCTAAGCAAATGGATCTAAGAAGCAAGCTGGTGTAGCTATGGAATAGTTAACAAAATAGACTTGAAACCACAATTATTCAAAATAGAAAGAAATGAAAGTTCATACTCATCAATGGAAAAAACTACCAAGATGACATTTCAATTCTTAACATCTATGCCACCAATACAATGTCATCCATGTTTATAAAACTAGCATTATTGGAATTTAAGCATACATTGACCCTTTAACATTGATAATTGGAGACTTTAATACCCTACCTTCACCAACAGACAGGTAATCCAGTCAAAATTTACAGAGAAATACTTGATCTAATAGACGTTATAAATCAATGGACCTAAGACACATCTATGGAACATTTCACCCAAACAAAAAAGAATATACATTCTTCTCAGTACCTCACAGAATATTCTCCAAAACTATACACATACTTTATCACAAGGCAAGTCTCAACAAATACGATAAAACTGAAACAACACTCTTTATCCTCTCAGCTCTCCATGGATTAAAGCTGGATGTCAACAGGAAAGCCTACAAATCACAGAAATTGAACAACTCTATGCTGAATGAAAATGGAGTTAAGACAGAAATAAGAAAGATATTAGAGACTTTCTAGAATTCCATGAAAATGAATGAACAACAAAGAAAAACTTAAGGGGCACAGTGAACGTAGTGCTGAGAAGAAAATTCATACATATATAAGTGCCTTCATAAAAAAATGCAAAATCTGATACTAGCAACTTAACAGCAAATATGAAATCTCTACTATAAAAAAAAAAAGCTTTGGATGTAAAACACTCAATAAAATGCTCACAGAGCAAATACTTGACCACATTTTAAAAAAATTCATCCACTGCAATCAAGTGGGCTTCATCCCAGCAATGCAGGGATTGTTCAACTTAGGAAAATAAGTCAATATAATATACCATATAAACAAATTGAAAGAAAAAACTACATCATTATCTCATTGTGCTGAAAAAAAATCCTTTGACAAAATCCAACCGCCTTCACTCTAAAAGTCTTGGAGAGATCAGGAATACAAGTGACATACCTAAGCAAAATAAAGGCAACTTATATTAAGCCTACAGCCAAAATTAGATGAAATTGAGAGAAACTCAAAGCAATTCCACTAAAATCAGGAGTTAGACAAGGCTGTCCACTCTCTCCATATCTATTCAATGTAGCACTTGAAGTTCATGTAAGAGCAATAAGACAACATAAAAATATCAAAGAGATACAAATTAGAAAGGAAGAAATCAAAGTATCACCGTTTGCAAATGATCCGATAGTATACATGAGTGACCCCAAAATTTCCATGAGGGAACTCCTAGAGCTGATGAATACCTTCAGTGAAATGACTGCATACAAGATTAACTCACAAATATAATAAGTATCCCTCCTATATACAAATGACAAAAGGAACGAAAGGGATGTCATGCAACTAATATACAAACCTTAAAGATTTCATACACATTTGTACTACTATGGCTTGAACTGGGCTATTTTTCATACAAGCTGCTTCATATAGATGGTCCATCTCAGTCTCTGCATTTTCCTTCTACTCTTACCAAAGTCTTCATTCATCCTGAACAAGTTATGCTGAACAGCAATTAGAAGCAAGGTTGCCTGGAATTAGGCAATAAGATTTTGTTCTATTCCAGGGTAATGATTTTATGAGGAGCTGCAGAAATTAGCAGTATTACACTATACTACTTAATAAATTTGCTTTTCCAGAATTTAATGAATGAACATCAGGTTGTTAACACTTGATTGCACTTCCTTAGTTACTGTTTCAGGAATGGGTACAGTATATGAAGATAAAATAACACCTCAAGAATGACCAATACTTGCAATATTATCCCATTCAACAAATAACATTATTTAAGAAAACAAAACTTAGAAAAATAAAATTGGTAATATAGTCAATTTTTTATATAAATTATTATAATGGTAGCAGTTAAAAGTGAATCCTAAACTGGGTGTTGGTGGTGCATGCCTTTAGTCCCAGAACTCTGGAGGCAGAAGCTGGAAGATCCCTATAAATTCAAGTCCAACCTGGTCTACAGAGCCAATTCCAGGACAGGATCCAAAGCAATATGGAGAAACCCTATCTCATAAAAAAAAAATAATCAAAGTGAAACAAAATATTTTACATTATTGAAAATAACTATTTATGTTACCTGTCTTGATACTTGATAATGTAAAATATAAATACATACCTTTATTAATTAAAAACGCTTTTTTTCTCAAATTTATTATAAAATATACTACTGATATTTATTAAGTTTTCAAAATACTGAAATTATCATTGGGTAGCATTTACATAAGGGTGGAGAGAACATGCTTCATGTATGTTCTTACTAAAGTGGCTTTTCTTTCTCTGTTGTAACATTATTCTCTCATGTTTGACTTTTCTATTTCAATCTCTGTCTTCATATAACAGGAAAGGGTATTCTTACAGGAAACCATTTACTGTATGTACAGACCATTACACGTGATTTCACATTTTATTTCATTTGACTTTCAAAATATTTTAATTTTATTATTTTCTTTTTAGTATCAGAATTTTATTATTATTGTAGCATCTCCATAATTTTTTCTTTCATAAGACATCTTTAATATGAAACACCTCATTCATAAATGCAGGAACACAAAACTTAATATAAATCCCAATAAATTTTCATAAAGAGAACAAATACATTTTAATCACTATCAAAATTAAGAAATAATACACTTATAACTCCCATAGCATCCAGCTGCCAAAAAAACATGGTTTAATTTCATCATATTTTTACATTTCATATACATGGCTTCTATCAATTTATATCACTTTGTATCTGATTATTTATTTTTAATTTTTCTAATCATGTTATATAATGTAGGTATAACAAGATAAAAAATTCTTCTGATGCATTTCTTGTTTAAACATACTATACCAAAAATTCTTTATCCATTATATTATTGATGACTTTTGAAACTAATT
Source organism: Cricetiscus sungorus (assembly GCA_030556225.1). Lineage (NCBI taxonomy): Eukaryota > Metazoa > Chordata > Mammalia > Rodentia > Cricetidae > Cricetiscus > Cricetiscus sungorus. The sequence continues at coordinate 20,899,858 of JANBXA010000600.1, read as the reverse complement.
CCAGTATTTGTTACCAAAGACAATGTTATGTTAAACATTCCACTCTGTATATATCTAAGTCAATGTGGTGGTATATGTATCTACATATTCAGCACAGAATCAAAAGAATTTGGCAATGATTATGCCAACATATATTCCTGTTTAATTTGCTTGTGTACTAATTTAGCAAATCTGGTATTCCTATTGAATTACATCACTGTAGCATCCTACTGCTTCCCTAAAAATTATTCTTGAAGAACTTTCTACATATTTATTGATTTTGTTGACATCATTTTTCTTGATTTGTCTAGTCAAATCCTATGCTATTTTCTTATCTACTTTCAGGTAGACCGACAAGATAGCTCAGCAAATAAGGCTCTTGTCTCTGAGAAGGGAACATAATTTTGATCCCAGAGTCCCAAATGACAGAAGAGAACTGATTCTTGAAAGTTCTCCTTTGACCTCTACCCACACAGACACATAAACACATACATACAACACACACACACACACACACACACACACACACACACACACACACACACAGAGTAGCAAATATATCCCAACAGGTATGCATGCATACATACACCTACACAAATAAATGTTAAAAAAAGAGTAAAAAAGATTAATCTTCCTAATAAACTTTACATACTGTCAACAAGAATCCTTTAGTGGATTTATATTCTCACAACATATTTGCTTTATCTGCTGATTGTAATTTTCATTATGTTAATGTCATCTGTGGAGATCACATTTTAATTAGTAAAACATAGTTGTATCAGACTTGGCCAAATATAATCCATCAGTGTTTCTGATAGATGAGAACACTGAAGTTTTATATTTTAGAAATCTTTCTCTCAAGATTGTAAAGAATTTCGCCATGCTTTCAAGAAGCGTTATTATATTCTCTTTTACATAGTCAATAATTTTGCTATAATTACATTGTCTGTAAAATTAAGAAGGAAGTTTATTTCATATTTTCTGTATGAATATTTAAGTCCCTCAGGAATATGCACAGGAAATATTATCTCCCTCTGAACTGCAGTACAACTTGGGCTAGCAGTCAAAGCTATGTATATAGCATCTGCTTTCAGATTTTAACAATTTTCTCTCATTCATTCTTATGGCCTATATTTCTAATCTTGTGTTCTAAAAAGTCTTGTCTTTTGTATATAAAGACCTGCCACTGTGATCTTGTTAAAAAGGCAGCATATGCTTTACTATATCATTTATACGGTTTTTGATTGTTTTTGATGTTTTATTCTTAATATTTATTTATGATTATTGAATGTATATATATAATCCTGTTACAAATATTAGTTTCTATTACACATTAGTTGAAAAGCAATTAATATTGCTGCATTGATTTTGAAAACTACAATTAAAATGTAGCATTAATTTTGATACTTGGTTTTATGTCAACAAGGTAATATATTAAATTGATGAAAATCCTGTTTTATATTTCCAATTATGTTTCCTTTATAATCATACCACATCACACTAAGTAGTCTTTCCTATAGTGTTTGATATAATAGTAGAATTTTGAATCAAAATGATGTTAAAGCATCAATTCTATATTTCATATTATACAATGCTGTGTACATTATTGAACCTTTTAACCCTACCTTTGTCTTTTAACTATGAGCTAACATTTACAATGTGAGTAATCTTTTAAATGAACAAAATATAGTGCATAATGATGCTAGATCTCCAAAAAATGTTTTTGATTCTATCAATTAGTGTGTTTGGTGTTTTAATTGTAAATATTTGCATTGTAGTAACTTATGGCTTTCAGAGAAAAAAAAGGCATATTTCTTTAAAAACATCAGTTCCCTGACATGAATTTTAATATTATAGTTCTACTCTCTGATTTATGCATGGCTTTTCCATCCCTGCTGTACATAATGCAGATATTATATATTAACTGCATGACATTTTGTATTTAAGGAGTTTTTATACATTCTACAGTGAGTCCATAATACTTTCATTATAAATTATGAATGCCAAATATACATTTGTGTGAGTTGGATAAACATAGATCTTTGATGATAATCAAGAGAAGTAAAACAAAATGAAGGGGGAGTTAATACATTTCATTATTGAACTGAAAAACTCACATTTCTCAATCTCTAACAATGAAACTAGGGTAACCAAACCAGAGTGGTGGAGTACTGGCTTTAATATAAATACAGAGATCAAAGGAATAGATCTGAAAATCCAGAAAGAAGCACTTTTATGGTTAATTAATTTTGACAAGGGTGTCAAAATAACCTCAGATGCTTAGGAACACACTCCAGAGCAAATGGTACTCAGACAATTGAATGACCCCTGCAAAAGCCAAACTGACCCTATGCTATATCATATATGCAAATTAGCACAAATAGGCTGGAAATCTTAAATAAAAATTAAACCCTCTAGATAGAAACACAAGAAAAATAGACAGGAATATAATAATATTTTTTCAGAGTGTACCCACTTAGTCCTGAGAGTTTATAGAGTTATTGTGGCTACCATACACTGTGGAATTACAAAATATCACAGCCATTGTCAAATAAAAAATGTATGGATTCCACAAAATGCTAAATATAGAGCCATCACAATACCTGGCAACTCCAATTTCAGGTATCCAGGGTCACTGACCAATCAAGTGTTTTAGACAGGCAAACTAGTAAAACAAATGCAACATATCTTTTGCAACATTAAGCAAATATTATGTAGCATAAACAAAAGTAACACATCTTAAACTAATATTTCACATTTTCCATTTTTGTATAAATAAAAATGAAATGTTTTAACTTTAACCTAGTAAAACTATACACAACAAAAACTGTTATTAAATAAGAATTAATTAACAATATTCAGCCCATAGGTATTTAGCAAACTTGGAGAAAATATTTAATTATCTGTCTTAGCTTAGTAACTCAAAAGTTTTTACCTAATTTATTTTCTATCATAAGTAAGGAAAATTATGACTCTACTATTTAGTCTTTAATTCCTTCAAAGATCCCACAACAATATAATATAACCCAACAGCAGAAACATATGGCACCCTGGACTCGGACTACAGCCCAAGAATACCTAGCAGACCCTTCTATAAAACATAAATTTTGAACAACTATCCTGCCTTATTTTGGCAAATTTCAGCAGTCAGTTTCCTATGCATTCTTCAGAATGTCTGGCAGGCTTTTCTATGAAGCAGGAATTTTGAAGGACAGTCCTACCTTATCTTGGAAGAGTTTGGCAGCTGCTTATGTTGTGTGTCCTGTATGTCCAGTTTATACAACATACTATCAGCAGCCAAGTCAAATCAGTTTATTGCCCAAATGGGTAGCCTTGCCACATTGAATGCAAATTCCATATGGAGTTTCTTCAATGCCCATCATCTCTTTATGAAGTAATTTGCTGCTGTCAGAAGCAGATCTGTCTCACTGTCAAGAAAATCCCTATGTTAACAAAACAATTTAAATGCCATATTCTGTATGTCTTTGAAGTGTTTGAAAATCATTTATCTGTCTAAAATATACCTCTTTAACCTTCAAAATAAGCCTAATATGACAAATTTGAGTGCTATAGCTTAACTACTAGCCTCTTTTCTTAATTTTACAGTGAATTTTTAAATAATATGCATCAAGTACAATATCCCAAACAAGAGTAGAAACATTTATTCAGTATAATAAAAATAACTTTAAACTTGTGTCAACATATCAAAATCAATGTTTATGTAAAATATCTGAGATTCATAGTTATACTTTCATCCTATTTCCCCATGACTCTCTAAATGATGACAAACAACCATAACCCACCATCACCAATCCCATCTTTTGGGAATGTGGGCAACATCTTCTCTACACTGCTTCCTATGCCCTAAGGCATATTTAGGGGTCACTGAGAAAATTGAGATAATGGCCAAGTCCTGAGAAGATGAACTGTAACCTTTTGTTGATATATATGATTTGTGAAGTTTCAGGATCTCTTCCCCAATCACACCTGACCCCTGCCAACCCTGAAGCAATCCATATCCTCTCATTTCTTGTGGGAACAAAAGCAAAACCTCTTCTCTAAGGCAACGCACTATTTAAATTCCATTTCAAAGTTAAGGCCTTCCTAAAATATTCTGGCTGGATTATTTCAGCAGCCCCTCTTTCAATCCTATGAGTTTTAGCACCTGTGCTATGCTTATCATCAATCAAAACATTCAAGGTCAATACAGAAACATACAGATTGTAGACTTCCTGTAATTTCCCATCTCTATGTGGCTTATTCTTTTCTATTGTTTTACTTCTTTCTTTAAAGACTTTATTATATTTGAACTATTTATTTTTTTCTATGACTGTCTATATCCTTTCTCTCTTCTTAAACCCACATATATTGTTAAATCCAGTGTAATGTAATTAGATGTTTTTCTGCCATCTGGACCTGTTTTTTTTTTTATTATTTTATTTTATTTTTTGTCTGCATGAGCAAAAACAACTGCTAAGCATCGCTTCTAGGAGTTCCATCTCTGGCTCCACAACTTCTTGAGTCATAAAAGCCAAGTCTAAATTTCATGGCCCAGTTGGGGATGCATTGGACCAGGAACTGCATTCAACCCCACAAAAGCTCTAGATTCTGAATACTTACACTGGGGCAGGCATTTTTTACTTGGGTTTCTGGTTTCCTTTTTAGCATGAAAAAAACTGTTTAAGTGCTCTGCTATAAGGCAGAATTTCTAAAAGAAGCCATATTCAGTTGTTTGTTTTCTTTGTTTTGTTATGTTTCTTATGGGCTTTCTGGGGCCTTATGCATATTTGAGGATCATATTGGTATGGCACAATGTCATTGTGAGTTCTGTTTTGTTTTGTTTCATTCTTACTCTTTGGGGGACCTACCAGTCACCAGCTAGCTCCTAAATAATCACAGAGACTTATTCTTTCTTATTAATGCCTGGCCTTATCTTGGCTTATTTATAGCCAGCTTTTTTTATTTATTTATTTAAATTATCCCATATACCTTTTGCCTCTGGGTTTTTAATCTTTCTCTATTTTGTATACCTCTCTGTACTTCTTGCTCTGTTGCTGGTTGTGTTCCTGGGTGGCTGGCCCTTGATGTCTTCCTTTCCTTCTCTTTTCTCAACTCCTGATCCTTTCTTCCCAGATTTCTCCTCCTATTTATTCTCTCTGACCCACCTATCTCTGCCAGACCCACCTATCCTTTATCCTGCTTAGCTATTTACCTTTCAGCCCTATATTAAACCAGCCAGGTGTTTTAGACAGGCCATGTAACAGAGCTTCACAGAGTTAAACAAATGCAACACATCTTTGCATCATTAAATGAATATTCCACAGCATAAACAAATGCAACACATCTTAAAATAATATTTTACAATTTTATAGTGAATATTATTACATATAACTACATGTACATTCATATATTTCAGAGTCCTCATTTTATTACTTGTACAAAAGCCTATGTGTTAGATGTTGAAGAAATCTGGAGGGTTAGGGTATTTAGACTGTAGTCCTTCTTTATTGGCAGGGCATATATTAAGAGCACAGATATTACTGAACCATCTATCATCATTATTCTTATATCTACATCCTAGAATAAGATTTAACTTCCAAATTGAGTACACTAAGATATCACCAATAAAACAGAATGAATTTAACAGAATTCCGTAATAACACTGCTAGAATCACCAATCTTGTGAATGAGACTATTATTAAACAAGGATTATTGGAACACAAGCATTGAGAAATCAAGATAGTTCATCTGATAATTAACTGCTAAATAGCAAATACTAAATACATTGGAGATACATTAAAACAGGAATGATTTTTGTCATCATAGGAAAATAGAAGAGAATATTACTAAACTTAAAATTTTTGAATTGCTTTACACTGTAAGATTTTATCTAATATTTTAAACTGAAATTGATTGCAAATAACAAACTATGTTCATAAGAAGGACATAACTTTAGCTGATTTAGTTTTAGATTCTTCAGAATGGAATCTTATACAACCTTAAAAGTGCAACTGTTATTACCCAAGAAAGTTTACAAAAGCAACTTTATAAAATATTATAAGCCCACTAATCTCCTTTATCAATAGAAATTTGTGTCCCCAGTAATTCATCAAGTCACCAGTCTCAGCTCCATGGATGTTAAGCCATTGAGTAAGGAGTGCTATAGATTTGATATGGAGGTGTGGAGGAAGTAGAGGTACTGAGGCAATGTGGAGAATGGCCATGTGCACTCTCCTGAACTATGTGCAATCAGAATTATTAACATCACATACTTTCATTAACATGAAGTTTATGAAATGTACCTATTGTGCATTGCAAAAATAGAGCAAAGTATAAATAGATTAGAATCAACATGTGATTACTGAAATAAACACTTTCCTCTATTAAATGTGATTTCTTCCCTTACTGAGAGATTGCATAGATCAGAACAGCTGTTAGCATGTCTGTGAATGATTATCTTGATTGTTAAGTAATGATTGTCTAGCCCATTGTTGGTTGCATAAGAAAGGTACACAAATCTGAGAGAACAGGCACCAAACAGAATTCTTCCATGGTTCTGTTTCAAATTCATGCTTTTGTTTCTGCCTTGAGTTCCCTCATGATGGACTGTAACCTATAAGGTAAAAATAAACCCTTTCCTTTCCTAAGTGTCTTTTGGGTTAGAGGGCTCTATAACAGCAGTAGAAATGTAACTATGATACAGATCTCTCTCCCTCGTGAACAAAACTGTAGAAATTGTTAAGTGCATGAAGCTGAAATATAGATGGCATCAGAAAAATCCTTCACTATAAACAAGTTGGCTTCATTCAGCAAATGTAGAGTTGATTCAACATTCATTAATAGTAAATTTATTTCTTCACCCAATCATTTCCTCAGAAGAGTATGAGAGTTTTAACTATTTCACTTTGTCAATAATATCAAAATTCATGTAAAAATATGTTTCATGGGCATGAAGTTGTCAAACAATGTGTAGCTAGCCATTTATATTTAATATTTTGTAATTTTATTGTTAATTGGTACCTTTCAATTTATTATTATTCTTTACATTAGGTGATTTTCATTTTACTTTAAATGATATATTATACTAAGTATTTTATTATATGGTGTTGCAGGCATATAGAGATTTTCCTTGTGAAATAGAGACTTATGAAAACTCAGATGTAGAATTTAAGGGCTGAGAAAAGCACAAGTTTATATACCATAATTATATATTATGGGAAGTTTCAGATTTCACCTGCCTGGACATTCAATAGCTCATGAGAATTTAAGAAACCCTCTAGAAGATTCTTTTGCTTACAAAAGGGAACCTAATTCTTGAGGTTTGAAGACACAAAAGTCAACAGACAGATTCAGTAAACATTCTGCAGACCAAACTGTTTTTAGTGACCTGAGACATCATCCCACAGATGAGTCCAGCTCTGGAACTAGAGGTGAGAAATCACCTTTTCCATGGTAAAGACACTGTCTAACATTCCCAAAGTCTATGTGACTTTTTTAAACATTGGAGTTATGACTAATAGTACTAAACTACATATTGTAATCCAGTGTGCCAGTGTTTTACATAATTTTGCATTTTCTCTTAATTTGATGGCTTAGGAATATTAAATATTAACTCTGCTAAGATATTAAAATTGTTTGTTTTAAACTGAGTTCATAATTCCCTGACTACTATTTATTGTGTATAATTGAAACTTTCATTCATTATTTTATTTGTATGATGATATTACTTTTTGTTTCTTGGTGTGTGTGTGTGTGTGTGTGTGTGTGTGTGTGTGTGTGTGTGTGAGTGTGTGTGTGTGTGTGTGTGTGTGTGGTGTTATGTGTGTGAGAGATGCACCCACCCATACGAATACACAAAAGTCCAGAGTTCTATGGCTGGTGTCTTCCTCTGCTGCTTTCTACTTTTTATTTACTTATTTAGTAGGCAAGATCCTTCTGAATCTGGAGATCACTGATTGGTTAGAATACCTGGATACTATAGATGTGTTGTGTAGAAGAACAAGGATGTCTACTGTAAAGACCAAATCATTTCCTAGTACCTAAAGCTACAGAGGTTCATAAAGGTGACTTCTTAGATTCCCTTACCCTTTCCATCAGCTCTGAATTTGGTATAAGCAAATAAGGCTTTTTATATTTACTCTTCGAAAAAGAGACAGAGATATCTGCCTATCACACTGTCAATAGTCTGTGTAGAAAAAAGAAATTTCAACATGAAATATGCAGAACTTCTTTTGACCTGTTTAGAACCTAGCAATTATGTCAGTTGCTGAGTTTGTTGTCCATTTTCCAATATTTGTTGCTCTGATATATTCTGTTCATCCTGTAGAAAAAAAAATGCTTTTTCTGTGGGTTTTGTCTTTCTACACAAACATTAGGCATTGCAATATGCTGCTTATGTCTCTCTGAAACCAACTAGTCCTTGCTTCCCTTAATTCTGTTTACATATCTTGGCAGGAATGTTTTCTTACAAGGCAAATACAAGTAGCACAAGTTATTGGCCCATTATAAGGTCTAAAGTGATAAGTTAACTTCAGTTGTTTTAGCTATCCTCTTTTTCATTAAATTTTTATTTAAACTAAAAACATTCTTATTATACATATGAATCCCAGTTCTCTCTCCCTCCTTTCCTCCCATTATCCTACCATCTCTCCCCATCCCTCCTCCCCCCTATCCACTCCTCAGGGAGGGTGAGGTCTCTGATGGGATAATCATCAAAGTCTGTCACATCATTTGGGTCAGGACTTAGGCCTTTCCCCATGTATCTAGGCTGAGAGAGTATACCTCCACAGGAAATGGGCTCCCAAGGCCAAACTGTGCACTAAGGCTAAATACTACTTCTATTTCCAGGGGCCCTATAGACTGCCCAAACCTCTCGACTATTACCCAGTTCAGGGAGTCTGGTTTGGTTTTAGGCAGGTTCCCCAGCTGTCAGTGTGGAGTCTGTGAGCTCCCACTTGCTCAGGTCAACTGTTTTTATATGTTTCCCCAGAATGGTCTTGATGCCTTTGCTCATCACTCCTCCCTCTCTACAACTGGATTTCAGGAGCTTGCCTCAGTGCTTATATAGTGGAGAGTCTATCTTAATTCTCTTCCCTTATAATGAGACTGGAGACTACCTTAAATGGACCATAGAGCCTTCATCCAGTAGCTGATGGAAGCAGAAGCAGAGATTCACAATTCAGCTATCCTTTTATAGCATATGACTAATAGGCTTCTGTGATACCCTTGAAGATAAAGCAGTACCATTGTATATCACTCATATTAAAAAACAAAACAAAAACAAAAAACAAAATGAAAAAAACTACAAAAAACACTTTTTTCTATTCATGGAATCTTTTTGTTTGTTTTTGAGACAGGCTTCTCTGTGTGACAGTCCTAGGTGTCCTGGAACTGACATTGTAAACTAGACTGGCCACAAACTCACTGCTCTGCTTGAATGAAAGACCTGTGCCACCACCACCCACCAGCTATTCATGGGATCATTAAGCTCCATTACTTTTTCTCCCATACATTAAATCCCAACTGCAGTTTCCTCTTCTTCCTCTCCTCCCAGTGCCTGCTTCCACTTCCCCTATCCCCCATATCTACTTCTCCTCATTTCACCTTCAGAAAAGAACAGGTCTATGATGATATCAAACAAACATAGACTGCCAAGTTATGCTAAAAGTAGGCATGCCCCCTCATATTAAGAATGGACAAGCAAGAGGAAAACCATCACAAAAGCAGGAAAAGGAATTATTAGCACCCATACTGGAAGATAACAACTACATTTAACCAAAGTTCAGTGGGTATACATATCTTTCTTGGCTTCTGGGAGGACCACACATAGTAGTACAAACAGACACATACATATAATTAAGAATGTATAAATGGATCATCTGTACGTGAATTCCATGGTCTTAAACATGAAGCCATCTCTTTAGCCACAAACTGTTTTGACAAGCAGGTATGCTCATCTAGTAGCAAAACAACAGGCAAAAAGTGTTCATTTAATTAACAAATCATAATTGTTGAAAGAAAGAGACTTCGAGTCTGTTGAGTAAGGTCTAATTGACAGAGAATCTTGTTAGTTTTTAAACAGGAGGAAATTATAGGACTGGAATAAGAACAGACTTTCTAAAAACACTTTGGGTATGACTCTCACGTGAATCCTCTTGACATAGCTCCTAGCTTCAGGTTGAAAGTCCTTTCTGACTAAAAATGTTCCCATGCATTTTTTTTTGCAAAGACTCAAGACACTTGAGGAAGACAAGTAGAGTACTTTATGATGAATTTAGTAAAAGAGATGTACTCAACTCTCATAACCCATAATACTCATCTCTCCACACATTTTTGCATGAATTTTTCTATCAACATTTAAATTTACTATTAGTGGTTAGCTAAACACACCCTCCATGTATGTTGCTTTGTAATCCATTTAATCAAATATAGAAACTGTATCTTTTTTCAGTTTTACAATATATTATATTTATCACTATGGAAGCAACACCATTTTTGGACCACTTAAGAAAAGTAATACTAACTTGAAGAATTTTTTGCAAGGATTTTGAGGAATGGATAAATTTAGAGACTTGAAAATATAGCTATATGGTTATTGGTGAAATACAGACAAAGTCTAACTAAACCTCAGGTGTTCTGTTTGGAAGACAGGTAAACATTGAAAGACATGCTCTAGTGTAGAGAAGATGGAAAGTTAGATCAAAAAGCGCATGTTCCTGTCAGTCTTCCAGCTTTCATTATGACCTAAGTATCACCAATCAATTTTTTTCTATCAATTTTTTCCAGAAAATAGTTAATGTTGTGTTTCCATATTCCTAAATATAGAATCAATGCATATTTGCTTTTCAAAGCTGTTAGCATGCAATCCTGCAGAAGAAGAGGCAGAAAGAGTTGAAGAATCAGAAGCCATGAAGGACACCAAGAAAACAAGGCCCTCTAAATCAAGAGAATCAAAGCATATATGCATACATACATACATATGTACATATATACATATACATACATATGTATATGTATATGAATTCACAGAGACTGAGGCAGCATGCAGAGAGCCTGCAGGGCTCTGTACTGAGTGGTATCCTAGAGCTGAAAAGAAAAGTGAACATATGTCCCCATCCTTTCTCCAAGGGGGTTTTACTGAGCAAGCAAACTATTCATAAGGGCAGGTCACATGCCCAGCAGAAGATGGCCAACAGAAAACAACTCCAATGGTATCATTGGGGGTTCCTTGTTCATAATGTCATATCAAAGCTTTTTTTCTTCAATTTTAGTGTGTCTGTGTGTATATTTTTTTCTAATTTATCTTACAGGTCCTTTGTGTATACATTATAGCTTCCAGTTTAGGGTTTTTATTGAATTCCCAAGGGTGTGAACAAGAGGTTCTTGCATATATGTCTTTTCTTCTTTTTTTTCCTTCTATTTGCTTTGTTCTATTCTGTTAGGTTTTGTTTTATTTTATTTCAATATTCTTACTTAGAATGCTGCTCGTTTTCTGGTGACAGGCCAAAAGGAAGTAAATCTAAAGGGGGGAAGGAGAGGAACTGGGAGCACATATTGCATGAGAAGTTAATGCTATTTTCAATAGTTTACTAGGTAGGTAAGATACTCAGAAGTTTAACACTTAGAATAAGCTTCAAAATTCTTCAGTTCAATTACTTGAAGAATGATATAATTGTTTGAAAAAATATGATGAAGCCATATTAACTTGAGATTATAAATTAATAAATTAGAATTTGTGGCAATTAAGTCTTTTAGTTATGTGTAATACAGTATAAAATACAACTGGATCTAGTAGAAGTGATTTATAATTAAAATAAATTTCATTATAAAAGATTCAGGCTAATATGGTTAATCTTTCCTTTAAGACCTCAATATATTGCTTCATCTAAAAGTTCTCAGTCTCTAGGTTATAAATTTATTATTTTGGGTTTTTTCTATATCTGAATGGGAAATTTTTAAATTAGCAATAAAAACTGAAAATATAGGAAGGCATTAAAATAACATGCAATAGCATTAGTTACTACTTAGATATTTCTACTGCATCTAAACTTTCTAATTTCGGTTTTGATATAGCCTTTATTCCAGTCATAGACATTCTCAAATAGCTCCTACTGAGAGCCAGTGCCAGAGTTTTTGATAATGAAAGATGTAAACATGCTGTCAAACCATGCAAAGTTGCCCTCTCCCTGTACTCAGAGCTTTCTTAGCTGTGAAGGTAAAAGAAGATGCAATTAGAGTAACCCACTAAGAGCTCTATCTGCCACCTGCCATTCTCCGATGCCTGCTGATAAAAGTGAGGTTTTAACTTGCAGATTTTCTTTGATAGACTAGAATTAGGAAAGTTCCCCTCTAAAGAGATGCTCCAGCTGCCACATGGGGATAAATATAGATCAATCAAATCAAAGTTTGGCAATATGGATGTGTAAAAGGCATTTGATCTGTCCCAAATCTTGTTATTTAGACAGAAATAAAATCATTAACTCATTTGTTGTTTTTAATCTTCCAAAGCTTGATTATGCTTTAAAAAAATAATGTTATTGGACCTGATTGTTTCTCAGTTCTCTCTGGAAGGGCAGACTTAACTGAGCTGTATATGTTAATTATCTGAGAAGAAGATTGTTTTCTCAGCCATGAATACAAGTTACCTAAAGACAATAGCACATCCCATTATTTCCTTGACACATGCAGGCAATGCTCGTAAGTCATAATTTATAGTCACCCTAGACAATTCAGAGAGCTCAGAATGAGCAAAGCTGACTCAATTACTTAGCAGCTACAGTGTATAAACTATAGTTAGGTCTTACAACCCCTAAGTAATGTCTGTTTAATATGGTACTGGGACAAGGTTATGTCTACAGGGATATGTAACCCAGCTTACCATTCTTTAACAGAAAATAATGATCAGTACACAGATAAAGATTTTGTCTGGGTCATGCAACTCCATGCTTTGAAGTTCATTTTTAATTAAGAAAGCACTTTTAGAAGAATGTTATATGAAAATAGATGTTGGCAATTATTTGTCATTACTCTTGACATTTCTGGATATCCTAACAGGTCTCAATGCTTCTTCTATGGGAAGAGGAACTGAGCTGATTTGATCTGAGAAAATGAAGTTCAGATGTTAAATTAGAAACAGATCAGGTTAGTTCTCAGTGGGACCAGGCCTGGTTGCTCAGGGTTACTTTGAACACTTCACTATTTTCTCTGTTGCTAAAAATAAATTGCCCCAACAACCTGACAACCTGATTAGCATACAAAAGTCACCTCCATTTACTGTGTATGTGCGTGTGTGTTTTGTGTGTGTGTGTGTGTGTGTGTGTGTGTGTGTGTGTGTGTGTGTGTGCTGTATGTGTGGTCACATACTTTCTCACTAATTAGCACTTAGGTAAAAACAAATAAAAATCCAAGTGCCCAGAGAGAAACAATATGTTGTTTGCTATTACTACTGTTTCCCTTTTCCTACAGGGACTGTTAGATTGCTCCATTAAAGCAATAATGTGAGTAAGAACTCTAGTTTCATTTTATTTTCAATGTACTGATATGGAAGGAAATAAATAGAATTTGAAATATGAAAAGAGAATGTAGATTTTATATATATAAAATCTTCAAATAATCTTAGTTTTTTCCAAGGAGTCAACTCTGCAGAGAGCATAATATGCTCTTTCACCAGGAAAGACAAAAATGCATTTTCAGATTGCCCAAGACCTGCCACTGTATCTTGAAAAGCACTAATTTCTAATAGTATCTGACCTGAGACACAAAATTTGCTCTGGAAGTTCAAGACCTAAAACTTTGTGTAGACGATCAGTATTTCACTTCACCAAAGCAGTCTGTGGTACGACCTAGGCCTGATCTTCCTTTGTACAGAGTCTTTTAATTCATGGACTACATTTCATGAGCAATAACTCATGAATCTTTACAGTAACCATACTCCATCAAGATTATTATCTCACATTATAGGTAAAATGAATGAAGGAGCTATTGACTCACTGGGGGTCAAGCTAAAATCAGTAGCAGACATCGTGAGCTATGAGAATGATATTGTGACTCGGAGGCTAACTCATGAGGTGGTTTATGAAGGCCAACTTTTACAATTCAAATTCTTTCCTGTCCTCTCCCAAACCTTGCCCTTAGCAAAAAATTATGGACTAAAGGTTATTATGCCATTTTAATAAATTATAATAAGGAACTTTCAAAAAGAAATCTTTTCTCTGTTGCTAAAGTTATTTTTTCTCTTATGATTTTCAACTTTTCAGAAGCAATCATAATTGGAGGCTTTATGCTTAAAAGGCACAAACAGGTTCAATCTTGATCTCAGAAGCATAGACTAGATATCATAGGGTGTTTGTTTGGGAAAGTGGGGTGGCAAAGAAACAGTGGTGTAGAGTGGGAGAAAGCAAAAAAAAATTTTTAAAAGATGTTATGAATTTATTTTAAACCCTAAAAGAAATGTGCAAAAGTTTCTCTCACTGATGAAATGAGCTCTTTACATATAAATTATATTGTAATAACAGAGCTCCTGGGTGGAAAAGAGTTCCTTCTCCTGCTGGCAAAAATTAAAATAATCACAGATGGCTAATGATCAAAAATATTGACTGACAGCTCTGAAGTATAAGACATGGGAATATTCACAGATGAATGAGGAATTCTCACTATTTCTTAAGCCAACTCTTAAACTTGGTTCAAGAAACCCACATGAAGCCTTTCCCACTACATATTGCAGGGTGTTTCACTCTACCTAGCACCGTGTCTTCCCATAGAGTCCCTACAAGAAAGCTAATGGAATCTTCAGTCTCATAATTAGGTTCACGTTTTGCGCAAAATGCTGGAGTTCAATAAGCAAAGGTGTTCCACAGTATGTACTGAGAGACCACAAAATCTACACACCCCATTGTGAAATATTGGTGGAAGGAAGGATACCTACTTTGTGGAAGTAGTTTTTTTTAAAAAAAAAATATTCAGTCATTGCTAACAATAACAACTGAATGTACTGAGAACTTGTTTTAGGCCAAATAGTCTTTTAAACATGTCACCAAATTCACTCATTTAGACTGAGAAAGTCGTTCATGAAATGTATTACATCATTATTCACATGTTTCAGATGAAAAAACTCAGTGTTAGAAATGAAGCCAGGTCATATACCACAACTTACAAGTTGACAAATTGGTGCTTCAAAATAGTTTTCGAACCTAACAGGTACTAAGTCGAAACACAGCTTTTGTATTATTTATAAATTTCAAACATAAATAGGCAAACATCCAGAGTAAAAGAAATAACAAAATACTACAAATTTAGTTGATATTACCTTAATCAAGTAAAACAAATTTAATAATGTATTAAAAGCATGTTGCATGTTTGCAGACTGAAAATACAAATAACATTATCCTGCACTTTTTGATGTCAGTATTACATACATATATGTACTTGAAAGGTATACATTAAGAACTTATGGTTAATTCAAATAAAATAATTCATATAAGATGGCAACATACACAAATGGAAAAACTAAATCTGTTCTACCTGGGTCCACATTGTCAAAGAAGAGTAGCCACAAAAGAAAGTCTTGAGGAATTTGCTAGAAAAGGAGAAGTTGAAAATGAGAAATTTGCCTAGAGTAGTTATGCACATGTTGACCATATTCACTTAATTAACAATTTTACATGAAGTAAATCTCATGTTACATTACAATACATGCTATAAATTTTATGCAGAGTAGAGTCCCAGTGTTAACAAAACAAATGTTGTAGAATACCATGAGCAATGAGTTATATTTCAAAAGGACCTTTGCAAAACAAACCTTCAAGTAGAAGTAGAATATATGGGGTTAAAAAATACTTAATGTTCATATCACAAGCTGAAAGACAGCAACAATGATGCAGTTAAGAACTGTTTAAATATTTGCTTTATGCTATCCTTTTCAGAATTGCTTATGATGTATGCTTTCTTCATTTGGATATTATTTACTTCATCTCAGACATTTCCAAGTCAACTCATTGTACTTCACAATACACTGAAATGAGTAAGGGTATGAGAAGCATGCCTGAGGCTATCAAAAACTCTGAGCTCAATTTCTACTTCTTCAAGTATATCTGATGAATGATGTGACAAAGGAATAATAATTAAGGTTGAAATCCTGAATACTAAATGAACTAGAAGTACCACTACATCCATTTTCAACAGCAAGAACACCGTTCTGCTGCTTCTCCTGTGCCTGCTCTTAACTTTTGGGGAAACCTTTTTCTGTATATTTTCCCTTTCTATCAAAAGTATCTTACACACTCTCAGTCAAGACAAAAACATCTGGAAATGTGTGTCCCTCTTTGGTTTTGTTTTGTTTTGTTTTTTTGTGTTTTGTTTTTTTGTTGTTTTGTGACCCTTCATAAAAAAAAATTGCTTCGTTCCTGTTATACTTCACACTTCAATACAGAATGAGATAATTTTAACATGAAATTGTTTTGAGCCACAAAACAGAATAATTTCAATGGAGGTGGGGCACTGTGGTAGCATTTCAAATATTGAGCTTATAAAAATATTATATATCATGATATACAATATTTGTGGATTTTCTTCAAATATCCACATACAAGTGAATAAAACAACCTGCAGCAAGTGACTTAATATTAATGGGATTCTAGTGTACAGATTTGGAACTATGTTTTTGTAGAAAAATCCATTTTCCCTAATGCTATAGTCGAGTCCCATATCTTACTATGAACATTTTGCATCAAATGGAAAGCTGTTTTATTTTCTCATTCACTCTATTTTAACCAAATTATGTTACCTTAATCAAGTAAAGTGGAAACCTTTGCAGTGAGTCTGAAACAACCTGTAAGTGGTCCTCTTGCTCTATTCCCTTTGAGACGTGCTATGGCAATTGATCCATTCTGATTTCTAACTTCTCATTGGGTCAATACTGACCATGTATACATAGTCACTTACTTGCTTAGATGTTTAGGTCACCACAATTGTATAGGTGATGTTCTGTGGCTCCTTCAAGATTCTTTAGATATATTCCTTTGTGTTTCTTCTCATCTTTCATCTTTAGTGATCAACATCATGAGCTCTTCACTTACTCTATTTTTTTCAAATACCCATTGCTTGAACTTCATTATTTCCAGATAATTTACTCATTTGTCAAATATTTATAGGATATTTATTCCATGCTAAGGACTATTTAGAGCACTTTATTCACATTGACATTTGTAATTATTTGCAGCAGCCCGGTAAGTCAGTATGTCCTTGTTGTACTAGGAAAGAAACAACAGCTAGAGTATATTTACCATCTTTCACCAACTTTCCCTTCAATAGCTTCTAGCTAGATCAGTTGCTAGTCATGGGTTTGAGACATTCCTTCTACTTTCATTTCATACTACTGAGTTCACCCCATTCTACCCTGTGGCCATCTTTTCCTTTAGCATGTTTACTCTGGGGGGGTGTTTTAGAGGGTATTTTTTGTTTATTCATTTGTTCTCTGTGTAGTCTTGGCTGTCCTAGAATTCACTTTGCAGATGAGGCTGGCCTTGAACTCAGAGATCCACCTGCCTTCTTGTAATCTCAAGATCAAGGAGCCTTGTAGTGGGATATTCACTGTGTCTGCTTCTGTGGCACTGATCACACCCATTGAGGGGTGAAGCCAGGGGCGGAAGTGACCTGTGGGGCTTGGTCTCAGAAGGAGGCAGAGAACGCGCTCTTTCTGGCGGAACACGGAGAGAGGAGCATCCAGTTTTAACTGCTGTGTTCATCTGTCTGTGTTGTGAGTTGTTTCTCCCTTAATAAACATCTATTCAGTCTATTTGTTTATTCTGACCCTTATTAAACCGCAATATCTGGTGTCAGAAGTGGGATCAGAATTTTCATGGCACCTGGGTTTTACCCAGGCACCACAGCAACCCTTCCCCCACCTTCCCTGAACGGCAGGTCTCTTGCCTAATCAGGTGGATACACCCTGCCCTAGAACTCCTTTTATCTCTATCTTGGCCCTGAGACTACTGCTCATCTTCTGCCCATTTCCTCAGATTGCATTCGCACAATTCCACACCCTGATTGTCCAGAATAACCTATTTCTGCACTTCTTGTGACAATCACACATCCTGATCATACAGATCCACCTATTTCTGTTTTCTAGACAATCAGATTTCAGAACCAACTCTCACATGTCAAAATTCCTCTTTTATATAAAAAATAAGACAATAAATATGATGAAAGTGTCATATTGTAAGGAGGTTGTGTATTCCATCAGAAGTAAATTTGAAATGTACTTCTGTACATTAGAAATATGTCAGTCACACAAAAATTCCTGCCAGGAAAAGCACACCCACCCACAATTCTGTATGAGAGATCAGGCTAAAAGAAGCATGTAACCCCAAGCTTCTGTAGCACTTTCAGCTAGGGGTGATGGATATGGCACAAAAAGAGTCAATTCACACACCAGGTATCTGCCCACAATGAGGTCTCACATTGAGTCTCAAGGATGATAATGATCTGACTCCACCAGAACACCTGCTTCAGGAGTGTAGGAGTGCAGGCCTGCAGGGAGCCAGGAGTGAAGAGGAAATGGGAAAACTGGCATATAAAGAGATCATTAATGGCATATGACAGGTAAGGGTGAAAATTCCTTCTCATCTAATTAAACAGATGTCATACCCTTAAGTGAAGACTAGCACAGTTCAGAAATATGAGTCAATTTGAATGCTGAATGGCCATTTTTGCTATCCTAGAATCCCTCTATGCGTTTCTATTCTTCAATGAATCTTACTGATTTACCTAGAGCTAACACATCTCTTCATTATTTGAAAAAAAAATTGAGTATCTGTTTCTTTAAATTTAAAATGAAAATATATTATAGAAAAACACATAAAATAAAAGGAAGAATTATAATAGTTAAAAGAAAACGTGAAGTATAATGATGGATATTAACAGGCTATGCATTTTTATTTTTTTTGGTTTTCTGAAACAGGGTTTCTCTGTATTGCTTTGGAACCTGTCCTGGAACTGGCTCCATAGACCAGGCTGGACTTGCAGTCACAGACATCCACCTGCCTCTGCCTCCCAAGTTCTGGGATTAAAGGCATGTTCCACCAACACCTGGCTATAATAGGCTAATCATTTAAGTCAAATCAAAAAATTAGCATACCAAAGTAAATAAAATAAAAGACTTTTAGTAATATTTCTTACACAATAGAAATGGCAGGTATTGGTCAGGTGAAAAAATGGACCCCAAAAGACATTTCACCATTTGGTTTCTGTGGGGTAATGTGGGCACAGTCTACATCAAGTGGATGGTAGCTGTAGTAAGAGACTAGGGATGAGATAAAGGTTTAGCTGCAACCATTGCTGAGCAATGCCTGTGAGTTTCTGGAAAATAGAACTGCACACTTAGATTCTGGAAATAGCTGCCACCAAATAAAATCACAAAATATCTTCACCATTTTGGACATCAAAACACATTTGGGTGTTGCACATGTAGACAAATAGTAAACAACCACAAGCAGTGCACACTTTTTATGTCCAAAAAAAGAAGGAACATTTATTCAAATAGAAATTAAACATTTTTTAGTTATGGTTAAATTTAGTTATTCTCATTCCCTCTCTCTCTCGCTCTCGTTCTCTCTCTCCCTCTCGATTCTTATCTTCTTTTAGATTTATTACAGAAAATCTTTTTTTTAACCCATTACCTCCCTGGAGTTTTCTGTAGTTAGAGACTTCCTAAAAAGGATGAAATGAGAGAGGAAGGCCTGAGCTTCAGGCCTGGAAGCAGCATCAGAGGAAGGCCTGAGCTTTAGGCCCAGAGAAGCATCAAGGGAGCCATGAGCCTCAGACCCAAAAGCAGTGTCAAAGGGAGGCCTAAACTTCAGACCAAGAGCAGCAGTGTCATAGAGAAGATCAACCTTCAGGCCCAGAGCAGAGTTAAAGGAGCCACAAGCCTCATTCCTGGGAATGGTGTCAGAGGGAGGCCACAGCATCATATCCAGGATTGAGGAGTGATCACTAGGTGAAACAGCAGCAGAAGTTTCAAGTAGTAGCTTTCTGAAACTATTCCAAAAATTTCCTCCATGTAAAAGCACCTGTGTCCCAGCCAGTATCCACTGCTATTTCTTGGTTGGAGATACCCTGCTACTACATCAACCACTGGAACCTCAGCCCCACCTAGACCTCCAACAGGAGGATTATCCATCAGAGCTATAGTCCTACCTGTACCTCAAGGAGTGACCAACTGAGCATTGACCACACTTTCACTAGGAGTAGCTCTATTCTACTTGTGCCTGAAGGAGCAGTCAATGAGGACACAGCCACCATCTATACCAAACTGAGAAAGAGAGAAATCCTTAAGCACAAGTCCCACCTACACCTATTAGAGGAAGAGATACATAGACAGCAAAGAAAGAACACAACAATATAAAGACTAATTATTGTAAATAGTGACGCTACAACAGCAAAACCTGAACATCTCAACACAGATGAAGTAGAATAAAACTACCTAAAAAATAACTTTATAAGGGTGATATAGGCCCTTAAAGAGGAAATGAAAAATCCCCTTAAAGAAATGGAAGAAAGACAAACAATAATATTGGAAGATATTGGCAAATCCCTTAAATGAAACCAAGGAAAAGCAATCAAATAAGTAAACCCAATGATTCAAGACATGAAATCTGAAATAGCAGCAATAAAGAAAACACAATCTAAGGGAACTCTGAAGATGGAAAATCTGGTTAAACAAGCAGGAACCACAAATGCAAGCATAAACAACAAAATACAAGAGATGGAAGAAAGAATTTTAGGCACTGAAGATAATTTATAGTAAATAAATTTATTAGTCAAAGAAAATTTTAAATCCAAAAAAAAAAATACTTAACACAAAACATGCAGGAAATCTGGGGCACCATGAAAAGACCGAACCTAAGAATAATAAGGATAAAAAAGCAGAAAAAGTCCAACTCAAAGGCATAGAAAATATATTCAAAAACATCATAGAAGAAAACTTTCCCAACCTAAAGAAGTAAATGCCTATGAAAATACAAACAGAACACTAAATAGACTGGACCAAAAAAGCAAAAGTCCCCTTGCCACATAATAATCAAAACAATAAACATACAGAATTAAGAAAGAGTATTAAGAGCTGAAAATGAGAAAGGCCAGGTAACACTTAAAGGCAGACCTGACTTCTCAACAGAAACAATGAAAGCCAAAAAGTCCTGGTCATTTGTTATGCAGACACTAAGGGACCATAGATGCCAGCCCAGACTACTTTCCCTAGCAAAGCTTTCAATAATCATACATGTAGAAGACAAAATATTCCATGATAAAACCAAATTTAAACAGTACCTACCCACAAACCCAGCACTACAGAAAGTACTAGAAAGAAAACACCAATAGAAAAAATCATGCTGGTATAACTGTCTGTGAACGTGTTGAATGGTGCAAAAATACATCCATATCAATCACCATGCACAAAACTCAAGTCCAAATAGATAAACACATTGTGGCTGAATACAAATCCAGCCACAATGAATCTCATAGAAAAGAAAGTGGGAAATACATTTGAACATAAAGGCACAGAAGACCATTCCTAAATAAAACACCAGTAGCAGAGGTACTGAAAGAAACAACTAATGAATGGGACCTCCTGAAACTGAGAAGCTTCTGTAAAGCAAAGGACAACGTTAACAACACAAAAGGGCTCCCTACAGAATGGGAAAAGATCTTCACCTATCACACATCCAACAGAGGGCTGATCTCCAAAATATACAAAGATCTCAAGAAACTAGATATCAAACTACCAAATAACTAAATTAAAATTGGGATACAGATCTAAACAGAGAAATCTCAACAGAATAATCTTACATGTTGGAAAGATACTTAAGGAAATGTTCAGCATCCTTAGTCATCAGCTTTCATCTTACACAGATCAGAATGGCTAAGATCAAAAACACTAATGAGAACTTATGCTGGATAGGATGTAGAGAAAGAGGAACAATTGTTTATTGCTGGTGGGATTCCACAGTCAGCCACTGTGGAAATCAGTATGGAAATTTTTCAAAAAATTAGGGGCCAACCTACCACAAGACCCTGCAATACCACTGTTGGGAACTCAAAGGAGGCACATTCACACCTCAAGGACATTTGCTCAACTATGTTCATAGCAACTTTATTCACAATAGCTAGATCTAGGAAATGGCCTAAATGCCCCTGAAGTGAAGAATGGATAGAGAAAATGTGGTATATTTACACAATGGAGTACTTGCTA
Organism: Cricetiscus sungorus; assembly: GCA_030556225.1. Lineage (NCBI taxonomy): Eukaryota > Metazoa > Chordata > Mammalia > Rodentia > Cricetidae > Cricetiscus > Cricetiscus sungorus. The sequence continues at coordinate 20,877,636 of JANBXA010000600.1, read as the reverse complement.
CTCAGTGGTGGGAAACAATGACATCCAAAAACTCCCAGGCAAATGGGCAGAACTAGAAAATAACCTTCCTGAGTAAACTAGAAACCAACCCAAATCCAGAGAGACTAATATAGTATGTACTCACTCATAAGTAGACACCACAAATAAAGCAAAAGATATCCAGCCTATAGTCCATAACCACAGAGAAGCTTGAACCATATTCCAGAAACAGATGGAAGCAGATGGAGAAATCTATAAAAAACCAATGGCTCAAGCTCCTGGAGTACAAGCAAAGTGAGGAAAGAGCAAAGATATGAACAAAGGAGTCAAGACTGTGATGGCAAAACCCACAGAATCAGTTGACACAAGCTAGTGAGAGATCACTAACTCAGATCTGACAACTGGGAAAACTGAATAAGATTTAGACATAGAGCAAAGGATTACCAGCCTACAATTCACACCACCAGAAAAGCTAGGAAACAAGACCCTATGAGAGACACACATGGTCCCCTGGAGAAGAGGAAAGGGAAAAGATCTCCTGAGCAAAATGGCAGTGTGGAGAAAGGGGAGGGGAGGTTAGGAGAATGAGGAGTGGAGAAGAGGAGGGGAAAGGTGGGCATGAGGGAACAGGAAGATTGACACAGGGAAAGAACAGAGGAGAACAAGAAAAGAGATACCATAATGGATGGAGCCATTATAGATTTAAGGAGAAATCTGGTACTAGAAACATGCCCAGAGATCTACAAGAATGAACTCAACTAACAATCTAAGCAATTGTGGAGAGCCTATCTTTGAGGCCCTTCCACAATAATAAGATTTACCATATATTCCATTCTAGAGCCTTCATCTAGTAGCTGATGGAAGCAGAAACAGACACCCACAGCTAAACACTAGCCAAACTCCTGGAATACAGTTACAGAGAGGGAGGGGAGAAGTGATGAGCAAATAGGTCAAGACCAGGCTGGAGAAACCCACAGAATCAGCTGACCTGAACAAGGGGGAGTTCATGCACCCCAATCTGATAGCTGGGAAAGCAACATAGGAGTGACCTAGCCCCCCTGAATTAGTGTGTTAGTTAGGATGCCTGGGAAGTCTATGGGGCCTCTAGTAATGGGTAAGTATTTATTCCTAGTATAAAAATGGACTTTGGGAGCCCTTTCCACATGGAGGAATACTCTTTCAGCATAGACACATGGAGGAGGGCCTGAAGGAAATGATATGACAGACTTTGAAGACTCCCTATGGAAGGCCTCACCCTCCTTGGAGAGCAGAAAGAGGATGGGATGGGGATTGGTAGGGGTGGTATGGGAGGATAGGAGGGTGAGGGAACTAGGATTGACATATAAAACCACCTTGTTTCAAATTTAAATTTAAAAAAGGGGGAAAAAAGACTGAACTAGACTGCCTTAATATAGGTGACAATGTTTGACTGGGAGAAGTAGGTCCATAATCTAACATTAATACACAAACTGGCTTAGTGGAACTCATTCTATATGGAGAGATACATTGCACAGCCTAGACAGTGGGATGTGGGGGCTGGAGATGTGCCTTGGTCCTGCCTGAAGAAGTTAATGGGACAGACTTAGTAGAATTCCTAGGGAAGGACTTACTCTCAGAAGAGCAGATGGGAGAGGGGGGAGTGAGGGAAGTAGGAGGAGAAGTGGGAGGGGAAACTGGAATTGGAATGTAAAAAGTAAATTAATAAGAAAACAGAAAAAAAAGATGAATGAAATGCACATAGAATTTAGGCACACACGTAGCACATACAGACATGCAGACCAAATGTCCACACATTTATACTCATAGAATTTGAGGAATTTATATTCCTCATAAACAATAAAGATCTTTGTAGTCTCTGTATTTGAAAACTGCCATTTGCTACTCTAGGTTCCAGGACTCATTTCCTTTGGAAAATGATAGTCTTCAGTAAATACAAAACCTTTGGCACCATACCATCTGGATCCAATATCTGAAGTAATTTACACATGCATGGTGTATATGAAATAATATTTTCAATTTTGAATTATTTGATGTCAGATATCTTTTCTTTTGGTAGGCTATGAATATGTTTATTAAGAATGGTTAAGAAAGAAATTGATTTGGCCAATTGCTAGGAAGAATACAGCCAGGCAGGAAATTCAAACAGAGATAGGGGGATAAGAAGGATAGAGTCAGGGACATGACAGCAGCTGCTGGGGAAAGCATGTGGGACTAGGAAAATTGAGTCAGGGGAGGAATAAGCAAAAGAAAGAGAGAGAGAGAGAGAGAGAGAGAGAGAGAGAGAGAGAGAGAGAGAGAGAGAGAGAGAGACCATAAAAGAGGGAGAAATTATAGGTTTAAAGAGAAAACTGACTCTAGAGCAATGTCCAGAGACCTACAAGACTGACCCCAACTGACAATTTGAGCAACAGTGAAAAGGCTACCATAAATGTCCTTCCCTAGTAATGAGATTGATGACTAACCTATCCACCATCATAGAGCCCTCATCTAGTAGCTGATGGAAACAGAAGCAGACACCCGCAACTAAACACTGAGCCAAACTGGAATCCAGATGCAGAGAGGAAGGACAAGGCCAGGCTGCAGAAAAACAGAGACAGTAAACCTCAACAAGGAGGAGCTAATGGGCCCGAAGACTGATAGCTGGGAATCCAGCATTGGACCTACTCATACCCCCTGAACATGGGTCTCAGTTAGAAGGCCTGGGTAGTCTGAAGGACCTCAGCCAGTGAAACCAGGATGTATCCCTAGTGCATGAAAGGACTTTGGGAGCACATTCTCCATGGAGGGTTATTCCCCTAACCTAGAGGCAGGAGGGAGGGCCTAGTCTCTACTCCAAATGACTTGACAGATTTTGTTGACTCCTCCTGGAAGGCATCACCCTCCCTGTGCAGTGGGGGGGGGTGGGATAGGAGGGTGGTCAGGGGGCATGGGTGGATAGGAGAGAGGGAGGAAGAGGGAACTGAGATAGATATGTTAAATAAATAAATAAATAAATAAATAAATAAATAAATAAATAAGAAACAAGAAAAAGGGAGTTTTATCTAAAGAAGCCAAACTGACTTTGCACATTAAGTTCAGGGTCTAAGGCCAAGTTATAAGTGTCATGTGTGTTTCCTTTAAGTATGAGAGTAGGAAAAGATGGAAATGAAGGCAGCACAAGAGAAATTAAAAACTATACAAAAACAAAAGAGAGGGGCTGGAGAGATGGATTAACAGTTAAGAGAGCTGTACTGCTCTTGCAGAGTTCCTTGGGTTTTGTTCCCACATTGGGCAAAGCACAAGCACAAGTCTCTAACTCCAGTTCCAGGGGACCCAACTGGGTCTCTACTGGCATTTGTACACATGTAGAGCACATAAACTCACTAAGGCATACATACACCTGATGGTTCTTTTAAAAACAGATAACCTTATAAAAGAGAGAACAAAAATGTAGCAATGCTATAAGGACAAGTCAAGGTATAAAACTGCAGAGGTAATAATTAGGTTAATGTTAATTAGTTTATAAATTGGGAACAGAATGACTAAGGCAGCGAAAACACTATCAAAGTAGGCCCAGTTGGAAACTCAGGCATTCTTAGCCTCCAATTGCCTACTTAGGCTCTTAGGCCATCTCTGAAACTCATAAATTATCATACATAGAAAAACAAACAAACAAACAAAAATATATGAGGTAACAAACCATTATCTCCATGGTAAAATTTAGACTAATAGGAATGGGTTAATTTAAGTTGTAAGAGGTAGTTAATAATATGCATGAGCCATTGGCCAAACAGTTTGTAATGAATATTAAGCCTCTGAGTAGTCTTTGAAGAATTGATACATGTATACAATGTAGTTTGAGCATATCTATCAACATCTCTAACTACTTACTCCCTGGTTCTCCAACACATGACCCCCAATTTCATGCCCTATTTTTAAAATTTTGAGATTTTAATATAATTACATCATTCCCCTTCTTTTCCTCCTTCCAAACAGTCCAATATGCTCCATGTTCTTTTTCAAATTTATAGTTTCTTTTGCATATATATATATGTATATGTATATATGTATATGTGTGTGTGTGTGTGTGTGTGTGTGTATAAATGCAGCCTGATAATTCTGTATGTTACTTGTATGTATGTTTTTAGGGCTGCTCATTTGGTATTGTATAACCAATTGGTATGTTCATCCCTGCTAAAGACTATTTCTCTTGCTATCAGAAAGAACTTCATAGTTACCTATAGTTCTTTATATAGGATTAAGATTTCATAAGCCTTCTCTTGTTCCACATTAACATATCTATTTTATTCTTGTCATCCATTTTCAGGACGTTCTTAGACAATCATGTTGTTGACTATACTATTTTTAAACAAAACCTACTGAGTGAAATTAGTGTTGTTCATATGTACATGTATGTAGAACTATCCACAGAATGAGCAATCTACGAACACACACACACACACACACACACACACACACACACAATGACTCTCCTTTCTCACCAGCCATAAACTGCCAATAGCTCTTCCACAAAATTATTTTATAAAATAGGTAAAAACAAGCCAGGGGTTATACTAGTTATTTTTCTTGTTATAGAGATAAAATACTCAGACAAAAGCAACTTAGGGGTGAAGGGTATTATTTTAACTCACAGTTAGAGGATATAATAGCAGGGAAGGGGTCAGATTCAGGAAATAGTTTGTTGTATTGCATCCATAATCAGGAAAAAGAAAGGTAGTTTTTGTATTGGCTAATTTTGTGTGTCAACTTGACAACAAGGCTAGAGTCATTAGAGAGGAAGGAGCCTCAGTTGAGAAAATGCCTCCATGAGATCCAGCTGTAAAATGTTTTCTTATTTAGTGAGCATTGGAGGAGGACCCACTTCATAGTGGGTGGCACCATCCCTGGGTTATGGTGCAGGGTACTATAAGAAAGCAGGCTGGGCAAGCCAAGAGAAGCAAGCCAGTAGGCAGTTCTCTTCCATGGCCTCTCCATCAGCTTCGGACTCCAGGATCCTAACCTGTATAAATTCATATCCTGACTTCCTTCAATGATGAATAGCAATGTTGAAGTGTAAGCCAAATAAATGCTTTCCTCCCTCAACTCACTTTTGGTCATGGTGTTTCATCACAGTAATAGAAACTCCAAACTAAGGCTTACTTTCTCCTTCATATAGAGTCTTGGGCCATAGAGAAATGCCTCTGTCCACATTTATGGTGGTTCTTTCTACTTCAGTGTTATCTGATCTAGATAATATCTCACAGACATATCCAGAAATTTGTCTTCAAGATGATTCTAAAGCCCATCAAGTTTACAATCATGTTTTATCATCATAACTGAACCCCTTGTCAACTTGATATTCCAATTCTCAAATCATAACCTTCTCCCTCCCTGTATCTATAGACTCACTGTTCTCTCATTTAAAAAGAAAATAAAAGTGTATTTAATCCAGTTTCAAATGTCTCCACAGCCTGTAAACAATTCCAAGACTGTTTAAAATATCTGGAGTACAAATTATTTCTGAGATTCAATATTAACTGTGAGCGCTTATAAAATAAAATCAAGTTGTATAACTCCAATATGAAATGGAACAAAGTACCCATTCCCATTCCAAAAGAGAATAATGAAGAAATGACAAAGAATGGCTAAACTAAAACTCAGTAGGGAAAAGTCCAAACCCTGTAGCTCCATGTCCAGCATCTAGTTTCTCAAGGCCATCATCTGGGGATTAGTGGGTCTGTAAAACTTTTGTACATGCAGCTTTTCTCAGTGGAATACCCTTAGTTCTAGCAGCATCATGATCTTGTGGTTTCCAATGCAACATAGGTTGCACCTTCAAAGAGTCACACTGGCCTCTCAGGGTCCTTGCAGGAATTCCTGTCTTTCACAAATTCTCTAATACTAGCATCGCTCTAGAATTATGCTGAAAGATTTCTCAGTCCTCAGAAGGCCTTTCTTGTCTGTAAAACCTGTACCATATAGGTAGGTAGTGCTGTATAGTCCTAATGTTGTTACTCTCGATTTAGGTTTCTTCCCTATTAATGAATTTTAATATTCAAAAGATGGAGGTATTGATAAGTACAGTCTTGTCCTCTGAATACCTTTTTTGTTGTCTCAATTACAAACACCAGTTTTCCTTTTAACGACAATTGATCTCTTTAACAATTATAGCTTTCGTCAGAGCTGCCTTGATTGTTACAATAAATTAATACTTTCATAATTTTCTCAGCAACTTAGGGAATTGCCTATCTTTAAATTCTTCTTCTTCTTCTTCTTCTTCTTCTTCTTCTTCTTCTTCTTCTTCTTCTTCTTCTTCTCTCTCTCTCTCTCTCTCTCTCTCTCTCTCTCTCTCTCTCTCTCTGTGTGTGTGTGTGTGTGTGTGTGTGTGTGTGTGTGTGTGTGTGTGCATATGTGTATGCTGAGCAAAATGTCATGTCTTGAGAGCTCTTCTGTCTTAAAATCCTGCTGCCAAACAAATTATTTCATTCCTCTTGTACTCATTCTCAGTCAAGTTCTAAAAGCACAGACAGAATGGAGTCGTGTTCCTTGTCAACATATCACACAATTGCTTTCTAATCTAGTTGCTAATAAAGTCTTTATTCCTCTGGGAATTTCCTCTCTCAAACTTCATGAGCCTGGTGTCCAATATCCACCTTCCTATTAACATTCTAGTCTTCAAATCTACCCTCAAAAAAAGGCCATTAAGCTCTACCTTCAGATTTGTAGGGCTTTTCTAGCCGAGTTCTAAATTGTCCCATATTCTCCTGAAACCATTTCCACTTGATCAGATTTATTACAGTAAAACCCTACTTCTCAGTAACAAATATCCGTATTATTTACTGTTATTGCCACAAGAAAATACTCTGACAAAAGCAACTTAAATGGAAAGGGTTTACTTCATCTTCCAGTTGGAAAGTATAGCCCACCCTAGAAAAGGCACTGGTTACAGGAACATGAACCACAAAGTTACATTGCATCTTCAGTGACAGCAGAGAGAGGAATGTTGCTACCCAGCTCATTCTATCTTTTAGTCAAGAATCCTAGCTCATGGAGTGCTGTTACCCACACTTAGAATGGGTCTCCTGTCTCAGTTAACTTAATATAGGGAATGTCTTCTATTGGTCATATTGGTCATCTTTCATTATTACTTTCTGATGAAAATGAATTATTTGTTATTATAAACAATCTTTGCAATGGCAAAATCTCTGTGAACAATGTCAGATGGATAATATTAAGATGTAATACAGTAGATTGTGGATAAAATCTCCTGTAACAATTCAAGAACCACGCACAATGATGAACCTCACATTGTAGATGAATAGAGATTATATAAAGGACTTCTAGCAGCTCTCCATTGTTCAAATTTCCATGCCAATACTCATTCCCAATGCACAAAGGCATTCTTTTCATTTTCTGTTAGTTCAGCACAGTAGGCCTTTAAAATAATGTGTCTGCCATTGTATCCTCTGGAGGTAATGAGTATGGTATTAACCTTACTATAATAACACATTATCACCATTTAGTTTCAGTTAGTTAATTTGTAAAACAATAGTGAAGATCCTATCCAACATGTAAGAATTTATTACTTACTTATTGGCACTGAATAAATACAGTGACCCTCACTGGAAATGGCAGGGACTTGAGACGAAACAGTGGTTTCCCACAGAGAAAGGGGTAAAAACTGAGAAGCTCCTGGGGAACTCAGAAGCAAAAATAGACAGGGTCAACACGTAGGCATAAACTAACAGGACTCAAGGACAGATTTAGGGCCTTAGCTGAAGGGTATATTTACTTTATCCAGTGCTTTATTCTATGTATGGACAATAAGAGGAAATGAGTTATGCACCAAGTTATCAAGTCCATAAGTACTGCAGAAATTAGGGCTCCCCTTGTAGCAACAAGGAAAATTACAGGAGTTTTGTTGCTTTTAAAAATAAAATATAAACTTTGAAATTTTAATTTAATTCTCACAAATAATCAAGTCTAGTGAAAAAAGTTTTATAATATATCTTTTCTCTGGTTTTTCTTCCTGTTTCCTCAGACTAAAAGTCAGATTACAAAGTCATTGACTTAAACACACATGCGTTCACGCACGTGCACATACACATACACATACACATACACATACACACACAAAAGCTACAAGTTTTACAAGTTCTTGTAAAACTCTGCTCAAACCCATGGTGCTTGAGTGAGAAAGAAAACAAAACAATGTCAAAAATACTGGCTTAAAATATAAATATTACACCAATAACTACTTTGGTTTTAAAGCAATATCAAATATAAGTCTAGTGGATTTAATTAAGTTCTCAGGAACTTTCCATGGGTTCTCAGAAGGCCATTAGAACTACAATGGTGACTATGTCCTTTACTTTATTGTGTACCAGAGAAAATATTGAATATTCACTCAAGTACATAAATTTTAAATAGGATAGTTATACATGTCACATTGAAAACAAATGAGAAGGCAGAACACAGACTAGCTCATTGACTTTTCCCAGTTGTGTCATGTAGCATCAGAACAATGCATACTGGTGGAACTTTATAAGCACAGCTTCTGGTGCTACTAGGAAGTATAATCTCACAGCAAACTCATGGATCCTCTGGCTCTTACATTCTTCCCACTCCCTCTTCCACAATATTTCCTGAGCCTTAGATGCTGGAGTGTTTTGCAGGTACGTCCATTTACACTGAGATCCACAACTCCTTAGATTGATTGATTGTGGTTTTCATCTGCTACAAGGACAACTGCCTTGATGAGAGGACACCAACAAATATGCCACATTGAGTAGGGAAAGTCTCAAACCTACACAAAGAATTATAGGTCACTGAATAAAGCTGAGAATGTGAGAGGTGTGCCTGCCCAGGAAGAGCAAACCAATTGGTTATCCAGTTGGTTATATAGAAATATACTTGTATATACAAGTACACATATGCATACAATAACAATTAAGAAACAAGAGGCCATAAATTTGAAGAATAGAGAGGAGTATATGGAAAGACTTTAAAGAGGAAAAGGAAGGGACAGGCTATTGGTGAAAACTCAGCCCACTGACAGAAGAAATCCCAAGCACTTTGAAGATACGAGTACCATAGGATGGTCACCAAGAACTGCAGTAGACTTGGAGAAAGAACCTGCCTGAGCCTGGAAGGTAAGCTCTGTGTGCTGCAGAGAGTAGAGCCAAAGAAGTCACCCAAGCCCTTTGGAGGAACCCAGAAGATCATTAGTGAATCCCAGACACTGAATGTTATTTATACTCTTGGTGTTTTTGCTTTCTTCAGTTTGTGTCTGTGCTCTGGATCTTCCCTTGTGAAGTGAGACGTTTTCAATTTCATTTTAATTTTTACCCAAGCCAACAGCTGAAAGACTGTGAACTTTGAAGATGTATTTTGGATTTTTAAAAGAAATTGGATATTAAAAAAAGACTGGAGTTTTAATGTATATGAATGTATAAAGACTGTGAGGCTTTTAAAGTTATTTATATTTTTTATTGTGACATTAATATTAGTTTGTCATCTTGGGAATAAATGAGAAAGTAAAGTTTCTAACTGAAAAGTGATTTGTTTGTCAGGTTGAAAAGTTGTTTGTATGGGATAGTTTTATGTCAAGTAGACACATGCTAGAGTCATCAGAGAATGGGGAGCTTCAATAAAGAAAATGCCTCCATGACATTCAGGTGTAGGCAAGTCAGTATGGCATTTTCTTAATTAGTGATTTATGGGGCAGTGCCAAGCCCATTGTAGGTGGTGCCATTTCTGGGCTTGTGGCCTTAGATCCTGTAAGAGAGCAGGCTGAGCAAGCCATGAGGAGCAAGCCAGTAAGCAGCACTCCTCCATGGCCTCTACATCAGCTGGTGCCTCCAGGTTCCATCCCTGATTTAGTTTGTCCTGAGGTACTTTGATGTGCAAACATAAAATGGATAAACCCTTTACTCACTAAGTTGCTTTGGTCATGGTGTTTCATCACAGCAATAGTACCCCTAAGTAAGACTTGCCTCTAAAACAGATTCCAAAACACATTATACATCTAGCTCAAAATGTAAAATGAAAACAAGGGGAAAAGAACCACCTAGACTGAACTCTCCAATGAGATCAGAATCTAGGTCTAGGTGAAGGTATAGACCAAGGTCTTGGAATAGTCCCAAGTCCAATGGTCTCTGATACTTTTTAGGCATTCAATTACTCACAGTTTGGTATAATTACATTAACAAGAATGTAGCATTGCAATGATGAATAAAAAACAATAATAACAAAAATAACACTTGTTAGTTTTTCCTGTACCAGGAAATGGTTATAGCTAAAATGATATACTGCTGAGAAACCATGACAATTTGTGTCCTATGTCCCAACCACAACTCGCTCGGTATAGAACCACTGTTTAGCCAGTGGCCATACTGGTCACAAGAAGTCCAAGTAGGCTGCCTGCCCATGGACCTCCCCCACTCTCACTGAGAAACCCCCACCTTATCCCCAATTCACCCTAAACACACACACACACACACACACACACACACACACACACACTACCACCATCAACAAAATAACAGGAATAAACAATTACTGGCCATTAAAATGTCTCAATATCAATGGACTCAACTCCACACACAAAAATAAAAACTGAAATATCATCTTGATTGATTTTTCATTTGATGAGTATGAAGTGTCCTTCCCTGTCTCTTTCATTTAATTTTAGTTTGAAGTCTATTTTGTTAGGTATCAGATGTTTATATCAGCTCGATTCATAGGTTCATCTGTTTGAAAAATCTGTTTCTACCCCTTTACTTTGAAGTAATGTCTACCTTTGATGTTGAGGTGTATTTTTTTGTAAGTAGTAGAAGAATGAATCCTGTTTGTGTGTCCATTCTGTTTGTCTGTGCTTTTCATAAAGAAGCCAGAAATACACAATGGAAAAAGAAAACATGATGGGAGATGTTATTCTGTAAATATTTTCTCATACTAGTTAATGAATAAAGCCAATGGGAAAGCAAGATCGGCAGGGCTAGGAGACAAGGAGATAAGAGGAAGTAGGAAGGAGGAGTCAACTTGGAGAGCCCTGAGAGGTAGCATGCCAGCCTGCTCTGGCCGGTAAGATGAGCCACATGGAAATACTTAGGTTAGTAGAAATGGGTTAATCATTAAGACAGAGCTAACCGATAAGCAATGATAGTACGGCCAACAGGATTGTATCAAATACAGAGTCTCTACATATTATTTGGGGCTGGCACGGCAGTGGGACCAGGCTGCCGGCAGTGAGGAACAAAGAGTGGGACCTGACCGGCAGGAAAAAAACCTGCCCGTAACAAAAACATCTTCAACAAAAGGTGCTGGTCTAAATAGATGTCTGCATGTAAAAGAATGCAAATAGATCAATACCTACCAGCCTTCAAAAAACTCAAGTCCAAGTGGATCACAGATCTCAACATAAAATCAGTTACACTAAACCTGACAGAAGACAAAGTCGGGAACAGCCTTGAATGCATTAGCACAGGGGACACCTTTCTATACAAAACATCAATAATTCAGGCACTAAGATGAACAATTAATAAATAGGACCTCATAAAACTGAAAAACTTGTGTAAGGCAAAGAACACTAACAATAGAAAAAATATCAGCCTATAGAATGGGAAAAGACCAAGTCAGTATCCAATAGAAGTCTGATATCCAAAATACAAAAGAACTCATGAAAGTAGACAGCAGCAAACCAAATTATCCAATTTAAAGAATGAGGTACAAATGTAAACAGTGAATTCTCAATAGAGAAACCTCAAATGACTGATAAACAAAGAAATGGTCAACATCCTTAGCCAGCAGCAAACCAAAACTAATTTGAAATTCCATTTTATACCTGTTAAAATGGCTAAGATCAAAAACACCAGTGACAGCTAGTGCTGGCCAGGATTTGGAGCAAATTGCTACTAGGAATGCAAACTTGTACAGCTACTGTTGAAATCAATATGACAGTTCTTCAGAAATTTTGGAATTGATCTCCCTCAAGACCTGGTGTCCCTGATATACCACTCTTGGACATATACCCCAAGGACACCCCATCCTTCCACAAGAACACTTGTTCACCTATGTTTATAGTGCCTTCATTCACAATACCTAGAAGCTGGAAACAACCTACCTGTCCCTCAATAGAAGAATGGATAAAGGAAATGTGGTATATCACACAATGGAATTAAAAATAAATGGCATCATGAAATTTGCAGGCAAATGGATAGAACTGTAAAAAAGATCATCCTGACTCAGGTAGCCCAGACCTAGAAAGACAAACATGAACTCACTCATAAGTGGATATTAGCTGTTGAGTAAATGAAAATCATACTACAATCAACAGAATGAGGGGTGTTATGAGTAAGGTTTTCCCCTGCCAACCTCATTCCACTAAGATAGGTGCTCACTATCTTGGTCTATGTTCCTGCCATCCAGCAGCATGCTGCTGGCTTGGAGATGTGGTCACTGCCATTACCAGCTCTCACACACACCAGTAAGTTGTTAGCAGAGCTTTTTAAAATCCCTGCGGTTTTTTGCTGCTTATGCTGAGTCAAGAAACCTCCCTTAAAGGAGATGCACAATTTTCTGCTAGTCTCTAGCAAAACAGAATCCAACTGAGAAAAATGCTGCTACCAAGAAGTCTTACTTGTCTCTGTTATTTTTTTTCTAAAATCCCTTTTTAAGATTTTATCAAGTTTTAAGTGAAAGTTCTCAGCCCCACATTGGACACCATTATGTTATGAGTAAGGTTTTCCCCTGCCGGCCTGGTTCCACAGCCGCACCAGCCCCAAATAACACACAGAGATATAATGCTGTTGGCCAGTTACTTGTTTCTTATCGGCTAGCTCTCTTTTAAATATTAACTCATTTCTATTAATCTAAGTATTTCCACATGCTCTCATCTTACCGGAGAGAGGGGCTGGTGTTCTGCTCTGTCTTCCATCTTGGAACTCCTCCCTACTACTTCCTCTCTCCTCCTTGTCTCTTAGTCTTGCTTTCTTATTGGCCAACAGAGATTTATTCATTAACCAATAAGAGAACATATTTACAGAATTACATCTCCCATCAAGGGGGTGGCTATGTAACAAGGAAAACTTTATGGGGGTGCATATGTCTCTCTGGGAAAGGGAAATAGGTAGATTTTTCAGATGGACTGAGATGGGTGGGATAGGAGAAGAGGGATCAGGTATTGTGGAAAGAATGTCAGAGTAGAGTAAGGAGATATTATGACTGGAATTGGAGGGTATTATGGGGGAGGCAATATGGAAGGCGAGTGTAGTGGAAGCTCCCTGGAATCTATGGGGATGATTCTAGAGAAGACTTCAAGTAATGAAGGGTAGGGAACCTGAACTGTCCATCTTGTATAATAAGGCAAGACGTCCAGCCTGCATAGCTCATTACTAGGCCCTCTGCATATATGTTATGGTTGTTGGCTTGGTGCTTTGAAAGGACTCCTAACAGTGGGAGTGGGGAGTGTCTCTAATTCTTTTGCCTGTTCTTGGGGACCCTTTTCCTCATACTGGGTTGCCTCACCCAGCCTTGATATGGGGGTTTGTTCCTGGTCTTGTTGTATATTTCTGTGTTGTGTTCCACTGATGTCCCTGTGTCCCTGGGAGGTCTGCTCTTTGGATGGGGTCAGATGTGGTTGGAGAGGATCTGAAGGGGAGTGAAAGTATAGAAGGGGACTAGGAAGAGTGGAAGGAAGGGAAACTGGTTGGAATGTATTATATGAGAGATTAAATAAGTTTTTGTTAAAACATAAAATATTTTTTTAAAGTTCACTTTGTTTAATGTTTTGGGCCTTACCAATTTGTGTTGTTTCTGTATATTTTTTATAAAGACTCTCCTTGTTTGTGCTTGAGGTATTTGGAGAAAATATGTTGATTGACCATAGCTTGCTGCTTTGCCTTACCAAAGATAAATTTTCATATTCATATTTGGTAGAACTGTTAACCTATCAGATAGAATTATTAACCAATAAGATAGAATTATTAAAAAGTGAATTTGTAGCCACAGTACAATACTGACTACTCAGACATACTTAGGATCAGGGTGGACCTTTACATCTTGTCAAGATATCTAAGGTCATGATTATTATTTATGATGAAACATGTAATGATTCTTATGTTAACTCTGCTGTCTGGAGAATGATGCCAACTGGGTGAAGTAACATTTTCTGGGATTTTGTGCTTTCTATTAAAACATGGAGCTTCCACTGCTCCCTCTCCTCCCTCTGGGGCCTTCACTGCTTCCCCCTCCTCCCTCTGAAGACTTCATTGGTGTCCCTCCTTTCTCTGGAGACTTCAATAATATCCCTCCTCCAATGGAAGCCCTCACTGTTTACCCCCTTCTCCCTCTGGACACTTCATTGCTGTCCATTCTTCTTCTGGAGCCCTCAGTGCTTTCCCCTCCTTCCTCTGATTTATAAGATTTGAAATATCAAGAAAAAAATCCCTTAAATTTTGAGCATATCAATAATGGCAGAAATTATTTTAAGGGGACTGTTCTTAAAACAATACCTCTAAATTTTAACAATTATTAACCACTGTTATTTAGGGTTAGTTTTCTCTGCTTTTGTTTGGGGGTCTTTTTAGTTCTTGGAAGCAAGTAAACTGTTAGACAATATGTCTGTTTGAGTATATGTGTTAGTGTAAAACATGCTGAACCTTGACACTCACATCACTGGGCATGTGTGCTTGTATCAAAATATGCCTGCTCTCTTCTTGAGGAAGCTTGCTCCTTGCACCTGAGGTTAATAACATGAGACAAGTTGAAATATGACAGCCCTATTCCATGTGATTCTCTGAAGTCATGAATTTTTAGAAAAAGTTGGTTTTTTTATATTTTTTATAATTTTGTTTGTTTATCTGTTTTTCTTATTTTACATATTGATCCTAGTTCCCTCTCCCTCCCTCCTTCTCTCCTTCCCTCCATTGCCCCCCGACCACCCTCCCATCCTGTTCCCCCTCCACTCCTCTCCACAAAGAGAGTGATGGATGCCTTCCAGAAGGAATCAACAAAATTTGTTAAGTCATTTGGAGTAGAAACTAAGTCCTCCCTCCTGCCTCTAGGTTAAGGGAGTATCCCTCTATGAGGAATGTGTTCCCAAAGTCCTTTCTTGCACCAGGGATACATCCTGGTTCCACTGTCAGAGGTCCCTTAGGCTGCCCAGGCCTTCTAACTGAGAACCATGTTAAGGGGGTTCTGAGTGAGTCCTATGCTGTTTCCCCAGCTATGAGTCTGGGGGTCCATTAGCTCCTCCTTGTTCAGGTCAGCTGTCTCTGTGGGTTTCTGTAGCCTGTTCTTGTCCCCATTTCCTTATCACTCCTCCCTCTGTGCATCTGGATTCCAGTTGAGCTCAGTGTTTAGCTGTGGGTGTCTGATTCTGTTCCCATCAGCCACTAGATGATGGCTCTAAGATGCTAGATAAGTTAGTCATCAATCTCATTATCAAGGAAGGGCATTTTAGGTAGCCTTTCCACTGTTGCTCAGATTGTTAGTTGGCGTCATCCTTGTAGGTCTCTGAACATTTCTCTAGAGTCAGTTTTCTCTTCAAACCTATAATGGCTTCCTCTTTTATGGTATCATGGTATCTCTCTCTCTCTCTCTCTCTCTCTCTCTCTCTCTCTCTCTCTTTCATCTAGTCTATTCCTCCCCTGACTCAATCTTCCTAGTCCAACAGGCTTTCTTCTACTCCCCTTCTCTTTCTCCTAGCTCCCTCTCCACTCATTTAAATTTGAAACAAGCTTGTTTGCTTGTTTCATATGTCAAACCCAGTTCCTGCACCCTTCCATCCTCCCCTATTCCCGCAACCAACCCCCATCCCATCCCTTTTCAGCTCTACATGGAAGGTGAGACCTTCCATAGAGAGTCTTCAAAGTCTGTCACATCATTTGGAGCAGGGCCCAGGCTCTCCTGCATGTATCTAGACTGAGAAAGTATCCCTCTATTTAGGATGGGCTCCCAAAGTCCTAGGGATAAATACTTATGTATTACCAGAGGCCCCATAGTTTTAAACAAAACCCATATTACTTGTTTTGATAATATAGGACATGACTAAAAGTAATACCCTTAAATATTTATAATTTCTAGTATTTCTCTTTAAAATAATTTTGAGGGCAATGAAGTGACTTGAAATGCCTAATATTATTTCAAAATAAAAATCCAGCTTCTTTAAAATCCAGGACTTCTTGATTACAGGTGTTAGTGGAAATAATGTTGACGACAATCCTTCTCGAGGCTTACCTTTATTTTTCTTTCCAATGTTGATGTTTGAAATGTAGTTTTTGCTTGTAGAGAACAAACATGGTTTCTAAAAATTGTTTGCCAAATGTGATTGGAGGATTAAGTCCAGAACCTTTGTATGTTTAATAGTACTGCTAACCTTTGATTCTTTACTGTTTGTAGTTAATGTTTTTATTCTGCTATGTAATCCATTATATGCACAATTCTTTCTTTTGTTTTAGAATTTCCCAGATGTATAATTTAAATAACAAAAAGCCTATTGGAATTGTAGCAATAATTTGCAGATACAGTAAAGAGGAAAGCTATGGGGGTTTAAGCTTTGCAGCTTCTTATAGAAGCTTCTAAAACAATATTTCATATGTTCTTTTTAACAAATACTGTGTACAACCTTTAAAATGTCAGTGTCTATCTGTATCAAAAAAGACCCAGTTTATTTATGCTTCCTGTATATTAAGCAATCATGCTATAATAAAAATAAAATGAAGGAAAAACAAAAGGTATCTTTATATCTCCTATTGTAAAACTTTCTAGACTATTCCATAAGAAGAAGAAGAAGCAGTTGTGCTATCCCGTAGGGTTTTGCACTCTGAGCAGGCATTCTTTTCTTGTCATCTGAATCACTAGGAGTACTGGTTTCTTTGTTACAACTCTGGTGTGACTGTCATTACTATTCAAGGTTTTATCACTCTGACTTAGTTAGGGTTTCTATTCCTGTGAAGAGACACCATGATCATGGTAGCTTTAATAAAGGAAGAAATGTGCTGAGGCTAGCCTACAGTTTCAAATGTTTAGTCCATTATCATCTTGACAGAGAGCATGGAAGCATGCAGGCAGACATGGTGCTAGAGAAGGAACTGAGAGTTCTATATTTTGATCTGAAAACAACAGGAAATGATCTATAATACACTTCCTCTCTAAAGGCCACACCTACTCCAACAAGCCCATGTCTCCTAATAGGGCTCCTCCCTATGAGTTTATGGGGTCCAATTACATTCAAATTACAAAACACCGGTTACTCCTTCCACCTGGAACTCTTTTCCCTCAGAAGGCCATTTCCAACTTTCACCTATCTTTCTGGTGCTTGTACCAGTAACATTCTGTAGGGACTGGCTGTGGTCTCCTGCTTAATGCTATTACAAACCTAATGTTCTGTACCTGAAAATTCAAGTACATACAAATCTCCCTTCCCCATGCAATGCATTATAACTTATATGGTCATCATGCTTGTTGTCTGTTGACTATATTCTCCTGTGGAATAAAAACAACATGATAGAAAATTATCACACACTATTTTATGTAATTTATCCAAAGTGCCTGCAACAGTGTAGTATGTAAAAAGGACTAAATAAACAGTTATTGAAGCAATTAGAGAATTCTGGGTAAGTGCTGCCTGACAGGGGTACATTATTCTTATGGCACAGTCTGAGAGTCAGTCCATATATCAGTGCCTAACAAACAGTAGACACTTCACATGGGTTGTTGGAATAACAAGTAAAATAATAAATAATTAATACGGCCATTTTATAAGAGATAACATGTGACTTCTTTGGAGAACAAGTCCTGAGAATAGCATGAACAAGCTCCCCTTGTGACAAGATCATAGAGAAATTATTCAGGTACTATCTCCCTAAGAAGTTACATGGCCTCTGGCAGATGCATTTTCAAGTTAATCTTGGAGACAATGAACACCTATGATTAGAACAGGTATTATATTTAGAAAAACAAAAAGAATTTTCCATGCTGTATATGTGGACATTTCCCTAAATGACACATAATAGGAACATGGCACTGATTAAAATTCTAATGATAACTTTTCAGATAATGATTGCTTTGAAAGAAAGAAACTAACAGTCAACTCAGACTAAGAGTTGACACTAGCACTGGCCTTTCTGGCCTTCTTCTAGTAAATGATAAGATAGGTTTGAATAATTGAACTCTGTTGATTTACTATAAAATGGCCACATGCCTCAACATCATAAACGATTTATGTTGATATCTGAAGTAACAAGCACATAGAACACAGCACATCCCCATGTAGTGACAAGACCAAATGTGCTTGGCAGAGCTTCAGTATAAAAATTAGAAGGAGCTGATTTCATTACCACTCTGGTGATACATTTGAAAGAGTGTTAATGACTATTAATGGCCTAGTCCTCAGCCAGAAGAATGCCTGAAGTCAGGGAAAGTGGCATTTTATCTGCTCTTAAACATTAAAAACAGAGAGGCTCCTGCAGTTGCAGTGGTAAGTGCCTTTCCTGCTCTACAAATAATCACATCCTCTACTTATCTGAGCTTTCAAAAGTGTTTGAATTCAAGGCAAACCCAATTTCAACACTCTGGAGGTTTGTAATCCTTTGTCTGTAACAACCAACACATGAGGCTCTTGTCAAAAAGTAGGTGAACAAAATTATTTCCAGAAGGAATGTTTGTCTCTTTATCTTTGCATTAGAGAAGCTGTTGTTTTAGGTTTCATAACAAAATAAAATAAAGTAGAAAGAAAAGAAACAAGTTCCTTACTTCTTGTCCTGGTTTATTTTTGGAAATACCAATGAGTCCAAATGGCCTATGATGGAATGCACAGACAATCCATTCAGGTTGCTGCAGACAAAATGTGTTGAAGGCTTTTTGTTTTGTTTCTGCTCAGGCCCTACTCCCTTTTCCTTTCTTTTCTTTTCTTTTCTTTTCTTTCCTTTCCTTTCTTTTTTTCCTTTAAGAGACTTAAATCAACAAGTTATTAGTTGTGGAACGGAAACTTCTGTTTCAGAAAACACAACTGCAGATAGACAACAGAAAACAGATGCCAATTATTTGCCAATGGCTGCTGGAAAACAAACATTTTATGACATTTACTCTGCCTTAGCAGAGCTGCTGCTAATGCCAAAGAAAAATAAACTGGTCAAATTACAAACAGCCATTTTTGATGTGCAGGTTATTATCATTTGGAGTGTGGTTCTACACTTGACCATTCTATACCTAACAGTTCCTTATGAACTGATTCTCCATGTAGTCTTCTGTGAGCTGCAAACACTACAGTAGACTATGGAGGGAGATGTGTGTAGCTGATAAGTACAGTTAAATATATGCCATGTGGCAATGCCTTCTGCAGAGCCTTCTAATTCCACTGGTTCCTGATGCAGAGGCAGTGATGCTTGAAAATGAATTCCTTGACACATATTTCTATATGATGTGGTGAAAGTTTCAAATTAAATATCTTTTTTACATTGAACTCAGCTGAATTATTCATTGTTAATGTGATGTCACAAGCAATGCTTAAGCATTTTTCTTCCAGTAGTGAGCAGAGGCTTAATGTAGTCAGAATCAATATCTATCTAGACTCATATGAATAAAAATGTTCCGTGAACACTTTTGGATTAAATATCTCACCTTTGAAAAACATTTCTGAGGAACTCCACAGAAAGTAGCAGTTATGACAAACAAAACTTTAAATTTTATCAGTCCTAACACTCTGACACACTGGAAGGTTTGATTTGCAAACATTCATTTGAAAATCCCGTATAACATGCCTCATCCTCTCTTGACATAGTGATTTGAGCTATCTCTTAGGGTTCAACGAAAAGCAATTAATGCATGTTCTTTTATACTATGGATTTACACATTCAATAGTGTTATCAAATTTGTCACAAGTGTCTATATTGCCTCAAGAATAGACTTAATGACTCAGAAGAGAGATAAAGTACAGATTATACATGTCACTGAGTATATGTAGAGTGTATAGGTTGAAAAGATGAGGCTCAAAGTAAGTGAAGAGCATGTATTTCATCTTTAGTGAGTATTTGACTCATAAGAGATCACATTAAAGGCAGACTGTGACAAAGCCTTATTCTACAGTTCTATCAAATACTTGTGAATATGCCAAATAGGTAGTCAATGGAAAGCACTTACACAAGCAATTTACTCACACACATCCAGGCCTGAAGAGTATTCTTCCAGGTCATTTCATAAATCAATCAATGGTTATAACCAATAACTTGGACCCAATGAAGTATGAGGATGCTGAGTAACGGACATGGAATTCCAGTAGCATCTTTTGCTTAGATTTGTTTAGTTTGTTACTACTATAAAGAGCTTCTATAAGATGTTAGTATGTGGGGGAAACCACTTAATATCACAGGGTAAAAACTACAAGAACATCATGGTACACTAAAATGGAAAATGTAACTGTATCCCTACTTAATACTTAAAAAAGAAGGGTCACTATTTCCCAGCAGCATGTCTTCCTAACAGATAGCAATTTGGAACACCTAAGTAACTGTCAATAGACAAAAAGATACAGTCATGTTTGTCCTTATTCCCATCCTCTTTAGCAGTAGAATCCATAAGTTAGCATAGATTCTGGGAAATAAATTGGCAGTCCTGATGCCTATTTATTTAGCCTGCAAATAGCTTATACAATGTCAAATCTGACCACCCCACTTCACTCTATCTTCAGCCAAAAGAAAACCTCGCTATCAAGATAACACCACAGGGTATCATTCTGAGGTAACTATGTCTGTACTCCTACTTCCACTCTATCACATGCCCCAAGCCCCAGGGATGAATTCATGACTGCTTATTCAGTAGCAGTAAAATTTAGCAGCTTTCCTGCCTTAGTAAAAAGCAACTAGAAGAATGTCACAACCAATTAGAGAGAAAAGATAATTTTGTATTCTTTTAGAGGAAGCAGCCTCATTGGATGAATTGGATTCTGGACCACATCCCACTCCTCCAATCCATCTCCAGTCTCTAAGTATCTTTTTTGATTCAGATGCCTTTTCACTCTTTTACTCATTTATGCTCAGCCAGCTCTCATTTCCCATGTGTAGAGTGCTTCAAGTGTCTTTTAGCTGCCTGTTTTGTGTTACAACTCAATCAAAGCAACTCATTAGTCCTTGAGCACTCTATCAATTGTCCATTTAACAGCTGTCTTCAGCTCCATTTTGCTGAAGTCTCTCATGCAAACTGTTTACCAAATACATTCACAATTTTCAAACCTTTCATTAAATTAGCACTTATAATGTCCCAAACAGCTCACTATAATTCCTGCTTACATTTTCCTGTTTTTCTAACAACTTACCTGTCACTTAAACACTTCTTGCATTTTTTTGAAGCCTCCCTTAGACACTGAAATAATTTCTGATTTCTCCAACAATATTTTTACCACTTATTCATAATCTACCTGTGTCGTTTCTCTTGCTGGTGTTTGCTTTTTATGTTGTATTTATTATGAATAGGATTCTGGGTTTCAGAAGGTTTGGGAAGGGTAGTCTTTGAAGTCAATGTGGATTTGAATTCATTTCAGTAATTTTCATCTGTCCCTATGAATGAAAATATCCAACTGTTAGGATTCATGCCAGATTTCACAAATAAAATAATCGATGAAGAGCAGTTCTTGAAATAGTGTTTTTGTCCTCAGAAAATTTCTGACTTTAGTAATTACTTGATATTAAGGCTTTTGGATGATAAGATATATACACATCATAGTACACAAAAGAATGTTCTAAGAAACATAGATACATGAAAACATTTTCTTTATATGATCTCATTGATCCATCCTAAACAAATGTTAACAAATGATGAAGGCCTGGTCTATGGCATTTATATAATGCTTCTGTGCCTTTGAGATGTTACTATGAATTTTTACATAATCACTCACTATTCAGGCATAGATTATAGAATACTACTTAAATTATTAAATAAAATCATAAGAAAATTTAAAAGTTGAATTTAAAAGTTGTTCTTCCAGAGAACCAGGAGTTCTGTTATCAGCAACCTAAATCAGGTGGAACATCAGTTCCAGGGTACCCAAAGCTCTATTCTGGTCTCCTTATGAACTCACACATGTAGTGTACACACACACACACACACACACACACAGAGAGAGAGAGAGAGAGAGAGAGAGAGAGAGAGAGAGAGGAAAAGGAAGAGAGAGGTAATAAAATAAATTCTAAAATATTAAAAACTGGACTAATAAATCTCTTTGCATTGGAGAATATGAAAATAATCAACAGTACAACAAAATTGCATGCATAAGTATTCCCTTAAGAACTTTCAGAGACAAAATTTATTCTCATACTCCTACTACAAAATTCTGTGTATGCAACTATTATATGAGGTTTCATTGGATGAGTAAATGTAAATGATTAATATTCTCTATCCTATGAATCTCTAGTTAAAGTTCTTTTTCTAATCTTCATTAAAGAATTTACACTCCATTAAATATAATCAAAATAGTGAAACATTTGCCAATTAATTCTGTACGTACTCACTAACCCATCATATTAAAGTATGTTTGTATAGAAATACAAAAATTTTCCCTGGATGCTCTTCCTCACATCCCTTCTGCAGGCCCATGCCATCCCCCATTGTCCTTATGTCCACTACTGGGTCCTGCCCCCAATCCTGGTGGACTTTTGCCATTCAGGAGCAGGCCACACTACAAAAACTGACCCAAGCCACTATCAGTCAGAACAGGGACAAACCACACAAGCTGGAGTAGACATCAGATGCTCAGGTGCAGGTCACACTGGTCAGAACAGGTATAGTCCACACCAATTAGAAGAACAGAGACTCGGGGACTGAAGAGGTGTCTCAGCAATTAAGAGCATTGCCTGTTCTTCCAGAGGACCCAGGTTCAAATCCCAGTATCTACATAGATGCTCATAACTGTATATAACTCTCTTCTAGGGGACCTGACACCTTCACATGGATATATATGCAGGCAAAACACCAACGTGCATAAAATGCAAATAAATAAATCATTTAAAATGACCAAAAAAGAACAGAGACTCCCACTGTAACAAAGGCCAAGCTAACCACCAGAAAGCCAACTCTCAGCTTCAACGGTGACTTCCAACTAAATCACAGGTCACACCAGCTGCCCTAAATCCAGTCACAAATAGAACACAAACACAAAAACAGAAACAATGGGACAAAATACCCATACAACAAAGACAAACTCAGTAATCAGGACTTTGCCCTAATCATCCCAAACACAGATGTGTAAACACCAGTATAAGAATACAATCAACAACAAAACAACCAGGGCAATATGGTACTAGAGCCCACTATCCCATGACAAAAGGACCTGAACATCCCATTGCAGCCAAAGCACAAGATAACTACCTTAAAAACAATACTTTACAACTCAAAGGGACCTAATAGAACATTTCCTAAACACAGAAGAATGTACCTTTTTCTCACCACTTCATGGAACCTTCTCCAAAATTGACCACATACTTGGTTATAAAGCAAGTCTTGAGGGATACAAGAAAGTTAACCTCCTGAATACTATCAGGACACCATGGATTAAATTGGATTCCACCACAGGAGCAACAGAAAGCCTTCAAACTCATGGAATATGAAAAACAATCTACTGAATTACAGATGGGTAGAGGAAGAAATAAAAAAGAGAAATTAAAGGCTTTCTAGAGTTCAATGAAAATAAACACACAACATACCCAAACTTATGCACATAATGAAAGCTGTGCCAAATGGAAAGTTCATAGCACTAAGCACATGCATGAAGAAATTAGAGAATTCTCATATCAAAGACTAAACAGCACACCTGAAATTCCTACAACAACAACAACAAAAAACAGATATATCCAAGTAGACAGCAAGTAATAAGCTCATGTCTGAAATCGATAAAATAGAAACAAAGAGAATAACATAAAGAATCAATGAAACAAAGAATTGGTTTTTTGAGAAAATCAACAAGATAGACAAACCCTTATCAAAACCAAAGGGCAGAGAGAGAATTAAAAAAAAAAATAACAAAATCAGAAATGAAAATAGGTATATAACAACAGGCATCAATGGAATCCAAATAATCATTAAGTCAAAGTTCAAAAATATGTATTCCACAATATTGGAAAATCTAAAATAAACAGATAGTTTTCTTGAAAGATACCACTTACTAAAGTTAATTCAAAATCATTTAAACAGTTTGAATAGACCCATAACTCCCAAGGAAATGGAAGATGTCATGAAAAGTCTCCCAACTACCCTCCTTTCTTCCCACTCTCTCCACTCCCCTTTCATCTCATCTGCTCCACATACAGGGTAAGACCTCCCATAGGAAGTCGATTAAGTCTGCCCCATCATCTAGTTCAGGCAGGACAAGACACCTCTCCACTCCCACACCCCTGTGTCTAGGCTGGGCAGGGTATCTGACCATATATAATGGGCTCCACTAAGTCAGTTTGTGCATTAGTGTTAGGTCTTAGACCACTGCCAGTGGCCTCATATATTGTCCCAGTCACACCATTATCACCTATATTAAGGGAGTCTAGTTTGGTCCTATGCAGAGTCCCCATTTTTCAGACCTGAGTCAGTGATCTCTCACTAGCTCAGGTTAGCTGATTCTGTGGGTTTCCCCATCATGGTCTTGACTCCTTTGTTAATATTTTTTCTTCTTCCTCACCTTGATTGTACTCCAGGAGCTTGGAACATTTGTTTCTTGTGGATTTCTGCATCTGCTTCCATCTGTCTCTGAGAGAGGGTTCAAGCTTCTCTGGGGTTATGGATTGTAGGCTGGGTATCTTTTGCTTTATTTATGATATCCACTTATGAGTGAGTACATACTATATTTGTCTTTCTGGTTTTGTGTTACCTCACATAGGAAGGTTTTTTTCTAGTTCTGCCCATTTGCCTGTGAATTTTAGAATATCACTGTTTCTTACCATTGAGTAGTACTCCATTGTGTAAATATACTACATTTTCTTTATCCAGTCTTCAGTCAAGGGGCATCTAGGCTGTTTCCAAGATCTAGATATTATAAATAATGTTGCTATGAACATAGTTGAGCGAATATCCTTGTGGTGTGAATGTGGCCCCTTCAGGTATATGCCCAATAGTGGTATTGCAGGGTCTAGAGGTAGGTTGATCCCTAATTTTCTGAGAAATCACCAAACTGATTTCCACAGTGGCTGTACAAGTTTGCACTCCCACCAACAATGGAGAAGTGGTTCCCCTTTCTCTACATCCTCTACAGCATAAGCTGTCATTGGTGTTTTTGTTGTTGCTGTTTTATTATTACTATTTTAGCCATTCTGATCTGTGTCAGATGAAACCTCAGAGTGGTTTTATTTGCATTTCCCTGATGACTAAGGATGCTAAAGATTTCCTTGAGTGTCTTTCTGCCATTTGAGATTATTCTGTTGAGAATTCTCTGTTTAGATCTGTATATACAGATCTAATTGGGTTATTTGGTGAGTTCATGTCTAGTTTCTTGAGTTCTTTGTATAATTTGGAGATCAGCCCTCTGTCAGATGTGGGGTTGGTGAAGATTTTTTCCCATTCTGTAGGGAGCCATTTTGTATTGTTGGCCATTTTCTTTGCTTTACAGAAGCTTCTCAGTTTCAGGGGGTCCCATTTATTAATTGTTGCTCCCAGAGTCTGTGCATAGATGTTCAAATGTGAGTAGAACCTTTCTTTAAAAGGTTCTGTATGGATGGATTTATACTGAGATCTTTGATCCGTTTGGATTTGAGTTTTGTGTGTGTTGATATATATGAATCTATTTGCATTCTTCTACATGTTGAGAGCCTGTTATACCAGCACCATTTGTTGAATACACTTTCTTTTATTCCATTTCATATTTTTAGCTTCCTTGTCAAAATTTAGGTGTTCATAGCTGTGTGTATTGATATTGGGGTCGTCAATTTGATTCCATTGGTCCACCTGTCTGTTTTTATGCCAATAACAATAGCTCTTTCATAGAGCTTGAAATCCAGGATTGTGATGCCCCCAGATGATCCATTATTGTATAGGATAATTTTGGCTATACTAGGTTTTTTGTTTTTCTTTATGAAGTCTATAATTAGATTTTTGTGTAAACTTGTTTCAGGGGATTCAAGATTATCTTATAAATGCTCCAACTGCTCTTCTCTTGCATGTGGAATAGATGTTAACCAGAGCATCTTTTGACAGTCCAGGGAGGAGAAATTACACCAGTAGTACTAAAATCTAGTCTCCTTAAACATGGTAAACACTTCAACTGAAAGAATACAGATTTGAAAAAAAAAAAAAAACCTAAACAATTACATTATTTCCAGACATATAAGTCCCAATACAGAAACACAAGACATAAAAATCTCAAGGAAATATGACTCCTCCAAAAATTGCCAATTCATTGAAAGTAATGTAGATATGATTCTCAAGAATTTTAAATAATTAGTTCTACAAATCCATAAACATGTGAGCTCTTTCCATTTTCTAATATCTGCCTCAATCTTGTTCTTCAAACTAAAGTTTTCACTGTAGATGTCTTTAAACTACTTTGCAAGGATTACTCCTAGACAAATATTTAAGGCTATTATGAATGGGAATATTTCCATGATCTCTTTTTCAGCATTACTGTCATTGTTACATATTTGGTGTAATAATGCTCCACTTAAAAGCCAAAATCCCTAGTACCAATATGGCAAGATATACCTACGGGTACAATAGTAGCAGTTATATGTTGCATGTATGTTTCCTCCAGCCCGCCAGCCCACCAGTCTGGGCCCATAGCTGTGCCAGCCCCAAGTAACACTCTTGAGACCCCGTATTCAATATAATCCTGTTGGCCAGTTACCATTATTGCTTATGGGCTAGCTCTGTCTTAATTATTAACCCATTTCCACTTATCTAAGTATTTCCACGTGGCTCATCTTATCCGGGAGCCGTGGCTGGCGTCTTCCTTCCTCCATGCTTTACATCCTGACTCCCCCTTCTACTTCCTCTTTCCTCCTTGTCTCCTAGCCATGCCTATCTTGTTATCTCATTGGCTCAACAGTGCTTTATTGTTTAACCAGTATGAGAAACATATTTACATAATAACATCTCCCATTATCTCCTCTTTTCTGTCTAAAATAAAAAGAAGGGTTTTAACCTTAACATAGCAAAATATATCATACAACAGTTATCAAATAACAATCACAGTTAACAATATTTAGTCCATTAAAAGTTTGTAAGACTTAAAGAAAATATCATCTATCCTATCTTTGTGAGTCTAAAATCCTATATGTAACTTATCTTTAATCCTAACTAAGGAAAACTATAACCAAAACTATCTGTCTTCAACTCCTTCAAAGACCATAGAAGGATAATATATAAACTCTAGAAATGACAGAGACAACTCATATCCTGGTCAGTCACCTGAAGTTCTTCTGAAATGTTCCATCTTCAGCCCATAGGCCATAGTGTGTCTCCAGACTCCTCAGCAAAGCAGGAAACTTTAAACTGTCCACCTGTATGAGCAGTTTGTCAGTCATTTTTCTTTGTGTCCTGTAGACTGTCTGGCAGGCAGCCTCTTCCATGAAGCAGGAACCCTGTAGCAATGTCCATCTTGCATCAGCAGTCACCTTTTTGTGGGTCCTGCAGTTATATCTTAGGGGTAACTAACAGCCATCTGTTGGGCTCAATAGTAAAGAATTCATTCTTGGTACTGTAAGCGTAGCCATCTACCCAAAGCTGGTGAAATTATGGACCCTAGATTAGAACCTACTACTATGATTTTCATAAACCAGTATAATTTTCAATAGCATTCTAAGTATCTCTTCTTATAGCCACATATAAGAGTAGCTTTCATTTCTCACCAATGCAGCTTATTTCACAACAGATATCACTATAAAAATCCATAGCTAGTCAAAATGCAAAAAAAAAAGCTGACATAGTTTTCCCAAATATATATGATACAATCTATACACCTAAGACTAAGAAAACACTACAGATGATGGGGTAGAAAGATTGCAAGAGACAGAATACTAAGATATCTGCTACAGGATAATGTCTTCTATATTCTCTTCTATATATGACAGGGAAATGTACCCATGAAATATGAACATATGCTCATTTGAACAAGATTTTTCACAGCAATAGCACCAATGGACATCCCAATTTGAGTAGGGAGAAATTGAATATTACAAAGTCCCATTCTTAGGTGAAGAGACTAGAAACCACATAGTAGCTCACAACTACTTATGACATTACCTCTAACATATCCAACACCCTCTTCGGGCCTCCATTCATACCCAAATGGTATAC
Organism: Cricetiscus sungorus; assembly: GCA_030556225.1. Taxonomy (NCBI): domain Eukaryota; kingdom Metazoa; phylum Chordata; class Mammalia; order Rodentia; family Cricetidae; genus Cricetiscus; species Cricetiscus sungorus. Next base: position 20,849,412 of record JANBXA010000600.1, on the reverse strand, counting down.
ACACACACACACACACACACACACACACACACACACGAATTAAAATCCTTAAAAATAATTCATAAATAAAAAAGTACAAACTAAAGGCATAGAAAATATGTTCAATAAAATTGTAAAAGTTAATTATCCAAATTTAGGAAAAGAAATATCTATTTAGTAACAGAGGACATTTAAAATGTCAAGCAGACCAAATCAGGAAAGACCTTCCCATATCATATTACAGATAAACACTAATTAAACATAACAAATGAAGAATATTAAAATTTACAAAAAACAAGGAAAATAACAATATATTTTTAACAAACATCTAATACCCAGAAGGATAAAGGACAATGTATTTCAAGCTCTATTTGTCAATAACAGCAAATTAACAAAAACAACTGACAAAACCTGAAGATTACTCTAGTCAGCAATAATACTTCTCATAATTTGAGGAGAAAGAAGAAACTTCCCTTGTAAATAAAAACTGAGGAAATTCCTGACCATGAGCCAGCATTACTGGAAATACCCGAAGGCATTCTAAACACTGAAAATGAACACATTCACACATCTGAGCACTAGAATAATGCTGACCATAGAAAGTCAACTCCAAGATCTGTACCAGAGTAGTAAAGAGAAAGCCTCAGAGTATCAAAGGATAGAGAAGAGTATTAAATGAGAGTTGCTAGACTTTTCTGTCTGAGGGGAAAAATAAACAAACACATGCCTTCTGCTAGTAACCTAAGGAAAAAGTATCATGAACACACTTTTCTGATCATAACTGTCTCTTTTACTTCAACTTAAATAGTCTCTCTTTCTCAACAGTCTTACTTTACATACATAGACCTCTCTCCTATCCAGTTATGTATTTCAGTTATGGCATCTCTTTACACACTGCTACATATTTCTCTTTACATACACTCTCAAACTCACTCTCACTGTTTCTTTCTTTTTCATCTGTCACTCAGCAGACACACACCTTCATATTCTGCAGCAGATCTCATATTGTTCTACACAGCCATCTATGCTGATACCTTTGCTACTCTGCCTCTCTACCTTTCTCACAGGCAAACTCTGGAAAATTGTATTACATTTTTCATGACCCAATACATTCTCACAACACATGATATGTCACAGGTTTCTCTCAGGCTAGAAATGTCACATTGACCCATGCATGTAGCTCCTTTTTAAACAGAAAATGACATTAGAAATCAAGACTTAGCAATAACAATTAGTTCGCTGGACCTTTAGCAAGGAGTACATGCAGACTTGTCTCTTCAAGCTCTGACCTTGAGTCAGTAAAACAACACCTGGGAAAATGACCTCATAAATTTGTCTATAGGGGTAACCAGCCTACTTTGAATTTGTTCTGGAGTCTAAAGTTAGCTTGTCTGTGCAAAATGATGTCTTTGTGACTGACAATTCAGTCTGAATAATGGAAAATATAGGAAGAAATCATCCTTCTAACCACCTACAGCTATATGTGTGACCAAAAAGCTTAAAACAAAGCACAAAAGGGCTGTAGAAAGAATCCCACAGCTGTTCTCATTAGGGAGGAAAGCAGTAGTATCCAGAAAGCAATGGACAGGAACAACCAGTCATCCTGTCAATAACCATGGCTTTGCCAAGGAGAACTCCCCAACAACATCTAGTATGCCAACTTGTTGAATACTAGTTGTCATTGCTATACCGACCCAACGTGCTATGGAAAGCATCATGAAAACAATAAATGGACAGGTATTAATGCATAGCTAACAGTTTTAACACAAAATATCATAGTCAAAACTCTGTAATTAAAAGAAACAAAAAAAGCAGATTAATAAGCAGAACTCATCAAAATTAATCAGAAAAATGAAGGTGAGAATCATTTTTTAAATTGATATGGTATAAGTGGGTGTTCATGGATCTCCTTCAAAAATAGAAATAGATTTTGCTGGTTAAATAAGGGTAAAATGGAAACATCAGGTATGGGGCCAGAGAGAAAGGATGGGGAAGAGAATTGGGGAGAACTTGGAGGATGAAGTAGACAGCTGGTGCAATGGAAACTTCCTGAAACCTATGAGGTTGATACTAGCAAAAATTCCTAGTAAAGGAAGATATGGAGCCTGTAACCAGGCTAGGATTCCAGTGGTGGGACTTGGATACCAACCCAAGCACAGAATCTTTGACCTACAACCTGTCCTGTGATCCTAGCACAATGGTAGCTCAGAGCTTGTCGAAGTGGCCAATCAATGATTGGCCTAATTTGAGGCTCATGCCAAACACTGCCTGGATGACTAGGAACCTGAAGCAAGATGACCAAGAATAGAACCAAAAAGAGCTGGCCAAAAACAATCCCTAATGATGTTCTGAGATATTCATAGATCAGTGCCTAGCCCAATCATCGTCAGAGAGGCTTCTTGTGGTAAGTGATAGAAGCAGATGGAGAGACACACAGTCACACATTAGGGGAGCAGCTTGGATAACCCTGCGGAAGATGAGGAGGGAGGATTGTAGGAACCAATGGACTTGAAGATATCAGGAGAACATGACCCACAGAATGAACTAAGCTGGGCTCACAAAGACTAAAGTGGAAATATTGGGGCCTGAATGCGTCTATGGTAGGTGCTCTGCATAGATGCTATGGTTGTTCAGCTTTGGGTTTTTATGGGACTCCTAACAGTGGAAGAGGATATGTCATTGACTCTTTGCCTACACTTGCTACCACTTTCCTCATACTGGGTTGCATCATTCATTCTTGATAAAATTGTGTGCCTAGTCTTATTGCATCTTGTTTTGCTGTGTTTGGTTGATGTTCCTGGGAAACCCTGATCTTTTCTGAGGGAAAACAGAGAAGCAGTAGATCTGATTGAGAGGGGAGTGAAGGGGGTATGGTCAAGATGTAATATATGAAAGAATAATTAATAAAAAGAAAAAAATAATGTGGGTATAAATGAATATCCAAAGTATGATAGAGATTATTAATTCTCATTTCACACTATAAATTAAAGATGACTGAAAATAAATGACATATGTTTTAAAATATAGCTGAAGGCCTTGTGATTATAATTAAATACAATAGCAGAAACACTATCCATTAAAAATAAGAAGTGGTAAATGGGATTTCACAAAAATGTAAAACTGCTAAGCACCAAAATGTACCACTAAGAAAATAAAGACAAGCAATTGCCAAAGAAAAAATGTAAAAATTACATATCTGAATATGTACACAGAATACATTTAAAGCAATTCTTAAAAGACAATTATAAGAATCTATAAATCAATTATTTAAATAAGCACTTCACAAAATAAAATACACAGATATATAATAACCTCATAAAAAGTTGTTCAACATAATTAAATATTTAAAAACACAAAATAAAACACACAATGAGTTACCAATTCTTCTAATTCATTAAAATGTCAACACAATAGACAGAATGTCCAGTCACTTTTAATGGTCTTTGTCCTTGCACAGTCCTCTCATGTGTTAGCTAGTTGTCCTTTGCCATAACCAAATACCTAAAAAGAAGAAAGTCACGGTGGAAAGATGTATTCGGACTCAGTCTGCAGATGCAGACAATCATGGCAGGGAAGGAAGGGCAGCTGGTACAAGCTTGGCTTTGGAAACTGGAAAGTAAGATTGCTTGTTCACAGCAGAGACATACAAGAAGACAAGATAAGAACATCAAAGACCTTTTCAACACAACTGATCCACCTCCTCCAGGGACATCAAAGACTCCTTCATCTCAACTGCCCCACCTCCTTCAGGAGGCTCCTGTAGGTTCTACACTTAAAACAGTGTCATCTATCAGCTGCCTAAGTGTTCAAGAGCATGAGCCTAGGGACATTTCCAGATTCCAACCATAATACCTTGTCCTTGAGTATGAGTAAGATCTGACCCCATTTGTTATATAACAGCAACATATCCCACAGACTTAGGCTAATCACATAAATTGGATGGTTAAGAGACTCATCCTCTGCTTACCAAAACAAGGAGTCATCAATATTTAAGTATGAGAAATTGACTTCCTATGGATGATATGAAGGGTTAAGGTGCTGCATAAAAAGAATTCAAGTGATCTAAAAAATTAGATTGACCATCTCAACAAGTAGTCTAAGGCATCAGACCTACAAACACATGGAACTGGATTCTGATAATTGTGATAAGCTGCAAAACAGATTTTGCCCAAGAACCTTCAGCTAAGTGCCCAGTCTGATGGATATCCTGAACTTGGCCATGTAACATCCTAAGCATATACATGAGCCTGCTTAAATTTCTCAGATATATGACCTTAATCCAGAAAAAGTACATTTTTTAAAAATTGCATAGTTTGTGGTAATTTGTTATATACCTGTAAGAAACTAACATAGACTATAATTTAAAAGAAACAGATTTAGCAATATTTTCAAAGCTGTTGAAATTATATATTGCTAATGTGATTATAAAATATTTCAGATACAAATAGAAAGGCTTGGGTTTGTTTATTGTTTATGTAAAAATTTACCACAGAATCCATTAACACCTTTCTAAATAACTACCAAAGATGCATGAAATGTATACATCCATGAACAAATTTGAATGTTTCTATTATTTGTGTTAGTGAATGAAGAAATTAACAAATCCATTCACAAAAACAAACAAGTTACTAAGAATGCCAGTGTTTCCTGATGTGGCTTAATTTACACTTCTCTAATGATTAAAATAATATTTCTATGTGCTTAGTTTCAATATATATTTGATGAATCTGAGTTTTGAGAGATTTTAAGATATACATTCTAGGTATGTACTTCTATGACCTGTTTCTCCAGCACTCACACAAAGCCTCACACAGTGGTACGTGTTTATAATCCCAGAGCTGGTGGGGTGGAAACAAGCAGATCCCTGAAGCTCAGTGTCAACCAGTGAAGCAGAACTGATTAGCTCTAGATTCAGTAAGAAATCATGGATCCAAAATTAAGATGAATAAAATAGAGGAAGACACACAACATTGACTTTTGTGTATACACACACACACACACACACACACCCTGAGCAAGCATGCACATACAAACTAATATATATAACATCAAAAACACAGAGCCATGCATACTCACAAAACCTTCTACCTACAGCTGCTTAGTTAGGAAGTTGAAGGCAAAATCTAAAATGACAGACTATCAGGAATGCTGGGGTATCGTCATTTGTAAGATGATGTGGTCAACATTCCATGCTTATATATGGTGATGTGGTGGGCATGCCATGCTTGTATGTGGCAATGTGGAAAAAAATGTCACACTTGGTATGGTGATGTGAAGTAGGTGCTATGCTTGTGTATGGTAGTATATTATTGAAATATATAAAAAATTTTATATATGGTAATATGACAAGTTCCGTGCTTGTGTACAGTGGTGAGGTGCCATGTTATGTATGATGGTATGGCAAAAACAGCATGCTTGTGTGTGGTTATATGGTGAGAGTGCTATGTTTGCGTATAGTAGTATGGTAGGAATGCTACACTTGTGTTAAAAATTCATCAACATTTTTAACAATTATAACTTGCCTGCATAAATATAACTTTGTGAACAAAAGTAGACAAAGATGAAAAGAGAAGATGATAAAGCCCTTCACATCATGTTGCCTTCGCCTGTCTGTTTGCAGTCACTCTGTAATATGATCTCCTCAAGATTGTTTCATTTGGTGCCTCCCTTATTATATTAACTTGTACTTTATTCATGGAATGTGGTCATTTTCTCAGACCTCCTTATGACTCCTAGTTTTCTTATTTTCTTTATTAATTAACCCAAATTTCACCCAGCCATAGTTGTTGTCCTGAATAATTCGGGTGACTGTATGATAACTTGGGAGCTAAAAGCTTAGAATAAAATTGTGTGTTTTAGCTGTGTTTTTTCTTCTAAATTACTAATAGTTGAGGCATTCAGTTTATCTCACTTAGTATTTTTAACAGACTGAAGTCCAACCTACTAAAAATGTGTTATTCAATATTTTAAATCATAAATTTCACCTATTCTTGATAAGGTACTCAGCTCCTCCTAGTGGATGCTAAGATTTCATTAATGGTGTCAATATTTTCAATAATGGATTGTTATTGTTGATTTTAAGTATTGTGGAAAATTCATAAAACACAAAGTATGTTATATCTTCAAAGTTGAAACCATATTATGGCAATGCTAATAATTATATTTAAAATAAAATCACTCAGTGTAAATTGGAATTAATTATTCCAATGTTGTTCAATATATTAAAAGGCTACAGTGGATGTTATTAACCAGTGAGGTATTCCCAGATTTCTCACTCACCCAGTTACGTTTTAAACTCCCTGTCAATGAAATGTAAAGGCATAACAGAAGGAGAAATGGGGAAACATGAAACTGGATTTTACAAGGGTAGAATAGAAAGGATGCATCTCTTAGTTTAGGTTTTCATTGCTGTGAAGAGACACTATGACTACAGAAAACTATGACTACAAAGGAAAACACTTAATTGAGGTGGCAGCTTACAGCTTCAGAGGTTTAGTGCATTATCATCATGATGGGAAGCATGGGACACAAAGGCAGACATGGTCCTGGAGAAGGAACTGCTTCAGGTTCATATGCAGGCAACAAGAAGTAGACTAACACACCTGGAAGAATCTTTTGAGCATTTATGAGACCTCAAAGCTCACATATACAGTGACACACCTCCACCAACAAGACTACACTTTGTCAAACAAGGCCACATTTCCTAATAGTGCCACTCCTTATGAGATTATGTGGGCCAACTATATTCAAATTACCACAATGAATTTTCTAATTATACTGATGAACAGAAATAACATGCAGTCTATGAATTGAGTGAAATACTCTGGCTAACTAGCAATGATGAGCTTTTTCCCAAAAGCTAAGCTTTAAATGCTACTGAAGGAAACAGGGCCTATCAAACGCTGCCACATACAGTGGAGATAGTAGTGAGTGTGTTCTCCAAGCAGACCAGAGCAGTACTTGCAAGGCCAGTTGCCCATGGAACACATGGTACAATGGAAATGAAACAAATGACCTTTTGAAATAATTCTAAATTATTTAGGAGTGATGATATCATTGGCTTTTCCCCTTGGTCATGTTTTATGTGGGAACTGATGGAAGTTAAATATGTACAATAAACCCTGGCATACCTACATCTAGCAGAAACACTAGATATCTAGGCTGGCATTGCAATGCATCTTGCAGAAAACATCTGGATAGAGCAGCCATGTCTTCTGTTTTCTTAAAGGGCAGATTGGAAATATTAGCTCTCAGTATTGGCCTGGGTTTGAGAGATATTTCTACTAGGTACAACAAAGCCTTCTAGATTTGTAAATTGTTAGTTCTATGTTTGGTTGCTATGCATCCAAACAAACCCATTAGTTGCTGATACCCTGGTCTTCTTACCCTCACATCAGCAGGATGACTGTAAATGGCTTTGGGAGCATGATGTCCTGAATGACTTAATTAACGTCTTCCTTAAAAAACAATCTTTCTGCAGGTAAGCTCTCCCTGAACCTTACCACCTGCAACACTTAGGAGAGCAGGCCCAGTTCCTTGCCTGGAGAACACAAAAGAGTTAACCCTGTTAGCACAGGTGTGGGTGAGCCAGTCCCAAAGTTGTGAGCATGGGAGAACACTCCTAATTTCTCTGTCTTGTGGTGGCATGGGACAGAGACCAATGCCTTCACCCATACCCATCAATACCTGAGGCAGATAAGAGAGGTAGCCCTGTGGTTTTAAGAGCTGGAGAGCTCTTCCTGAATGCCCCCCACACCCCCGAATACAACACTAGGGAAAACAGGCTCTGCACCTCACCAGAGCACCGCAATAGAGACAACCTTAGTGCAGGTGTGGGTAAGCCAGGCTCAAAATTGTAAGCATGGGAAAGTTGTCCCTCTTTCACATCTGGCAGACCAACCCTGTAGCTTCCTAGGTCCAGAACCAGTGTTATGGCATGGCCTACCCCATGTATGATCTGCTGGAGCATGTGAAGAAAACTGACCCACAGACCAGAAGCTGCAAGATCTCTACAACAAAGGGCAACAGCAGGATATCCAGGAGGATTCCTAATGAGAATGAGTAGTATAAACAAGAGGCCTCAAACCAAATCAATGACTGTTTGCAATAAACACAGGTAAGTAAAGATAAATGGACAAAGTGGTTCATGATATGACTCAACATGTCACACTACAGTTTCAATGACAAGATATTTTAAGTTTTTCCGGTTTTCTTTCTCTTTTCCTCTTTAATTTTGTTTTATGTGAGGTGTGTACAGAGGTGGAGGGCAGGATGTGAACGGGATAGGTAAATGAATGTGCTCAAGATACATCATGTAAAAGCCACATAAAATTAATTAATTTCAAAGTCATTAAGGCAGGCATATAAACCCTTATGTGCTACCATACCAGATTCCATTTTTTTGCAAATGAAACTTATACATATTTAGGTACCTTCTCACACAATTTTCTAGTATAAAAATGCATGAATGTACTTTTAAAGAAGTATTTTAATAACGCCTAATCTTTCCTAAAATATTCCGGACAGAAAGAAATTGTGGCATTTCTATTAACTAATAGTAAATGTGGACAACACAGTTTCCTATAGCTACAAGCCCAGTAGGGTTACCAGAGCCCAAATATTTTGAGACTTACTATAAGTTGTCTCATTATTCTGTTCTGTTTTGTAAAGAAATCAAGCCTTAGCCACATAATACTAACTTGTACCATTTGCAGATTCATGACCTGGGAGCACACCTATGTAGACATATTATAGAAATGAATATGCTGCTTTAAATGCAGGCATCAGATCCCTCATACATCCCACTGTTCTTTTAATCTTACTTGTTTTGAAATTTTACATAGACCAGCTGAACAGTAACACTCGGGGGCATAAAAACACAGAGAGACAAACAGGAAATATTTCACTCCTTTTAAATTTTTTTCAAGACAGAATTTCTCTTTGTAGCCCTGGCTGCCCTGGAATTCTCTCTGTAGACTGGGCTGGACTTGAACTTGGAGATTCATCTGCTTCTGCCTCCAAGTACTTGGATTAAAAGCATGTACCACCACTGCCCAGCCCTTTTTATATCTTAATCCATTACTTTCAACAAATTTACCTCTCCTCAAATTTCATCGACCTTAGATGTGTTATTTACCCTTAAACACTAATTTGAGACACTAGTCATTGCTCTCAAAAGTCAATCACTGTTTATGTTTAAGATCTAAGCAAATTATTCTTCAAGGTTATATTTTCAAAGACTAATATACCTTTTGTATTGATTAGAGATACAGGAAAAAACATGATTATGATGATGGATAAAGTAAAATAATATTTTGGAATACAAAAACAGCATTTATTTATTTAAAAATTAACTTGAGTGGCTACATTGTGTGAAGAAATTGTAAGAGTTTATGACATGATTTCAGAAGACACTAGTGTCATTATTGCCTATATTTCTACTGCAGATGAAATTTCCAGTTTGGTGCTACCAAAAAGTTCAAAAGTGTTGTATTTTGAATCCCTCATTCTTAACTTTTTGTCTTTCAAATACATCCCAGAGAAATTTTTTTTCTTTTTAAAAACAATCTGTTTAAAACACTTGTCTGTCTCTTCCCAAATCTACAGCATGAGGAGATGTGTTCTTATGTGCCTAGCCAAGAGCAGGAAATGACATTTCTCACAAAAGCATCTTGTCCAGTTTTATCATTAAAAATGATTTCCTTGTAAATAGTGTTTACAAATTGGACTAGGTGTAAACAATTCAATATACTATTCCTTCACAGTTCCCATGATATAAATTATAAATTTCCACATGTGTTCAGCCTATGTTTTTATTCATTTAAGGTATTTGAATTCAATATCCAACAGCCAGTCTAAAGATTTATAGCTTGCTGAAAAATGGCAAGATATTTTTAGGTTTAAATTGTGTCTTTTCCAAATAATAACTGGTGTGTTCCAGTTAAATCATTCTGTGTGTTACTAGTCACTAAGAGTCTCCAGTAACTGGTCATTGTCAGTGTGTTCTTGTATGGAAATGGCAAGTGTTTCTTTTGTTTTACCGAATTACATGGTCCCATCAACATGGGGAGGGGTATTAAACAGTCACTATCATTTCAATCTTTTTCTGATCCAATATAGAGGGAACAAAGACCAATTACCAGAATACAGTGTACATTCACAGAATTGAGCTCTGAATGATTGTACGATAGACCCTTTTGTCTAATTATAGTTAATATATAGTGTGATGGCTGGTTTTATTTTTTTCTGATTTCATCAATTCACTTTTTAAGATTTTAAATTTTATTGAAAATAGCTTTTCTTTCATACCATACATTCTGCTCATGGTACCAACTTGCCACAATTTCTTATCCCTTGCATAGGTTACCTCAGTTAAATAATTGTTTTGATTGTCTTAACTGATATGGGAACACTACCCTAAGTGTGTAGCTCACCTTCCAGTGCCAGCCCATTATAAAGATGGGTAAAAGGAATATTCTCCTTTTTCTCACTTGGCCATCCCTCTTGCATCTGAGCTGACTTACCATATTGTATCAGAACCAACATTTCCATGCTAAGAATGGACTGGGCCAGTGGCTCTCCAGGCACCCTCAACATCTTCAGTGCAAGATAGGGATTCCTGAGGTACCCAGCCACATGGACAGAGCAACTAGCTTCATCAGGGTCTCAGCCTCTCAGATGTCAGACATATATTACTATTAATCATATTCCACAGCCTAATTTAATAAATCATATTCATCCCATTAATTTTGTTCCTCTAAATAACCCTGAGTAACAAAAGTACTCAGAAAACCTTGTTGGCTTAAAAGCAGAGATTATAGTGACATGAGTCACCAAAGACATGCAGAGTTTGTCACCTGAGATCACTTACTTGACTGTGTCTAATGCATTCTAAAGAGACAAAGATAAATCTCTTACATTGTTTTCATTCTCCCAATTATGATAAGACTGCAATGGCTACTTTTTGAGACTGTCAAAGTTTCTAATGATAGAAAATGTTTACATAATTTTTTATTTGATCTTGATAAGTCAAGTTTCCTTCGAAAGTACCTCTTTTCTACACACTTTGCAAATTATAGTTTTTAATTCAGTAAATTTAATCTGCTTATCTGATCAATTTGCTTAAGCTTTGTAGTAGTGTGGAGAAATATATTACTTTATTCCCTAATTTCAAGAGTCAAGTGACTTAACTTTGTTTCAACTTTTATACTACTCAATCATAATTAATTTTGATGATCTTTAGCTAAATTGGAAGCAATAGGCAGCTCTGTGGGAAAGGAAGAGGATAAAAGTCCGAGCAAAGCTCCCTGTTGGTGCCTCCAGCCTAATTTAAAGTGTATTTGCTCTGTAGCAGTGGGCTTGGGTAAGATGGCAGGTGATTCTCAGGACAGAATAGAGGGATCAGTTGTTTCCCTGCCCAGACACAGTGAGTTTGCATGAGCATGGTGCTTCTCATTAGGCAATCAATAATACGTTTTATTGGTTCCAGAACACTGCACAAAGCCCACTAGAAGTCATCTCACTCCACTGTTTTGAGTGTGAACACAACAATTAACTACAGGGAAAAAAAGTAAATTAGTTTTTCTGAAATCTGGAGATTTTCTAGTTGTTAAAGCCCAATTACAAATTAGCAAGCTGTGAATAATCAGATTACAAAATAATCAGGCTCCTAGTAGCAAGTACTTCCCTTATAAAAACTTAAAATTTAAGTTCTGTGGCAATGGATGGCTTTGAATCTATAATGCATTAAGTTTGACCTATGTATTTATCTATATGAACACTCATACATATATATGTATATACAATTTGTAGTGCACACATATATGTGTATACACTTTTAATGTTAGTTACTTTCTGTTATAAGAGTACATAGATTTTAAAGACAGCTATATTAAGGTTAAATAGTTTTGGAACAACTAAGCTTCAAAATAATCACTGACAAAATGATTATGAAATATTCACATATATAATCTGCTGTGCAATAATCTTTGTACAGTGTAAATATGTATTACCCTCATTGGTTAATCAGGAGCTAACTGGCCAATAGCAGGACAGGAAGAGATGGCGCAGGAAAGCCAGACTAAGAGGAGGATGGGAAGAAGGATAATGTCTGGGGAATCATGAGGAGACACAGAGAAAAGCAAGATGAACTAGCCATACTGAAAAGGGTTACCACCACATGGCAGAATGTAAATAATAAATATGGGTTAATTTAAAATGTAAATGCTAGTTAGCAATAAGCCTGAGCTTATTCATAATCAATAATAAGTCTCAATGTGGTCATTTGGGAGTGCCTACCAGGACACAGAGAAACTGCACCTACAGTAATCTTATGATACAATTGGAGCAAAACATATTATTACTGACAATATTAGAGTTTTATTGACTTAGTTAAACATAACTTTGAAAGTTAGTTGAAAAGTGAAATTACATAATTACATAATATATGAAACAGTAGAATTAAAATATTCAGTATAATAAAAAATGAATTTTAGAAAATAAACAGAAAAAACTCCAAGGAAAGTCCAAATTTTAATTTTGATATATAAAGAAGAAAATTTAGTAATAAAAGCATAATATAGATACATATATATATAACTTATAGTATTATAATTAGTAAATCACAAACTAGAAACAGCCTCTAGTATTTGTGAAATAAAGTGACACAAAATAAATAAGTTTTGATAGCCATTACTACATTCAAAATGAAAATAAAATGAAATAGACTAAGTAATAACAAATTTTAGTATGTCTTTCACAACACGAAAGTGAAAAAGAGTAGAATTAGAAAATAAGAATTAATAAGTAAGAATGTGGATCATGAATTTTTTATTATTCCCTTTTCCTTTGTTTCTTCCCCAACAAAATATCCCTATTGATTATTTTGGAATTTCATAAAATACACCCAATGACACTCTATTCTGATACCCCCAGGTACACCTCCAAAAAGAAAACACCTAACATTCAAGCAAAGGAGAAAGGTGTTTTGGTAACTAGTTTCTTGAGTTCTTTGTATGTTTGACTGTGTTTTTGCCTTACAGAAGCTTTTCAGTTTCAAGAGTTCCCATATATTAATTGTTGATCTCAGTGTCTGTGCTACCGGTGTTTTCTTCAGGAAGTTGTATCCTGTACCAATTCATTCAAGGGTACCGCCTACTTTCTCTTCTAAGAGGTTCAATGTGGCTAGGTTTATGTTGAGTTTTTTGATCCATTTGGACTTAAGTTTTTGCATGGTGATAGATATAGATCTATCTTCAGTCTTCTACAATTCAGCATCCAGTTATGCCAGCATCATTTGTTGAAGATGCTTTCTTTTTTTTCCATTGTAAAATTTTAGCTTCTTTGTCAAAAATCAGGTGTTTGTAGGTGTGTGGATTAATATCAGGGTTTTCAATTTTATTCCATTGGTCTACTTGTCCAATTTTGGGCCAATACAGAGCTGTTTTCAGGATTATAAAAGCTCTATAATAGAGCTTGAATTCAGGGATGAAGATGCCTCCTGAAGTTTCTTTATTGTACAGGATTGATTTGGTCATCCTGGATCTTTTGTTTTTCCATATGAAGTTGAGTATTGTTCTGTCAAGGTCTGTGAAGAACTGTGCTGGGATTTTGAATGGGGTTGCTTTGAATCTGTAGATTGCTTTTGGCAAGATTGACATTTTTACTATGTCAATCTTACCTATCCAAGATCATGGGAGATATTTCCATTTTCAGGTATCTTCTTTCATTTCTTTCTTTAAAGACTCAGAGTTCATATTATTTAGGTCTTTCACCTGTTTGGTTAGAGTTACCCAAGATATTTTATGTTGTTTGTGGCTGTTGTAAGGGTGATGTTTCTCTGATTTCTTTTTAATCCCATTTATTGTCTGTATATAATAGGGCTACTGATTCTATTTTTAGTTAATCTTGTATCCTACTGCTTTGTTGAGGGTGTTTATCAGCTGTAGGAGTTTCCTGGTAGAGTTTTTCAGGTCACTTATGTAAATTATCATATCATCTGCAAATAGCTTAAATTTGATTTCTTCCTTTCCAGTGAACCAAGGAGTCAAGACCCTAGTGGAGAAAACTACAGAAACAGCTGACTTGACCTAGTGAGAGTAGGACTCCAGTTGTAAAGCTGGGAACCAGCATTTAACTAAAACAAACCCTCTGAATGTGTTAGGAGTCCTGGGTAGTCTATCGGATCTCTAGCAATGGAACCAGTATTTATCCCTAGTTCAGGAATGGACTTTGGGAGCCCATTCCCTATGGATAGGTACTATTTCAGCCCTGATACATGGAAGATGGCCTAGGTTCTCCCCCAAATAATGTGGCAGACTTTGATGATTTCCCTGTGGAAGGCCTCACCATCCTTGAAGAGAGGGAAAGGGGATGGTTTGGGAGAGATTGGAAGGGGGCATGGGAAGATGAAAGGGAGAGGAAAATGGAGGATTGATATGTAAAATGTTTGTTTCTAAATAAAAAAATAAGATTGTTTTTAATTTAAATCAAAATTAAGAAATGAATGTCATATAAGTACTGCATGCTAACCGATTGTGACACTTAAGAAAGTGTCAACAAGACAAAATGGCAATTCCACACAATGGAAAAAATAACTTCAGCAACCCCATATTTGACAGTGGCTTGATCTCCAAAATATACAAAGAACTCAAAAAGCTAGTCACCAAAACACCAAATAATTCAATTAAAAACAGTGATAAAGAACTAAGTAGAGAATTCTCAATAGAGGAATCTAAAACAGCTGAAAACACTTAAGAAAGTGTTCAGCATCCTTAGCTATCAGGGAAATGCAAATCAAAACAACTCTGAGATACCATCTTACTCCTGCCAGAATGGCTAAAATTAGAAACACCAATGACAACTTATGCTGGAAAGGATGTGGGAAAAGGGGAACATTCCTCCACTGCTGGTGAGAGTGCAAACTTTCACAGCCATTTTGGAGATCAGAATGGTGGTTTCTCAGGAAAATGGGAATCAGTCCATCACAGGACACGGGAATCCCACTCTTAGGGGATGATCCACATCCATGAGACAAAGACATGTGCTCAATTATGCTCATAGCAGCATTATTTATAATAGCAAGGACCTGGAAGCAACCTATATGCCCCTCAACTGAAGAATGGATAAAGAAGATGTGGCACATCTACACAATGGAATACTACTCTGCAGAAGAAAACAAAAATCAAGAAACAATGCAATCTTGAAATTCACAGGCAGATGGATGGAACTTGAAGAAACCATCCTGAATAAGATAACCCAGTCACAAAAAAGAGGAACATGGTATGTACTCACTCATATATAGATTTTAGACATAGAGCAAAGGATCACCAGCCTATAATTCACACCGCCAGAGAAACTAGGATACAAGGAGGAATCTAAGAGATTCATACAAGGTCCCTCACAGAAGGGGAAAGGGACAAGATCTACTGAGCATATGGGGAGTGGGGGGGCAGTTAGTGGAGAGGGAGCTAGGAGAAAGATAAGAGTCAGGGAAGGAAGGAATGAGAGGAGAGAGAGAGAGAGAAAGAGAGAGAGAGAGAGAGAGAGAGAGAGAGAGAGAGAGGAGGGAGGGAGAGAGAATAAAAGAGGAAGTCCTTATAGGTTTAAAGAGAAAACTGACTCTAGAGAAATGTCCAGAGACCGACAAGACTGACCCCAACTAACAATTTGAGTAACAGTGGAAAGGCTACCTTAAATGCCCTTCTCTGATAATGTGATTGATGACTAACTTATCTACCATCATAGAGCATTCATCTAGTAGCTGATGGAAACAGAAGCAGACACCCACAGCTAAACACTGAACCAAACTCCTGGAATCCAGTTGCAGACAGGGAGGAGTGATGAGCAAAGGGTTCAAGACCAGGCTAGAGAACTGAACAAGGGAGAGGGTATGGACTCCACTCTGATAGCTGGCAAACCAGCATAGGACCAACCCAGATTCCCTGAATGTGGTACTATTTAAGAGGACTGGGAAGTCTATGGGGGCTTCTGGTAGTAGATCAGTACTTATCCCTAGTATATGAATGGTCTTTGGGAGCCTGTTACACATAGAGTGTTACTCCCTCAGCCTAGACACATGGGGGAGGGCCTGGGCCCTGCTCCAAATGATATGACAGACTTTGAAGACTCCCCATGGAATGCCCCCCTCCCTGGGGAGCTGAAAGGGGATGAGATGGGGGTTGGTATTGGGAGCAGGGAAAGATGGGAGGGTGTGGGAATTGGGATTGACATGTGAAACAAGCTTGTTTCAAATTTAAATAAAAATATTTAAAAAATAAGATATAAAAAAATAAAACACAGAGGTGTTGGCAACTCTCTTATACATGCATTAGTCTTTTAATTGACTCTAAGTTATTTGCACAATTGAAGGATTGCTTCATTCCTACACTTCACCAAAAACCTCATGTATGTGGATAAGTTTGAAAAACCTGTTTAACAAATATTTTTGAACAATAAATGGAGGTTGTTATTTATATGAGTGGTACTGCTGGACATCCTCTCTGTGAGGTAAAGGTTTTAATTAGTTTCGGGGATCTTTGTAATGAACTCTACTTCTGAGACTGAAAAATCTTTTAATATTAACTTTTTCTTAAAAGTCTTATGCAGATATTAACATAAAGCATTCTTTTGAATAAAAAAAATCACTATTAAGCAAGAAATGATACTTTTACATAGAACACCTGATAATTGGATTAAAAAAATGTCTCAAGGGTTAAGAGCATTTGCTCCTCTTACAGAGGATCAGAGTTCTGTTCCCTGACCCATCTGGGGGATCTCACAATAAACTGTATCTTTAACTACAGGGAATCCAGCATCCTCTTCTGGCCTCTACAAGTACACACACACACACACACACACACACACACACACACACACACACACCACCTTATGAACATGCTTTGCTAACAGAGATGATGCTAAAGTTCATTCTGCTTCCTGAAGAGTTTTTAACCACCCCTTATTACAGAAAGTCTTAAGATCTAGGGTTCAGCACTCTGACTACTGATAAACTGAGTTTTCCCAGCTGTGATCTTAAACAAAAGGTATCACAACGGCTCATAGAGGCAAAAAGACTAACAACTTCCACATTCTGTTTTCTGTGATGGAATCTTTCCTGAACAACCCCAGGGTACTGTTCTTATTTATTTCTGCCAAACAAGATTATTTTAGGTTGTGAGCAAAGAAAGCTTCACTTAATGAACATCATTTGGAGAATACTGTTGAGAGGTGTCTGATTCCGATGGATTGCAAATGTCTCTGTGAGGCACCAGAGGCTACAGACTCACACACAGCCCCACACATGCACGTCTAAGCTTCATGATGAGAGTGGATGAAAGAAGCCTATGGTGTTTACTACTCTTGATGAAGCTAATTCCACACTGCTCATTGTGCAGTTTGTGCAATATTCTGACAGTTGTTTAACTCATACGCTTGAGAATCAAATAGTTGGATTTGATCCAGACACCATTATTTAAGAGCTGAGATAACTGGGGAAAAGGAATATACAGACAATGGTGTCTCTAGAATGTTATGTGGATTAAATAAAGTATTCTATACACAAATTTGTGAAACACCACACAAGCTTCTGTCATCACTAAAAATATTTGGGATAGCTCAGTGAGTAAGGGGGCTTGCAACTAAGGACTACAAGTTGTCCTTTGACCTTCACATACATATCATAGCATGTGAGACACCCCTCACTAGACATACATGCACACAAAGTAGAAATGTAAAGTCTTACGTCATTATATATATATATGATGTATTATATATATATATATATATATCATGCCAAGATCTCAAAATTAAGACTAGAGAGAGAGAGAGAAGAGTTGGTTCATTTATTTATCAGGGCTCCCTTCATAAGCCACATAGTCAAGGTTTCTTAAACAAAGGAACTCAATTTCTTCACACACTGGAGGCTAGAAAATCTGATCAGGTGGTTGGAATAATACCATAGTTGTTAAGAGAACTGACTGCTCTTCCAGAGGCCCTGAGTTCAATTCCAAGCAACCACATGTGTACGTGCCTACCCTGACCAGCAAGGAAGACGCGACTCCGAGTAGATCTTCTTCATGCAGTTTTAATCAGGATCCTTGAAGCATGTTTCCTCTGGGGAGAGAGAGAGAGAGAGAGAGAGAGAGAGAGAGAGAGAGAGAGAGAGAGAGAGAGAGAGAGAGAGAGAGCCGGGGGACCACTGCACAGGCTTAAATACCCTTGAGCTAACCAACCCCAGTGAGCCATGTGGACCCTGCAGATAGGCTACTCTAATGCGGAAGCAGACAGGCTGAACAGACTTAACCAATTAAGGGCTTGTTTACACCAGAGAGGGCTCACTGGTGGGGAGGTGGAAGGCAGAAGCCAGCGCCACTTTAAGGCGTGGCACTTCGCGGTTCTCTACACACATGGTGGATCACACACATCTATAATGAAATCTAATGCTCTGTTATGGCCTGCAGCATACAGACAAACAGAAAACTGTATACATCATAAATAAATAAATATTTAAAAAAATATCTTATCAGGGCAGCAATAGTGTAAAAAGTCTTTCCTCTTGATACACACATTCCTGCCCTATTGCTGCTTTCTTGGACTGTCTTCTTTCTCTGTGTTTTTTTGTTTATTCTCCTGTTCTTGTAGGGTAACCAGTCATAGTGGATTAGGACCCACTTCCATTTAGCTATTTTAACTCTTCTTTCCAAATTACTCTGTCTTCAAATACAGGTACATTCGGATATGCTAGGGCTTATAGTTTCATCACAAAAATCTAGTGAATCTGACACAATTCAAGCTAATATCAATAATGTTAAAGTTATTTTGACTGAAAGAAATTATTTGGCAAATAATTTCTGTGAATAAATATATCTATGAAAATAATTGATCTCTACCTATATATTGATATATCAACATATCACATATATTATATCTAATTATTAATTATTATTACTAATAATAAGATGGATAATATGCCAATATTTAATATGTGTGGTATAGGGACTAGAGTTTATAAATCATTAACTAAATATGTGTTGGCATTAGCAGGCCACATCTAAGACCCTAGACCCTTAGACCCATGATAGAATGGCAAAGCCTTCCTCCTGTTTTGAGATTCAGTGGTATGCTTTTCTGTCTGTCAGTCTGTATCTGCCCTTTTCTTCATGTCCTTACCATCCCACTTAGGCCTATCCCTGGAGCCATACTGGATATGACAGTTTGAGATATATAAAATGCTATTATTTAATATATAGCATCATAAAATGTATTAAACTATATACTATATAATATGAAATACAATGTATTCATCTATTTATACACTTAGAACATGACAACTAATTATGAATGCAGTTTGAATGAGAGGCAGCAGGTGAGATTGCACACAGCTTTCATAATAAAAGAAAGGTTCTAAGTGGTGTTTGAGATATAAACTCTGTAAGCCTTGAGGATACTGTACTTAGACTTCTCCTACATAAGACTTGGGTAACTGGATACACAGAGGTCCCAGCCTTCAAACTGAAGAATGTTGGGTGTGACTCAATCTTAAGAGAAAGATGTTGAGCTTGACGTTGAACATGATATTTATATGCTGTACTTATGGTGTGTGTCACCAATCTGATGGATGAGTCCAAAGAAAACAGCACTTTCATACAACAATGAACTGAGAGACTGTGCCATTATGCATGAGATCTGTGCAGCTTCAGGCCAGACAAAATCACAGAACTAAGAAGTAGACACAAAATTCCACCTCTAACCAAGACACTATTTGCAATTGATACCTACTGGGAAAATAAAAAATTATTTCTTCAAAGGAGTCATACTGAGTATATTAACCACACTCCAGGGTAGGTCTCAAGCTAAGGAGCAGTCAGACAATGCTAAGCAGCTCCATGTCTGTGTGTGCATTTTGGTTTGTTTGATTTGGGTTTTGTTTTGGTTTGTTTTTAAGATAGAAAGAACATGAAGTTCTGTGAATAGGTGAGGTATCTGGGAGGAGTTGAGGAAAGGGAAAAAATGTTATTATGTGAATAATTTTTAAACGTTTTAAACTAAGTAGAAAATTTTCTATTTTTTAAAACAAAACAAAACAAAACCCAAATCAAACAAACTAAAACATTATAAACAAAATGTACTAATTAAAACCAGGACACTATTATTGTCAGAATAATAACAATAAAACTACATGCTTCGTTTGCATTTGTTAGTTAGTTTACTGAAATTATATGCATCTAGGTGAGTATCACCATAAGCCAGATATAGACATCATCAGCCCAAAACACTCTCTCATGCTTTCCTCTGTAGCCCTGCCTCTCCCCTCCTCTTAAATCCTGGTCATAACTTACCTCATCTCCACTACAAAATTGTCTAATTTAAAATTTTATATAAATGGCATCACATGTAATTTTTTGATATTTTCCTTTCATTTAATTCACCACTATGACCTTCATATTTATTCATTTATAACCATATTTTGTTTCTTTTTAAGATATAACATTTCCCTCCATTCCTTTTCCTTCCTCCAACTTCTCCATGTACTCCTATTCCCTTCCAAATACCTGACCTACTCTTCCCTATTTGTTATTGTTACAATTCTTTTACACACACACACACACACACACACACACACACATACACAAATAAATATAGATGAGAGAGAGAGAGAGAGATGCATGCATAATGGAATGCATGTCCATTTGTATGTAGAATATTATGGAAGTCCAAGGTTGACATTGGGTATTATCTTCTGTAGCTCCCATATTGCAGATTGAGACAAGAATCTCTGGCTGATCCCAGAGCTCAGTTTTTGCTGGTGTGGCTAACCAACTTTAGAGATCTACTGTTTCTGTCTCCTATGTTGTGTGGTTATAGGAGGGCTGACACACTCCTGCCTGGTTATATGATGGCCAGAGCACCTCCTGCCTAACTGGCTATAGGAGTGCCACAGTATCCCCAACTTTAAAAAGGATTCTGAGGATCTAAATTTTGTTCCTCACACCTACAAAGCAAGCACTTTACCTGCTAAGCCATCTCCTAAACCCCAAAATGTTTTTTAAAATAATGGTTTTTTTTTCATTTTCAATATATTTACTGCTTTATGATGACAAAGATTATAGGCATACTTGAATACATACAAGATAACCAGTGTCCAGTTGCATATATTTTTTATTTGAGATACTTTTATTTGAGAAATTCATAAAGTAATGTAGACATTCTTTTATCACAGTTATCAATTGCATATAACAACTAGATTTAATGATAATGAAAGAAGCTGCTTATTCTCTCCAAAAGTCAGCTTCTCTGTGAAAGTCAGCTTTTTTAGCACAAATAAAGACACAAGATAAGCTAAGATGAATGTGCAGTGTATGCGCCTACCCCTGCCAGCAAGGAAGACACGACTCCAGGAAGATCTTCTTCATGCAGTTTTAATCAGAATCCTTGAAACATGTTCTTCTGACCCACGAGAGCCCGGGGGACCCTTGCACAGGCTTAAACCCCCTTGCACTAACCAACCCCAGTGAGCTACGTGGACCCTGCAGATAGGCTACTCTAATGCGGAAGCAGACAGGCTGAACAGACTTAACCAAATAAGAGCTTGTTTACGCCAGAGAGCGCTCACCCACGGGGAGGTGGAAGGCGGAAGCCAGCGCCATCTTTAAGGCGAGGCACTTCGCAGCTCTCTACAGTGCAGAAAATGCGTTTTGAAGAAGGTACACCCTGAGAGTCCTGAAGTTTGGGGTTATGTCCTGGATAAAATGCTCTGCGATGTTCAGAAACAACTGTTTTCTGTGTTAAAACCCTTGGTTTTCCAGTACATGATGCAATGTACAAGTGCATTGATAATAAATGTTAAAAAACAAGCCCTTGCCATTTATATTGGAGACTGCTTTTTAGAGACAAAAATAACTTTCATTTGTTTGTGTGGTTCATCTGTAGGTTTTCAAATTCATGGTCAGGGCATGAATTTTTAAATTTTAATATTTCTTGCCTGGCAGTAGTGGTGCACACCTTTAATACCAGCACTTGGGAGGCAGAGGCAGGTGGATCTCTGTGAGTTCAAGACCAGCTTGGTCTACAAGCTGGATAGCCTCCAAAGCCACAGAGAAACCATGTCTCAAAAAAATATTTCTTTTCTGGTTCAAGGGTACTTACTCTAAGAACTCCAAGTTTAATAAGCAACTGGACTTAATCAATTAGAACAGGATCATGGGTTCTTTCTTTTTTTTCTCTACATTATATGGTTTTTAGTATAGTGGCACACATCCTTATTTGACAGATATGAATTACAAGATAATGTTCTGGGTCACTAAAATTTTCCTTTTTAACTTCTATAAAACTTAATTAAATTTTGATAGACAATTTTTAGTAACACTGTTTACACTTATAAGGTTATAATACTTCTGAAAATGAATATTATTTAATCTAATCATAAAGATTGAATGACCATCATGGCTATATACATCTATTACTTGAGGAAATATAGACTTGTGTTCCATTTAATTTCTATTTTCATTCCAAAGTATGTAATTATTGATTTCTATCTTCTGTGATTGCTTGAAGATGCTATTTAACAATTTGTTCACCCTGTGCCAGTCATAGGAAAGATTTTAATTTTTTTAGGTTATATCTATTGTGACGTGGAAAAATAAAGTAACTAAGTTAATATAAACATTGTTCAGAGAGTATCTCAAAACCTAAGAAGATAATTTTCACTTCAAGAATTTTGAACTGCCATTCTTTATACGAGAATCAAAACTCCTTAAAAACCTGTAGTATAAAATCGTATAATGAATATCGCCTTGATAAACTGTCATGTGGTGTTTGAACTTTTGAGTGGGTGGCTCAGGAAGCAGGGCTGTCTTTCAACAGCAATAATGCCTATGTCAAATGTCCTCCCAGGTCCCTTGCTCCTATTGAGTATGTGGCAGGATGGGAAGAGAACAAGCAAACAGCCTAAGAGTGAAGATGTATATCCTCAAGAACAGCTTGAAGGTAGAGGATTTCCATCAGATGGTGTGATTATTTACCACTAGATGTAAGAGTTCCTGCAGTGGGAAGCTCATTCATGAAGAGAAAGCTCAGTTAGGAACCCCGGCTGACTGCCTCAACTTCCCCAGCCAGTTTCTGTTGGATCTTTCAAGTACCTGATTTGATGCTGTTATCTCTATTTGTTGCTGGTGTTCTTTGACTTGGAAGCCTCACCCAAGTAGATACTCGCTTTAGACGGCGTGCATAAAGACACACCTCCTGGGTCCAGAATGGCGGTTAATAAGGTGATTCAATGGTTTTATCATCCTGTTAGTGTCTGCTTTTCTTTTGGGAACACCACATAAGAGAAGGAATACACTTCTCTACCTGGAGCTCTTTTATAGGAAACTCCAGCTGGTTGTATTAAAGGGGTTTCTAGAGTCAATTTCTGATGAATGTTTTGAGTGTCCAGTTTGATGATGTTTTGCTATAATCTATCATCTATCTATCTATCTATGGATCTATATAGCATCTATATATCATACACACACACACACACACACACACACACCTATATATATATATATATATATATATATATATATATATATATTTCTCTAGTCTGTACAGAATAGACAGGTATCTCTGTAAGACAGGAGTCACAAACCTAAATATGTCAGCCCAACCATATAGACCTTTAAAAGCCACAATTTGAGTACAGTAAACATCTTTGGTAGATTTCTTTCATTCTGGGTCATAGTAGTAGTTCATGGTAGTGGTTATGTCCACTACTATGGGTTGAGACAGATTTAATGCTTTTTAGTTTCTGAAATTCTACTACGGATTCTGTTAGAATTGTTCACGTGAAACTTTTCTCCCCACCCCCCGCCTTCGTATTTTAAGTTCTTTGAGAACACAGACTTATTTCTTATCTTACAGCTCCAACCAACCGTTATAATAATTCCACCCCAAACTTGGCTTTAATGAACGTCTTTGAATTTCAAAGGCTAGAAAATGTATCAAGATAGGAATTATGTGAGCACGGTCACTCACTGAGGGATATTCTCCTGGCTTCTCAGTCGTTTTTGCCCTATCCTACAGTGAATACCCCAATACTGAATTCTCCACAGCTCTCCAAATTCTACTTCCTCAAGTCTCCCTCCATCCAACAGCATGCAAAATGTAGATATCTCCTTGTATCCTAGCCAATGTACTCTCATCTAAAATTTCATCTTTGTGAATTCTTCCAAGGGACATAGAGGACTCAGTGTAACTATTATTTTGGAACATTCCTCTGACATGTCTATCATCTCTGAAAGTAGAAAATACTAATATTGGAAAACATTAAGAGGTTATATACAGACACAAGACATAATCCTGTTCAAATACATGGATAGAACTTTAAATATTTCTCCTAGATATATTTTTTTGCCTTTTTACTATTTCCAATATTTGAAACTATTTTACTTCGTGGTTTTAACTTGCAGCTTCCTAGGTGTACATAAAAGTGAAAGAAAAGTATCTCTAACAGAGAAAATCTTTTAAAAGTTGCTTAATGAGAAAGACTTAATAAAAATGATGTCATTTCCCTGTATCATGCATGCCAACAAGCAGAATAGAAATACAATAAAACTCAAGTGGTGC
The DNA here is from genome assembly GCA_030556225.1 of Cricetiscus sungorus. Lineage (NCBI taxonomy): Eukaryota > Metazoa > Chordata > Mammalia > Rodentia > Cricetidae > Cricetiscus > Cricetiscus sungorus. Next base: position 20,824,830 of record JANBXA010000600.1, on the reverse strand, counting down.
TAGAAAGCCATTTGTTAGCTATTTTGAGGTACAGAGGATGGAGCCAAACCTTGGAGGCTGGAGTGCATTAAGTGAAGTCCTAAAAGCTTTATCAAGACTTTTAGTTTGACATAAATATTTTGCTTCCTTTATATACAAATGAAAGATGAAGAATGGCAATCCAATTGGAGATCTGTAATGTAGCTTCTTACATTCCTCATATTTATAATTGACTTTGCAAAAGATCATGTAACCATTGAGGGAAGAAGAACCACCAAAGCCAACTTCTGAATCAAACTTAAAGGAGAAAAAATAGTGATGTCTACTAAGCAATTTCTTATTCAGGGACAACTCATTTCCTCTGTGCAAGAGGAAAGCAGACATATAATGCGAAGGAAAACTTCTGTCTGTCACTGTGGATTTTGCAACCACTGTTAATGCAAATAAAAAACAAAACCTTTTGTTTAAAAGAAATTGAGTAGAAGTTCCAAACCTGTATTACTTAAATATCCACATGATCCATGAACAGAAAGTAGAGACACTTGGTTCTAAGAAATCTAAGAAAATTTCAGTGTATTAATGCTTTTATCTACAAATTCTAAATTTTAAAAGGTCTCTGATACAGAAATCTTAGGAACCACTAATTTAGGACAGTTATTATATATTTTCTAATTCCTTCAATAAGGCTTTCAATATAAAGTAAATGCATCTAAATATTATAAAAAGGAAGATAAAAGGAGTGTTAGGAGTCATTATGTCCAGCCTTCAAAGGGTTCTATTCTACAAATATATTGACTACTAATGAATACACTAACATGGAACCACCATGTTAAAGAGAAAACCACTTTTCTCTTTAAGAATCATTTAGCAAATACTTCTGGGTATGAGGGATAATGTATTTTAGGTTTTATGAATGAAAAGACAGTATCAAGGATATTGAAGGTAATGTACAACTTTAAAATGTAGCCACTTACAAATGCAAGAACAAAAGTAGACAAAGTACGTCAATGGGCACAGCTCTAGGAGAATAATTAAACTTTTATAGTTGCAAATGGATTTAACCTCATTTTAGAAATTGAAAAAGTTATCCAATTTTAAAGAAAGAGTGGAGAGTTTCTTCCAAAGCCTTTCCCTTAAATTTGGTCAAGAGTTACAGTTCTCAAACATCTTTCCCTATATTATTCTTGTCTGGGTCTACATTACTCAGTGGAATGGTTTTCCAACATTAAGAAACGTAATCACAATAAATCCCCACAGATACAGTAATAGGATAACCGATCCAGTCTCTCATTAAGACTCCATTCCCAGATGATTCTAGATTCTCCCAAGATCACAGATCAAACCAACCATAACAGCTTGGTTTCAAATCCCATTTTTACTCAGCTGTACAAGTTGGACAAGTTATGTATGGCCTGTGAAACTCAGTTTCTTTACCTATAAATTATAAGGATGAAACATAACATCAATTTCAATGGTTTTGCAAAATTTAACAAGATGAAAGATAACAGTATTATAAAATGTAAAAATGTGAATTCAACTGGTTTTATACTATTTTAGTCACAGATTTGCTAACTATGTGTTTTCAAATTTTGGCATTGTGATAAATCCTTTCTACTTAAGTTTAAACATTTTTAGGTCATACCTAAACCCAAGAAGAAAGAATTATAGAACAGATTGTTTAAATAAAAGCAACATATCCAGTACCAAATGGTAAGCCCTGAGAATATACATGAGTGACATTACACAGATTGAGTAGGCTATATTTAGGAATATTCGTGTGTGTGTGTGTGTGTGTGTGTGTGTGTGTGTGTGTGTGTGTGTGTGTGTGTATACACATATTCATATAAAAACAATTAATGAAAGAAAAGGCTATGAAATAGAAAAGCAAGTAAGGGGTATATGAGAGGGTTTAGAAGGTGAGTAATAAATGAGGTACTTATACTACAATATCAAAAATAAAAGAAAAAATTAAATCAACATAGATTTCAAATACTGTAATAATCTTTAAAGCAAATTTTATTTTTGTGCATACATGAGTAAGCATTTTTAAATTATTTTTAATATTTATTTAATATAAACAACTATCTGTTACAGAATCTCAAATCCCATATCCACCCATTTGTTTTAACAGCTTAAATTCTACCTGCCTTTCCTCAATAACAGGAAAACAAAAAAGAGAGTATTCTGACTACAAAGGAGCACATACACATTAAAATACATCTTAAGGTTTAGATAGCATAGACTGATGTTTCCAATGAAGTCTGCAGCCCCTTCACATTTGGAAAAATTTTGTGCTATGTTTATTTAAGTGTCTTTAGTCTCTTTTCATTAAAGTACTATATTTTTGTTCCTGATAGATGCAAGTATTCACTTATCCACTAGGATAAAATAATTGAGACATTTGATGACTGTGCAAAACCCTATGCAATCATCTATTGCATCCTGTGCACAAGCAAAGCTTTGTGCAGTCTATAATCCAGTGAAGTTCTACCTGACAGGATACCAAACTGAGGATGTTGCCAGATGATCTACGTGTCTTGAAAGGCACACCAGCTTCAACCTTTGATGGATTGTTAACTACACCCTGAGAGAGTACCAAATTTTCAGTGCACACCTGACAGCCATTAAGCAAATCTGGCTGCCTAGAAATACTTGCTCTGTTCCTTAGGCTGATGAAATGTCTGTACTTAGAGAACTTGATGACATTATTGTCTAGCCTATTTTTCATCGCCAATAGAGTGACACATGATTTCATAATCAGTTCAGGTTTATTCACTCTCCCTTATGTGACCATGCACAAAGAACTAAAACAGCTGGAAACTGATTTGAAATGAAGTTTTTACTTTCTAAAGAAGACCTTGACTTCATGTCCTAAGAGACTGAGGATCTCTGAAATGGTCAACTAGAAATGTGTCAGAGCCGTGGTTGCTTTATAAAATCAGAATACAGAATGTGGTAAGTCCTAATAAACCAGATTAAAGGTTGACTAAATGCTAGAAGGCAATAGCTTGGAATAATAATCTTATAATGAGCCATTGAAGACAAACAATCACACAGAAAATGTAATACTAATATGAAAACAAAAATTAAATTCTGTCTTCCAAGCTACAGATGCAATGACAAATATATAACCTAAATATATTATACCAAATATGTGGCCTAAATATATTATAACAGAAAAGAATCTTTTCTTTTACCATAAACATTTCCATAGAAGGCTATAGAGATGTGGAGATGGTTAGTTGTGCATAGCACTTTCCATGAAGGTTTGAGGACCTGAATTTGGCTCCTAGATATGACCCCATGGGCTGATGTGTTTGAATATTTGGCCTATGAGAAGTGGCACTATTAGGAAAGTAGGTGTGGCTTTTTTGAAATAAGTGTGTTACTGTGGAGGTGAGCATTGAGGTCTCATATATGCTCAAGCTACACCCAGTGTGGAAGACAATTCACTTCCTGTTGCCCACAGATCAAGAAGAACTTTCAAGTCCTTCTCCAGCACCATATCGGCCTACATGATGTTATGCTTCTCACCATGATGACAATGGACTAAACTATTAAAAGTCAGCTTCAATTAAATGTTTTCCTTTATAAAAGTTGCTGTCTACTACCAGAGGCCCCATAGACTGCTCAGGCATTCTAATTGACATCCATATTCAGGGGGTCTGGTTCCATCCTATGCTGTTTCCCAGCTGTCAGTCTGCTTCTGTGGATTTTCTTTTTTTTTATTAATAATATAATTTAAAATTTTTACATGTTGATCCCAGTTTCCTCTCCCTCCTTCCCTCCCTTCCTCGCTCTCTTCCTTCTACCCTCTTTCCCCCCCTCACGTGTACCCTGACCACCCTCCCATCCCTCCACCCCGATTCTACATGTAGGGCTATGCTATCCAGGTGGGGTCATGTAAATCTGTCAAGTTATTTGAAGTAGGGACTAGGACTTCTCTCCTGTCTCCTGTCTCCTGTCTCTAGGACACATCCATGGGGGATGTGTCCGCAAGGTCCTTTTGTGCACCAGGAATACATCCTGGTTCTACTGTCTGAGGTCCCTTAGACTGCTCAGTCTTCTAGCTGAGACCCATATTCAGGGAGTCTGAGTCAGTCCCATACTGGATTCCTAGCTATCAGTCTGAGGGGGAGGGATTAGCTCCTTCTTGTTCTGGTCAGCTGTCTTTGTTTCTGCAACCTGGTCTTGTCCTCTCTGCATCTGGATTCTAGTTTGACTCAGTGTTTAGTTATGGATGTTTGGCCTCTGGTAGTGATCAGTATTTATCCCTAGTACACAAATGGACTTTGGGAGCTCATTCCACATAGAGGGATACTTTTTGTCTAGACACACAGGGGCGGGCCTAGACCCTGCGCCAAATTATGTGACAGACTTTAATGATCCCCAATGGAAGGCCTCACCCTTTCTATGGAGCAGAGGAGGAATGGGATGGGAGTCAGTGGGAGGAAAAAAAGTTGCTGTCATCATGGTATCTCTAACAGCAATTGAAACCCTAAGACAGTTACCTAGAACAGACACAAAGCTGCATGTAGTAGTATCCATACTCCAATGGCCATATGGGAGGCACTGGCAAAAGAATCCCCAGCCCCTTGTGGACCATTGAACCTGCTATATGCATCAGTGAACAGTAAGAGACCTCCCTTCCATGTCCCATCTCCAACACACAATAAACATTTGAATGGCAAGGATCAACCTCTAACATATGCATTATGACATGTGCATATAAACACATACACACACACACACACACACACACACACACACACACACACACACACCGTTCAACTCAGTGCAACAAAGACACAACAAATATTCCCCATATGTAAAGAACCATGAAAGGTGATAAGGGATAAAATATTGATAGGTGATAATTCTTCATCTAGATATCTAATAACTGATCAGGAATATAATGAAATTGTAGCTGAAATGGGAAGAGTTGAAAATCAAAGACAAGCTAATAAATTTTCTTTCAGTGACTCTAATGTCAAATAAAATGATGAGCTCAAATTAGATACCCAAATACTACTTGTGTTGTGAAAGGACAAGGCTAGGGAAACTTCATATGCTATTGAAATTTTAGGATATGAACATTACAGTGACTGATATATACAAAATATATAACTACATACAATTGCTTTTGAATTGGTACCATACTATAAGAAAACTAGTTATAAAGATGGCATATTTCTTTTAATGACAAGATAGTTGATTTTTGTGTAGTTCTCTTCAGGTAATGATGATGTGTCACACTAGGAATTTAGTTACAAAATTCAGCATTAATAGATGTTTGTTCAATAGACATACCCAACTACACACACACACACACACACACACACACACACACACACACACACACACACCCATGACTCTATAAACTTAATGTTATCCATAAAAGAAACAACTTAAGCTTTAGAGATGGTTAGGTAGTTACGTCCACACCGTGTTCTCATACAAGATTCAGCGTCTGCATTTGGTAATTTCACAATTGCCTGCTGTTCCAATTTCAGAATTTCCAATACCTCTTCCTGAACTGATATTTTTACACACACACACACACATAATAATCTAGAAAATATTTTAAAAATTCTTGCCGGCCAGTAGTGGATCATGCCTTTAATCCCAATAATGGGGAGGCAAAGGCAGGTGGATCTCTGTGAATTCAAGGCCAACCTGGTCTACAGAGTGAGTTACTGGACTAGTCAGGACTGTTTCACAGAGAAACCCTGTCTCAAAAAACAAATAACAAAAAAGACAAAAAAAGAAACTCTTAAAATATACTTATAGATTATTTAAGTATAAAATAAGATTTGAGAACATAAATGGATTTCAATTTCTTTATTTTCTTCCCTTTTTTTTTTAGACTTTTAAATTACTATATAAGAAGTTCCTCTGGTATCAAAATGGCAAACTACGGGAAGAGCACAAGTGGCTGAGAGAGGAAGTGTCTGAGCCAGGAGTACATTGTTCTCTGATAATGTGGATAGCCTTCAGCAGCCAGAGTTCGTGCTCAGAAATAACAGGCAGAAGACTGCCATGTAGCTTAGTAGAAAGTTTAAAAGAGCATAGAATTTTACATTACAGTATATGGATTTATTGGGAAACAAATGAAGAGGTGAGGTACTAACATTTCCTTTATACAAGCAAGGCAGACAGTAGCAATCAGGATGTATTGTAATACTGTAACTTGTGAAGCGGCATTGGCATATTAAATCACTAACAAGTGTAATTACTATAAAATTACTTGTAAGCATGCCTTACTGGTATTCTTTATATACAGTCCTTTAAAAACTTTATACATTAATAAATTGTAAGCAAGTTCCAATAGATAAACATGCAGAGATAAGGGTGAGTGTACATATAAGAATGTTCCAACCATGTCTAATTTGGAATATTAAATATATTCAAAATATATTTATTTACCCTATTTATTCAAAATTTATTTACCCTAATAGCAAGTTACCTCTATATCTAAGTTATAATTACTTTGTTTAAAGCATTCCTCTTTGAGAAATTTCAAATGTAAAGAAAGCATATTCTGTCCTTAATATTTTCATAGATTGCTATGTCATTCTTCTAACTCGCATCCCCCTATTTACTCCTTCCCAAATCCATTTATCCCCTGCCTGTCAAAAACACTTTCTTTAAATAAAGTGTCCCAATGTCTGAACAGAACATCGGACCAAGAAGCAGCATGGCCTAGTCTAAACATTTGAAACACCATCACTAGGATATCACTTGGGTTAAACAGCACTTTTCTTAGTCCCATTTTTCAAGGGAGTCACAAATTGGCAAGCCATTAATGTGAGGCAGTTGGGACACTGAGCAAAAGAAGATGTAAGTTCATGATACACCTGACCTACAGAAGTGTCGATGCCTTACCTACTGAATGGCTCTTTATCGCTGCTTATTGTTTTCCTTCACCTATCAAACAATAACTACAATCTTTCCCTGCATGCTGAGAATGTGCCCCAACTGAACAAAATATTGAAACCTGTAGATCAGCTCACTCTCCATCTATCTTTTCTTCAATCTTAATTTCAGTCTTTCTTGCTTGCTTTCTTCCTTTTGTCAAATTCATTGTCATTCAGAGTTGTTTTAAGTCTACCTCACTTTAAAGTGCATTCTATTCCTAAATGTATCTGTGTAACCACAATGATACACTACACAAGCCTTGAAGCCCATTAGTCATCAATAATTGTCCATTATTTGAGGTCACCTACAAAAAAAGAACGGCATCAAAATGCTACACTTCTTACTGTTCAAGAGAATCTAACTTGTAAATAATAAAAATTCTGTGTAAATAGTAAATAATAAAAATTATGTGTAAAAATCGTTATAGTACTGTGTACAGAATTCTTACTTACTACAGTTAAAATACAGTACATGTTTATATCATTCCTTTCAAGCTATTCATACAACTAAAATGTGAAAACGGCTACTTATCTGCGTGATTCATCGGGGCCAATGTTTCTTAGCCCAGGCAGAGGGCAGACTCAGCTGTGTGGTTTCAGAGATTAGTTGAAGCTCTCACTCCATGCATTAGAAAAGGAAATCAGAACATTAAACCACTTGTTTCACCATCTTTCATCCCCCTGAGGCTTGATGACATTTGGTTCATTTATCTTTCTTGTTAAAAGCAGATTCTCCAACTCCCTCTAGCAGGTGGAGGGAAGATGTAGCAGAGTGTTTACAATAAGGCATATAAATCTGTTACATATGTTAAGGTCTGAGGGGAGAGAAAGTCATTGCTAAATTTCAGTTTACTTCCTCAAGTTTCAGTTAAATCTTTCCTCAATAGGCCTTCAAATTAAGTATCTCGGATGACTCTTTGTGAAAGAAGTACGGTGTTAGGAAAAGGAGAAAAAACAGCAAAATGTAAAGAAGAATAAAATACAAAATTAAAGTACCACAAAAAGTGCTTTGGGGAATTGCTTTTCTTACAGTTTCAGTTCAGGCATGTTTGTGCCTCCGCTTTAGAAGTAGTGGAATCTCTCACCATGTGCGTTAAATGTTCATGCACCTGAAGAGATCGATGGTGAAGCTCCTTCTCCCTCTCCCCTCTCAAGTGCTGTGTCATCTTGGGTTAATTCTGGAACCGGAAATTTTACTTTTCAAATTACAGTGCATCTGTAACTGAGCCATGCTGAAAGCTTCCTTTGCAAATCAAATGTTTATAGGTCTGTATTTTCCTCCTGTCTACTGTAGCCCATAAAATAACCCCACACTTCCTGAGGGGCCCAGTTTCTATTGCTTCTTTACTAGTCTACTAAATCATATTATAATTCAAGGAATCATCTGTCTTATTCACATTCAACCTTGTAAGAGGGTCCTCAAGACTTTCTGAAGTCTTGTTCACTTACGGTTTTCCCCTATTAATTCACTCTGTGAATCAGCCATTTTTGTTTTGTGTTTGCTATCTGGAACGAATTCTGAGTTGCACTCTGAGGAGACTTAAATTAACATATCTAAACTCTCAACCACAGATATTTCAGAAACAAAACCAGAAAATTCCAAGGACATAAATCATGTGGTTCTCAACACTGATTGAAACATTACCATTACCTTAGCTGCTTAAATGCCCTCAAATTGTACATTAAAGAGCCACCCTGCCCAATTAATGCAGTCTCTAAACAGAGAGTTAAAAGCCCTTCCATAATTCTAGGGTACAAAAAATTTAATAACCACTACTATAAAAATCTGAAGAAGTAATTTTAAAAACCACCACAGGAGGGCATTGCACCTCAAGCAGAGTAAATTACAGAAGCATCAGAAATGGTACCTGCACAGGGCCTTGGAGAATGAGTTGATCAATCCATGTAAGATAAAAGCTTGAATAATCAAATACCAATGTGTAGTATGTGTGTATATAGTACGAAGATATTAGGGTTCAAGATGAAGATCAGAGAAGCATAGCAGTCAGCCAGAGAATATGCTACCCATACTACCTATTAAGGAGTGAGATCATAGAAAAATACAAAGCTGTCAAAATGGCAGAGACTTATCAAAAGAGTAATTAGGGCTGGGGCACAGTGGATGACAACTGATCTCTCTACAACATGAATATGGCAATTCAACAAAGTCATCAACACATTCACCAAAAAATGAGGCAGAGCTGTCCTGGTTTCCCTTGACATTTGCTCCTTGGCTTTTTAACACCATGTGTCATGATTTTCTGTCCACGCTGAAATCTAAGCCTCAGTGTTCACAAATCACTCCTAACATTCATGCTTTCCAGATGTGTGTGGTACCACATCATTCACTAACAATGAGTTCCTGAAAAGCTTTGTCATGAATGTGAATGGCGTAACATTTAGTATGTACCTTATGGTTCATATTAAATATTCTAGCCACTATTTACAAATGTATCATATGTTCCAAAGGAGAGGTTTTTGGAACTTCTTAACTTCTTTTATATGAGGGTAGGTTTCTTCATTCTGTGGTTTAACATGTATTATAATTTCCTTTTAATAGCAAAATAAAAAGTTGATGTGTAGAATAAAGATAGTGGTGCGGGGCATGAAGTGTTTGTCTCAGATACTCACCAAACAAGGCATGTCTGCCTCCTACTTAGTGATATTTGAGCTATGAGTCTCACTAAACCACAGAAAAGTTTTCATAGGAGAAAAAAAACTATCTTGTACTATGCTTTTCTCTTCATGGCAACATAGTAGGGTATTAATTATACTGTTCCATTGTTTTAAGACTAACAGGAATAAATTGTATTAAAGATGAATTCATTTTACAATTTTGCTTCTAAAACTACTAACATTATTTTGGGTGCTCAAAAATCTAAAGGCTATCTGTTAGTTTTCAGTGGAAAAAAATATTAAAGCTAGAGGGGGGTACAATAATCATAAATTTGAGGCTGCTGTTAGCTGCCATGTGAGTCAGAGTTCAACCTGGACTACATAGCAAACACCTGATTTCAAAGGTGCAATGGGGAAGCTGGAGAGAAGACTCCACAGTTAAGGGAAGATACTGGCTATTCTCCCAGAGAACCAGGTTTGGGCTCCCAGTATCCACACCAGGGTGCTCATAACTGCACATGACTCCATTTCCAAGGGATATGACACCCTTTCCTGGCCTCTACACACATATAGCATGAGCACACACACACACGCACACACACACAGACTTTAATAAAAAAAAATAACTGAAAGAATGAGCAAAGACATTCAAGATTCTAAAGAAGTTTCATGAAAATTAAGTTTATTATGAAGGTGGGGGCTTGAGTTGCTGCAAACCCATCCCAGTGAGTGTGCACAGAGGAAGAGTTCATGAAAAAACAAAGTTTAGTTCTGGCTTTCAGATGGTTTATGTCTGAACTTTAAAGAATTCTAGATGAATAAGTATTCATTAAATGAGTTGTTTTGTAGGCTATATACAGGACATTGTAAATACAGTTAGAAAGTAAGAAATAAACAAATACACGTTTTTGTACACTTGATAAAATTTTCTTTGGTATGACACCTAAGGACATCCCTACTTATGTACTCACTGAGCCTATTCATGGATTTGTTCCTCTGAACCACAATATTAGGCACAAGTGTTACAATACACAGAAGATTGAGTTCTCACCGTAATCCACAGTCTAACACATGGTTTCCAAAACTGAATATTCTGAAAAAAATCACCATGTACATATATATATATATATATATACATATATATAAATTTATGTATGTATATATATGTGTGTGTGTACATAGTGTATTAGTGTGTATGTGTGTGCATGCATTATGTGTGCGCATGTATGTATGTATGTATGTATGTGTGTATATTTCTAGTAGATGGATCTGTGTTAAAGGAAAATGAAACAAAAATCTTTCCAGATTATTCTGACAAGTGATAATCAGGGAATGTTTCTGGAATCCAACTACAAAACTAGTCTTAAATGCTGTCTTCTTGTGGAACTCAGGCATTTGAAAAACATTTAGCTCAGTGGCTCTCAAGCTTCCTCACACTGTGATCCCATAATGCAGTTCCTCATGTTGTCATGACCCTCAATCATAAAATTATTTTCATTTCTACTTCATAGCTGTAGTTTTGCTACTGCTGTGAATTGTAATGTAAATGTCCGATATGTAGGATATCTGCTATGAGACTCCCAAAGGGTTCAGAGCCCACAGGTTGAGACCTGCTGATTAGCCTAACACATTTGTGTTTTTGTCAACTTTAATATATCTTCAGAGTAACTACATTCTTAATAGCAAACAATAGAGCAGAACATGAATGTAAATATAATAACATATACTAGAATATAGATTACAAAATATAAAATTGTTACAACATGATATCTTTTGAAACAAGTTAAAACTTCAATGTTTTTTAGTCCCCGGGCTATTTGGTGGCATTTCCTAAAGAGAAAATCATGGGAATCAACATATAACTACTGGTATAGTTAAGACTCTTAAACAACTTTGACTGTGATACATACATATGGTGTTATGCTTTGTAGAACACTGAATTATCTTGGCAAGAGTTACTTTTCCATTCTTGGACAATAACACTGGAACAACTTCCCAAAACATGAAGCATCTCCCTGGCATGAGCGCCCCATCCGTCTGCCCATTTGTTCATAGAGATTCTTTTTCTTTTCCTGCATAAATGAGCTGCCAGTGTAGAGAAACGAACAGTGGACCAACTGGATAAGAATGAAGTCTTTCAGGAGGGCCCTCCATTTAGGTGTGCCGTGTCTTTGGAATTATTCACATAATTTCTGAAACATCTACCAGTATGATAGATAATGTTTCAGCATTTACATTTCTCTAATTTTGCCTAACTGGTCAACAATTGGCAAAAATCTATCCAAGTGGATTATGTAATGGTATCCTCATCCTATTTCCAATAGTTTGAACTGTGCTTTCCTTCACAATTAACATTAAAACCACCATGGCACCACAAGAGTTCAATCACACCCTTCTCATCCTGGGTACTGTGCTCATTTTTCCCAGTTCAGCTATTCCAACATAACAAATTGGCTTTATCTCCTTGAATCAGCTCCTTCCTCCAAGGCAGACAACTTAATGGATTTTAGTTCTAAATTGAGTATCGTTTGTTTCTGAGTATTAATTTCAACTCTAGTTATTGCACAAATTATGTCCACTCTTGACAATGAACCACACTGACCACTAAAACTAAGTGACCTAATGTATAACCCAAATTAGCAAATTTTGCCTAGGCAGCAAAGTTTGGTTGGCTTAGTTTCCCTCTCAACACATTATTTTCAAAGCAAGTTCCCCATCTACTGGCAGATTCCAATCCTCTCATTATGAATTCACTTTATACTTCTGTGCAGTATCTTTAAAATAAGAGTGTAGATACAAGAGGTGATTTGCTTCCTGCATCCCATGCTATATTATGAATATAGGCTAGATTTATTTTTTTCTAATAACATATGATTTTTACACCTCCAACTTGTCAATGAGAGGAATCACTTTGTCATTGCCAGAAAAAAACTAGACATAAAAATATGCCTTAAATTATGAACATGTTGTTAGTGACATACAAAAATAGTAGAGAACTGCTTGCACCTGTTACCTTTATTGTATAACTGTATCAAGAAACATAATGGGTTTTCCTGGGATCGAAGCTACGTCTTGGAATGTGAGTCTTCAGTTATGTTTCTAGTCAAGTATTTAATGATGTCCTCAGAGTGACACTTGCCACCTAGATACACCTTTTGATTAGAATCACCTTATTCCACTCTTCTCTCCAACATTGCCACTGAAATAACCTCTTCCATCTTGTCTGCTGATTTCTCTCTCATGTTCTACTAATGCACAGGTTCTTATAGCAGTACCTGCTGGATAAAAAAAAAGATGCATCTTTGTTAATGGAACTACTAAGCACTCTTGGAGACTGGATAAAGGTGTTCACTCTTGTCACACAAAAAAACCTGCTGTTTCTATCTGCACCTTTGTAACGTGTGGACCTTCCTCCTAGTTCTTGGTCCTTGCACATCAGTAAACTAGAGCCTTCTCAGCAAGACTCAAAAATACCCAGATGCCACAAGAGTCCCCTCAGTTACAGAACTATGGTAGTTTTATAGTGTAAATCACCTAATCTCTCTGTTTTATGGGTGAGAAATGTGCAGTTAATGAACTAGGAATAGCAGGCTTCCAAACATAATAACTGCTTTGTTGTCACATACCAGTGATGAGACCACTAAATGAGAATATTAGCTCCTGCAATATAATGACATGGAGGAGGCTATGTATATAAAGTACTTGTGATAGTGCCTGATCTAAAAAAAATGAACATATTTTCATAGTGAGTTAAAATAAACAGCCAAGGTCTGGAACCCATTTTCAGGAAAGGTTTTCCAGTTTGGGGACTCAGGATGACCAACAGAATCAGGAAGATGAGTGAAGACTATGTCCTAAGAAACCTGGAGTAATAATTTGATTTCTCAAAAATTCAAATGAGTACAAATTTTAAATATAACTTGGACATGGAAAATATTTGTATTTTTCTTTCCATCGATTGAACTCTGGCCATCTTAAAAGAACTGCTATTGTCATACACATGATTATAAAATTATAGTTACAGTTTTACATATGAGTGTCATCTCTTGCAGTTTTAAAATAATGTAGAAAACACTCCAGAATATTGTTCCTTCTGGGTTCCACTCCAGGTAAGTTTAGATGATAAGTACATAGTTGCTTCAAAGTAAAAATGACACCCAAGGCCTAGCAGGTGTGTAAACCAGTGTGATGGACTATTAAAGACATGCAGGGTGGGAGGGAGGGAGAGGCTTGCACTAAGCTGTTGCTCAAGGCCCTCTGAAAGTTGCCCAGTACCCCACAGTCATGGTGAACAACAAACAGGAGTTACATTCTTTGTGCATTTTTACTGACTGACAAGTGGCAGCTCATGGTGCACTACAAAGGAAGTGAACTGACATGTTTAGTAAAAGTATAGACACTGAGAGATGTTTCCAAAATAAATGTTTTCTAACAAATTTCTCTTTCGTTCTACTTACTTTAGAAAGTCACTGTCCTTTGTCTCCTTGTTTCAAAAATCAATAAACATTTCTCAAAGGGAAAGAGAGCTTTAGGGAAATGAAGGAATAAATTATCACAAGAGCTGCTTACACGTCAGTCTGGAATCTAAGAATCGTAAAGTTCTTCAGTTTCTCTTCAGTGAGTTAAACCATGGACAGGTTTTTAAGAACAGTCTTAGCAGGATAGAGAGACTTTTTTCCCAAACTTGTCACTGACACTAAGTGGCATTTTGAATACAGTAATCCCAGAGTTCTCCTTTGTTCCATATTTAAAGCATTTCCTTTACATTTTCTTTTTAACAACTACCACAGGTTTTGAGTACGTAAGAAATTTGATGGAGACTATAAAATCAGATATAATTTTAAAACGTTAAAAGTCAATCATGCCACCTAGTGGCTATCGATGGAAACTATAGTTTTAAAGACAACTTGTTTATGAAATCCATCACCTAAGGGTCTTTCATTGTTAATATTTTTTACAAAATTCAAAAAACACTATCGCGAGGAATAATGTTCTCAAATTTATTATTGGGACTATTTGACACCCATAGAAAAAAATCACAAGCATCATCCTAAACCTCGCAGGTCATTAAAACTGCATGCAACCATAAGCTTGAACATAAAACATAGATAGCTAACACCTAAATAATAACAGGTAACACTCAGTATTGAGGGGAATTTAAAGAGACCTTGGACTACACGTTGAAATCATGATCCAAAGGAAAAGTTGAAAAATGGGTCCCATCATTGTTTAAAACCTTTGCTCTATGAAAAACAATGATACTCATTCTGCTGAGAAAATGAAAAGACAAGCCTAGATGGGTAAAAATGGCCCAAAATCACAAACCTGAGTAAAGACCAGCATTGAGAATATATCATGAACTCTAAAACGTCAGCCATAAAAAGGCAAACCATCTGGTAGATGGGTAAAAGATGGCACAGGCATATATATCAGCAGTGAGGAGATGGGATGGCAAGTAGAACAGGAAGGAAGCTCAAAGTCAGCCACTAGGGAAGTAGTAAGTCAAACCACAAGCAAACATCATACACATTTATCAGAATGACAAATGGCAAATAATTCTGGCTAAGATGCAGAGAAATTGATCAAATAATACACTCTGGTGGGAATGTGAAGTAGAATATTTTGTGTGGAAAAAGTTTGACTATGTTTCATAACCAAAGTATCTTAATTTGTTTCTCAGGTGATGTGATTTAAAAAACAAAAACAAAAACAAAAGCAATGTGTGATGAGAGAATTGTTTCGTTTTACACTTTACACCTTATCACAGAGAGATACCAAGGCAAAAAATCAAGGCAGGAACTTGAAGAAGAAGCCATGAAAGAACACTGTTAGGTGGGCTGTTTTCTGAAGCTTGCTGGCTACTTTTCTTATACAACTCAGGGCACTGCCCAGAGTAAGCTGAGCTTCTGCATCAAACAGAAAGTAAGAAAATGTGCAACATGTACTGGTTACAATAGTGGCACAAAGTTGTGGAAGTAACCTGCCACTCTTTGATTGTTTTTAGGCTTGTTCCATGAGATGGAACCCATTTATGACACTGAGAAAAAAGCCAAGAACATGAGACTAGATAGGTCACAGGGCCTGGGGGAAGCCTACTACTATTGTTCTGCTAAAAGAATGTAGCAATAAAATGACCCTTAATGGCATATTGTTGCTTTTATAGATTTGTGCATCACTCAGCTCACATCATAGAAGCTTCTTCTTGCAGTAGATATTGGCTAGCTGTTAGGGCAGGTTTCCCCAACGGCTGCCGCTGGTTCTACTGCCATTGTCCTGCAACCACGTGTGCCCCAAATAACACTCAGAGAATCTGTATTTGATACAATCCTGTTGGCCAGTTACCATTATTGTTAATGGGCTAGCTCTGCCTTAATCATTAACCCATTTCTACTTATCTAAGTATTTCCACGTGGTCGTCTTATCGGGGAGCCGCGCAGCAGGCTTCCTGCTTCTTCCTGGGCTACATCTTGACTCCTCCCTACTACTTCCTCTTTCCTCCTTGTCTCCTAGCCCCACCTATCTTGCTATCTCATTGGCCACAGAGCTTTATTAACCAGTATGAGAAACATATATACAGAATCACATCTCCCATCATCTCCTCTTTTCTGTCTAAAATAAAAGAAGGGGTTTAACCTTAACATAGCAAAATATACCATACAACAGTTATCAAATAAGAATCATAGTTAACAATATTTAGTCCATTAACATTTTGTAAGACTTAAAGAAATATCATCTATCCTATCTTTGTGAGTCTAAAGTCCTATATGTAATTTATCTTTAATCCTAACTAAGGAAAACTATAATCATAACTACCTGTCTTCAACTCCATCAAAGACCACAGAAGGATAATGTATAAACTCTAGAAATGACAGAGACAACTCATAGCCTGGTCAGTCACCCGAAGTTCTTCTGTAATGTTCCATCTTCAGCCCATAGGCCATAGTGTGTGTCCAGACTCCTCAACAAGGCAGGAAACTTTTCTCTGTGTCCTGTAGACTGTCTGGCTGTCTGGCAGCCTCTTCCATGAAGCAGGAATCCTGTAGCAATGTCCATCTTGCATCAGCAGTCACCTTTTTGTGGGTCCTGCATGTCCAGTTTCTACAACATAAAGTCAAACAGTCTAGACAAGAGAAGTACCTTGCTCAAATGGCTAGTCTTGCCATAATAGAAGCAAACTTCATAATGTGTTTCTTCAATGTCCATCTTCCTTTCTTCTGTAGGTGGTGTTACCAGGAGCAGTTGTGCCTCCTTGTCAAGAAAATCCCTAAACCATTTTAAATGCCACATTCTGTAGGTCTTTGAAAGGTTTGAAGAATGCCTATTCATCTCAAATACATCTCTGCATATCTAGAAATCCTAACTAACTTAACTCCAAGTTTGACTATCATAGGTAACTCTCTAATCTGTACTAAATTATACATTACATTTCCCAATGAGCTATATAAACACAGTGCCTAAACAAGAGGAGAAATATACATATCACAAAATTGACCTTAAATTGTATCAATAAATGAAAATCCATTCCAAAGCAAAGTATTCATATCTATACCATAATTCCCTTTTTACCTTTAAAAAGATTGCTTGTGGTTATAGCCATTTATAACCAAGTCCATTTAAATGAAAACAAACATTTATAAACAATATTTGGGAATTTGGGCGTCGTTCTTTCCAAACTACTTCCTGCTGGTAGAGGACGCTGTCATGGGGGTCCAAAGAAGACATAGAAATCTTGGCTGTAGTCTGCAAGGCTTTGTCTCAACTGCTTTGAATGTTGGATCATCTGGGAAGCTGTTTCAGGGGGTCTGGCTTGATCAAACCACATAAGTCTGGAAAGAATCCATAGTTTTTCATTTTCTGTGGAAACAAAAATAGAAATCCTTTTCCCCAGTAACTTGTCCTTAGGCTTAAATTTTTGAGTCAAAGCATTTTTAAAATATATAAATTGAATTAATTTAGCAGCATTTCTTTTATCATTAGTTATTTTCTCAGCAATCAAATAATTTAAAGACAACAGAAGTGCGTATGATATCCAAAATATCTCTGTGTCTTCCATCTTTATGTGGCTTTTTTATTACTCTATTTATTCTATTTCTATTTTTACATATTTTGAGACAGGGTTTCTCTGTGTAACTTTTACCTGTCCTGGAATTCATTGCATACCAGGTTTACTTTGAAATCACAGAGATTTGTTTGCCTCTGTCTGCCCAGTGCTGGGATTAATGGCGTGTCCCATTATACCCAATCATTCTACTTTCTTTTTTCTTTTTTAAACCATTGTATCCCCTTTCTTTTTCTCTCCCAAGCCAGCGTATTTTTTTAAAACACAGTGTAAACCTTCATTGCAGCTCTGTACACACCAATGAATTGTTAGCAAAGCTCTTTAAAAGCCAGACGGCTTTTTTGCCGCTTATGCTAATTTTGGGAACCTCCCTTAAAGGAGCTGCGCAAATCTCTTCTACAGCAAAACAAATCCAAATGAGAAATGCTACCAAGAAGTCTTGCTAGTCTCTGTTCCCTTGTTTCTAAAAACTATTTTTTAAGCTTTTGTTAAGTTTTAAGTGAAAGTTCTCAATCCCACTTTATGTTAAGGCAGGTTCCTCCTTGCCGGCCTCTCGATCCTGCCGCCAGAATAACATCTCCCATCAGGTAGCCAAGAGAAACACAGTGAACAGTGTGCAGAGAGTAGGAGACTTTGGAGCATTCAACCATAAATAGGATTTTGTTATTAAGCCCTAGCACATCAAGGATCAGGGATCTATGTAGAAGAGATGTAACACGTAAAGTAAAAGACCCACCATTGATATCAGACTGAAGATCAGAAAAGCAAAGTAGCTGGTCACTGGGTCTTAGGACTATCTCAGGCTGAATGGACTAATCCTGCTGCCTCTCTCAGTGTGGCTACAGAATAACTGAATGTCTTCCTATCCGCAATATAGCTAGAGAATGAATACCTCCTGTCCTCAGTGTGACTGGAGAATGAATGCTGTCTATTAAACAGTGAAGACCCTACTCCTATCTTTTATACCTCCCTAGTGCTGGGATTCAAGACATGTGATCACAAGTGCTGAGACTCAAAACAATGTACAAGTCAGAGACTGTAGCAGTACCCACAAGACCAGCACAGTTCAAAATCCCAGCACTGAGAAGAGAAAATAGACACAAAGTTCTACCTAGGCATGAAGCTACTAGCAATTGATACCTGATGGGAAAGGAAAATGACTTTCCTCAAAAGGAGTGTTACCAGGTATATCAACTACATTCCAGGCCAAGTACCGTGCTCACGAGTAGTGGGCCAATGCAAAATGGGTCCTGTGACACATTTTTTACTTTTTTGTTTTATTTTGATATGTTTCGCCTTGTTGACTTTTTATTTTTAGTTTGTCTGTTTTGCTTTTGCTTTCCGTGCATTGATTTTTTTCTGGTTTTTTTTTTGTTGTTGTTGTTGTTGTTGTTATTTGTTATTTGTTTCTCTACAGAAGACATAGAGTTGGATCTGTAGGAAGGTGGCATGGTTCTAAGGAATTTGGAGTTGGGGGAGGGGGCAGAATATGAACAAAATACATTATATGAAAATATTTTAAATATTTTTTTAAAAAATTTAAGAAAATGCCCCCACAATATGCTCACAAGCGAATGTGATTAACGCAAATTCTTACTTGAGGTTCCCTTTTCCTAGGTGACTAGTTTATGCCAAACTGACAAAAACTGCCTAGCATACATACAACACTGAAATTGTACTCTTGCCTAGTTATCCTATGATCTAAAAAAAAAAGTCATACATGCAAATCTATAGCAAATGTTCACAGCAGTATTATTCCTGATAGCTGAAAGCTGGGCCCTCTCCGCAGTGGCTGGTTCTACAAAGTGCAATGCTTTCATACTACACAATGCTACTTGGAAATAATGATGAAGCATTTCCATGCAGAAAACAAAATTGTACTGAGTTGAGGTAAAGTTGATATAAAAGTTTATTCACTTTGACTTCTAAAATACTATGAAATGAAAAACATAAAATAGGAAAATAAACACCTTGGTAGTAGAGTTAATAATGGTGGAAATGTTCATGGAGAGGGGTAGATAAAACTATGATAGGGCAGCATAAGGGGACCTTTAGGTAACGAAAGGTTTACGTCTTGACTGTTTTGGTGGATACATGAGTGTATGCATATGATAGCAACCCATAATGTTAATGCACTGATACACTATACAAGACAACCAAGGATCATCCGGGTAAGGTCAACCCATAGTATCAATGTTAACATCCTTGTTATGCTAGTGTGCTAGCATTCTACATAATGTTACCATTGGAGAAGACTCATAATGACCATATGAGCTCCAACTGTGCCATCATTTACAGTTGAACCTGCAACAGTCTCAGAATAAAATGGTACAGGACTAAATAGAGAATTCTCAATAGAGAAATCTAAAGTGTCTGAAAGACTTAAGAACATGCTCAACATCCTTAGCCATCAGGGAAATGAAAATCAAAACAACTCTAAGCTGTCAGAATGGTTAAAATCAAAAACACAAAAGACAGTTTATGCTAGAAAGGATGTAGAGAAAGGAGAACATGCCTCCACTGCTGGTGGGAGTACAAACTTCTACATCCACTTTGGAAATCAGTATGGAAGTTCTTCAAGAACATGGAAATCAGTCTACCTCAAGATCCAGTAATTCCACTCTTAGGCATATACCCAAAGGATGCACATTCATACCACAAGGATATATGTTAAACTATTTTCATAGCAGCATTATTTGTAATAGCCAGAACCTGGATGCCCCTCAGTTGAAGAATGGATGAAGAAAATGTGGTACATTTATATAATGAAATATTACTCAACAGGGGAAAAAATGGAATCTTTAAATTCATAGGCAACTAGAGAGAGCATGGGAAGAGGTGGAGGGGGGAAGAGAGAGAGTAGGGGAGAAGAGTTGTGGAGAGGAGAATATGCGTGATCAGGAGGATTGAGTCAGGGAAAGAATAGAGGAGAACAAGAAAAGGGATATCTTAAGAGAAGGAGTCATTATAGGTTTAAAGAGAAATCTGGCATTAGGGAAATGTCCAGAGATCCACAAGGATGAACCAACTAAGAATCTAATCAATAGTGGAAAGGCTATTTTAAATGTCCTTCCCTATAATGAGATTGGTGGCTACCTTAATTGCCATCCTAGGGCCTTCATCCAGTAGCTGATGGAACAGAAGCAGACATCCACAGCTAAGCACTGAGCCTGAGCCTGGAATCCAGTTGCAGAGAGGGAGGAGTGATGAGAAAAAGGGTCAAGACCATTCTGGAAAAAAACCCCACAGAAACAGCTGACCTGAACAAGTGTGAGCTCATGGTTTCCAGGCAGATGGCTGGGAAACCAGCATAGGACTGAACCAAGCCTTCTGAACATCGGTGTGGGTTAGGAGGCCTGGACAGTCTATGGGGCCTCTGGCAGTAGAACCAGTATTAATCCATAGTGCACAAATGGACTCTAGGAGCCCATTTCCTGTAGTTGTTACTCTCTCAGCCTAGAGACATGGGGGAGTGCCTAGGCCCTGCCCCAAATCATGAGACAGACTTTGATGATCCCTCATGGAAGGCCTCACCCTTCCTAGGGAGTGGATGGGGGACAGGATGCAGAGATCAGTGTGGGGGGGGGAGCATTGGAGGATTGGAGGAAGAGAGAACTGGAATTAATCTGTGAAATAGGATTGTTTCTAGATTAAATAAAAATATATTTAAAAATGCTCATTCTTTAAGAGCATGGTTTTTCCACCAAGATGCTGCAGCCTAACAATATGATTTAAAAGGAGAAAGGCACATTGAGATTATCCTCTCTTAGGATAAACTGGCCTATGTGCTATCACATAAATTGATCAATAATTTTAGTAGCTTCAAATTAAATTTTTAAAACAATCTGAATTGAATATTGCAATTTCTATACATCAGAGTTGAAACAGAGAAGGACAGTGTCTGAATCCAAAGGCATGACTAAAGTTTCCAACTTTTGCTCAGTGATTAAATTCAGAATCCAAATGTGTTGATGATATAGCCATGAAGGCAACAGTAAGCATGAGAGCTGGTCAAAACCCAGACTGGTTTGTTGTCAAGTAAGTGTGATTGTTATTTGGTTTACTACTCACTAACAACCTGTGTGGTTTCTGTATACAAACCAGGCCTCATGGGACACTGGGTATCCCTGTGCCCCTTGCCGACCAGAGAGAAAGGAGAAGAGCAGCTTTCAGTTGCTGTTCAAAGGCTGTGACTGACAGCTGGTGTCTTTGGGGATATTTTGGCATTGCCATTGGAGTATACAGCATAGGGAGAAGCCAGAACGGAGACGGTGATGACACCAGAAGGAGAGAGAACACAGTGTACCACTGATAAAGTGTAAGACCCCCATGTCGACTGAAAGAAAGGAATAAAGACAGAACCCATTTCCAGTCCAGAGGTAGAAAGAAGATGTAGGTTTTGGATGAAAGCGTTTAATGCATCTTTGCATTAAACTCTGTAAAATGCACAACATCATTTTCAGCGCGGACACAGTAATGGTAGATAAAAGAAAAAGACAAAGAAAAAGAAAGCCTACGGCTGCAACCTGTAATGCATGAAAGCAGACACAGTAACTGTGAAATGGGTGCATTAAGTTTTGATAAGTTTGTGTTTATCTTCCTTTTTTATTTGAAGAAAGAAAAAAAAAAAAAAGAACCTGGGTATTTTTTTATAGGCCTCTAAATGGCAGCTGTGCTTCCAGTGCTCTTCGATGCATGTTTTCATGGTCCCACTAGGTGGCAGCATAGCACAACAGAATTTGTGGTTCCTACTCTAGGTGATCCAAATCTACTGTAGCAGTAGTAAATTAGACAAAAATCTTGCTTCCTTCCTCCCTATCTTCTCTTCCCGCGAATTTTTTTTAGGAAAATTGCTTTTAAATGCACACATTCCAATACAAGATCCAGAAACTAGTTTGGAAGCTAGTTTGTACTGTGGTGAAAGCCTATACTCCAAGCACTATTTCAGACCTGTCTTAGAGGCAATAAATCATGCTGTGACTGAGAGATCCTGAGAAGGACCAGATCACAGTTCTGTGGGGGGTGACTTCTTGACGGAAAAGGAAAACGAACATGGGTTCTAGTTCACTGTGAGTGTGTACGGCCTGTCTATTCTACTCACGGAAAGCTCACAGAGCTTCTACCCTTTCTTCTCTGGCTGTGTCTCCTTGTGAAAACAGCAAACCAGAACACACTGTTTACCACATTCTTCCAATAATGGGTCTCATTCAAATAACATGTGACTGGAACTCCAAGGGAAAGGAACTCCTTTATTGCTCACCCGCTCCTCTATCCAGAGCCAACATGTAATTTCCCTGAGCCCTGGTTGTAAACCGTAGAACGTGTTCTGCCCCTTCTGTGGAGCTCTCTTTTATCCCACAGTTGAGATGTGCCTAAGGAAAAGCTCCAAGAGCAGTTTCAAGGGAAGCCGGGAGACAACTAGCCAGGCTTTCAACCTGACTGGCTTCACTAAGTACTGGGAAGGCAGAGGAACCACAAATTTTTCCCGCACCACTTTGTCACCTTTGGTGGGAGCTCTTCCCAGGTGTTGTGCAAGGCTCCCCAGGCCTCCCTGAGCAGGGACATGGCTCTGGTCATCTGTGGTAATTCACCCAGAGAAGTGCTGCTATGCGCACAAGTCTCCATCCCGGCATAGCAAACTTCTGTCATAGTCTACTACCCCACTGCAGGTTTCACTAGGTGACAGAGCCCAATTAGCAAATAGTGGATGGCAGCCGTCACTCCTCATCCAAGAAGCCATTGTCTGCCATTGGTGATATCTTGGGTAGAGGGTTTTTTCCACATCACCAGCAACTTACAGCTTATGTATCTCCTCAGTCACCTGCTAAGGCTTTAAGTTCCCAGAAATGAAGGGGGTGGGCGTGGCAGTCTTCAACATCACAAGGTGGTGGGGACTTCAGCCTTACCATCCCTAACAAGGTTGACAGCACCTCGTGCTTTTTAGCTCTTTCACATTCTACCTGCCTTTCACTTGAGACCAGTCTTCTAGCCATCTCCACCAGTTTTCCTGTTAAGATGGAACCATTTTACATGAGCATTGTACAGAATGTGAAGGCGTAGTTAGAATTCTGCATCCCCTGAAACTCTGTGACCTTCTCCGAAGATTTTTATCCAGGTTTTCATCTTCTCCGAAGATAATTTTAAACTGCAAAGGGAATTTCTTCTTAGAGACTACGTCAAGTTTTGTCAACAAGTGCCGTCTGGATCAGCAAGAAGGCTGCCACCTAAGCAGGACACGTAGTACTCATGGTACAAGAAATGTCAGCATGCAGGAGCAAGAGAACAAGCTCAGGGGATGGTCAGAGCCTTGAAGATACTGAATTCTCTGCATTCATATATTCATTTATCTCAAGCTATATTTTATTGTTCCTATATAGTGCTACAGTGTAAGATAATCACTAAATGATAAATAACTGTCAAACATTTAAAGGTCAACCTCTTGCTTGCTTTCTTCGGTCCTCTAGTGATAAATTACTATTT
The DNA here is from genome assembly GCA_030556225.1 of Cricetiscus sungorus. Classification (NCBI taxonomy): domain Eukaryota; kingdom Metazoa; phylum Chordata; class Mammalia; order Rodentia; family Cricetidae; genus Cricetiscus; species Cricetiscus sungorus. The sequence continues at coordinate 20,800,779 of JANBXA010000600.1, read as the reverse complement.
AATATACTATACTTCTTTAAATTTAAAAGAGCTAATACATCTGACACTCTGACAAGATAACATGGAATAAATAAGTTTAATGTCATTGTTGTCAACCATGAGTTATGATGAGATTCCTGTTCAGATGTTCCAATAGTTTATATTAATTATATTGTATGCTATTATGTCTTTCTACAAAGATGTAATAGATCAGCATTTAATAAACCAGTTGCATGTTTTCTAGGACTAATCAACACGAGCAGCATAATTTGAATATGGTAATGATCGTTAATTAATCTACATTGTTTCACTATGCTTTCCAGAAGAGGAAAGGTGAGTTGGTGTGGAACGGAAGTGGAATCCACAGTCCTCAACAGAGGCTCTTGCAACCATAGCAAGGCTGGTGTGCCCTCCTGAGAATGCAGTGAGGACCTACATCTGCTTGACTATTCAGTTCTTACCACTTTACCTCATGCCCTTCAAACACAGGCCCCAAGTTTCAGTTTAATCACATTAAGCAGGGGAGTTGTGGTGATATTTTGTTGGTGAGTGAACAAAGAAAGCTTGCCTGAAGATAGGAGTGCAGAGATACCCACACTAGTTAGCCATAGATGCCAGGCAGTTGTGGCCCACACCTTTAATCCCAGCACTTGGGAGGCAGAGGCAGAAGAATCCCTGGGAGTTCAAAACCACACTGGGCTTCAGGAGATTGATCTAGTCTAAAAGAGAAACCAAGTCAGGCAGTGGTGGCTCACACCTTTAATCCCAGTACTTGGAAGTCATGCATCATTAGCCCCAGCACTAGGGAGGTGGAGATAGGAGTGATATGGCTGGACAAAGAGAGGAATATGAGGTGGAAGAGACAGGAGCTCATTGCTTTCAGCCTGAGGAGTCATAGGGACAGGATCACCCTTTGTTCTGAGGATTCATTAGAGGTGAAAAGTCTTTCTTGTGGCTGCCTCCTTTATGTCTCTGACCTTTCAGCATTTACCCTGATATCTAACTCCAGGTTTTTATTATTAAGACCTGTTAGAACTCATGCCATAGGAAGTAATGATATTTTCTCCAATAGTGTTTTTGAAACTGAGACAGGCATATAGTGATCTGATAATGGATACTACACACTTGTAAAGTACTGTGTGGTGAAGTTAGCTTGCAGGCTGTGTGGGAGAATTTCTGTGCATCGTCAGGGCTCCATTCAGTGCTTTGGTAATTTCAGTAACCTGAACTACATTTTCCTTAAGCCAGGGTACTTTACTAACACCTCAACACAGCACAACATAACTGAATCAAAATCATGGGAAAAGCAGACCAGAGAACTGCAGGGTTCCTTTGGATACTGCTTTTTATTCATAAAGGAATCCTGTGAGGACTTTCTAAACATCCAAATAAAAATCAAGGATTTCTTTTAGTACTGTAATATGTTAATTCTGTCAACTTGACAGAATCTGGGATCATACCTACCTGTGGGAGAGTATCTTGTTTATGTTAACTGCTGTGGGAATATTCATCTTGACTATAGTTGGGACTATTCCCTCAGCAAGGAATCCTGAACTGTATATAAAGGAGAAAGTGACAGGCACTAATTTGTGTTCATCAAAATTTCACCTTGCAAATGCAAATCCTTGTGCATTTAAATACCCTCAACTGTCTCCTCTATGGTTTTCTTCAGTGGTTCATATTTTGTCTTATGATTCCTCAATTTGTTTTGAATTTACTTTGAGAGATTATGTTTTCATTTTTCTTCACATTAATATATAGTATCTTCAGCAAAATTTATTGAAGAAACAGTCGCAGTTCATTCATAAAACCTGAGTTATCAATGATAAGGAGTCTCCATTGCCATTCTGTTCTATTTGTCTATGAATCTGTTTGAAAGGCTTGGGGAATTATCACAGAAGAGAGATGGAAAAATTGCAAGAGCCAGAGTACTAGGAAGCCTGCTGTGAGATAGTATCTTCTAGATGTAATAGAGATGCTGCCCCATAAAATCTCAACAATATGTTTAAACAAACTCTATGACTACTTCAGTTGCCATGTCAATGGATAAGGAAAAAAAAGTACATCACAAGGCCCCACCCTTACACTGGGAATCCAACGCTGCTGCAGGAGAATCAATTTTCTCTAGAAATAACTCCCTTGATCACTTTCCCAAAGCCAAGTATTTAGCCATAAACATTTGTACAAATGGAAAACACTAACTACACTCAATAGTGTGTGTGAGAGAGAGGGAGGAGGGCAATTATAGTAATTATAGAAGAAGAGGCAATTATCTGATAAGTAGTCAGGGTAGGAAGCATGGGAGGATTTGGGAAGGAAAATGGAGGGATGAAAAAGATGGAAATATAGTGTACTCATGGATGAAACTTTCAGTTTTTAAATTGAAAGTAGCATCACTAAAATTCGTGCTTTAGATAAATGAAACAATAGTAAACACTATATAATGTAGCTTCAGTATATTAGCAGGAATATATTTCCAGTACAAATGTTGCAATTAAAGGTTGTACTTCTGCTATACATTAGTAAACTTTTAAGTACATGAGTTGCATGGCCAAAATGCTTTGTAGGCATGGGCACTATGCTTAATTCCAGGTCTTGTTTATAAAAAACAAGCAGAATACTTACTGAGATTCCTAAGTAATGTTTGTCACTCAAACTATCAATCCTTGATCATTTGAATTATGATCCCTAACTGCCATTGTAATTAACATTTTAGTGTAGTTCTCTATTTTCACAACCTACTTCCTAGAGTTCTCTTTGGATAATTAACCTTGTAGCAAATGAAGGTACTCATCAGAGACACATACCTACCATCATCTTTTATGTGTATAGTGATTGTGTTAATCCCACCAAGTGAGAGTAAAGACCATTACCCAAATTCTTTTAAGCAAATTAAGCAATCTTTATTTTCCATCAGACATGGCTGTCTCCCTAAAGTGGGGTTTGATATAACAACAATGAACACAGGTTTATATAGCTTAAAAAACTTCAAGACTAGGCATTTTCCAGGGGTTGTGGGTTGTTCATAGTCTGCAGACTAAGGCAGAGAGAGACATACAATGACTGTGTCACAGGAACAATGTGTTGAGGTCACTACAAAAGTCCTGCTGACACCATCTCTGTGGTCTGGACATACACACTTCTGCCTAGCACCCTGTGATGCCAGCAGTAAGTGCTAATATATAGTGGGGAAATGGGAGAGAAAGAAGAGGCAGATTGATTTTATTTTATGAAAAGAGACCTACCTGGTGAAGCAAAGATGGTAAGAAACATGATGATGTGGATGGCCTGTTTTTCATCTGGAACCATGGTGATATCTGGACCTGGACTCCTGCCAAGGGCCATGCTTAGATCTGTGGTCTTAATGAAGCTTCAGTCTGTGTTGATGTCTATAGCCTGTGTTGCTACCAAAAGGCCATATGGATGCCTAAGGTCTGAGACCACTGGGGCCACACTGATCTTAGTGGCCTATACTACTACAAGGGATCATGGTGACATCCAGGGCCAGATAGCTACAGATGATCATGTATGGGTCCATAGTACTGCTGCAGCTGGGGTCTGTGTTGATCCTCATGTCCCATGTTACCACAGGGGGACTTGAGAACTATCTGTGTTGAAATCTGAGGACTGTGTTGAGCAGGCACTTCATTTACTGACCCTGGGAGAGGTCCTGCCCCTCATGGGAGGGGTGACCCCATATTCATGAGAGATGGCCCCACCGCTCACCACAGGCATGGTAGAGCTGGCCCCCAAGTCCTGGGTGTGAAAGACCTGACTCCACCCTTTATTTGAGGGGATGGCCCCAGAGGCATGGACTGACCAAATCAGCTGCCCACAGACCTACTTCCAGGGCTTTGAGTTGGCCCACACCAACATCTACCCCCCATGTATAGCCTGCCAAAGCACATACAGAGACTGGCCTGTGAAATATAGCCACAGGATCCCTATGACTCCAGCAACAGCAGGGTATCTGAGAGTAGTTCTGGTAAGGGCCCATTATTGATAGTATACCAGGGTCATGAACCAGACCACCAACTAAGTCACTGAAATGAACATTTTCAAGTGAAGTTGAGTGGACAAAATGTATACTATGTGACACACCACAAATGAAAACAAATGAAAAACTGTTGGAGAGGCAGAAAAGACAGAAGTGAAGTGTTTTAGTTTGCATGCTACCAAAGGAAATGGGTAAACAGAAACCCAGGTACAAACCCTTTGATCTGCAATGGTGGCCTGCTTGCAAGTTACACTGGCTGGTTCAATAGTGGTACAAAAGTTGCAGGAGTCACCAAGTACTATCTGTTTGGGTTTAAGATCCTCTTCACAAGATGGAACCCATGCCTGACACTGAACAGATGAGCAGACACTGAGCCTGAAGAGGCCAGTGACCTATGGAAAACCAAATACTACTGTTCTGCTAAAGAAGCTCAGCAATAAAATGACTCCCAACAACATTTTTCTATACTTGTAGATAGTGTTCCTTGGCCATCATCAAAGAAGTTTCCTCCTGCAGCAGATGGAAACAAAGAGCTACAAATGGAAAATGTGCAGAGAATGAGAGACCTTGGAACGCTTTTTCATAAATAAGATGTCTCACCATATCTCTCCCCTCAGGATTCATGGGATTTTGTGGAAGAAGAGGGAGAAAGATTGTAAAAACCAGTGGGGATAAAGATACCTAGGAAAAACTGTCTTCTATGTGCAACAGGATTGATGCATGTATGAACTCATAGAGATTGTGGTAGCATTCACAGGTCTAAGCCAAATGGGGTTCCAGTGCTGAGAAAGGAACAGGACACCAGGAACACCACTAACCCAGAAGCAATCTCCAATTAACAACTTCTGGCAAAGGTAAAATTAGTTTTCTTCAACAGTCTCATTGGAGATAGAAACCATACTTAAAGGTAAGCCCCACACCCAACAGTATGATGGTCAACACAAAAAAATCTCAGTCATGTTATTTTTGGGGGGGTTGCCTCATAATACTTTTTCTGGACATTTTTTAAACCTCACAGGTCTTTGGCCTACATATTATAGTTTCTCTGATTTTGTGTTTTCATGGGATTTCTATGTGTGCAAATGTGTGTGTGTGTGTGTGTGTGTGTGTGTGTGTGTGTGTGTGTGTGTGGCGCATGTCTGGGTTGGGGAAAAGGGTTGGTTTGTTTAAGATATACTTGTAGTGTGCATCTGTGCCCTAAGGAAGATTAGAGAAGTCATATGTGCAGGGATTTCAAGAAACTATTGGCACATCAATGTACATACCTTGTCTTATCAAGAAGACTGATGGCTCTGTCCAGTGGCCACTGCTCATGTTGTACTGCCCTACAATAGACATTATTCATAACAATGAATTTGATTCTTTTCATGGAAGTGTCTGATTAATGACTGTTGGGTGTAAGCAAGAGTTCCCACACAGACACTTTTATTAGAACTAAAGATACTGGGGCTGTAACCAAGGGAACAGCCAAGATGGCAAGTGCTGAACACTTCACATTCTCATGACAAGTACAGCAAGGAAATGAAGGAAAAACAAAGACGGACACGCAGATGCTCTAGGACCAGGTGAACTGTGCTTTGTGATGGGGAAGCCCCAGCACCCAGTGGAATCTTGTCATCTTTATTACAACTGAACATAGATGACAACATGTCATTACATTCAGCTCACAGGAAAGCAGGTTTAGCTAATCTTGGTAGGTGCCATCTCTATAGGAAGCAGGTTGTATGAGTAGAGGCTATGGTGGAAATTTTCTGCAAACACTACATCTCCAAGGAAACCAGGAGAAGGCAGCCATCCCTCTGAGCCTCACCCAGGGAGAAGGTGTTGACATTTTCCCACGAGTTCTTGATATGACTGGCTCTTCTCAACAACACACATGCCTTCATTCTGACAGGGAGTGTTGTTTACTTTTAAAACTATATTACAAAAAGTCAAGTGCAGTTTTCTGCTGGAAAATCACTCTTTGCTGACTAGAGAAAAGTAAAACACCATAGTGCAGATTTTAGTTCTGACTCTGGGATCCTGTATTAAATATCCACAGATAAAGGAGAGTGTGAGTGCAGAACATCAGCTGTGTTCTTATTTTAAAATGCAGAAATGATTTCTCTTTACAGAATAACCATGAGGTGGCTGTCAAATTACATGGAAAGAGTAAGGGTGACATGACACCCTCAGTTCCCCCCTTTTCCTTACAGCAGTCTTACTAATATGATAAAAATCTTCCTTGTCTCTGATGTGACTTGGCCTCCAAGTCAGTTCAAGTGTTCCCTGCTCACATACACAGCATTTATAGAACAACCTGCTCTCTCATCTGTTGTGCAAATAGGTGGGAAAAGAGAGATTTGTTTGTTTTTATTTTAGCTTGTGTTTGGTACTGATCTCACTTTCATTTCCCCAGATGGTATTAAAATTAAGTTCAAGACAGACTAGCAGCTGGGTGGATAGGATATTTTTCATAATTTATTTTTGGAGTTTCTAAAAGCAGCAGAAAGAAATGTTAAATTAAAGATATTTGTACAAAGAGAGAATATCAGGCTTTAATAATTACATGGAAAAACAATAGTGAAAAATATAAAGGTCTCGCTTCTGTAGCAAAGGTTTGTGAGAGAAGGTGGTTTTAGGGTGAGTGGGAGGAAATTAAAAATATACAGGAAAGACTGGAGTGGAAAGCAAGTCAAGGAGAAAGGGTAGAGAAAGAAAAAGAAAGAAAAACTAACTATCAGGGACTTCATAAATGAAGAACTTGGTAAAAAGAAAGCTTCTAACAAAAGCTAAAAACCAAAGTTAAATCCAAAAATTTTTAATGAGTAGTAATTGAACTGAGAATGGAATCCTCTATATTGTATTCCTTATTTAGAAGAAACGTAGTGAGAAAAACTTGGGTTATAACCAGATCCTGTGACAAAATTTTAACTGATCATATTTCATCTGAGAAATGAGAATGAATAAGTAGCTAAAACTTTTACTAGCACTGGCATCATGTCATAGTAAGATGCTACAGAGATTGTCCTTTGTCTCTTAAGATTGTTGTAGTGAGATATCCACCCTGTGCGTAGCTGTTGCACTGACCACACCCACTGGGGCCTGGGTACAGGTGCGGGTGTGACCTGGGGGGGTACTAGATCTGGGGTCCTGGACCTTCCCTCTCTCTTGCTTCCTGGTCAGAGACAGAAAGCATCCGGAGACATCCTTGGGGCAGGAACCTACTAGCAGTCATCTCTTTCTGGTGTAAGTGATTTCTCCCCTAATAAACATCCATCAGCCCATTCATTTTCCCAGATTCTTATTTACCCACAATAGATTGTGATTGTGACTCATACTCTATGAACCAGAAACCTGAATTGCTAAAAACTGAGCAAACTACTCAAAGCTGACCACAAACCATGAGTCACCACTTCTTCCTGCCACCACACGTGGGACGTAGGGTAGGAAAAGAAAGCAAGGGTAAGAATAACGTGAATGCACCCCACCTAAGGAGAGTGAAGAAGTGTCCAGAATGACATTTCTTCACCAGGTGACCAAGTTAAAGAGACTAAAAGGGATCCAATAAAATTATCCCAAAAGGGCAGAGGTGTCTGCAAATCAGTAAGCAGATGTTTGAGCTACCGCTAGGACAACAGCCTCAACTACCATCTATTTCTCTGTGGGAAATGGACATTGGAGTCAGATGCCACAGGCAGAAGACAAACAGGTTACACAAAAACTAGCCATTCTTGTATCCTCTGTAGTTAGTGAAAAAAAATTACATTAGACACATTCTTCTTTATTTAAAATGGTTCACCAGTAAGCATGTGGCTTTTTAAGATGTTTCCATTTTTAACCTTATGCATGCACGTTTTGTCTGCCTGTACCACATGCGTGAACTGTCTGTGTAGATCAGAAGATGGCACTGGAATCCCAGGAACTGGAGTTAGAGCCAGCTGTGATCCACTTGGGGGTCCTAGGACCAAAACTCCAGACCTCTGCAAGAGCAGTAAATACTCATAACCATCGAGTCATTTCTCAGTTCTCAAACACATACTTTTTGTCTACACAACCAATTAAAACCAGATATGGAAAAATAAAACTAATTTAGTCATCTTTATTGATGAAATAAAAATATTAAAAAGAGCTTGTTTTTATTCTTACTTTTTCATTTATAACCTAATATTTCTAATAAAATCTTTTCATCAGCTTAACTACAAAGTTGCAAACTAAAGTTCCATTCAAAATATGAAATGTGTATTTGTATTTTTAACAGTATTTTAGTCAAGAAACAGAGTGTTTAAGACACAATATGAATTATAGTTGGCAGGAGGGCATGAGTTCAGAATCTGGGGTTAAATGGTACATCAGAATATTTATAGGACTTTATCACCAAACAAACAAGAAAGCCAGTAATTATTTATGCATTTATTATACATATAAATGCAAAAAAGACAGTTACATCATTCAAATCATTTTACAACAAAGCTAAAAACCAAATCATTATACTGGCTGGCTGGATAATTCTTCAGCACAAAAGCATAGTTTTTTTTTTTTCTTTAAATACTGAAAGGTGTCTTTCTTTCTATTTGATAAACATTTACAATACAATTTTCTGGACTATATAAACAGCATAAGTAACAAATTTGACTTAACATACAAGAACCCCTACTATACCCAAAGCATCCTACTCAGCACACAGTGATTAATTGTTTATGTATTTGATGCACATCTGCATTAAACCAAATACATGATGACATGCATATTTGTTTTAATGAGCTGTGAATTGAGGCAAGATAATTCCTCAAAAGCTAATGAAAAGAAGGCAATAATTGCATCTTAGAGGAGCTTGGAGCAGAGATACTGTAATAGGTGATTTATGCTTCAGAGTTAACCTAGGCAACTCTGGGAATTAAGCATTATCTTCATCACATCACAATGCAAGGAAGCTACTCAATAATTTCTCCAGTTCATTTTATTACAATGGAGTATCTGGGCTGTCTTTCACTCTGTTTGCTAGTTGCCTAAAGGAAGAAGAGTCATTAAAGTAAACCCAATAGCTTTGCTTACCATTTGTAGTTCTACCTGTGTTAGTTAGGGTTTCTATTGCTGTGTCACAACTCTTCCAACAGTTTAAAAAAAAAAAAAACCTTTAATTGGGGTGGCTTACATTTTCAGAGGTTTACTCCATTATCATCATGATGTGGCATGGTGGAATGCAGGCAGACATGGTTCTGGGGCTGAGTGTCCTACATCCTGACTCTCAGGTAACAGGAAGTAGTCTGAGTGTCACACTGAACTTGAGCATAGGAGACATCATAGTAGCATACTTCCTCCAAAAAGGCCATACCTATTCCAACAAACCACACCTACTAATAATGCTATACCATTTGGGGGCCATGTTCTTTCATACCACCACATACATCTAATATAATCAATTTGTCATAACACAGGTAAACTTCCAGTTGATGGGGCTGGGAAATGTGAAATAAAAATTTTGATTCAAGGAAAGCTGAGCATTAACTGTGCACACAGTAACACAGAAGAATCAAAATTAAAAAAACAATGGAAGATTGTTTGAATGGCATTGCACATAGATGCCTGTGGTGGCATTTGCACAAATATACAAATATGGCAATAATACAAATCACAAATCATAAAGAATTAAATGAAAAGCAAAGATTTAAACACTGCTTCTCTCTCAGGTCAGCTTGTTATCATGACCCATATAAAAGGCTTGTGAATCTTTCATGAATAGGCAAAGTAACTCTATATTTCTTTGTATTTTTTATTTAAATTAGAAACAAGAATTATTTTTTTTAAATGTCAATCCCAGTTCTCTGTCCCTCCACCAACCCCTTAACTTCTTCCCTTTCTGCTCCCCAGGGAGGGTAAGGCTTTCCATGAGGGAAACTTCAAAGTCTGTCATCTCATTTGGAGCAGGGCCTAGGCCCTCCCTCATATGTCTAGACAGAGAGTACCAACTATGTGGAAAGAGCTCCCAACATCCATTTCTAAACTAGAGATAAATACTGATCTACTACCAGAGACCCCATAGATTACTCCGGCCTCCTAAACTAACACCCACGACTGGGTGGTCTGGGTCAATCCTATGCTGTTTCCCCAGCTGTTAGTCTGGGGTCCATGAGCTCCTCCTTATTTGGTCTGCTGTTTCTTTGGGTTTCTTCAGGCAGGTCTTGACCCCTTTGCTCATCATACCTCCCTCTCTGCCACTGAATTTCAGGAGGTCAGCTCAGTGTTGAGCTGTGGGTGTCTGTTTCTGCTTCCTTTAGCTGTTGGATGAAGGCTCTAGGATGGTATATAAGGTAATTATCAATCTCATTATCAGGGAAGGGTATTTAAGGTAACCTCTCTACTATTGCTTAGACTTGCTAGTTGGGGTCATCCTTGTAGGTCTCTGGATATTTTCCTAGTGTGAGATTTCTATTTAAACCTATAATATCTCTTTTTCTTGCTCTCCTCTATTATTCACCCAACGGAATCTTCATGTTCCCTCATGTTTTCCTCTCCCCTCCTCTTCTCCCCTTGTCTTTCTCCTGATTCCCTCCACCCTCTCTCCCTGCTCACAATTTGCTCAGGAGATCTTACCATGAGTACATACTCAGGAGTACATACCATGTTTGGTTTTTTTTTTTTTTTTTTTTTTTTTGTGACTGGATTACCTCACTCAGAACATGATTTCTTCTAATTCCATACATTTGCCTGAGGATTTCAAGATTCCATTGTTTTTGTTTTTGATTTTTTTTCTGCCTAGTAGTACTCCACTGTGTAAATAAATGTACCATATATTCTCCATCCATTCTTCAGTTGAGGAACATTGATGTTGCTTCCAGGTTCTGGCTATTACAAATACTGTTGCTATGAACATAGTTGAACAAATGTGATTGTTGCCTGAATGTGCATCTTTTGGGTATATGGCTAAAATTGGAATTGTTGGGTCTTGTGGTAGACTGATTCACAATTTCCTGAGAAACCATCATACTGATTTCCAAAGTGGCTGTAGGAGTTTGCACTTCCACCAGGAATGAAGGAGTGTTCCCCTTTCTCCACATCCTTTCCAGCATAAACTGTCTTTGGTATTTTTGATTTTAGCCATTCTGACAGGAATAAGATGGTTTCTCAGAGTTGTTTTGATTTGCACTTTTTAAATGTCTTTCAGCCATTTTAGATTCCTTTATTGAGAATTCTCTATTTAGCTCTGTATCCCACTTTTTAATTGAATCATTTGGTGTTTTGGTCACTAGTTTCTTGAATTCTTTGTGTATTTTGGAGATCAGCCCTCTGTCAGATACGGGGTTGGTGAAGATCTTTTCCCACTCTACAGGCTGCTGTTTTGTCTTGTTGACTGTCCTTTGCCTTACAGAAGCTTTTCAGTTTCAGGAAGTCCCATTTGCTTATTGTCAATTGCAGTACCTGTGCTACTGGTGTTATGTTCAGGATGTGGTCTCCTGTAAATAATTCATTCAAGGGTACATCCCACTTTCTCTTCTAAGAGGTTCAGTGTGGCTGGATTTATGTTGAGGTATTTGATCCATTTGGACTTAAGTATTAGTCATGATGATAGATATGGATCTATTTGCATTTTTCTACACACTAGCATCCAGTTATGCCAGCACTATTTGTTGAAGATGCTTTCTTTTTTCCATTATACAATTTTAGCTTTTTTGTCAAAAATCAGGTGTTTATAAGTGTGTGGGTTAATATCAGGGTTTTTTTCAATTTTATTTAATTGTTCTACCTGTCTATTTCCGTGCCAATACCAGGTTGATATCAAGACTATAGCTCAATAATAGAGCTTCAAGTCAGGGATGGTGATGCCTCCAGAAGTTCCTTTATTGTTCAGGGTTGTTTTTGCTATCCTGAGTCTTTTGTTTTTCCATATAAAGTTGAATATTATTTTTTTAAGGTCTGTGAAAAATTATGCTGGTATTCCAATGGGGATTGCATTGAATCTGTAGATTGCTTTTTGCAAGATCGCCATTTTTACTATTTTATCCTACATATCCAAGAGTATTGGAGAACTTTTTTATTTTCTTGTATCTTCTTTAATTTCTTTCTTTAAGACTCAAAGTTCTTGCTATACAGGTCTTTCACTTGTTTGGTTAATTTTACCACGAGATATTTTATCTTGTTTGTGGGTTTTGTAAAGGGTGATGTTTCTCTGACTTCTTTCTGACCCTTTATTGTCTGTATATAGTATAGCTACTGATTTATTTTAGTTAATCTTGTACCCTGCCACTTTGCTAAAGGTGTTTATCAGCTATGGGAATTCCCAAGTAGGGTTTTGGAGGTCACTTATGTAAACTATCATATCATCTGCAAGTAGTGAAAGTTTGACTGCTTCTTTTCCAATTTGTATCCCCTTGATCTCCTTTTGTTGTCTTATTGCTCTAGTTAGAACTTCAAGTACAATATTGAAGAGACATGGAGACAGAGGACAGCCTTATCTTGTTCCTTATTTTAGAGGAATAGCATTTAGTTTCTCTCCATTTAGTTTGATGTTGGCTGTTAGTGTACTGTATATTGCTTTTATTATGTTTAGGTGTATTTCTTTTACTCCTGATCTCTCCAAGACCTTTATCATGAAGGGGTCTTGGATTTTGTCAAAGGGTTTTTCAGCATTTAGTATGATGATCATGTGGTTTTTTTTTCTGAGTTTGTTTATATGGTGAATTACATTGATAGATTTTCATATGTTGAACCATCCCTGTGTCCCTAGGATGAAGCCTACTTGGTCATGGTGGATGATTTCTCTGATGTGTTCTTGGATTCCATTAGCCAGTATTTTATTGAGTATTTTTGCATCAATGTTTATGAGGGATAGTGGTCTGTAGTTCTCTTTCTTAGTTGTGTCTTTGTATGGCTTGGGTACTAAGGTAATTGTAGCCTTATGAAAAGAGTTTGGCAATGCCCTTTTGCTTCTGTTGTGTGGAACACTTTGAGGAGTATTGGTATTAGCTCTTCCTTGAATTTCTAATAGAATTCTGCACTGAAGCCATCTGGCCCTGGGCTTTTTTTTTTGTTGGAAGATTTTGATGACTGCTTCTATTTCAGTAGGGGTTATAGGTCTATTCAAATTGCTTATCTGTTCTTGATTTAATTTTGTTGAGTGGTGATAGCTATGCATAAATTTGTCCATTTCCTTTGAATTTTAGCATGTTATGGAAAACATGTTTTCGAAGTATGATCTGAAGAATCTCTGGATTTCCTCTGTGCCCATTGTTATGTCCCCCTTTTCATTTCTGATTTTGTTAATTTGTTGAGGTTTGGTATGTAACTGAGCATATGGTCGATTTTAGAGAAGGTTCCGTGTGGAGCTGAGAAGAAGGTATATTCTTTTGTGTTTGGATGGAATGTTCTATAGCTGTCTGTTAAACCCATTTGGGTCATAACTTCTTTTATTTCTTTTGTTTTCTTGTTAAGTATCTGTCTGGTGGTCTTGTCTAGTGATGAGAGTGGGGTGTTGAAGTCTCCCACTATATGTGTGCGAGGTTTTATGTGAGATTTGAGTTTTAGTAGTGTTTCTTTATGAATGTGGGTGCCTTTGTATTTGAGGTATAGATGTTCAGAATTGAGACTTCACTCTGATGGATATTTCCTGTGATGAATATGAAATGACCTTCATATCCATTGATAAAATGATTGATTTTGGTGTGAAGTCTAATTTGTTAGATATTAGGATAGCTAGGCCAGCTTGTTTCTTGGGTCCATTTGATTGGAAAATCTTTTCCCAACATGTAACTCTGAGTTATCTTCTGTCAATGAAATTGAGGTGCAAGTTGAAGTTTCTCGTATGCAGCAGAAGAATGGATTCTGTCTTTGTATCTATTCTGTTAGTCTGTGTCTTTTTATAGGTGAGTTAAGATCATTAATATTCAGAGAAATTAAGAACCATTAATTAATTCTTGTTTGTTTTAGATTTGTTGGTGGTGATGGTATTGTGTGTAGATTTACTCTGATTTTTCTTTTGGCTTTTGGTAAAGTGGGATTATCTCTTGCCTATGTTTTTGTGAGTGTACTTAACTTCCTTAGGATGTAGTTTTCCTTCCAGTATTTTCTGTATGGCTGGATTAGTGCATATGTATTATTTAAACATGGTTGTGTCATGAATTATCTTGTTTTCTCCATTTATAATGATTAAAAGCTTTGCTGGGTATAGTAGTCTGGGCTGGCATCCATGGTCTCTCAGTGTTTGTAGAACATCTATCCAGGACCTTCTGGCTTTCATAGTTTTCATGGGGAAGCCAGTTTTAATTCTGACATGTTTGCCTTTATATGTTACTTTGCCTTTTTTCTTTGCTGCTCTTAATATTCTTTCTTTATTCTGTATGTTCGGTGTTTTGATTATTATGTGGTGAGGGGACTTATTGTGGTCCACTCTATTTGGTGTTCTGTACTTTCATTAGCATGTCTGCTGGCACTTTAAAGGGGATATGCTTACAGTGTCATATACTTGTGAATAGATACCCCTTTAAATGGAAACCAAGAGGATTAAGCATTGTGAGTCGTCTTTTCTTGTCTCCCAATCAGCAATCACCACACATACTAATGAGCAGCTGATGACAGCCATCTGGATAACAAATACTCAACTGTGGCTTTCAATTGTGTCACAGAATTCAGAAACAATGCAAGGTAAATTTTTCTCAGTTAATTGTGTTTTTACTCATTTCAAGTGTTCAATTATTTATAGATTAAAAAATAAAAGAATTTAAAAGTGGAATAGACCCCAGAAATAATCTGATCTAGCTTCTTTATATACAAGGTGGTGTTTTAATGGTAAGCTGACCATTATAGATAAGGGAGAATCCATGTGACACTGCTTTGAAGGCCACTGTAATTAAATGCTAAGCTGTTTGATAGGATGCCATCTGTGGTCTTTGCAGTTTCTGCTAATCTTCAAGAGAGACTGACCCATGCCATGTTAAAATGCTTCCCTCTGGGGGACAGCAAACAAGCCACTGTGCTTCCAGGGCCAATTTGAAGGGGGACTTCCTTTGTATAGACACTTAAATTCTTGGCCTCAGAAGTGAAAAAGATGAGTGTGTGTGTGTGTGTGTGTGTGTGTGTGTGTGAGAGAGAGAGAGAGAGAGAGAGAGAGAGAGAGAGAGACAGAGAGACACAGAGAGAGAGACAGAGAAAGAGACAGAAAGAGAGTGAGAGAGAGAAATATCAAGAAAAGAAAGAAAGGAGAAAAGAAATAGTAGTTATCAATTTGTTTTGTTTATTTTATATTCTGTATTTTCATAATTTTCAGAACATCATCAAAAATAAAACATTCTCATAGCAAGTGAATATGAACTTACATATTTTGAAGATTTTTTAGATAATATATTAAAACAATTCATTCAAAAGTAGTTTAGAGAAAAACAAATTCTAATATTTAAAAAAGGAACTGAGGAGAGGAAAGTATCAGAGAAGGGTAGAGAATATATGTTCAATAGCCAAAGAGAAAGAGAGACAGTCAGAACAATGAAGAGGAGAGATGGAGAGTGAGAAGGGAAGGGAAGGCTGGTAATGTGTTAGTAACAGGGACATGACATTCAAATTTAATGGAAGGTGGATCTGTCTTTGTCTTCTCAGAGAAAATAGAAAGGTTTCCTAAGATAAAGTGCTATCTGTTCCTACATTGCTAGGTAGGGATCATGCCTACACACTACTCTGAGGAAACATCTGCAGTCTGAAAAAAATACAGAAAAGAGATACTGATCACCAACATTTTCTGATTTTTATTTTTAAGTGTTGCTGCTGTATCAAGTTTCTAAATGCAAATATGATGTCACTGAATAGGAAATTAGAGAAAACTCACAGAATTGGCTCTTCTGAGTAGGTGTGTGCCAGGTCCATAGCATTGCTACAAGAATGAAAAATCGAATCCATTTCCCCTCAAAGTCAGGGACATTTCTTCCCCCAAGTTATACTGAATAGAATAATAATATTGCTTGCTGTATATCTATTTTATTCAACATTCAAACATGCTATCCACATACTCATCGTTTATATAGGTGTGTTCTAAAGGCTCAGTAAGGGAAAGTCTACATTTTGGGAAGGAGATGCTTTCAAAGAGTGTTAAATCTTAGTACATGAAGTCAAACAAAGAGCTGGAGCCCTAGCTCTGTCAATAAAACATTTGCTGTTCTCACAGAAGATGCAAGTTTGGTAGCCAGCGCACACCAAGCATTTCACAACTGCCTGTAATCCAGTCTCAACCCAGGGCTTCAGATGCTCTCTTCTACCCTCTGCCATCTCCTGTATTCATGCCCGCACATGCCCGCACACATGCACACACAATTAAAAATAAATTACAAAAATTATACTCAGACAATATGATTCTGTCACTCATTACATAACACCTATGTGTCCATTGCCTTTAGCCTCTTATGATTTGCTAAGACCTTCTCACTGGCATTGTTCCTACCTTTAGGGAGCACTCATTATATAACTGTGCAGTTGAGCAATAATCTGTGTCCCTTTTCACCAAGTGGGTCCTTCGTATTAACTCCATTTTCACTTTGTCTCCCACATTATCTGATGCAAAATATGTATTTAACATTTATTTATTTTCCTAATAATCTGACAGAAACACAGAAAGGTTCAGAACTCTGATCTTTATTTTGCTTCTGCAATTAACCAAACTCTATAGGTCAATAATAAAGAAAGGTAAATGCAATAATATATAAAATTTTGTTTAAGAAATTAAGAAATATTACATTGTCAAGATGTAAGTGAAATTCTGAAGTTATATTATTATTATGCCACCAGAGACACTTGAAATTTTATTAAAAACTGTTTGCTTGTACAGTGTTCTCAAATGTTTTGTTATTATTATTACTATTATTAAAACTTATTATTGTTCTATTGCTATGAAGAGACACAATGACCATGGACACTCTTATAAATGAAAGCATTTGATTGGGCTTCTACTCCACAATATCACATCTACTCCAACAATGACTGACCTCTTAATCTGTCAAGTAGCACCACCCACTAATGACCAAGCATCCAAATACATGAGCCTAAGTTGGCCATTGCTATTCAGACTGCCACAATTATTAACTACAGCTGTGGGCATTAGTAGTGGGGATTTATGTTCGGAGACTTTGTACCTATAAAGTGTTAGTTACCATCATTGTCAACACTGCTATTATTGTACTCATCGCACAAGACAGTATTCTGTTATGACAACAGCCAGGATAATAAAGATTTCTGCTTTGTTGGTATATTTCTTTCATTAAGTCATTCTAGTCAATTATTTTAAAATGGTATTTACCAAAGTCATGCTGAAAGAAAAAATTGAGTAATCAAAAATATGTGAGATGATACATTAAAAAAAAAACAGCATTCTAAGTACATGAAGATGCTCATAATAAAACATGCAAGAAAAAAGAACATCCAAAGAATCCAAAGAATAAAGTCTGGAATGAATGGAAAGACTATAGCCTTGCCTCCAAATGCTGCAAAAAAAAAAAAAACTATTCAGAAAAGCCAAATACAACTCAGTTAAAGGAATCCAAAATTAAACTTAGTTTGAACAATTTTTGTGATCTTAATGTTTAAAATTTAAGCTATTTGATGTTCATTTTCTTATGATAAATTATGTTTCTATAAACATAGAAACATTCATTTACTCTTATTCAATTAAACACCAACTGTTTATTATCTCTGGTGTGGTAGGGATTATAAACTGAACATATAGGTGATAAGTCTTATAAACCAATATTCATTATTTGGATTCAGGCACTGTGCACTAGGAACTTAGGCAAGCGAGAATCATGCAGAGTGAAGTGATGTGAGTTGGACACTAAAGAGTGATGAATATTCAATTCTGTGTTAACACACCATGAGGAACTATTATTGTTTTAATTGGTTATGGAAAATGGACAGGGTTAGGAGAAAATACTGTGCTTGAGATTGAGTGACATGTGAAGGTTTTCCACATGCACAGCATAGGGGAAGGTGTTGTAAGGGAGAGGAAGAAATGAAACACAGAGAAATAGCTATCCAAAATAGATAAACATGGCTGGAGAGAGAGTACAGAAATTGAGAGCAGTGGCTGCTCTTCCAACAGGACCTATTTTCAATTCACAGCATGCATAATATGGCAGCTCATTAACAGTCTGTAACTCCTGCCCCAAGGGATCTGATTGCCTAGTACAGACAAAAAAAAAGCCCCCCCCCAAGAAATAACAAGTAAATAAAATGTGTTCTCAAGAAAGATAAAGTAGTATTTCAGGAGAATACTACAAAAGAGGTAAAAAAATCCTATTCCATCTCCAAGTATAATATTAACTGCCATTGTAGAGCTACACTTGACTTTCAGGGAGTGATTTTTTAAGAGACTGGTATAAATCATAACTGCAATTTGGAAATATAACCACCAAAAATGGACATAAGCTTAGAGAAGCTAGGAGGAGACTGTGGCATGACTCAGCTTGAGATACAGTAATGGTTCAAAATGAAATGATGAAGTGATAGGCAGGAAGGCACAGAATGGAAAGACACCTTGGAGTTCCATCAAAT
Source organism: Cricetiscus sungorus (assembly GCA_030556225.1). Lineage (NCBI taxonomy): Eukaryota > Metazoa > Chordata > Mammalia > Rodentia > Cricetidae > Cricetiscus > Cricetiscus sungorus. The sequence continues at coordinate 20,782,301 of JANBXA010000600.1, read as the reverse complement.
AGGTCTTGGATACTAAATGAGTTTCTTCCAGGAAAAAATAAATTCAGAACAATAAAAGGGCTCGAAGACACTGATTGTGTGAGGATGAGAGATGTGTGGAAGACACCATTTCACAGGTGGATGCTTTGCTAAAATGAAGACGCTCAGGCACAGAGGAACTCATACTGACTGGATTGCATGTCTCTCTACCTGCTTTCAGTTTATTGTATGGAGTAGTCTCCCTCCCTCCATAGCTGAGACTATCCTGCAGTCAAAAATCTACCCCATGTGTTAGTACCTATGATGAAAATCATGATTATGGACACTGAGTAGGAGAACATTTCCCAGTTTTAAATTCAGATAACCCTGGTATCCTGTCCCAATCCCGGCCTCTTTTTAGGTATATGACCCCAGGTTAGCCAGCCCTCCATTCTGCCTTTCCTTTTGCATGTACCTCTCTATATGCTTGAGAGAAGCATTTCAGACAATGCATGTGACTGACTCCCACTTATTTCCGACTTCTCTGACCTCTAGTGAAAGGGGAATCTCTACAGTCCATTCTTTTTTAAAAAAGATGTATTTACTTATTATGTATACAGTGTTCTGTCTGCATGTATTCCTGTTCCTGAAGGCAGAAGTAATCAGATCTCTTTACAGATGGGTGTGAGCCACCACGTGGTTGCTGGGAATTGAACTCAGGACCTCAACCTCTGGAAGAGCAGCCAGTGCTCTTAACCAGCGAGCCATTTCTCCAGCCTGCAGATCACTTTCTGAGTCCTTTAGAGTTACTAGTTCAAAGCACTGTGTCATAGTTAGGTTTCTATTGCTGTGATGAAATACCGTGACCAAAGAGCAAGCTGGGGAGGAAAGGGTTTATTTGGCTTAAACTTCAGCCTTGCTATTCATCACTGAGGGAAGTCAGTACAGAAACTCAAACAGGGCAAGATCCTGGAGGAATGGGATCTGCTTGCTGGCTTCTCATGGCTTACTCCACCAACCTGCTATAGAACCCAGGACCACCCACCCTCCCTAATAGATAACTAAGTAAGAAAATGCCTTACAGCTGGACCTCGTGGAGGTATTTCCTCAACTGAGGCTGCTTGCTCTCTAATGACTCTAGCTCCTGACAAGCTGACACACAAAACCAACCAGTACATACTCCTATAAAATAGATTCAGTTAATACATGGAATCTGGCTTCGGAACAAAGAGCAATGCTTTTAACTTCTCTTAATTATGAAGGAGAAAAGATATTTGCCAATAAATGGCGACTTCATTAGGAATCTTGGAACCTAGTTTCAAACACTGGGTGTTGTTCTTTTGTTACAGTTACAGGATAAAGGTGGAAAAGGGGGTGATGTCCTGAGTGGATGTCAGAAGGTAAGGTACCACGTGGGAGAACATAGCAGGTTCCATAGCAGGTGAGGGTGACCAACGCAGAGGGAATAACATGCCAGGCAGAGCTTAAGTAAGTTTATTTAGAAGGGGGAGAAGGGAGAAAGGAAAAGAGATATAGAGACACCGAGACACCGGGAACAGAAGAGAGGAGACGTGAGGAGAAGAGCAAGAGCAAAAGAGATCGTAAGTGGGTGGGGTCTGTCATTTAAAGGGGTCCTTTATACCCGCCTGCAGACTAGTACTCATGGAACCCTGGGAAGACCAGAGTACTGCCTGAGTGCATTCTGCCAGGTGACAGGGCAGGGCAGCATAATGCCTGAATTCTTATACTGAGCCCAATTATTTTTATTATATGTGGTTTCTCTTTTTTATTAATTTATTCTCTCACATATTACATCCAGACTGAAGTTCCTTTCCCTCTTCTCTTCCCAGTCCCTTCCTGTTCTCCTCCCCCATCTACTCCTCCTCCATTTCCCTTCAGAAAAGGCCAGGCCTCCATGGGATATCAAAAAAATGTGGCATATCAAGTTGCAGTAAGACAGGCACCACCTCCATTCATATAAAGACTGGACGAGGCAACCTAGTAGGAGGAAAAGAGTCACAAAAGCAGGCAAAAGAGTCAGAGATACCCCTGCTTCTGTGCTACAAGCCCCACAAAAACACCAAGCTGCACAACTATGGCATACATGGAGAGGGCCTATGTTAGACCTATGTCTCTGAATATTAAAAATGGCACTGTTAATCTTCCATAACTATTTAATTGAAATGAAGCTACTCAATTCATTTCAATATCTTAAGAAAATATCAAATTTTCTTTTCTTTATATAGAACCAATATAAATATACCAAATCTAAAACTAAAATTAATGTCCCTTGAAGGCATTCTCTGGGTTTGATGAGAATGTACAAAAAGGAGAGGAAAATATTGCAAACTGAGTCCCTCAATGAGCACACATGGTTTCCTTTATAAAGAACAATTCAGGACAAACATTTGACTTCTATTTGCCCTCTGTGCCTTGGCTGTGATTCCTGACTGGTGGGGTAAACAAAGGCATTAGTGGAGTTGGCTCACTTGCATGTGTTCAGCTGAAGTTCCTCAATAGAGAACAAATAACCAGGATCTAAGTTTCTTGAATCATGTTTCCATTAAACAAAATAATTTTTAAATAATGAAAATAACGTTTTGTACAGTAAAATAGATGCATGTGAAGCCTGCTTCTATTAAGATATTTATTAAGCCACAAGGAAACAATGTCAGAGAAGAGCATTTATCCTAGTTTTAAAACAAGCAATCTATATCCTGGATAATTGGAAATATAGCAAGAGCTACTCAACAAGTTACTAATAGTGTTCATCTGCACACAGTAGGATTACAAGTGATTGTAGTTTTTATAAAGGTGCATGTTAAATGCTCCTTAATGGTATTATTACTGTAGTTAGCTACTTATCAAACAACCACAGCTATAGGCAGATTAACCTTGAACTTCTTGGCTCAACTCAATAAACTATATTCTTGAGTTCATCATTAAAAGGGTGAAATTGTCAAAATATTATCACATATCTGGCTCTGAGCAAATGTTTGATATATACAAGCAACAAGCACACATAAAATCTCTTTAAAATATCAACATGGAAAGTGTTGAAAAGAAAAGGATGAAACATTAAATTAAATCAGTTCTTTGTTTTAAAATATGAGAATATATTTGGAGCCTCATAAAGTACTTATGTTTTTTTAGTCATTTTGCTGTCATACACAATAATTTCAGTCAGGAAAAGTGAGTGCATGAAGGTATTTACTGTGTTTGATAATGAGGTAATATTTTTATAATAGAGATTTACATGTATTATACACAAATATAAGACAGTTATAGCATAAAAAGGAAATAAAGTTATTCTGAGTAACACTCCAGAACACTTTTACATGTTAACCCCAGCTAGATGTGGAACAAGTACAAAGTATAACATTGTTAATCATTTGGCGATTTAAATATCTCACTTTAGTCCCATTGACAATTAGGCACCAAGTATAACAAACCATTTCATGTCTTCCTTTTATTGAAAACTTTGTATTTAAATAATTAAGATGCATTCAAGAGCAAGTTGAAGCATACAGCCTACTCAGTATTGTTTTCTTAGACTAGACTAGCCCCAAACTTCTTTCAAGTATAGCCAGCTGGCCATACTTCCCCTCCATGTGGGCATGTCCTGTAATGGGCTTCCTCAGTCTTCCCTTGTGGATACTGTGTATTCACTTGCTTCCTTCAAGATCTTCTTAGGGAAATGAGAATTCTACTTCACCAGTTTTTTTGTTTGTTTGTTTGTTTGTTTGTTTGTTTGTTTGTTTAAAATAGGTCAGGAAGGTCTCTTTTTCTTATTTTTTTTTCTTATACTTATACTTCCTCTATTATAAGGCTTATCCTGTATGTATTTTTTCTCTCTATTTAGTGTATAAATCTCTTAACACAGGGTTTGTGGTTTGAAGACTGGGTTTCCCCAAAGAAAAAACAAAGTACAATAGTCCTTTCCTCTGGGGATCACACTATATATTTATTAGATTAAGTTAATTCAGTTTGGTGTTGACAGAGGTCTGTCCAATCATCTTTTCCATGACACTGCAAGTGTGTAACATGTGAAACAGGAATACTGGTCTCCATATAATTTTCTTTTGATCCCAGATATTAATTGACTTGCTGAAAGGCAATACCATATTCTGTATTAATGTGTTATTAACATTTCTACCACCTGTCCATTTGTGTGGATACATAATTTCATGTTATATTTAACCATCACTGCTCAAATTATGGTATTTTAAAGCATATCCAAATTGCTGGGTCTTATCTATTTTTATTCTTACATTTTAGTTCCACATCCCAGATCCATATACTTTGTGATACAGTCACAAGGAAAGAATAATGATGAACATTTTCTCTTATTACCACGTGTGGATTGAAAATTTAGGATCTACCCAAGTTTTTTGTTTTGTTTTGTTTTTAATAGGACTTTGAAGGTAGCTCTTTGAATATTAGCTATCTTCTGACCTGAATGGCTTTTGATATATTTTCTTGCTTTGACTCTTTACTGTTATTGTTGATGTGTTTACTGCTGCTGTGCAAATTGAAATCTCTCCCACTGCTGTATAAATGACTTGGAAACATTTCAAGTGTTATTTCATGGCCCCTGGATTATTAGTTTTCAGTAAAGTTACTCAAATGCTGTGATTCTCTTGTGTCTTCTGTAAAGTGCAATGCCATTGGTCCTGCCACAATGTTGCTGGCTGCCAGTGTGACAGTCTGTGTCACTGTGGTCACAAGACAGAAATTAATATTTTAAAACATAGCTTTACTTCAAGATAGACATGAAATATTTAATGCCTCATTAAATGATGTGTTGACTCATATGATATGTGAAATTTTTATAATAAGTGTATTTAATAGTGTCCCTAGCAAGAATCATTTTGAGAAATAATCTAAATGGTGTTTACTTCAAGTGACCATGTTAAGGAGTGAGCCACTTTCTTGAAACTAATGGTAACTGAATATTTTGACCCAAGTCATTGCAACTTTGAAACCATTAGTAGAGATTTGGAATACAAGAAATCACTTTTTCTTACCTAATCTAGATTTCAGCTATTAATGTTTCTTTAAGTGTTATTCTAAATTTGAAAAAAATCTTTTGTTTTAATTTTTAGAATAAAATATTATTTTTCAAAGTCCATCTTTCAATATTTAGGTCAATATAACTATGTAAAATTTAATTTGTTCCTTCCTAAAACTGCCTGAAATTATAGAAGAATCAATCCTAGCAAAATAGGAAGGACAAGGGATAATTGAAGAATTTTTGAGTGTAAAAAGCAGATGGGGGTTTAATTGGAACAGCAACCCTGCCGAGATGAACAACTGACAACTCAATGGGAGCTCTAGGAATAAGAAAGTTTTGCGCATGGAGCACCAAAAGTCTTCCAGGATCAGAGACATTCTTCTGGGTTGGGAGCCAGGACAGTCCCTGGGGCAGCTGGCAAGGTAATTAATTAAAGTGCTGTGTCTCTGTTGTACAAGAATAAAGCTCTCAAGCACAAGCTAGAGACTTTAAACTACAGGAAGAACTTGCCTTGGGGAATTCCCAGAGTTAGCTTGGTAATTTATTGAAGAGATGTATGGCAATGCCCTAGTCAACTACCAGTTACAAAGTAGATACTCAGTTTCATAAAAGATATCAAAGGACAAGGAGAAGTCTTTATTTAAATAATAAACATTCCAATAGAAACAATAAATGTGTTTTAAAACTTGGATAAGAAAACCAATTATCCTAATATAAATTCCAGAAGTTTTAAAGAAAATTTCAGTATAGTTGGCCTTATCTTCTTGGCTAAATGTATCATTAAATAATTAAAACATTGGGAACTAGGGAAGCAGACAGGCTAAGTGAGGAGCTTCATCTGCTCCTTCCCTACCCCACTCCCACTACAAATCCAAACCCTTAGCTCACCCCCACTTGGGTCACACAGATCTTCCCCTCCAACATTCCTTCTCCATATTCATTGCTTTATCCCACCCACCAACCCAAGCAGGTATATTCCAAGAACCCAAAGACCACTGTGGCCAGGGAGTAGGTAGCTTAATTGCAGATATTCACTCTCTTTCCTTTCATGGAAATCCCCCACAGTCTTATCTCCCACTCTGTATCAGACTTCTTATTGGGGCCTCTCCTTACATTCTGCTTCCACTCCCAGGAACTAAGCAGATTCTGGTGAAACAACCTGATTCCCTTCCTCCTATAGACCTCCTATGCCTTCCCTCCTTCTATACCATCTCTATTCCTAAGTATAAGTTCCCAATACCTAGAAATACATTTAACTAACTAACTAACTAACTAACTAACTAACTAACTAACTAATTAGAATAGGCCACACCTAGCAGGACACTGAAAGAATTTTCTACCAGGTAAAATACACCATCCTAAGAATCTGAGAAGAAAAAAAAACAAAAGCAAAAGCAAAAACAAACAAACAAACAAAAACACCCAGGAAATACAACATACACATAACAAGACCAGATATCAACACCTAAAATTACAGTCCTCCAAAATCCCGACACTTAGGTCCCAGCAAGGAAACACAACCGATAATAGTCAGAAAAATATTTCCTCTAACACAATTCTTCATAAACCTGGAAAGAACAATTCACAACTTCATATGTAAAAAGGAAAAACCCAGGATACCTAAAACAATCCTGTACAATAAAAGAACTTCCAAGGGTGTCACTATCCCTGAATTTAAACTCTATACAGAGCTAGAGTAATAAAAACAGCATGACACTGGCATAAAAACAGGTGGGTGGATAAGTGGAATCAAACTGAAGACCCACACACCTATGGACACCTAATTTTTTTTGACAAAGAATAAAAAATTATACAATGGAAACAAAGCATTTTCAACTAATGGTGTTGGCCTTACTTGATGTCAGCAAATAGAAGAAATCACATAGGTCCATATCTATCACCCTGGACAAACCAGGAAGCTCACAAGGGACTGTTGCTGGTGTAGGGGAGATGGGGAGCAATAATGAGGCAACTAGTAGGGTACATTTCATCTAAAGGGGAAAATGGGAGGAAAAGAAAGGTTTTAACTAGTGAGGGGAGGAAGATAATACAAAAGAAGGAGGGAGAAGGGTAAAATAACAGTAAGGATGTCCGAAAAAAAATAATAATGAATTATAGTATTAACTATCTACAAGAGAAAAAACAAACAAACTTGTTTTTCTATTTCTGTGTCTCGGGCTTCATCTTTCTCTATCTCCCCCAACTAATACACTTTGAGTAAATACTACATTCTACTGGTCTTATGGAACTCATCAAAAAAAATTCAATGTACATTCCTGAGAAGTACATCAATAAGGAAGGTATTAAAATATCAATGCTAAAAGTATATCAGACAAAATATGATGAGAAGTATCTATACTATACCTTGTTAAGTTTCAAACTTAGGAAAAAGGCTGAGGTGCCTACTTAACACAGCAAATCTGGCCTCTGGATTTTCAGCTTCTCGGGGACTGGGCTACCCTCCCCCCCCAAAGGGTATTATAACTGTCTATATAATCCAGACAGTTTGGTTACCCACCCTTTTTCAACAATTGGCCTCCTGGCTTCTGCACTTGGTCTCCTTCTCTCCCCTCTTCCTCCCACTTGCTATCTCTCCACATAGGCCAGCTCAATCTGGTCATGTCCACTCTGGAATCTCCCAAATGTCTCTGCCTCTACCCATGATTTCCCATTTATCTGCAATAAACTTTCTACTCTGCCATACCTTTCTTTTTCTTTTTTTCATTCAAACATAAATATAATGTTATTGCTATAATGGAATGACATCCATCTCTGTATGGGAGCCTTGGAATCCAGGTAGGAGGTTGTGGGTCTCTGCTTGGCTGAAGAAAAAGGAAGACTGTTTTGACAAAGTTTGCCCATCAACCATGCACCCAGCCACAAACTCAGAAATAATCTGCCCCAATATGGACTCCACTCCAGTCTGTTTCTCTGTGGTTCTACCATCCATCCCAGAGACCTGGGAAAAGCCACCATCTATACAACTGCAGATTTGGAGGTAGCTCTGTGATCTAGATGGAGCCATGTTCACAATTCTAGTTCCTTCAGTACAGAATCCAGGAGAAGAAGATCTTTATCTGTTTAAAAAAAAAATCACTCAATAAAACTGAAAGTCTCATTTGCTATTTCAAAATCATAAACACTAATTCAGGGTTACACTGATCATGAATATGGAAAACATGACTTCATCAAGGGAACCTCTTAAGGCCCCAATCACCAAAGAAACAGAGCCCCAGACACTGTTACACAAAGCTTTTGAAGACATTTTTCTTTCTTTTATGCTCATTTCAAAATATTCTATTATTTTTATTTTTGAGATTGTAATATAGTTACACTTGCCTTTCCTCCCTCCAAACTTTCCCATCTACCCTCTCCCTTGCTTTCTTTCAACTTTATGATATCAGTTTTCATCGTTATTGCATGTATATATGTATATGTACATACATCTGTATTTCTAAATACAAACTGTTCACTTTGTATAATGTTACTCATATGTGTGTTTTCAGGGCTGACCATTTGGTATTGAACAATAAGTCAGGGTGCTCTTCCCTGGGAAAAACTGTTTCTCCCACTTTCAAACTTCCTTAGTTGCCTGTATATCTTTATATAAAGTTAAGGCCTTGTGAGATATCCCCAATTCACTTTGGCATGCCTATTGGTGAGATGATTTTTTTAAAGGAGTAAAGCAAGCTAAAGAGAATCCAGTCAATTAAACAGCATTAGACAGAAACTCCATGAACAAAATTAGAAGCCTAAGTAGGAATTATAACATGTAAATACCTGTACTTGGAGACAACAAATATAATAGCTAAAATTAATTTCTTAATGCAAATCTCAAACAGCAAACTAGACCATTTAGAGTAAAGAAATAGTAAACTCTAAAACAAATCATCTGGAATTATCCAGTTAAAGAAAATTTTAAAATAAGAATAAGAAGACTGTGGAAGATTATAATCTTATATAGCATCATTTAACACAATGGAAATTCTAGAAAGGAAAGAGAGAAGAAAATAAACAGGGAATATTCCCACTTTTCAAATAAAAAATTGCTAAGAACTACCCAAGTCAAAAGAGAAATGGACCTTTTGGTTCATAAAACCCAAAAGGCTTTAAGTATGTTGCCTCAAAATGAGTGATACTTACATTCTGCTAAATGATATATAGTAATAAATCTTATCAAAATTCAACAAAAAAGGAGAACTTTGTAAGAAAATGACTTGTCACAAGCAAAGGAAGATTGATTATAATCATCTGGATCTTTGAAGGCCAGGAGACTGCAATGTGGTTTGCTCAAACTATAGAGGAATAAAAGAAAAAATGTTTACTCAGAAAGACAGTAATTTAATAGTGAAGAACAGATATGGACATTTCAGACAAATGATGTGAAAATTCATCACCACAAGAAACACTAAAAGGAACTCTCAGAAGAAGGGAAGGCACTAAACAATAAAAACCACAGGAAGAATGAATCTCCCTACCAAATATAAATGAATGAGGATACAGAATGCATTTGTAATAGCCACACATAAATCATTTTAAAACTAACATTCCAATGACAAAGCATGTGAAGATAGGTATAAACACAAAGAAATGTTAATGGGAAGAACAAAGGAAGAAGTAAATTTCGGGCATCAATTTCTGCAGAGTGTAGAGGAGATGAAGTCTACTGACCATTCTCATCCCTTGAGTCAGCCATCACAGTGATATCTCCTGCTCCTTCCTTTCTGTCTGTCTCTGGTCCTCTCCAGACTATAGCTGAGGTTCAGTTTTGCTGTACCTTAAGTAAAGCCTGATGTTGTTAGCCACTGATGCTTTGGTTCCTAAACTGTGTTGATATTTTTGAGTTATAAGGAGATACCAACAACTGTGGTTTATCAAAAAAGAAGATAAAAGTCTTTGACACCAGAAATTTCAGAGATAATAATGGCATCGGCTTTTCATTTGATCTTTTTTTTTTGCTTTCATATACTGCATGAGACTTGATTTAGGTTAACCTCAGTAGAAGGGGTTAGCAATTTGGAAGGTTGAAACAACTTTTTACAAGTTTTTCAATTATTTTAGTTCTAAAGCAAGTTAGATTTCTGCTATAGATACTAGGCAAATATTGTTAGAAAATGAAGCGGCAAATTAAAATGACAAAAGACAGGACAGTTCCTGTTTGGATTATAATGAACACAGGCAGTACACAGAGAATAAGGGACAAAGGCGAAAGGAGGGGGGTGAGGAGGGAGAGAACAAGGGAGGGAGGGGGAGAGAGAGAGAGACAGAGAGAGAGAGAGAGAGAGAGAGAGAGAGAGGTGAGGTGCAGACAGACAAATGGGGGTCATGCTTTTAGCCAACTTGTTTCAAACATCTACTGATCTAATGATATTCCATAACAGCTGGAAAGTCGACTGGTTTTAGAGAGGTCTCTGGAATCAAATCATGACTAGGCTGTAAGTAAAAAATCGGTTATCCCAAGAGTTCTGGGAAACAGGCATCCTTTATAGCACAATGTCAGAAGCAACAGGCCGACAATGGCAGATTTCCATTCTTCATATTCACCCCACAGTTTTTCTCTGTTACTTTAAACAGTATTGGCTGTCCAGCTAAGAAGACTAACGAGGTGTTAACACACATTCTCAGGGTCATTTTTTAGTGACATGGCACTAAAACTGCCTCGTGGACTCTGATAATTAGCACCGTCATTACTGCCATTGCTTTTCTTAGAGCAACCCTGAGCCAAACATGTTTGTGGTGCATTTTATAGGAATCACAGTTCTAAGCAGGTTTCAGCTCGTGTGTCATAACTTAGTAACTGGTGTCTTGGGTCACTTCTCTTAAGCTCTGTGATTACACTTTCTCCTGACTGCTAGGTAAGCAAAAAGTCTGGTGGGCATACTGACCCCTAGGTGATTAGGAGGGCTACAACCCGGAAGCAGACTCAAGGCACAGAAATGAAAGCTGGGCGTGGCAACCACATTGCAACTATTCTTCCTTGCAGATCAATGCTTCGTTGTTCTGTACAGAGAAGCTTGGTCTTGTGCTTTTGTCGTTTAATAGCACTGGCCAATGAACCATTGGGATTATTAAAAGACAAGGGTGTTTAAGTGGTTGCCTGTTAGAAGAATCAAAAGCAACTATTAAAAATGTTGCCTTTTCAGAAAGAAATACCCTTTTTTAGTGATTTTAAGAGATTCTTTTTCTCATCTAACTCTTTTCAGTTTTTGGTAGATTCATTCGTTCTAATTTTGACTGTTTACAGACACTTGCTTGTATCCTATAACATGAGCCACGGGAGGCAAAGGACTTGATCCAGCCTCAGACAAAAGAGGTTTAGCTCAATTGCCCAGTTTTGGAAACTTCAGGGTCTGGTTACCCATCTAAATCTAATTATTCTTTCCTACACTTGACCTCAACTCTAAGATTATGAATTTTGCTTTCCTCTTAACAATCCTGGGAGCTCTGCAGAATTTCTCCCGTGTCTTTTCAAAGAGGAAAATGTACTGAATGTTTCATCAAGAAACCCTCTCTGCATGAGTCTCCTTCTCAGTGAGGCTAGCTTGAGATCTGCACCCTCAGGCTCATAGCTTTGGGGTCAAAGAGAAGTGTGAGGATCTTCAGTGTTTCCTCAGAAAGTCCTTAGTCTTTCTGTGAGAAATAAGTAAATTGTCTGGAGCCTGGGCTCTGTGTTGCAGTGGCTCTTGCTTTCCCAAATAGTAAAAGAAATCCAGAGATTAGCTAAGAATAGAAATGCCAGAGGTGTATGACTGAAGAGGCTGGCCCAGGCTAGGTCATTTTCCTGAATTGTCTTGGGACTGAGCTAGCCTTTCTCTTTTTTGCCAATATTTCCTTCTCTGTACTATGTGTTTTTTTTCTTTTAGGCCACCAACCAGCTTCTGTATTATGACACAGACACTTATTATTTATTAGTCTTGAATACTCTGCCCAGCTTGGCACAGTTTGGCTAACACTTTTAACTGTTTGATAGTCACTCAAGGTTTCTCTGCAATGTATGGGCATCCAATATTCAGCCTACAGGCCTAGAATATCCGAGAAACTTTTCTATGAAGGAAGAATTTTGAAGGACTATCCCACCTAGTCTTGGTAAATTTCAGCAGTCATTTTCCTGTGGGTTTTGCAAAATTTCTGGCAGACTTTTCTACGAAGCAGGAACTTTGAAGGATTGTACCATCTTTCTTTGTCAAAATTTGGCTGTTGCTTTCCTCTGTGTCCTACTTGTCCAGTTTGAACCATATACTGTCAGAAGTGAAGGCAAATGCTGTTTCTTGCCCAAATGGCTACTTTGCCACAATGAAAGCAAACTCTGTATGGAGGTTTTTTGATGCCCATCATCCTTTTATGATGTAGATTGGTGCTGCCAGGAGTAGACTTGTCTGCCATTATGTAGATCTTTAAAGTTTTTGAAGACCATCTATGTAAAATATCTTTTTATGATCTTGAAAACATAGATCTCAAGGACTAGAAATTTACCTTACATTTTTAAATGAACCATGTTGGTACAATACTGTTAACAAGAATATAAACATATATAGGGTATAACAAAAATAACTTTAAATTTGTATCAATATACAGAAATCCTTTTAAAAAGAGAAGAAACGTATATAGTGTGTTGTAATAAGAATAACCTTAAATTTGTATCAATATACAAAAGTCCATATCAATGTAAAATGTTTAAGATTAATAGTTGCTTATTTTATCTTATATGCCTATATCCCCACTAAATGATTACAAATATCCATAACCCATCAAATAACTAAAGCTACCTATGCTATCTCTTGGGAATTTGGGTGTTATGTTCACTTGACTGCTTCCTGTTGTCTGAAGATAAATGCATCTTTAGAGAACCTAAGAGAATTAAAATAATGGTAAATTTCTGGGAAAATTACCTATAATATTTTTGTCCAGCCTTTTCTCTGTGCAATAGAAAAGCACAAGGCTTATCTGCAGTTGAGGCTAGAATAGTCTATAAGGCTGGATCACCCCAGCCAGCAGCCATGAAGCTGTTCTTATTGCATAACTCTGAGCAAACTTCAACAGAGATGTTCTTAGAGGCTGGATTGCCCGGGGCACCTGTTTTCAATGGTGTTTTGTTCCTTTACTCTGAAAACACATGAACATACAAAAGTAACATACAAATCTGTATTTACACAAGTATGGGCTGTGCATCTTATGCAAGCCAGCCAAAGATTTTTGTTGTTGTTGTGTTGTTGTTGTTGTTGTTGTTTTATGTTTGAGCAGCTAAAATGAATGTCACCTGCCTTGTAGTTTCCCTAGGTTTATTTCTTTATGTCTGTAGTCAGGATTTTCAGAGGTATTTCCTGACCAAACCTGATCATTATTGACCTTGAACAAATCTATAGCCTTTCATTTCCTGTGGAAACAAATGAATAACATCTTCCCCAAAACAATACCCTTTGACTTCCATTTTAAAGTTAGCATTACTGAAGTATATAACCAAGGTTAATTTAGCAGTTCCTTTCACAATCCCATGTCTCCTAGCAGTGATTGTTTGTTCATCAGCATTCAAAAACACTTCAAAATAAACACAACAACATACAGGTTCCAGACTCCCTGTGTATTTCCCATCTTTACATGGCTTTCTTCTCCTTCTTCTACTTCTTCACCTTCTTCTTCTTCTTCTTCTTCTTCTTCTTCTTCTTATTATTATTATTATTATTATTATTATTATTATTATTATTATTTTATATCTTTCTTTAAAGATTTTATTATTTTAAACTATTTACTTTTTCTTTTCTTTCTTAAACCTATGCACATTTTAAAACACACTGTAACCTCTTTAGAAATGCTCTATTTTTTTCATATGGACCTGCTTTACTTCATATCTCTATCCTTTTTGTGTGCATGAGCAAAAATCTGCTAAGCTACTGCTGGGTCCTCCATCTGCTTTGGTGTTGGCTCTGCCTCCTTCTTGGGAATGAGAGTCAAGTCTTAAGTATGGTCTGGAGGTATGTGACCAAGAATAGCATTCAACATTCTTGCTTAAGGAAGTGGGTGGTTGCTTGAGGAAGTGAGTAGCAGGTATTTTTAATTAGCTTTTTGTTTCTACTTAATGTATCCACTGTTCAAGGGCTTTCTGTATGGCAGGAACGTTTAAAGGAGCCCTATCTGTGTTTGTTTCCTTGATTGTTTGTTTAATCAGATCTCCCAGGCACTATGCGGAAATTCAGGCCATTGGAACATCAAACTGTACCAGGCTTTTTCCTTTTAGGCTGCCTACCAGCTCCCAAATCATGGCATAGAGATTTATTAGTTTTGAATGCTCAGCCTAGCATGACATATTTCTGGCTAGCTTTTATTTAAAAATGATTTTTTTACATAATTTTTTAAATTTAAATTTGAAACAAGCTTGTTTCACATGCCAATCCCAGTTCCTGCACCCTCCTGACCTCCCCTGTTCTCCCCACCAACCCTCATCCCATCCCCTTTCTGCTCCCCAGGAGGGTGAGGCCTTCCATGGGGAGTCTTAAAAGTCTGTAATATTATTTGGAGCAGGACCTAGACCCTCCCCCAGGTGTCTAGATTGAGGGAATATCTCTTTATGTGGAATAGGTCCCCAAAGTCCATTCACATACTAGGGATAAATACTGATCCACTACCAGGGCCCCACAGACTGTCCAGACCTCCCAACTGAAACCACATCCAGGGAATCTGGGTCAGTCCTATGCTGGTTTCCCAGATATCAGACTGGAGTTCATGAGCTCCCCCTTGTTCAGGTCAGCAGTTTCTGTGGGTTCTCCAGCCTGGTCTTGACCCCTTTGCTCATAGCTCCTCCCTGTCTACAACTGGATTCCAAGAGCTCAGTATTTAGTTGTGTCTCTTTCTGCTTCCATCAGCTACTAGATGAATGCCCTAGGGTGGTATATAAGGTAGTCACCAATCTCATTATTGGGGAAGGGCATTTAAGGTATCCTCTCTACTATTTCTTAGATTGTTAGTTGGGGTCATCCTGGACATTTCCCTAGTGACAGATTTCTCTGTCTATAATGGTTCCCTCTATTATGGTGTATCTTTTCTTGCTCTCCTCTATTCTTTCCCTGACTCAATCTTCTTGCTCCCTCATGCCCACCTCTCCCCTCCTCTTCCTCCTAACTCCCTTTCTCCTCCCCCCATGCTCCCAAATTTGTTGGGGAGATCTTTTCCCTTTCCCCTTCTCCAAGGGACCATGTGTGTCTCTCTTAGGGTTCTTCTTGTGTCCTAGCTTTTCTAGCTGTGTGGATTTTAGGCTAGTAATCCTTTGCTCTATGTCTAAAAACCATATATAAGTGAGTATACACCGTGTTTATCTTTTTTGACTAAGTTACATCACTCAGAATGCTTTCCTCTAGTTCCATTCATTTGCCTATGAATTTCAAGATTCCACCCCCACCTACCACCCACCCACCCCAGGTTGAGTAGTACCCTATTGTGTAAATATACCACATTTCTCCATCCATTCTTTAGTTAAGGGACATTTAGGTTGCTTTCAGGTTCTGGCTATTACAGATAATGCTGCTATGAACATAGTTAAATAGATGTCCTTGTTGTATGAATGTGTCTTTTGGGTATATGCCTAAGAGTGGAATGATTTTTTTTTAATTAGCTCTTTTAACTTAAATTAGCCTGGTTCTCTTTATCCATCCTTTGCTTTTGGGGCTTATTATCTTTCACTTCTGTATATCTTGATTTCACTGTTTCTCTGTCTTTCTGGCTGGTGTCTGCCTGACTTCTTGCCCTAAGCATCTCACTCTCTTTCTCTTCCTTCTCTCATTCTTCCTCATTCCTCTTCTTTGAGCACAGAGTTCTCCTCTGCCTGCCAGCCCTACCTATCCTTTTTTTGCCTAGTTACTGGCCACTCAACTCTGTATTAGACCAATCAGGTGCCTTAGGCAGGCAAGGTGAAAGAAATACAACATATCTTTACATAAGAAAACACATGGCCTTACGCATTTACACAAATGTAAAAGCATAAACATGCCTTTACACAGCAAATGTAATACATTTTTGCCCAGTTAAAATAATATCCTGCAACAATTTTCTATCAATCCATACCTATATCCTCAAACTTCAGGGTCTAAACCTCACCTCAGATGATTATTTCTTTGCATAATACCTCAGCTCCTTACCTCTAAAGACCCCAGTCCAGGATAATGTGTAGGCATTCTAACCTAGGACTAAAGGAAAGGGGTTGGACTTGTGAAAAAAAAAGTGGCCCCCTAACAAAGTGAAAGGCTAATCAAAGCCCATGTCTTTAATGTCCTGGTATAGGTGAAAGGGTTAGCTCAAGACTATAGTAAATAGTATACAGACACACCTGACATAGCTCAGTCTCTTACAAAATACATCTATTCCAAGGTTGAGCATCTAATACTAAAGTTTAACTTTGGTTTCATCTTCACAACTATTTAGCAAAAGATGAGACTATACCCTAACTAAGCCAAAAGTTTTAACTTGCTTGAAAATTAACTCACATTTTTCTCACATTTGCATTGAATAGTATGAATTTTGGGTAGCCTTTATTTTATACAAATAATCTAGAAATGCATTGGAACAATTTTTTTTTCTCCATTTGAGCGATCTGCTGTTTCACTGAAACTCTGATGATTGTGTGTAGAGGACCATTTCTGAAAGTTCATGCTTAATTGACTGTTCATCTTTCAACCACTTGTCAGGTGTACTAGTTAATCAACTGGAATTGATTCTCATCTTAAAGTCTTCCTTGATTTTCTTATTGTTTACTTTGGGTTTGGGTTTTTATTTGTTTCAACAGGATTTCAGCTCCTTTGTTTTTCCTCTATGTAAGTTTCAGAATCACATTTGCAAATTCAGTAACAAAACAAAAATCTTCCTATAATAGTAAGTGGGAATTAGTTAAATTCATACTGCACTCTGTGGGGAGGCTAACATCTAAGCTCACTGGTGTTTTCAATCCACAAAGTTATCTCCTGTTTGAAATTTTCCATTTGTTTGAATTTAATCCCTCTGCGCAGTATTTTCAGTGTAAAGTTCATGTGGTACTGGGGAGCTTCAGGAACACACTCTACCAAATCGTGCCACTTTTTAAGTCTCTGTGGAAATGTGTATCTCCCTTGCCTGTACTATATAAGCTGAGTTCTGACACCAGCTCTTCTCTAATACCTCAGTTTGCTGCAGCTTGCTGGCCCTTTATAGAACACTTTGTGTTCACAAAGAAAATGAAAACATTTCAATGGCCAAGTTCTGAGTTTGACTTTAGTGAATAAAGTGAATAAATGCTTGTATATTAATGACCACATACACTTTAACAGTATTTATCATTGCTAGTAGAGCCATTGTTTATAAGTTATTGGTAATAATCTACTTTGCAAAGATATTACAACTGTCCAACATGCTCCAAACTATGACTGAATACTTAGAATTTCAAGTACTGGATTTCATCCATTTCTAAGGAAGAGAAATATATTATTGATGCTACATCAAAGGAGGAAATAACTTTTTTATTTTCTCAATTAGTCTTTGAAAAGTACTGTTAAATTTTGAATTAAAAGGTGGAAAGTGGAGAGATTTCCAAGCATTCACTGTGTGTGTGTGTGTGTGTGGTGGTGTGTGTGTGTGTGTGTGTGTGTGTGTGTGTGTGTGTGTTCATAGGGATAGGTAACTGTGGCATTTGGGCTTACATGAAATAAAGCCCAAGTGCCTTAGGTTTGTGGGTGAGCAAAACAGATTATTTTACCCAGAGTAAGGTACAATTTCAGTTGATGAGCATACTTACTCTCTTAAATCTAAGTTGTATACCCTATAAAACAGATTGAATTATAGGAACTTGGCTCTGTCTGCTACTGTTAAATGCAACACTAATTCCTTGAAATAAACTTGCTATCAAACAAGGGAGAATGTTTGTAGCCTTCTTGTTTCTAGTGACTTTTTATTCTGAATTTTAAATTGCTAACATTTTAAATTGTTTTTACAATGTAGGCCACTTTTACTGTGCATAGATTTAATTGTTGTAATGAAAGATGAGTTAACAATTTCAATTCTTGTTAAAGTTGTTCAAAAATGTTACCAAATTACATTGTAAGTAAAAGACAGACAGACAGAGAGCTGTTACAGCTCAGCAGGTATTTATTTTTAATGATAGAAAGTACTCAGAAATAGTTTATAAGTTAATCAAAATTGTAATTTGAGTATAAAATAAAAAGAACGGTCAGATCATTAGTTTATTAGAGCTAGAATGAATATTTACAGATTTTTCAAGTGCCTACTTAAGCCTCTTTCAAGGGTTATTTTACTTACATGTTTCAATAACCCACTAAAGAAAAGATAAAATTATACCCGTCCTCCAGACATATAAGTTGCCCACGATACTCTTGGAAGAATGCCCAGGGTCTTCCCCTGAGCCCACTAATATGATTACAAGACATTGCTTATTGCAGCCTCACTTCACTTTCTATTTTTACAATTTATTCTACAATTTATACAATTTGGCAAAATCAACATTTGTTAAAATGTTTGATTTTCATGGGGTCTGGGGGTAATTTGATTTCTAACTTGTCTCATTGAATGGAAGTTAAACATCTCAGCTTGTTTTCAGCCTTCTTGGGTCTACACCTTGAAATTCTATACAACATAAATAAGCAAATGGTCCAAGATTTCCCTTTTTCCATTGTCTGATATAGTATTTTATGACTGATACCCTGCAAAGTATCTGGACTCTGGAAAGGGACATATGACATACCAATTGTAACTTTTTTTTTTCCAAAGAAGAAACTCAAGTGCATCTTTTGAAGACTGAACTCTTTCAAAGATCCTCTACGCTTGACTCATAAGAGTAGGATGAAGTTACAATGAAGCCCTCCAAGCAGAGAACTCTTTTAGGAAGCTGTGGATGAAGGTTTCTGGTCTGCCTGGCTCCCACAGCCTTTCAGTCCCAAATAAACACCCAGAGGCTTTCATTAATTATAAACTGTTTGGCCAATGGCTTAGGCTTATTACTGGCTAGCTTTTTCTTAATGATTAACCATACCTATTATTTCTATGTATTTCTACATGGCCTTGTCTTACTATAGAATGCCGTAGTGTCCTATCTTCCCAGTAGCTACATGGTGCCTCTCTGGTGGCTCTTCACTCTGTGTTTGTCTACCCAGACTTCTCCTAGTCTAGTAGCCCTGCCTATACTTCCTGCCCAGCTACATTCTGCCTATTCATTGGCTGAAACAGCTTTATTCAACAACCAATAAGAGAAATGTATATTCACTGCATACAGACCTCATCCCCCTGATGAAGGGCATCCCCCATCAGGAAGCTGAAAGAGTAGAAAAGGTCCTGTATCATGTTGATCATATGGAGGATCTGCTTCATTACCCTTTTCACTCTGAAAATGTGTGTATGACCACATTTTTATGAGGTACAAGTTCACAATCAAGGGAGTCATGAAGTGTATTAACTAAGCCAAATTCCAAAGAATCTCTTTGTCTGTGTGTACGTCCCATCTTTGATTCTTACAGGTGGGTCATCCTAAAATTGTTATTCTCTCTTCTGTTCTTTATCTTCTTCACCTTGAACCATGGTGATAATAATGACTTTAGGATAACAGCTGTCCTAGTTTGCTCTCATTGACTTAGCCTAGAGTCATTACAGAATGGAATTTCAGTGGTGGGATTGTCCAGGTCATGTGGGCCTGTGAACATATCTCTGGGAAACTGTATTGATTATTGCTGATTTAAGAAGACCCAAGCCAATGTGGGTAGAATTGTTGCCTGGATAGGTCCTGGGCTGTATCAGAAAGCTACACAAGCAGCTCCAATGTGCAAGTCACACACATCAACTTGATTCTAGTTCTTGCCCTCACTTCTCTGGATGATGGACTGTAATTTCTAAGCTGAAAGAAATCCTCTTCTTCCCTCCATTGCCTCTGATAACTGTGTGTGTCATAGCCACAGAAACTAAAACAATATGTTCCTTAGAAGGATGGGCAAGGCTATACGTGTGAATCTTCAGATGCTCTATAAACATTGGTAATAATAATTACAATTGTAACTGTGACTATAATTATCCTCACTCTAAAACAAAATTAAATAAACATTCATTCTCAAAGAGAAGCACTGCTTTATATTTCATGCAAAGTAAATAAGATTCTAAAAAATTAATATAATAATAATAACTTTTTAAATGACAAAATAAACCAATCCAGTGAATCAGAAAATGTAATTGCTATGTTCAAAGGTGATCAGAACCCGAGATAGAGAGATGGCTAATGTGGTAAGAGCACTTACTGTTCTTGCAGAGGACTCACATGGAACTGGCAATTCAACTGCCTTGAATTACATATAGTTCCTAGGCATCCAATGCCCTCTTCTGACCTCCAAAGGCACCATATCCATGTATTTTCCTTAACTTGTGAAAGTACACACACATAAATGTAAGTTAAAATTTAAATAAAAATTATGTTTTAAAATGCAAACAGATGAAGAGAACCAGGAATCTAAACAAATTCATTAGTCAACTCTTTTCTAACCTCCCTTCCAATCTTGACTCTTCTTTTAGTATTTTCCCTTTATATCTTGCCAGGTTTGTGTATAATTCTAGGAATTAAAAGACCTAGCCAAGAAAGATGCCATAGATATATGCAGATATGTTGCATGTTTATTTTTGGGTTAGTGACTATGTAGCAGAGTAAAAGGTGAATGTCCCCTTTAGAATAAAAAGTGGACTTTTGATTGACAAATCCATCAGACTTGACTATATAAGAAGAAGGGGTGGTCATGAAAAGAAGCAATGTGGCTAAATATGGGCAAACTGTAAAAGTAGATTTTTATGAGATTACTTATATTTTTAGAAATAAAAATAAAATCCTTGTCATTCAGAGTTTGACATAAGTCACAACTTGTTATATTGGGACCATTGCTAGGTGTCTTTAGACTCATAGTGCTGTTTCATGCTGTAAACATTCATAACTTTGATGTTCTTTGCTATTCACTTGAGCTACTGCAGTAACTCAATAATCTAAGAAGAATATTTCATTTAGGGGCATTATATTTTCATAACCATATGTGTAGTCTGGAATGGGATTCAGAAACGAGTTGACAAGTGTACTGTATAAGCTTACATTTGTTTTGTTTACTAAAATTAACTACTGATACATTAAAAGTCTCAACCATTTGGATCAAAGTGAAGATCAGTGTGTATAAGTGAACTGACAACACTAATTGCAATTGTTGAAGTTTAGAAATGTGTTTATTGTTTTAAAATGGTAAATAATATAGTAGTTAACATTTAGTGATTTTTGTAAAGTGAGTAAGACATCAATCTAAAATGGACAATCAGTTCCACTTTGGACCTTCTCCAACAGACTTGTAGATTTCTAAAATGAAATAGTTCACTTAGTTAAATGACAAATACATCTTCGTTAACTAGATACAGATCTTGGATATCACCAGGAACACATTTATTAATATGCTGGTATTCTATTTACCAGTTGTTTGAGTTTGGGTTTAAAAAAATGTAACTTTATGAGCATTGCTTTGTCTGTTTGTGTAAGAGGGATATCAATGATATCATTTATTGCTCTGAGAATAAAGTGTGACTTCAACTAAATAAATAGAACTATTTCTTTGATTCCTTTCAATTAGTGTAGCTTTGGTTGTACAAAAATGATTTATGAGGCCAGACAAAATTTTTAAACTTGAACTTCTGTCTGAAATAATTTTGCATTTTTCAAACTGTATATGTGTGTTTGCTTTGGTGTCTGTATGTATACCATGTACATTCAGGTTTCCACAAAGGCCAGAAGATGGTGTCGGGTACCCTGAAACTTTACGTGCAGATGGTTGTGAGCTACCTAACATGGGTGCTAGTATTGAATCCACAAGAGCAGTCGAAGTGCTTTTTAACTGCAGAGCTATCTTTTTAGCTCCTAGTTTGAGTTTCAAATGTTACATTTTGTTTTGAGTAATAATTTCTTTTGCCTATTGCTTAGCCAGTACAAAACAAGGCAAACAGTTTTACTGCAACTGTGTTTCTAACAGGTGGCCAGGATTTTACCTCCCACATAGTTTTAAATTTAACCACTGCTTTTCTATCACTGGTAATAAAGATGTATTATTTTTATTATATAAGACTTGGCAGGTTTGGAAAGGTTGCAACTATTCTATTTGTAGAAAACTGAAAGAAAAATACATTCCTCTTATTGAATTTCCCTGGAAACAGCTAAGTATAAAAGTATTGATTTTCTCCCTACATTCTAACTTAATTAAATTATGAAGAACCCACTTACAAGTTACAAGTATGTCAAGGAAGACACTTGAAATACTGCTGAAAAGGTAAGACAGCTATTTTGTATCTCTGTTTTATTTTGCCTCAAGAAGTGTGACTATTAGTTAGCAATTACTAGTTCCAATTACTAAATCTTGTCTTAAACTTAATAAGAAATTCATAAACTAACCCACCAATAAACAGGAATAGACTATAAAAATCAAGCATGAAATCCTCAAAGAGACATGTGGACAGCGCAAGAAATGTGTGTTTGTGTGCATGAGAGAAAGAGGAAAGGGAAGAGATTGATTGAGAAATCTTGGCACTGAAATTTGATATAATTTCTAAGCAAATACTACACTGATCTGAAAATCAATGGACTGTTGTAATTGACTGCACTGAGTTTGTTACCAGGGAAACCGAGAGCCCCTCTTTGGGTTCTCAATAAAAGAATTTAAAAATGGACTCACAATGAAGCTCAAGAACAGTTTTATCAGAGTTGGCGAGAACAACAACAGTGAACTGAAAATCTTGGCAATCAGAAGAACAAATTCAGAAAAAGCTTTGTCTTTTAGTTAACTCCAGAGGTCAGACAAGCAGAGAGTATGTCCACAATGTTGTGGATACATAATTAGAATTACATAGACAGCTTATTAAGAAGTGAAGGCATTACCAAGATTTGGAGTGCACCTGTGAACTGAGGCAAGACCCCTATAGAAGCACACACACACACACACACACACACACTCACGCACATACGCACACACACCACCACCACCACCATACCATACCACACTACATTATCGCCTCTCCCCTTTGTGTTTCAAAGGCTTCCTAAAGTAATTGTTCTCTTCACACGTACTCTGTCCCTTAGATGAAGCTCAGGCAAAGAACGGCTTCTGGTATTACTCTGCAAACTGGTTTCTCTCACATGTCATTCTTCTTTTTAAATTGAAAATAGATTTTTTTTCATATAATATATTCTCCTTACAATTCCCTCTTCCCCAGCTTCTCCTACCCCACTTATCCAACCCCATACCCATTTTTTCTTTCCTTAGAATACAAATAGGCATTTAAAATAATAACAATAATAATTAGAATGAAGAGGAATGGGGAAAACGATTATAGTGAAAAAGCTCAGCCATCATCAAAAAAGCAGCAAATGGGAACAAATGCAAAGACCCACAACTGGCAAACACTAAAGAAGGTAGGTCAGTGGTATTTTTGGAGGGTTTTGCTTTGTTTTACTTTGTCGTACAATGTTTTATCTGGACATTTTTCTAAACCTCTTATATCATCCTGACATTTCGGTTTAGCTCCTGTTCTGCCATGGGTTCCCATTTTAGTGAGTACAAAAACAAACAATTGTGTGCAGGAACAAATGGCCAGGGAAAGAACTATCACTACTGTGCAGCCAAGAGTTATTTCTAAAGCAGTGTCCTCTCCAAACAAAGAAAGCATGTGAATTCTTAGAGGGGTGGGTACATTCAAGATAGGCATATTCCTGAGCATGTGTAATTGAAGGTCCTCACTCAAGCAGTGATAGGGTGCTTGTTTTTTAGGTATGTTTAGTTTAAGAACAGGGAGTAAATGTTCTAAAAGGAACAGCGTGGACAATGCTCAGCTGACATCATAAAGATTCAGCTAGAAAATAGAAAAACTGAGTTTGTGGTGTTTGGTTTGCTTTTTCTTGCCTTGCTTGTGTGATTGATTGCTTGCTTGCTTTGTGTGATTGATTGCTTGCTTGCTTTCTTGCTTGCTTGTGTGATCACTTGCTTGTTTGCTTGCTATAGGATCTCACTTTGCATCCTAGGTCGACCTAGAACTCATATTCCTGCCTCAGACACTCCTTGCCTGCCTAGCAAAGGACTTTTCCAAGGTGGTTTTATAAATAATGTTACCCTATAGGCACTTGCTTTGCTTGGCAGCTACTAGTTTGGCCCCACGTGGACTGGAGTCGAGAGTGCAATCCCAAACAAAATGAAGAATACAAAACATGGAAAGGAAAAAAGCCGAGGTCAACTTACCAAACCGCTTATATAAAGTTCTAAAAGAAGAAAGGATTTGAAAAGGATAGTGAAGTTCATGCTCAAGAGAGAGAGAGAGAGAGAGAGAGAGAGAGAGAGAGAGAGAGAGAGAGAGATATATAAATAACAAATAGAGTGGGGAGATCCAAGTAAAACAAAAGCAAAATGTGCCAATTTGGGGTTTTCTATTTGTCTAATATGTTGAACCTTGAACTATTCCTATTTCTGGTAACACTTCTTTTTTGAGAGCAAGAGATTTAAGCATCTCATCATACAAGATTATGCTTCATATTTTATCATTCTGTTAAATAGTTGAACAGAACAGCTATTTATAAGGTTGAGTTAGTAGAAAATATACAATTTCTGGAAATTAAATTAGTATTTTCCCTTGAATCATTTGGGAATAAATGATATGAGATTTCATATACCTTGCAAGTTTCAGTGAATTTTTTGATATTTTCTCCAATATATAAAGAAATGAGTTAAGAAAATATTGTCTTCATTATTTTCAATTATTTAAATAATTTGTAAGTACTGGAATTTTTTTTTTACCTGTGTTGAATGTTGCATTACATTAATACACAATTGAGGTCCTAAAGAGTAAGATTCCTGCCATCAATGTTGGATAAATTTCATGATCAAAAAAAAAAAAAAAAAAAAAGAAAAAGAAAAAGAAAAGAAAGGAAGAAAGAAAGAAAGAAAGAAAGAAAGAAAGAAAGAAAGAAAGAAAGAAAGAAGGAAATGTCGTGACTGCCTTGACCAGCAAGGAAGACGCAATGCTTGGACTCTTCTTTAAGCAGCTTTATTCAGGAACCTTGAACAATCTTCTGACCCCGGGGAAAGCCAGCCCACAGCTTATAAGGCCTTGGGGTAGCCAATCCCGGCATGCCACGTGGTGAATGCAAATAGGTCCACATACCACATACGCGGAAGCAAACCTAGATCTCAGCCTTAGCCACATAAGGACTTGTCTATCACAGAGAGTGCTCACCATCGGGAAGGTGGAAGGTGGAAGCCTGGGCCATCTTTGCAATTCTCTACAAAGAAACTCTCAGCCATGTGGTGGTGATGCAAGCCTTTAATCCCAGCACTTGGGAGGCAGAGGCAGG
This sequence comes from Cricetiscus sungorus, assembly GCA_030556225.1. Lineage (NCBI taxonomy): Eukaryota > Metazoa > Chordata > Mammalia > Rodentia > Cricetidae > Cricetiscus > Cricetiscus sungorus. Next base: position 20,756,964 of record JANBXA010000600.1, on the reverse strand, counting down.
CAGGTCTCAATGAGTTTGAGACCAGCCTGGTTGACAAAGTGAGTTCCACAACAGCCAGTACTGTTACACAAAGAAACTGTGTCTGAAAACAAAAAGAATAAAGAAAGGAAGGAAGAAAAGAAAAGAAACTCTCTTAATATGCAGAGATATCAGAATTATCTTACACCACAAAGTCTACACTGTTCTGATCAATTATTCACAGGATAATGTGAATAAAAGATACATGGAGAGATATCATCATTGTTAATAAGCTAACATCATCTCTTCTTTTCATCTCACATAAAATATAATTATTATTAACCTCTCTCAAACAATCCTTTAATCATAGAGATAAGACAAAATTCTCATAAAATTTGGAAAGGAAACGTCATAAACTTCAAGGAATCTTTGGAGTCCCAACTGGCAAGGTGGGAGAGGAGATACAATGGACCGGGAATTTTTTCCTTAGTAATTGATGCAACCTACTAAGCATATGCAGGGTTGTTTTCCTCATAGTCTTTGATGTGTCCCAATTTCTAAATTGCACACAAAGAAAAGGAACAAGGAAATGACAGAGCATATTCAACAGCAAACAGGAAACATATGCATATCTTAAATCATCCCTGGAGACTGCAAATTTACTCACTACAGTCCATGTCAACCTTACAGTAAACTCCATCTAAGCACGATGTGTCCTCAAAACAGTTACAACTAGCTAAAGTCCAGCCTTCTAGGCAGCAGGTTTTTCAAAAAATATTTCAGATGAGGGAGTCTGTATATTTGCCTTCATTGATGTTTTATACTCTAATCCTCACTGTTAAAATGGTATTGTTTTTCTGGGAAATAAAGAAAAAAGAAGAGAAAAGTCTTGATGTTAGCTTGCCCCTCCTTAAAGTGATGGAAGCTACAGTCCTAGGACTTTCCTATCTAAGAAGGTAAGAGTACATTGCTAATATGAATTTCGTTTTATGGAGCATTACCAAAAGTGTATTAGTCATTTCTCTGGGATGGTTTTAGAAATACATGCATGGCTGGAAGCAGCCACAGAAATATCCATGTGTGGTTTTGTATATGATGAGAAAAATCACTGCCTGTAGAAAACACTATACAAATAAATCTGGTATACAGTATTCAGCCTTGGAACAACTATCATGTGTTCAGTATACAGCTGTGGGCCTTCCACAAACAAAACACTAGTTACCTTTATCCTGAAGTTTTCCATGTTTTCTGCTACCAAGCCAAAGTCTCAGGATACTGTACACTAAATGTTTTTTTTTTTTTTGCTTTTTTTGAGACAGTGTTTCTCTGATTTGCTTCAGACCTCTCTAGAAACTAGCTCTGTAGACCAGGCTGGCCTCGCATTCACAGAGATCCACGTGCCTCTGCTTCCTAAGTGCTGAATTTAAAGGTGTGTGCCACAAATACCAGGCTACTACATATTTTTTATCATTCACTGTGTTATATTGTATATTATATTGTATCAGTGCCAAATCTTGCTTTCATTGTCTGTATTGATTAATGCATATGAATTTTCTTTTCCCAGTAGCTGCAAAGTCTTAGAATAAAGATAATTCCAAGCCCCATTAAGTCCCAGAGTTTATTGTTCCTCATTTTCTTGTCCTAAACATACAGTCAGAAGCTAAAAAATAGAAAACTATAACTTGAGAATCTTTGTCAAATGTGACAAAACACCTATTATAAATACTTAAACACTTCATTGAACCTTATTGTAAATTATTTCATTGTGATTTTTCATAACAGGTAGACTGAAACAAATGTAAGAGAATAAATTTGCAGATGGCAGAATAACACAGTGAACAGAAACAAGTACTTCCAGCTATTAACTGAAGACTATTTTTGCTTGGCTCATGTGTAACACAAAACAAACAAAAAGCCACAGAGGCTGATATTGAGGTTCAAACTTCAAGCTGAATATAAGAGCAAAACAGCTGTCCACTAGCTTCTTACCTCTAGTTCAGGCAGAATGAGCTGATCTCTGTCTCCATGAGCTCTTACCAAGCCTCAGACTGTAACCTCTCTTCAGTGTGGCTGGAGAATGAATGCCTGTCTGAGACCTTGTTTCTGTCTTATATACTTCCTTTATGTTAGGACTAAAGATGAGCACTATGATTCTCATTTAGACTGATTCACTCTTGTATAGATCTGGGTGGTCTTGAACTCACAGATCTCTGTCTATCTCTGAATCCTGAGTCCAAGGATTAAAAAGTGTATACTACCACTCCTAGCTGCTGGGTGTTGGGATTAAAGGTGTGTTCCTGGCTTCTACAGCTTGAGGCTGACTTTGCTTTCTGAATCCTCAGGCAAGCTTTAATAAATCATAAACAATATGTTACCACACTCATGTGGATACCAACTAGAGAGGTTCTTGAAAAAAGTCTGGTTTACTGTAAACTTGATTGCCTGCACATCCCTAACATGTTACACAAATGATACAATAAACTTAATGAAATGGGCCTTTCATTTCTGATAATTGCTTTCACAAAATTTTCTATAAAAACCTTGTTTCTAGTTTGTTTGTTTGTTTGTTTGTTTAACAAATTCCCAGAGAAATCCATGTACCTGGAGGCTTTTTAAAAATGGAAGGGGTGGATGTGGACATCTTTTCTCTATATTATAACTAAAAATGGTAACCTATGAGTTCTTTTGGTAAGTATTGCTCCATAGATATAAACACTGCCCAAACACATAGATGGGCAGGGACAGTGGTCACCTGGCATGCAATCCAGGCAACATTGATCCTGTGTCTACTATCCCTGTAGAACTATATTGCATCACTGACTTTCCTAGGAACATTACATAGTTGTTCAAAAGAGGTCCATAAGAAACACTCCACAGAGCGAGAAGACAGTTTTAGAGAGAGAGAGGTAATAGCTTTCATTACGCCCTGAACTTGAGATTATGGCGATTCTTTTCCATGTTCTTCCTAAGCCAACGGTAAATATATTTGAAGTGTGATCTGTTTTTGAGAAAGAGTCTTATTCCATAGCACAATCTAACCTTGAGCTCCTGGTACTAGGTTCTCCCGAGTGTGATGGCTGGTGTGCAATGTGGGACCTCCTGGAACTCAACCTTCCAGGTGTGAGGACAGGCAGGTGGGCACCACGTGAACTCCCGATACTCTCTCTGCCAGGAATGTGATGACAGGTGTGTACTATAAATTGAACATGGAGAAACCCTTCAACAACTTTTTTGGTATAGTAAGAGGTAATGGATTTCACATTTCCCTCATAAATTATATGCTTATCCCCAAATTTGTAAACTATAACCAATATGAAATCCATCGTCCTTTTCAATTTTGTACTGAGTCTTCAAAATCTAGTGTGTTTTTATAGTTCACATACAAAGTACTCAGTCACCATACATGGCTAGTGGTTTGGAATTACATAAAGAGTTATAGTTTTGCATAAATTTTGCTTGACCCTTAGGGAAGATAAGTTTATTTTAGAAACTATATCATGATTTGGGAGAAATCTGATTTTTTTCTTCATTCATCCACTATAATATTTACTTCTAAACAAGTCAATTACATTATGGTAGATTTGACCCAACTTAATAATCAGTGTAGGAATATTGCTGCCAGAAATGCATTCCCTCATCAGCCTGCCTCTCACAACCTCGGATACCCATCTTTGTTACTGTGTACTAAGGCCCTTTCTAATTAGATCAGTTCCACAAATTCAATATCCCATGCCTGATCTTTTTTCCTTCCATTATTCACCTGGTCCTAAATCTTAATAAGCTACCGTATCTTTCTCTGCAATTCTGCAGGGAGGTGGGGTAAACTGCCTGCCATTCCCAAGAGGAACATCTTGATAAAAATGGTTATCACTTAATTTTCTTCTTCAGAACCCATAGCACATTAATCCCCATCCAAGCAGCCAGAGGGAAACCATTTTCACTGGGCTGGGCCTGCAGCAGCAAGGCAGGCATCTTCTCCAATCTGAAGTCTGGAGTAGTCCAAAAGGCCCTCTTTGGCTCCTAATTGCTCTTTGGGTTTTAAAATTTGTTCCTAATAGTCACCATATTTGACACAGTATTCTTGTTCCTGCTTTTATTAAAAAGCTAAATACAGAGATGAGTGTTCAGCCCGCTGGCATTCAGCATATTGAATCACATACTGAAGGCCAGAGGTAAGTTCACAAGAGAGGAATAGTAAAGATCCTGTATGTATGAACAGCGAGAGATGAGAAGACCTTATATGTGTTCAGACATGGAGACCTGCTATAAATGTGTAGACACAGAAGAAGACACAAGGGATGGAAAGAGGAAGGGGGAGGAGAGGGGAAGTGGGAGGGGGAGACAGAAAGAGAACATGAAGGAGGGCAGAGAAGAAGGATGAAAATTGCTGCATAATTTTTTTCTTGAGCTGCTTTTATTCTGAAAGATTCTAAAATAGAGATGTTTTGAGAATGTGTGTTTTTCTACCCTGTAAATTGGAAGGTCAGATTTTAATTTCCTGAAACAGGAATTTATCAAGAAATTTAATAAAGCTTATTTTAGTAAATATAAAATGGTTGAGTAGACACCAGAGAAATGACTCAGCATGTCAGGTGATCGTCATGAGAGCCCGATGGCCCAAGTTTCACCCTGAGAACCAACATGAAGGTGGAAGAGTAAAATATACTCCAAAATTGTCCTCTGACCTCATACAAGCTCAGCTTCATGGCACACATGCCACCATGCATCCATACATATACACATGTACACACACCTGCATACACACACACACACACACACCTGTACACACACACACACACATACACACATACACACCTGCACAAGTACACACACACATCTGCACATGCACACACACACATATGCACATGCACACATACATTTGTACATGAACACACACACATGCACACCCAAATAATGATAGCAATAATAATAACAATACATAATTTTTCAGTTAAATAATTATGGCAATTTTAACCTGGTGCTATTTTGCTGATGAATTAGATAATTTGCTAAGTAAAAAACTAAATTATTCTTTCATTAGCGATTTTCATGGAAAATGTAATGCACTTTTTTTATGTTATTTTTCTTAATAAGATCCTGAATGCCCACTTTTAGAAAATGCTCAGAGAATCTTCTCAAGGTATAATTTTAATGTGTTAAAAACTACAGTTTGTTTCAGAGAACGGTGATAGGGCCCAGTGTAAGCTTTTAAATAGCACTTCTTAATGGTTTCCCGAATCCTCTTGAGAATTACATTAGTGTAAAATGCTATTTATTGAATCAGATGGAGCCATTGCTCACAAAAGAAAATCCATCTTGACAGAGAACAGGAAAGGGCTTCTAGGGTTAAGAATGGGATAGAGTGGGTAGAGTGGGTATTTATAGATGGAGTTGGGGGAGTGGTGCTGAATGGTTTGACTTTCTTCCCTGCCCAAGCTCACAAAATGGAATCCCTAGCAACACTGATTATCCAGATTGCAGTCAACATTGTGCATTTGCAGGAAATCCTCTTTAGAAGCTCTCCAGCTCCTCAAGCAGATGGACGCTGTCAGGAGAGTGTTCTGAGGGAAATAGGGAATTACAGCCAGGCTGCTGCTGCTCTCTCTCTCTCTCTCTCTCTCTCTCTCTCTCTCTCTCTCTCTCTCTCTCTCTCTCTCTCTCTCTTGTGTGTGTGTGTGTGTGTGTGTGTGTGTGGGTGTGGGTGTGGGTGTGTGTGCTGTTTGTTTTGAGATTGAATTCAGGATGTCACAGATGTTAAATTTTGGCTCCACCACTGAGCCACATGCCTCTACTTTTCTTTGCTCCATATACATTAGCTTAGACAATGACACTTGGGCCTTAGGCGCATATCTATGAGGTTGAAAGTGCTGCATGAAGCAGAAAATAACTGTGGGAATGGAGGTAGCCAAACAGTAGAATGGAATGAATATGCACTAAACAAAATGACATGGTGTTTAAAATCCAGAATGGGAAATCTACTGGTTCTGAATCCAAACTGGATCACTTCTGTAGCTGGGTAAGAGAGACTGAGAATATATAGCCAAAGGCTGTTTACGTATTACTACATGAAATAACCACAAGAGTCCTTTAACAAGTCCTTACCCTTCTTTGAGTGGTGAGGAAACTGAGGCATAGAGAATGTGACTGTTGCACAGCCAGGAACTAGAGGAATCTGGTTTAAACAGAGGCTGTGAGTGAAAAGTATGGGTTCCAGCACATAGAAAGGCTCAAGTCAGGGCTGGGAGCCCTTCTTTAAGTTACTTAACATCTCTTCTCTGCTTTGCCATGTGTTCATGAAAATAAATAAAGCATATATCACATGAGATTTAATGATAAATAGAACACAATGATTGACACACAGCAAATACTCAGCAAATCTTAACTTTACTAAGTGTCTCCTGATCTTCCTTTGAGAACCTGGGATACTATATATAAATTCATCACTCTAGGATAGAAAACCTTATTTGCCTAGAATTTCATGGCATTTCACTACAACGTGGGTACTATATCTCTACCATGTGACCTGATGGTCAAATTGTCAACATGAGGCACACAATGAATAACAATAATGTGGCAAACAGCAAATCTCTCATAAATGTGGGACAAATCTCCTAGTATGTAAAAGATTGACTAAACTTAATCACTCTTATTTTAGTTTTGCTGAAACAAAATAATCAAAGCAATCACAATCTCATGACACATGGTAATCTTGACATGCTAGTTTAGGTCAGAACCTTGACCAGGTAAACTCTGGACAGGAAGGGCTACAGGTGCTCTATCTGGGAAACTTTGGGCTCCCTCAGTTTTTCTCTGAAACCACCCTTTTCCTTTCTGCTATGTGAATGCTTGTCTGCCTTTTACAAGGGACACGGCTTTCTCTCTCATCCATCTCCCTTTGTGTGGGAACTGCCGAAATTCCCAGCTTGCCTTCCTTGATTGTTTCTTGAACATTAACAAACTTGCTCTCGAGCTTCCTGAAAGTCAGTTTCTAAATTCTTTCATTAGTAGAATCAAGAGTCCAAAGAAGGGAATTTCAGTTCCTCTGACAGCAATTACAGGTACAATAGCACGAGGAAAGTAGAAAAGTGAGAAAATAAAAGGAGCCTTGGCTTAGAGGTTCTACACCGTATACTGTGAGTCCTATACCAAAGTTGTTCATAGGGATTATCAGAGAAAGGGGACACCCTTGCGCTAACCTAAGCATGCCTTGGTGCTTTTTCTCACTCTTTCTCTACCAACACCAGTTTTCAGTCTGCAACAAGAACCATTCCATTAAGTGAGGTTCAGATTAGGAGCAGTCAACACCCAATCTCTGGCCATTATGAAACAAAGTTAAAGGGACTCCCTCCTCGATTTAAAGGGAGAAAACCTCATCACTGAATGGAGCAAACTGGGTTTCTTAACTTCCTTTTGTGATATTATGTGTACACAGTGTGAGCCTAAGCATTGCAACAAGGACTTGATGAAGAATGTTTTTTTTTTACATTTTATACATTTTAATTAAAATAGAATAACACCACTCTCTCCCTTTCCTTTCTCTACACCTCCCTTCCACCCCTCCCTCATCTCCCCATTCACAAATCTATACCCGCTCTTCTTTATATTTGTTGTGTACATATATATGTATATGTGTGCAAAAATACATAAAATACTAACATATAAGTAGAATCTGCTGAGGGCTGGAAGAATAGCTCAGTCATTAAAGGCTAGACTCACAACCATAAATATAAGTAGAAGCTGCCGAGTCTGTCTGTGTTGTTTGTGTATGTGGGGTCTCCAAGCTGACCACTTTTTCTTATAACTAATAATAGTAATTAATAATAACTAATAACAGGTTCATACTTGGGAGAAGCTAATTCTCCATCTCCTTGCAGTCATCAGTTGTCTATAGTTTTTCACCTAGGGATGGGACCCCATGACTTTTCACCCTTTCCTGTTAACATGCCTATTAATATTGCCATGGTCGCAGGCTTGGTTATATAGCCATTTCTAGGAAAGACTGTGTCACAACAGAGTTCCTGGTATTCTGGCTAGGTTTCTAGTTTCAGGCATGACTTCTCTCCTGTCTTGAGTGGACCTTAAATCCAATCATCAACTCTTGATTGCCAACAACATGTGAGTGCCACTTATTCACCTTTATAGAAATCTTGTCATGCTGGCTATTACTGTGATTCATGGGTGGTGCAGATGAGTGTAACTATTAATTTCTTCTCTGTGGTGATAGCTTATTTTGTAGTATTTTCTAGTATCATGAGGGCTGAACCATAGGAAGAAAACTTTTAGGTTATATCCAGCTCTACCTATCTTAGTTCTGTGTTCTAAGTGTCTGGTATCATCAACAACAGGGGCTTGCTTGCAATCTCTGAGCATCAACCCAGGGGTATACCAACAGGCTACATTGTTTGGGTAGTCAGACTACCCTGAACAACCACTTGAAAAAAGATTCTTGTGTCTGGTACTGGGGCTTTTAATTAGTCTATGATTATGTGGCTATAATACTGTGAGATGTACCTTATTGCTGCTCAGTTGTGTAATGTTAGTCATGTCACTTATGACTCTAGAAAATACCAATATGTACTTTGAATGTACTAAAAATGAGAACTCCAAAACTGAGTAAGCTAGCAAATATTTCAATACTAAGGAATTAGTTGTGTGTGTGTGTTTTTTTTTTCATTTCAAGCTTAACATTTTGCAACAATTAAAAACAGATCACTGTTGCCTTGTGGGATATGTATGATTGGCAGAATGATTAAGAGTTGCAAATTTTCAGACTTCAAAGTAAATTGGGTTTTGTTTTGTCTGCAGAAATACTCAAAGATAATAAAGATTCTTTTGGGGCTTTATCTCTTTTTATTCATATCACTTGCTCAGAAATCTAATAGTTGAGCTTCAATTTCTGAAGCTCAAATAGATTCACCCCTTCACCAATTGGCACCAACATGAGATCTGGTTCTCAGCCAATTGACTGATGACAACCAGGTGCTAGAGCTTTTTACTGAGTATCTGCAGGGTAATCACTCTCATTCTAAACTTTATCTTCTCTAGGGACCCTACCAACACTGTTTTATGGACCCTGGCATTTATATTTTATCAGGGAAATTTCTGCTTGGAATGCTTTTCTGTCAAGTTCATGTTTACTATTATATTATTTTATTGTTGCAGATAATCATTCTTGGATAATATTGCATTCATGTGTACTGGCGTGAATAAAAAGTTATCCAGAGCTCAAGGTTTCCCAAGAATCACTTATTCACAAACTGTGAGCAACACATAAATACTGTTGATGTATTGCCAGCTTGAAAAGAAATGCAAACAATGAACAGAATACCAATTTACATCATTCCATAGACTTCAAAAGCTATTGCCCTCATTATACATAAATCACAGTGTACATATGAACAAAGTTCTTCAGTTACCACGGTGAAATAACTGTCAGCAGCTTGCTGGCAGAAGCCAAACAAAAGAAGTAGAGGGTATATGGAGCTCTGCACTTTGAACAATCAAGTACACAGACAGCTACCTACTAAACAAAGACTATATGTAAACTTGAAATGGATAAGAAGTATTTAAAACTAGGAAACACTTTTGAGACCATCATTATCTCTCCATTAATGACAACATTTAACAAAAGATGCCCATAGGTGGATAAGTCTGTGCTAATCAATGAGCTGTCTTTCTATTTTCTTTATTGCTGCTTTTAAAAACTCCGAGCCTTAGTTTAGTTTCTATTAAATAGAATTAAAAGTATTCACTAAAAATGTCTTTAAACACATTGAAAATAGCTACAGACAGAGTGAGTTCTTTTGAGTACTAATTACTGACATGTGGTAGTCACCACCTGATAATCTTCACTACCATCTCCTTATGTAAGTTCTTTATAACAGCAAATGCAGAATCCCACAGAACTGTTTTATTATCCAGAGTACTCCACAAGTAGCCAAAGGAGGCACTGAACTGATGTTAAAGTATTAACCACTGGCTTTCATTTCATTGTTTGCTGATTCCCATGGTATAATTCCAAAATGGAGCTGGGGAAAGATAAGCACAATTGGTCTTTATAAAATAACACACAATTTCATCTGGAAATCCCCTGTGTCAGAAAAGAGGAAGACACCCCAAATGAATTAAAAGTCTGGTAACAGATAGGTGTTATGAAAATCAGTATTCTTAAGAGGGCTCTGATGGATTGATGACTACCTAATAAGCTATTCTAGAGCCTTCATCCAGTAGCCCAAGGAAGCAAAAGGAGAGATCCACAGCTAAACACTGAGCCAAAATCCTGGAATCCAGTTACAGAGAAGAAGGAGTGATGAGCAAACGAGTCAAGACCAGGCTGGAAAACCCACAGAAACAGCTGATCTGAACAAGGGGGAGCTCATGTACTCCAATATGATAGCTGGGAAACCAGCATAGGATCAACCCAGGCCCCCTGAATGTGGGTGTTAGTTAGGAGGACTGGGTAGTCTATGGGGCTCTGGTAGTGGACTACTATTTACCCCTAGTATACCTAGTGTATGAATGGACTTTGGGAGCCCATTCCACATAAAGGGATACTCTCTCAGCCTAGACACATGGTGGAGGGCCTAGACTCTGCTCCAAATCATGACAGACTTTGAAGATCCTCCATGGAAGGCCTCACCCTCCCTGGGGAACAGATAGGGGATGGGATGGGGGGTTGGGAGGGGGTCAGGGGAGAAGGGGAGGGTAAGGGAACTGGGATTGACTTATAAAACAAGCTTGTTGCAAATTTAAATTAAAAAATATTATAAAAAGAAAAGAGGGCACTGACATCCTTGCCTTAGCTTTAATTTCTTCCCAATCTCCCCCGACGACAAGACAGACAAGCAGGGAAAGCTGTGGAGGGAGAGAAAGGAATCCCATGTTGATTTTCACAGTGGCTGTACACGATTGCACTCCCACCAGCAACAAAGGAGTGTTTGTTCCCCTTCCTCCACATCTTCATTTCTAATGTAGCATTTTTATTACTTCAGAATTTCTTACAAGGTATTTTATCATATTTACCTCATTTTCTTTCCCAAATCCTTCCTTGATGTACCCTGAACACCCCCATACTTCTAAACTTCATATCCTCATTTTTAAAATAGCATACAAAATTCAGTTTGTACTGCCCATATAATATGGGTGTGGAGAGTCCTTATTTTTGAAATTTTATGTCAGGATGACTTTATGGCAACATTCTAAACTGAAAAATCAAAGAGCAATTATAATTAAAGCATAAGCATGCCTGTGATCCTACTTACATGTATTTAAATCAGTGCTTCTGAGTAGAATTTGAGTACTAGATGAAAGTTAAATTGAGCCCAAAATTACTCCATGTAATCTCTTTCCCAAGAGGAAGAGCTGGGAATTAGAGTTAGGAGAAAGCATGGAAAGCAGTGCTTCTTGGCTTTCTTCTCACTTCACTTCCCATTTAATTCCCATAGCCTCTGAATCTTTTGGCAGTTAATGTGACATAAGTTTATGATGCAGTTCAATGTAAATTAAGTATAAAAATACTCAAGAAGATCTAACTTTATCTCAAGAGAATGAGGAAAGTCCAAATAAATTTCATTATATAACAGAGGCACTAAATTTACTGAATCTCCATTACAAAGAGGATAATCTAGCACTATGTCTTTAAATATACTGTAAAAAACAAATCCAAAGACATTAAGATTACTTCCAAAATAAGAGAGGATAGTACTTATTATTTCCTCAGTCACATAAAGATAACTTCTCTGGTGTCTTCATATTCAGTCAGTAATCCTAGGTTAGAAAATAATAAATCATTGGAGGTTTGGTGGCCGTTTTTTTTTTTTTTACTTTTCTGAAAGAATTCTCTGTGTTTACTTTTCAAGAAACAAGACACCTCAGCCAGTTTCATGTAAAAAATGAGAAATATGAATTTTCATGTAACTACAAATTTTCTTATACAGATTTTATTAACACCTCTAATGATGTCTGTAATGTAAATAAATAGAATATTGAAAGTGAAAAATAAAGTTGTACACTTATTTTTTCATGTTAATCATAGATGCTAGCATTGATTATAAAACTTCATTTTAAAATTCAAATGACCATTGAGTACCTTTGTTATCACTGAAATAGAAGTTAAGACTGATATCAAATGCATTAGTCCTTTTGGAAGCATAGAATCTTTTCTAGAGCAGAGCAAATACTGTCGTAGTTATACCCTATCTTGACTTGAATGGAAGAAAGTTAGGTTATGATGGTGGAGGCACCCAAGTTGATGAGTGTATCGCTACTTTATCAAAATGTAAGCATTAAGACAATGGTCTACAGAATTCCACTTTCTTGTGAACAAGAAAGAATGTCAAGTGTTAGGAAAAAACAAATAAAAATATACAGATCTTAGCTAAGATAGCTTTAAAGTTCTTTTGACACACACAAAGAAAAACACAGCTACAGCACAGTGATGCATGCCTTTAATTCCAGCACTTAAGAGGGATAGACATGTGGACCTCTGTGAGTTCAAGGCTAGTCTAGTGTACATAGTGAATTCTAGGACTGCAATAGCTATATAGAAAAAACTTACCTCAAAATCAAAACAACAGCAACAACAAAAGGAAATCATGTACTATTCATGAAAACAAGTGACAGATTATGCTGAACATATTAGTGTAATGGGTTCTGAATTAAATCCCGCTAGAAATAGTTTATTCAAGAAAACAATAGGTATTAAATTTATCCAGAGAAACAGAATTGATGAGGTAGTCAGGCAGATGATTTGTAGATGATAGAGACAGACACACAGATGGACAGACAGACAGACAGGCAGACAGACAGACAGGCAGACAGACAAACATACAGATTTATGACAATTGGCAGATAGGTAGACATTATTACGGTCTAGAAACTGTCATATTAAGGCCATAAGTTCCAGTGTTCCAGAACAAAGGAAGATAGATAGTCTATGTATCAGATGAGTCCTCTCATTTGATGGAGGATCTGCTTCAGTTGGTTGATTAACTAAAATTATATACCCAAAATAACATTTTCCCAGCCATGAATATATCCACAAATCCAATCAAGATGACATCTTAAAGCAACCACACAAAAGTATAAGGAAAATTAAAACACTGTTGGCCTTAGTAAGTTAAATATCATAAATAATTTTGAAGCTTCTTGTGTTCTCCTCTTGGTACCATCTGCTCTACTACATAAAAGATATTTTATTAATTGTTACTTTCTTCATGAATCAATTATTTTCCTTATACATCTGTTATGAGTAAACTTTTCATATTTCCACATCTCTAAAGATAATATAAATCATTCATAAAATTTGCTGAACCTTACCTAAAATTATAAGTGAAATTCATCTATAGACTATTATAGTTTTTATATTTTCAATATTTTATGTCCATGAGTTTATATTATATTAAAAAAATTTGTTGTCTGATGAAAATTGTAGTTACTTTTAGGTTCTCAACTCTTAAAAGAAATTTAGATTAATTTAGGATATATAATTAGGAGAGACATTTGAGTCATGAGTGTGAATGTTGACATTTTAGATATTGAAATTGACTTACCTACATATTATATGTTTGTCTCCATTCATAATGAGCAGTTATTTATAATAATTTCAATTCTATCAGCACATAATATTGTAGGACTTTACTACACTCATTAATTTTTGGCAGAAGGTGGTATTTTCAATAAAGCTTTGATTCATCCAACTGTGTAAGCCTTATTATCTGTAATAATAACATTAGAAAATGTTCACATATTCATTACTTTTCCTTCTTCCAATTTGAAATGTCTGATTTGAAATGTCACATATATTCTGATATGTGATCTATTTTATATTATATAATTTTTCTTTTATTATTTATTAGTAGACATTATTGAGTCTGAGGATTATATCCTTTGAGAGCTATATTTCTGAGAAAGTATGATTCCTGATTTTTCCCTTTTTATACTATGCATTAAAAAACTTCTGATAAAGAGAATTATAATACAAATTTCATTAACATTTTCCTTTGAATATTTATGTCATTTATTTTTAATTAATAAACTTTAATTTAAGGTCATAAAGTTGTCCATCTCAACTTTCTTCTAAAAAGTTATCTATATTCTTGCTAATTTAAATCTTTAATCCACCTAGAAATGGTCAACATCCTGAGCCAGCAGCAAATCAAAATGAATTTCAGATTCCATCTTGTACCTGTCAAAAAGGCTAAGATCAAAAACACAAGTGACAGATCATGCTATTGAGGATGTGGAGCAAATGGAACACTCCTCCATTGTTGGTAGGACTACAAACTTGTACAGCCAATTTGGAATCAATATGGAAGTTTCTCAGAAAGTTGGGAATCAGCGTTCCTCAAGACCCTGCTTCTGGGCATATACCCAAAGGATGTTCTACCAAGGACACCTGTTCACCTATGTTTGTAGCAGCTTTATTCAAAGTAGGCAGTAACTGGGAGCATCTTAGCTGTCCATCAACTGAAGGGTAGATAAGGAAAATGTGGTACATTTACACAACGGAGTATTCACACAGCTGTTAAAACAATGATAGCATGAAATTTGATGTCAAATGGATAGAACTAGAAAAGATCATGCTGAGTGAGATAACCCAGACCCAGAAAGACAAACATGGTATGTACTCACTTATAGATGGATATTAGCTGTAAATTAAAGAATAACCATGTTATAATACACAGACCCAAAGCACCTAATTAATATTACTTTTTGTCTGTTTCATTTTCTTTGAATATCCTTTTTATTTTGATTAGTCATTTGAGAACTTGGTCAATTTTTCATACCTGTAGGGGGGAAATCTGTTGAATCTTCATTATATCCACTGTATCTGTAGTTATTATTTAACAATACTTGTTTCTAAATTTTGTTTTTCTTTTCAGCTATATTACTCCTTGACATATCCTGAAGCTCCTGCATTCCCATATTTATCATGACAGTATTAAGAGTAGCCAAGCTACAGAATCAGCTAACATAGCCATTAAGTGATTAATAGAGGAAATTTGATACATAAGCACAGCACACTACTAGTTAGCTATGAAGCAGAATTGGATCATATGTCTCTGGGACAACTGATGAAAGTGGAAATCATGATGTTGAGAAAAATAAACTAGACCTAGGAAGTCCAGCATTTCATGTGTTTGCTCATATGTAGAATCTACCAACTAAATTGTATATCATTTGTACATAATTTGACATCTTTTTTCTTATAATCATTTATATAGAACTATTTCGTGTAACAATCTAATTAATATCCTGCATTTGTAATGAGAGTTTCTTTGTCCCGGCTGGTCCCACTGTCCTTCAGCCCCAAATGAACACACAGATACTATATTAATTATTAGAACTGATGATCAGTGGTTAGGGATTCTTATTGGCTAGTTCTGTCTTAGTTATTAACCCATTTCTATTAATCTACACATTTCCATATGGTCTTGGCTTACCAGAGAATTCCTGGACCTGTTATTCCTTTGGCAACCTACATGGCAACTGTTTCTGGAGGGCTTTCTCTGCCTACCTTTCCCAAAATTCTCCTTGTCTCTTAGTCCCACCTATTTTCCTGCCTCATTGGCTGAACAGTGTTTTATTCATTAACCAGTAAGAGAACATATATATATACCGAAGGACAACCCCATAATACATGAATGGATATAATAAAAATATCAATTTTAACATAATTCTGAAGTTGAAAGAAAAAAGTAAGGGGTAGGCATCGCTGAGATTCCTGCCTCTGTGCACCCAGGTGGTCTAGACAGCCATGACACTCCTGTTCCGAACACCCTAGACCTGGACCACAGATTTACTTATTGTGTACACAGTGTTCTGCCTTCATGCATGCCTGAATGTCATAGGACAGCATCAGATCTTATTGCAGATGTTTGTGCGCCACCATGCGGTTGCTGGGAATTGAACTCAGGACCTCTAGTAAAGCAGCCAATGCTCTTAACCTCTGAGCCATCTCTCCAGCCATTGTTTCCCACTTTTTTAACATGGAGAAAATACTCTCCTTTTTTTAAAAGTAATTTTCCCCTTTAAGAATTCCCAATTGTCTCCTGATAATGACAGTAAAATATGAAGCATTGCATGTCTGAGTGGAAAATGCAGACAGAGAACAAGCTGGCTGAGGACAGCTGTTGTTGGTTGTCAGAAACCTGAGGAGGGGTTCAGGGAAAGCCCACAACCCACGGGGAAAAGAGCCAAAGAGCCAGTCATCTGCATGGTGCAAAAGCGGCTAACTCTGGCCATGTTTGGAAGCCAGGCACCTGTGGCATTTGCTGTAGAGAGGCTACAACAGAAAAATCCCAGTCTCGCTCAGAGAGCTTGGGGAAGAAATGGAAAGGCAGCTCAGCTGGCAGTATAGGAATAAGAAAATGAAATAAAAAACACAGAAGTCTGAAAAGGAGAAAAGAAAGTTTTTGTTTGTTTGTTTGTTTGTTTGTTTTTTCTTCTTTCTTTTGCAGATAACAAGTTTGTCCAGCCAGAAACTCTGATAAAAATCAACAAGAACACATCTTAAAAGGATAAGTGGCCATACCAAAGCTACAAAGTTTAAAGATTAATGTATAAAATGCAATTTCCTCTTTTTGTGAACACATGAAATAAATTGAAAACACAAATACTACTAGCTCCAAATTAAGTATTA
Source organism: Cricetiscus sungorus (assembly GCA_030556225.1). Classification (NCBI taxonomy): domain Eukaryota; kingdom Metazoa; phylum Chordata; class Mammalia; order Rodentia; family Cricetidae; genus Cricetiscus; species Cricetiscus sungorus. The sequence goes on along the minus strand of JANBXA010000600.1, from coordinate 20,740,364 downwards.
AAAATAAAAATCTAAAAGGACACACAGGATCCATCTGAGGAAAAGCACAACACGGTGACTGAGGGAGTCAGAGACAACTGCTTTGTGTTCACATAGGTAAGAAGACTCACATTATGAGATGCCAGCTCCTGCTATGTAGACTCAGTGTAAAAAATATATCCACTGATGTGATGGTTGGAATGAAAATTTCCCCCATACGCTCATATATTTGAATACATGGTTCCCAGTTGGTAGAACCATTTGGGAAGGACTAGGAGGTGTGACCTTTTGGAGGAGGTGTGTCACTGGGGGTGGACTTGATAGTTTCAAAAGCCCATACCAGTCCCTGTGTGCCACTTCCCTCTGCCTCTTGCTGGTCAAATCAGCAAGAGCTCTCAGCTACCGGTTCAGCACCATGCTTTGCCTGCCTGCTGTATGCTCCCCACTCTGATGGTCATGGACCTACTATCTAAAACTGTAAGCCTCAAAAGAATTCTTTCTTCTTTAAGTAGCCTTGTCATAATGTCTTTTCACAGCAATAAAAAAGTAACTAAGAAATAAGTTAACAGAAGTGGAGTATTGCTGCCACAGGTGTGACCATGTGGGTTTTTTGAGGAATGTGGGAGACTTTGGGACTTTGTAATAGGAAAATGGCTTAATGCTGTACACAATGCTTTAAGGGAAGTCCTAGTAGGAGCTTGGAAGACAGTAGTGGTTTTGCTTTGGTCCCATATTTTCTCACTATGCCTTCTTTTATCCCTTTTGGGACGGAAATGTGTATTCTGTATCAGTGTAGGTTGAAACATATAATTTCAATTTTGGTTTTATATGGTTATAATTAAGAAATTGTTTTTGAGCCTCAGTAGAGATTTTGGAGTAGTACTGAGACTGTGGAAGGCTATAGGACTTTTGCAGTTTAACTAAGTGAATTCTGCTTTATGATATAGCAACAAGCCTATAGTGGGCCAAAGAATGGAATGTGGTAGTTTCGACACCACCCCCCCCCCATATGCTTATATATTTGAATGCTTGTCTCCAGTTGGTGGAACTGTTTGGGAGGGATTAAGAGGTATGGCCTTTTGCAGGTGGTATGTTACTGGAGGTGGCTTGGATGTTTCAAAAACCCACACAACATGGACAAGACTCTCTCTGGAGGAGCAGAAAATGGACAAGAGTATTTCTAATAGAGTGTGCAGGTGGAATTGGAAGCAGATACACAAAATGCTGTGTGGAGAACCTGTGAGTGGTGGAGGATGGGGAGAGAGTGTTTTGCCACCTCTTCTTACCACCCATCCCCCCAAACTCAGGAGCTCTTTATGACATGGAGACAGGAGCTCTGTGATGCAGGCCTGAGGCCAGTTGCCAGCTCCCAGAGAGAACTCTCGGTGTTCAGTTGCCTGAGAGCAACAGTGGGATTCAGATGGAGAATCTTCTCTCTCTTCTGGAAAGTGCTAACACTTCATGGCTGACCCCCAGCTTCACTACTTGGGCAATGGAGATGATCTTTGCCTTTGTGTATGAGCTGGGGTTCTTCTTCCTGTTATTACCTCTCCTCCACCTTAACTCACCCTCACTTCCACCAGCGGAAAACACCACCTCCCAAACGGTGGTGAAGAGGGAGTACAGTAAGGTCAGGAAGAAAATCAAGCCCATGGAAGCTTACAGAGGCAGCAGGAAGAAAACAAAGGAGGCCAAGGTGCAGCTTTCATTTCTGCATGGCGCTCTAGGAATGCTGGTTGATGCCATCAGCTTTTGATAATTCTTAGGACAAGATTCATTAGGTAAAGCGTCCAAACCAGAAGCTGCCACTAGGCAGGCAACAAAGGAGTCTGAGGCCACCAGTTAGTCTCTAGTGGCTTCCTCCACTCTCCTCAGGGAACACCTGCTGCCCAAAGATTCTAAAATCTTCTATTGTGTCAGAGTTGTCTGTGAGTGCCTCTCAATCACCAGAGACCTTCACTCCTGAAAAATGCCACTCACCACCACCACCACCAGGGGCACCTTCCCACTTACCTCATCCTCCAACCATGCCAGATCCTAGCATGATGGCTTCTCGGCATGGGCATGACTGGAAAGTACTGAGGATTTCTCTGACAGATTTGCTTTCCCCCATCTCAACCACTCTAGGCCTACCTCAACCACCCCAGGCCTTAACCACTCAAGCAGGCCTACCTCAACTACCGCAGGCCTTGACTACTCAAGCAGGTATACTTCAACCACTCCAGGCCTTGACCACTCAAGTAGGCCTACCTCAGGCCCTTCCTGGTACCAGGTAGCTGCCGAAACCTGGTGCCACTCCAATTCATCACATGGTGAGTCCCTGCAAGAGCATCTTTCTCTCAGCCTTCAAGAAGCCTCATTCTGGACAGGCCCTTCATACAGACAGATAGAGGCTGGGGAGCTCTCATTCATCAAATCTGATGTCCAGGAGATGCTGGAACTTCAGATTAGTAAAAGGATTGAACTGGAAGTTTGGGAGGGGAAGAGTTGACCATGCCTCGGGCTGCATGGACAGTATGCTACAGTCCTGGAGAAGCAAGCAGGCTACCACCACCACATGCCCCTTCTGAAGCAGAAACTGTACATCTGAGCAGTGTTCAGGTCATCAACAGTTCTTCTACCAGAAGGTCTTAGGTGACCATTTACCTAAGGTAGCCAGCTTTTCTGGGGCCTCCCCTTGCTTCACAATGAGTCCCGTGTGGCTATTGTCAACATGGCAGAGTCCCCACTAGATGCCCCCTCCATCTTATTCAGTGGACTCTCTACTTACACCCCAGTACAAGTTCAGACTAAAGTACCTCCACAGCTCTTTTCTCCAAAGCCCTTGCTTCATCATTTGGTCAAATCCCAGCCTTTGACTCCAAAGTTGTCCTGGTCCTGATCTCCACCAGTGGCTGGGATCTAAACCCAGGACCTTGACTGCATCTCAAAGATACCACACCATTCACCTCCAATTAGGGATTGTGGGGTTTCTTTCCCCACTGCTTCAAGATTCCAATTTTATTGACCCTTCTGCTGCCTGACACCTAGAGTGCCACCTTTTGAAGAAGCACCTAGAAAGCAGGAGCAACTTATCAGCCATGGTTTAAAAGTCACAGGAAGCATTTAATCAACTCACTTCCAAAAGATGGGCCTCCCAGGGCCAGGGTTCTGTTGTTCATTAAGCCCAAGCTCTGGTAGCAGCTGGAACAACACTAAAAAAAGAGGTTCATACAACATCAGGGCCAATAGCCCCACCCCAGCTATTGCTGGACCTGATAAAGTCTCAGGACGAACTCCCAGGGATGGGTCAGGCAGAAGTCAATCATGGGACTCCATGTTCCTCATCACTGGCAGACAAAAGCAGCCAGCAGCCAGCATCCACAGAGTGTTTCATCAAAGTGTCCAGAGATATTCCAGTTCTGGAGGGACCCATGCAAGGATCTGACAAACTGGGAAGAGCACTGAAAGAGCCTTACAAGAGCCCAGAAGGTTCCTTAGGCAAAGTTCGCCAGGTTATCTCTGACACAGAAGTAGAAACATGAGACACCCAAGAAGTGACCCACAGTGTTTTCATGGTGGGACCAGCAAAGAAGCAGCCTGAGGGCATGCAATGCAGCAAGTGGAGACATATCAATGACATTTGGGCATTTGTCATGGAATACATATGGACCATGTATTGGTCCTTCCTGAAAACTCAAAGTCAAATATGGAAACTTGGGAGAAAAAAAATGCATGAATGATTAGACCACTTGCAAGAAAACTTCTAATGGGCCTTCTGTCCTTGATCCTGACACTCAGAAGGTGCTGGAAACACATCTTACAAGACTCCTGGTGAGCTCAGATGGAGCCTGGCCTTCAGGCCTCAAGACCATACATGTTTTCAACATTAACAAGGCTATAACTTTGACCTTTCCACAGCGTGCCAAAGCCTCTTCGTCCTTCTGGGACTCTAGAGACAACTCCATTGTCAAAACAACCGGTGTCCTAAGAGAACCTTTTCAGAAAGCCCCGGAAGAGAAAGTAACAAGAATAATTTCCAGTGTGTAATCTCGTTTCACACAGAACCCTCTTCCTGTCATCCAGCTACCATGGAATGTCAGTTCGGGAGATCAGTGTGGCATCCTAGTTAACAAGTAGCAGAGATACAAGGGAGCTGGAGGCACAGGAGGAAGAGTTTTGTGACTGGACACTCACCATGGAAGCTGGGGAGATGGCAAACTCTCCAACCAACAGTGAATCGCTGAATACCAGTGACAGTCCATCCCTTCTAGAACTCTGCCCCTAGTGTTGTCCCACGGGACTATGCCATTAGAATATTCTTAAAGACTGTGTCCCCGAGGTTCTGCTTGCTGCTGATATCCTCCAGGACCTCTCAGTCCAGCTTCAGGGCTGTGTCTGCTACCAGCAAGTCAACCTCCCAGAACAGATACCCTTTCTTGTGAAGAGAAGAGACTGTCCCCAAGATGAACTGTCCATATCTTTGGCCCAAATAACCAAGAAGAGGAATATAGAAGTCCCAGGCAGGATATATACCTTTCAGAGATGAGGCCTGTCCAAGCCTACAGGTCAAATAATCATGAAAAATGTTTGGAGACAGGATAAAAAGCTTTATATTGTTGAATTTTACTCTCAAAAGGAAAGCACAGAACTCCCTGCAAAAAGGCAGGAGCTTATCAGCTACAACATAAAGCTGAGTCTACTTGTGTCTCAAAGGTCGCTGAAGCACAGGACCTCAGACCTGTGTTGGATGGATTCTAGAGGGGAAACTAAGAGTTCACCATAGGTGTCTTCCCTCAAAGAAAAATTTATCTAAAGAACCACCACAAGGTCCAGTGAGTAGGCAGGCCTGCCATACAAGATTTCTACTACAGAATCAAAGATAAAACAAGGAAAATGAGCTGGATTCACCAAACCAGCCCCAAGGTATTTAGCCAACTTCCCACAGACAAATAGATGCCCTATGATAACAACCAGGCTACGGTGTTCAAAGAAACCGTATCCCAAGCCAGCCCCTATCAACACAGGACACAGGCTCCATGTGTCCCAGGGACTCCTGTCCATGTTCTAGGCACTGCTTCTGCAGAAGTATACTATCTGGAAAAGCAAGTGCTTCTCCCATTTTAAAGTAATTAAACTTTTATGCATTTAAAAAAAGGAAAGCATTAGTATTTTAGGATGAGCACAATTGTTAGAAATGAAATCTCTTTTGACCTATATTTTACCTTCCTGTGTGCCTCTTATAAAGTAAAATTCTATGATTCTGTCTTGATTACTTAATCCAAAATTTCCCAAAATACAAACTGTATATCAAGGTTATAATACCAATTCTTAGCATATTAGTGAATTGGTAACAGAGAATAAAGACATAAAGAAAATAAAAGTCAGATGAAGAGACAATGTCTTCATATTTGCATTTTATTTCCCAACCTTAATAACTGCCTTAAATCATGATTTCTATTTTAGTTTCTCCTACTAAAATTTATTACTGTTAAATTTCTTCACAGGGGGGGGAATGGAATACATATGAAGTAGCATTCAATGCAATCAGAACAAAAGCCCCTACATAGTATTTTGTGATTTTTCTGTAAACAGGTAAAGTTAAAATGGATCTACATCCATAGACATGTGGATGCTTGTGGCTACTCCCATTGTCTGGGACCCAGGCCATGACAGTGGGTGCTCATTTTGCACACCATGTGTGTATAGCTCAAGCATATCAAAGCCTCAACTAAATAAAAACCCACATTCTGTTAACAGAAGTAGAAAGATCATGCAAGAGATAATTTTATAATATCAAAAGCAGTTCTTAAAAATATATATTATTTTTGACTAAATAATTCCATATATAACACACCATTTTAGGAAAACAGCCAGGAATTCAGATTTCTTTTCTAATATGAGCAACGTAGTAATTTTAGAATTAGGTGTTAATTAGTAAGTTACTTAATTTCTAAGTTATTACTATGTGGTGATTTGAATGAAAATACCCCCAAAGGGAATGACACTATTAGGTGTGGCCTTGTTGGAGGAAGTTTGTCACTGTGAGGGGAGGCTTTGAGCCCTCTTTTGCTCAAGCTTCCATCAGTGTGACAGTCTATTGCCTACAAGAGGTATGACCTTTAGCTCCAGCACCCATCTATTTGTAAGCTGCCATGCTCCCCACCATGATGATAATGGTTGTACATCTGAAACTGAAAGCCAGCTACCCCAACTACATGTTTTCTTTATAAGAGTTACCATGGTCATAGTGTCTCTTCGCAGCAATAAAAAACTTAGCTAAGACATACTGCAATGCCATAAGTCTATTGAGATGATTTTTAAGACATGATGACAGGAGACATTCTCACAAATAAAGCATCCAACAAGAGCCAAGTGCACAAAGATGTATATGATATGAAAGGGAAAGAGAAATCCACCAGGACAGTCTGATTTCTCACCTTTGCAATTCTTGACAGTTGCCAGCACATCTATTTCAGCAAGATATTTGCTTTGTGACTCAAGTGTATTTAATAGAGTATGTGTTAGAAGCAAAATATCTGTGTAGAGAAGCAACAACTCTACACACTGATAAAATAGTGAAGAGAATCTAAAAGAGCAGCAGGCTGTACAGTGAACTTCTAACAAGCAGTTCAACTAGCAAAAACACAAGGATCACTGTGAACAACTCCAAATTTGGATCACTGTTTCCAAATTCGGAATTCAGGCAGATCTGTAAACGCCATCTGCTCCCAAAACTACTGTGTGTACGCCCCCCACACACACACACAGTGAGAAACTGTTCACTCACTTTCATTTACTGTGGAGGGACATATGTGCATCAGTGGGGAGGAAGCAGGGAGTGTAATAGAGAAGATTCTGTGAAAGACAAGAAGGAAGCAGCAACACAGGTCAGGAGGTCAGGCTGATATATATTTCCTACAAGATACATGAAGCTGGACAGTTAAAACCAGTTTGCCTCTATAAAAGTCTATACAAAAATATCACCAAACCCAGGGATTTCTGAGTTAGTTATATGGTCATATCTAACCTTGTAGACACAAAACCTCAAGGAAATTTTGAAATTAGTTTAAACTTACCAAAATATTTTAAATGATTTGGGTTGTTCATTTGGGTAGAGGTTAGCTTTCATTTTTTAATTATTAAAAATTTTTCAATGTTCTTACATGTTTGTGAGCATGTCCATGCCTTTGTGTTTCTGTGAGTGCATGCACACATAGATGTGAGTGCCCAAATGGCCAGAAGAGGGCACCGGATCCCCTCCCTGGACCTGGAGTTACTGATACTTTGCAGCTGTCCATTATGCTGGGAACTGAAACTACAGTCCTTTGCAAGAACAGGCAGTCTTAACCCCTGAGCCGTTTCTCCAAGTCTCCATCTTCCCACCTATCTCTGCTAAGAGTTAAATAAAGGATAAGAGTATCCTTTCCCTCCAGCATAGGCTCACAAGAGGCTGGAGCCTCCTCTCTATGGAGGCATGACAGGAATGCTGTGGAACGGCTTTGCATGCTGGAGGCAGAGGACTACCAAGTCCCCTCAGTGGCAGGTGCTACGTCTTGTCTCACCATGCAGATGATAACCTGATTTTGTTTCTTAAATTTAAAATGTTGATTCCTCTAATTGCATTTCAAAAACATTCAACTAAGGTCAACTTTATTAATGTATCTAACAATTAATATTTGCCTGAGGGGACAGTGAAACCTTGGAGAATAGAGGACAGTGGCATTTGGGAAAGATCAGAGGGAACCTAGGTTCCTTCCACGGTCCTCAGGCTGTGATCAGTGACTTGTGTTCTGTATAGCTCTTGGGTGATTCAAACTTTTTCTGAAAATATTAGGGAATTAAGTGGTGGTCAGATGGTAAAAGAGCCATGAGAAATTATAGCACTGCAAACCATTTAAGCAGAAAAGTGCTTCTGGGCTGTGACAGGTACTTGAAAATTATATGATATCTCTGCATTTAGAGTGCGAGTGCTGATGGAAGAGTTAGTGATTGCCCAAGAATTTCATTTTTATGACTCAGGCTATTACTTGGACTTGCCATTAGCTCTTTAAACAATTTATATCTGGTGAGGCTCAATATTTTATGTATCAAACTACAAAAAAACTTAGACCTCCCCTGTACTTTAGGGAACATTTATAGATTTCTCATATGCGGAGAGTAATTTGGAAATATCTAGTAAGTGCAAAAATCCCTTGCAAATTCTTTTGCTTTGATACTGAAAACCTACTTCAAAGTATCTATCCCTTGGGCATTTCCCGCATATACAAGGAATTAGAATTATAATGTGATTTGTAGTATCGACATTATAGTTAACAACTACCTTTCCTCTGTGGCATCATCACTCTTTAGAAGATTATATGTATCTTAGAGAAATTAAGACTCTCCACAGGTGGCAATGTGGAAAAATCTCTAGGATGCATTATAAAACACTTTGCAAAGGTATTCAATTGCAATATTGCAAAATACTGTATAGACAATAAATAATGTTAAATATATACATATAAACTATACAAAGGCATTTACAGAAAAATACACTAAAAGAACATGCCAGAAACCAATAAGAATAGTTATCTGTGGAGACCAATGCAAGAAGAGGGTGAATAAGAGCATATCAATAATGAAATGTGTAGTGCTGCCATTTCGATTTTGTTTTTAACTATACAATACACTACTGTTCTAAAATAAAAATAGAATGTAAAATTTAATATTGAATATTACCATTCTTCACTTTTGTCATCTTAAATAAGGAATATGGCAATCTCTCTGGTCAACTTGTAAGAATTCCATTAAGTACAATGACTACATCAGGCTTATAAATACTTTGGTGTAGTGAAGGGAAAGATCAGGGCGATTAACCTACAGTCTGAAGGTGTTAGACATTAGGAATGTTCACAAAATCTTCTGATTTTCCTTCCATATTTGTGGTAATTTCTCTGCCCATTAATACTTAGAAGAGATCGTGTAACTTCATTTACCTAATGAAATGTAAGTAGAAATGTCTCATCACTTCTGGGCAAAGGTATCTAATGACAGGTATTGGAATCATAATTTATTTTTGAAGTCCACCCTGAAAAAATTCTTCCACCAACCTGGTCCTTCAAGTGTCTTAGAATGAAATAATTTCCTGTGGCCCATTATATATATGACATTAGCTGAAGGTCATCTACAGTGACCAGATAAGAGGGTTCTTTGACCTAAAGCCACCAAAGTTTACCCTGTAATGGAATGTACAGATTTTTTTGTTATTGTGACCTGACTGCAATAATCATTTAAATTCAACTCCAAAAGACACAAAATTTCATGTATTCAACTTGAATTCTTAAGGCATTGGTAGTGGATGTTTGTGCCCAAGTACCTTATTGTTTTCAGTGGTAATCTACTGGGAAACAATCTCACAGTAATAAGTACCCTCCAGGCCTGGAAGCCTGGAAGTCTGTTACCTACTCCCCATCCTCCACACACACACACATACCACATATATACACAAAAGGGAAATCTAAAGATTCCTTATCTACTCTGAGTCACTTGATCCTGTCTGATCAAACTGTTAACACCTTGAGATGACCACTCAAACAAATCTTCCAGCTAATAGCTACAAAGTATTAATGAAGTCATCATCCTTTTGGAAATAGTAAAAATGAAAAAATAAAGTTTTCACATCTAGTATATGAAACTATACATTTATATAGTATTATTTTGTAATATTTAAAAACTTGAATAGAAAGCAGAGACATCTGCTTACCAAGAGAACCAGAGTAAGGAATCCAAGCCCTATTCTGGACAGACTGGAGATTGTTAAATCAGTATTGGCCAACTTGGTTTCTGGAGGCGTACAGGTGAATCTAAGTTCAGATGTGAAAAGGTTTGCTACAGAAACACTCAATCTAATGAAAGTGCTGCTCATTGTGTTCTCAGTTTCATGTAGTTCAATTAGGTTGTCAGAATTCAAGTGATGTTTAACACAAGTCAGATTTCCTCCTTTCAAGGTAGTGTTTGAGATTTTCCTTTGAATTTGTAAGTGGTTGCCAAAGAATACAAATGAAAAGTGAAGTTGGAACATTCAAGAAATCATGTATTTGTGGAGTTAAGAATGTGCTGGGCTATTTATACTCACAGATGTTTGAGCAGTGAATTATGTGTTCTAACAAGCTTAGGAACAAAACTTAGAAATAAAATACAAAGAAGGAACAATGTTACATAATTTCCCAAGACTTATGTGGGTTTTGGTATGTTTTTCCCTGTGCCAGTCATCCACGCCACTTCCTAAAGTCTTTCTTATGACTGTAGATAATTTAAGTTCTACTCAATAGAACAAATACAGAATTATGTTATTTAAAGCTAATCTGTTAAATCATTATGACCAGATAAGAGGATGCATTTCTACCACAAAACTATAGACTGTACAGAGCATTTACAGTCTTCCAGCTTATTTGAATATTTAGATACTCTTTTACTAGAAATTAAAGGTGATTGACTCATTCTTTGAGCCAAGTCAACATTAAGCCATCACTCAAACACTAGCTGCTGTCTAAAGTTACTACAGATTTAATGGCATATTTAGGATGTGTTCATCAGATGAATACAGAAAGCTTATTCAGCAGCTATTTAAATCTGACTTGGTCTTAGATTCAAGCACACTTGGGGGCACATATTGCTATCTTCTCTCTCTTAGTCCTGCTGCCGTTTGTTCCTTTTCTATAGCCTGTCCGAGTCTATCTGGTGAGGTATTTTTTGTCACCCTAGTTTGAGATGCAAGACATCAAACATAGAGCCTTGCATATGATAAGAAATGCTTAGCAGTGAGCTATACCTCAGCCCCTGTTTTGTTTTATTGGTCTTTTATTGTCCCTTGAACTTACTGTACAGCCCAGACTGACCTCGGACTTACAACCTACCACCTGAGTACTGGGAAGGCAGGGGAGCATAGCCATGCTAGTTTAGAAGTGCCTGCACCTCAAGAAAAAACACTAACTAGCACTCAGCTCACCTTAAACTCCCTGCTTTCCCTTTTTGTCCTTCCCCACTGCCCTTCCCTCTAAGTTCCTTCTGCGCTCCTCCTGTTTCCCCCTTTCTCATGGATTTCCCCTCCCTTTCTCACCCTCCTGCCAGAAGTGTAACTACAGCTTCAGTAACAGTATCAGTAGTTACAGAACTGAAATAAAGAGCTAATTTGAGTTCTGAACAGAAATCTGCATATGAATCAAGATTTATTTAAAATCTCAATTATGACTTGTAATGGCCACATCAAGGAATAAATCTAGCAAAGGGCTTTTATTTGTGCATGTGTGTGGGAGTGTACTTATATGCAAAACCCTTATAGTGATTGCTTTAAAATCACACAAGAGAATTTAAAGCCAATATCTAGTATAATATTTAGTATCTCTAGTGCCCCAGGGAGAGAGAGGGGTAGGGATGAAGATTCTCTTCTGTTATAATGCAAAAAAATGAATTTGCACATAAAATATATAGTTGAGCAAAGAAAGAAAATGTGAAGTTGGGTTATCATCCAATTATGCTTAAACTAAGGGAAATCTCTCCATTTTAGTTTTCCTTTTAAGGTTTATTCCAAGAGAAGTTTCTAAGGTTGCCAGCAGCTGTATAAACACTATTCACATTTCATCTACATCAAAGGCCACCTTCCCAAAATACCCTGTAGTGTCCTAAGAGTGACATAGGAGTTAGTGACTGCTAGGCAGTATTTGCATGAGATGGCTCAGAATTATTGATTTATTTTCATGCAGGCTTGGAGGAAACTTTGTTCTGAAGACATGCCCAAAACAATCAGATGCAAAAACAAGTCATGCTGTTGGCCTGCATCTCTGTCCTCACAAATGGATGTTATTTTGGATGAGCAGGCCTATTAAATCCAGTGCATGCATTTGGAAATGTTTCTAAGGCCACTGAAAAATGTGATACAGCTCTGAAGCCCAGTGTAAAGGAAGGAGTGCATGGAAAGGAGAGTGGAAGATCAAAGAAATGATGAGGTCATTGTGGATAAGTTACAATGAAATGATACTCTTCTCAACTTTCACTCAGCCCCTAAAATACAGAACCTTTTTTAAATCATAAAATTGTAACTTATAATACCATAAGTAAGTCTCCTCAGAAAATTGTTTTCCTAATTTGCTATGCATTAAGTCATGACATTGCCTAATAATGTGGTAAAACATGTCATGAGTGCTGAGGGCTTATAAAGAAGTCTGAGATATGAGGGATACTGGTTAATTTAGCATTCAGAAAAGAAATCAATGCAAAGGAGAAATTTATTTGGCTAAGGAACAGTTCATCTTAAAGCTGGAGAGATGGTTTAGTGATCAAGACTGTTTCCTGCTCTTCTGGAAGATCAGAGACCAGTTCCCAGCACTCACACGGAGTGGTGCACAACTGTCTTTAATTCCAGTTTCAGGGGATCTGACTCATTCTTATACACACACACACACACACACACACACACACACACGAGAGAGAGAGAGAGAGAGAGAGAGAGAGAGAGAGAGAGAGAGAGAGAGAGAGAGAGAGAGAGAGAGAGAGAGAGAGAGAGAGAGAGAGAGAGAGAGAGAGAGAGAGAGAGAGGAGAGGAAAGAGAGTGAGTCATTTGAAATCTCAAAGCTCACTCCTGATGGGAGATGTTATTCTGTATATATGTTTCTCATACTGGTTAATAAAGCACTGTGGCCAATGAGATAGCAAGATAGGCGGGGCTAGGAGACTAGAAGGAGGAAAGAGGAAGTAGTAGGGTGGAGTCGAGATGTAGCCCGGGAAGAAGCAGGAAGCCTGCCGCGCGGCTCCCCGATAAGACGACCACGTGGAAATACTTAGATAAGTAGAAATGGGTTAATGATTAAGGCAGAGCTAGCCCATAAACAATAATGGTAACTGGCCAACAGGATTGTACCAAATACAGAGTCTCTGAGTGTTATTTGGGGCTGGCACGGCTGTGGGCCCACGTGGCGGCAGGACCGGGAGGCCGGTGGGGAGACCTGCTGTAACATAATGGTGTCAGAAGCGGGATTGAGAACTTTCGCTTAAAACTTAACAAAAGCTTAAAAAATAGTTTTTAGAAACAAGGGAACAGAGACTAGCAAGACTTCTTAGTAGCAGCATTTTCTCAGTTGGATTTGTTTTGCTGTAGACAGAGAGTTGTGCGGCTCCTTTAAGGGAGGTTTCCAAAATTAGCATAAGCGGCAAAAAAGCAGCCTTGCTTTTAAAGAGCTCTGCTAACAATTCAATGGTGTGTACAGAGCTGCAATGAAGGTTTACACTATGTTTTAAAAAATACGCTGGCTTGGGAGAGAAAAAGAAACAGGATACAATGGTTTAAAAAAGAAAAAAGGAAATAGAATGAATGGGGAGTGGCACACTCCATTAATCCCAGCACTCGGCAGACAGAGGCAAGCAGATCTCTGTGATTTCAAAGCAAACCTGGTATGCACTGAATTCCAGGACAGATAAAAGTTACACAGAGAAACCCTGTCTCAAAATACGTAAAAATAGAAGTAGAAGAAATAGAATAATAAAAAAGCCACGTAAAAATGGAAAACACAGAGAAATTTTGGATACTATATGCGATTCTGTTGTCTTTAAATTATTTGATTGCTGAGAAAATAACTACTGATAAAAGAAATGCTGCTGGATTAATTCAATTTATATATTTTAAAAATGCTTTAACTCCAAAATTTAAGCCTAAGGACAAGTTACTGGGGAAAAGGATTTCTATTTTTGTTTCCACAGAAAATGAAAAGCTATGGATTTCTTCCAGATTTATATGGTTTGATCAAGCCAGACCCCCTGAAACAGCGCCCCAGGTGATCCAACATTCAAAGCAGTTGAGACAAAGCCTTGCAGACTACTGCCAAGATTTCTTCGTCTTCTTTGGACCCCCATGACAGCGCCCGCTACCAGCAGGAAGTAGTTTGGAAAGAACGACGCCCAAATTCCCAAATATTGTTTATAAATGTTTGTTTTCATTTAAATGGACTTGGTTATAAATGGCTATAACCACAAACAATCTTTTTAAAGGTAAAAAGGGAATTATGGTATAGATATGAATACTTTGCTTTGAAATGGATTTTCTTTTATTGATACAATTTAAGGTCAATTTTGTGATATGTATATTTCTCCTCTTGTTTAGGTATTATGTTTATATAGCTCATTGGAAAATGTAATGTATAATTTAGTACAGATTAGAGAGTAGCCTATGATAATGAAAACTTTAGAGTTAAGTTAATTAGGATTTCTAGATATGCAGAGATGTATTTGAGATGAATAGGCATTCTTCAAACCTTTCAAAGACCTACAGAATATGGCATTTAAAATGGTTTAGGGTTTTTCTTGACAGTGAGGCACAACTGCTCCTGGTAACACCACCTACAGAAGAAAGGAAGATGGACATCGAAGAAACACATTATGGAGTTTGCTTCTAATATGGCAAGACTAGCCATTTGGGCAAGGTACTGCTCTTCTGAACTGTTTGACTTTATGTTGTAGAAACTGGACATGCAGGACCCACAAAAAGGTAACTGCTGATGCAAAATGGACATTGCTACAGGATTCCTGTTTCATGGAAGAGGCTGCCAGACAGCCAGATAGTCTACAGGACACAGAGAAAAGTTTCCTGCCTTATTGAGGAGTCTGGACATTATGGCCTATGGGCTGAAGATGGAACATTACAGAAGAACTTCGGGTGACTGACCAGGCAATGCATTGTCTCTGTCATTTCTAGAGTTTATATATTATCCTTCTGTGGTCTTTGAAGGAGTTGAAGACAGATAGTTATGATTATAGTTTTTCTTAGTTAGGATTAAAAATAAGTTACATATAGGTCTTTAGACTGACAAAGATAGGATAGATGATATTTTCTTTAAGTCTTACAAAATGTTAATGGACTAAATATTGTTAACTGTGATTCTTATTTGATAACTGTTGTATGGTATATTTTGCTATGTTAAGGTTAAACCCCTTCTTTTACTTTAGACAGAAAAGAGGAGATGATGGGAGATGTGATTCTGTATATATGTTTCTCATACTGTTAATAAAGCCCTGTGGCCAATAGAAAACTAGATAGGTGGGGCTAGGAGACTAGGAGGAGGAAGAGGAAGTAGTAGGGGGAGTCAAGATGTAGCCCGGGGAAGGAGCAGGAAGCCTGCCGCGCAGCTCCCCGATAAGACGACCACATGGAAATACTTAGATAAGTAGAAATGGGTTAATGATTAAGGCAGAGCTAGCCCATAAACAATAATGGTAATTGGCCAACAGGATTGTATCAAATACAGAGTCTCTGAGTGTTATTTGGGGCACACGTGGTTGCAGGACAATGGCGGCAGAACCAGCGGCAGCCGGCGGGGAAACCTGCTGTAACACACTCCCAGGAATACACCTCCTCCAACTTGCCCACAACTCCTAATCTTTTCCAAATAGTTCTAGCAACTGGGATCAAAGTATTCAAATATATGAGTCTATAGGGCCATTCTCATTCAAACTATGGCATTGTGTAAAGAGCCATTTGTAACACCAGGCATATCATGAATTTTAATTTATAGCATTAAAACAGCTAAAGTGGAAAACCACACGAAAAAAATGACAAAAATTAAAATCAGTAATTTGATTTAATATATAAGCAACCGCTACAGTTTTCATAATTTCTTTGACTTCTTAATACCCCAGTAATTATGTCTGGAATATTTCAGATAGCTTATCTATGAAACACAACACATGCAGAGTTTATTACTCAAGTAAAAAACTTTTTCATATTTTGGTACTTCTTAATAGCAACCCAATTCCTAAACCAACACTACTAAAATCATAATCCCTTCCACTGTCAAGTGTGTCACACTAGCTGAATGAGCTTCATTTCTCAATTTTATACTTATAACATGTGTAGCTAGTTGTCTTCTGCCAGCCTGCCTGGTCCCGCCACCACACCAGCCCCCAATAACACGCAGAGACTCTGTATTTGATTATAAGGCTGTTGGCCAGGTACTAGTTTGTTACCAGCTAGCTCAGTCTTAATGATTAACCTATTTCTATTATTCTAAGTATTTCCATGTGGCTCATCTTACCGGCCAGAGTGGTTGACCTGCTACCTCTCTGGGCTCTCCATGTTGACTCCTCCTTCCTACTTCCTCTTTCCTCTTTGTCTCCTAGCCTCGCCTATCTTACTTTCCTATTGGCCAACAAAGCTTTATTCATTGACCAGTATGAGAAACATACTTATAGAATAACATCTTCCATCAAACATGGTTAGACATTCCTATGAAACTGTTGTTATGGCACCTCCCATAATATAAATTGCCAAGAGAAGGTTAACTCTTCAGTGTGACAAGCAATAAAATAAGAACTATTAGGCTTTAACACACTTCATATTTTAAATGAGGAATACATGAAATAATATTTCTCTATGATATTTCAGCTACCTATATTCATCAACATTTATTTTACATATGTCAGAATAATAAAAAGCATTCATGTAATACACCAATGCATCTGTTCCACCCAAAGGGACTCTAAATGGTAACAAATATATCATGTACGATATCAACAAGCAGCTTAAGCAAGCTCAGACAACTATCTGAATGTAGAAAATAATGAATAGGAAAGTTACTGCAATTAGCATTTTAATTCATCAAGGGAAATGATATTGAATCCTCTCTTAGTCTCATATTTACACTGTTAAATGTCAAGATCTAATGCTGGAGCTCTCTGTTCACAAAATTGGACTCCCCAAATCCCTCACTGTTCATTTTCTGTTTCTCTCTCCCAATGTCAAGTGCTGAATGGAGATACATGGAAATGAGAAGGGACAGAGTGTGTGGTGGACCAAGATTTTGGGGGATGACACTTGCTCCAGTGAGAAAGAGATCAGTAGAAATGGTGGAGCATTACTGGCTTCCTAATCTTAGAACAATTATTTGCTCAGCCCCTGGTCCTGGTTCTTCCAATTTTCTTCTAAAAATTTTTTGGGATTTATCCCATCCACTCCTATAAAATACTATAATGTCTTATATTTCAGTAAAAATCAGATAGCCACAGTTGAAGAATTTGTATAACTCACAATTTTGAAAACCAAAAATATCAGAGTCTAAGCAAAGTCAGATCAAAATGTCAGATTTCAATTGTAGAAAGTAAAACTCAAAGTGTTCAGGAAAGTGCATGTTAACCTCAGCCCTTAAACGAAATGTTTTCAGACTGGAGCTTTTTCAAGAATGAAATACTACTTGATGTGATTCTCGAGAAGTCATTGTAAACATGCATAAAATGTATAGACCTCGAGCTAGTACCAAAAACTAAAAGTAATACAAAAGCCATCACAGTTAAAATAATAATATTGATAATGTCCTTGCTGCCTGGAAGATTTAAGTGTGTGAGGAAGAGGCATCAAAAATCAACAAAGCTTTCTTTTCTTTTGTCTTCCAAGCAAACAAGAATACCAGACATTGGACTAAACTTCCCTGATTATAAAGGGGTGGTACCTGACCAACAGCTCCCTGAAGGAGGACAATTTGCTCTCATAACAAACAATGACTTAGTAGTTGCCTTTTTCCTTTTTCAAGCTCTCTATAGTTCTATAAACTTACAATAACAGACACTATGTAAAGACTATTAATTACGTTGTGCTTCCATCTACTGAAGTGTTTCTGTATACATAACAGAAATTTAAACCAGGCCACACTTCTGAAACAAAAGTCAGTGTTTTCTATGTCCAAATTGAATCTGTCTCCAACATTCATTCCTGAACACTAGCAAAAATCGAATCTGTCTCCAACATTCATTCCTGAACATGAGCAAAAACTCACTCAATTTGTAGAGTTTTCTTAGGAGCTGATGAGCTTGGAATCAAGCCTAGAATCGAATGTCATTGTGTCACTAGAGAAGAAAGTAGCCAGGATAAGGAACAGTCCTGCAAAGCAAGAAAGCCTCACTCTAGGTACCATCCCTCACAGCACCTGCTTTGGATACTCAAGTAGACAGGAGATGATTTTTCTTGGGGTCCATGGAGGCCATTCTTGCAATAGTTCTTATGCTTAATAAATTGTAGAAAACAAAAATCATGTGTTTAAGTTGGCAAATTACTGAAGATAGTTGGATATTAAACAAAAATAGGATTTCTGAGTCTTCTTAGGATTCCCCTATGATAGCGCCCCCTACCAGCAGGAAGCAATTTGGAAAGAACTAAGCCCAAATTCCCAAATATTGCTTATAAATGTTTGTTTTTATTTTAAAAAGGCATATATAATTATTCCAGCATAAAATAAATAAATGTTTAAGAAACAAATATGGTTAAAACTCAATATTTATCTTTAGTGCAATTTCAAGATTGGTGATTTTACTAGTTGCACACTTTTTTCAATTTATTTGTTAACTTTACTTTAGCCAAGAGTTTAAGCCTTTGTCCCTAGACTTATATTTTCCTAATCACTGTTACTACACTTTTACATTCCATTAATTATGAAATTACTAAAATTGTGTATGCTTACAAAATTAACTCATTTTGTCTCGTTATGATATAGAAACATTTTATTTTCTCAGCTATGATTTTATGTAGTCGAACCTTAAGAAATAGAAAAACAGTTTATCCTATTTTCACAAATGAGGTGGCTAAAGAGATGACCAAACAGGGAAACATTTGTGCTTATTACAAACTGATCAATTTTATCATTATGACTTTGAAATCATCTTGGTCATTCATACTTCTTAAGGCCTTGTGGGAAAATGCAATATGGCCCTACAATGTGACCACAGGAACATAATGAAAACATATATTTGCAAAGGATCCACTAACAAGCTTTCCACAATAATTTTACAGCCAGTCTGGCCGAAAACTCATGGATCCTGGTACCTTTAGACAGACAAAGTAGTCTTTCTGAAGGAGAACTCTGTGACCTTCAGAGTCAGGCAAAAAGAAATGTTCAAGCAACCAAGGATGTGTTATGAGATTCTTAATAGACGCTGTCTTGAAAATGCTTATGTTTTAGATCATCCACATATCTTCAGCACCCTTTAATTTTACTGATAAAGCCACTAGTTATCAGTGCTAGCTGTGATGAAAAGCTTCTTGGAATGTTGATCAAGACTAGGTGAGACAAAATTGTTTCTACCAAACACCTCATATGTTCAGATGTTCTGAAGCAACTAACAAGAACCAGGATAGATTTATTCTCAGGACAACCACCAAAGTGATTATCAAGCAAACACTTCCTTCCTCAATAAATTCATACTGCTTTAAAGTAAAATAATTTCAGGTAAGTTACCAATATTGTAACATATTTGTGTTCCTTTCATATATGAATTATGTCCTTTATTTTGCATATATTTCAATGTCTGTGTCCTACAAGAATAGCTATTGTGGAAAACTAAAATCTTTTTAAAATGTGGAATAAACACAAACCCCATATTCTACAAAATATATATTGTTATTATTCAAAATTACTATTTTTTCAAAGATTTGAAGAAAGTATTTTCTTTGCATAACTTAAGGAAACTTAAAATACTAAGATAAATTTTCCTTTAAAAACATAAAGGGTTTTACTCACTTATGTAAATCATTCCCATTTTCTAAGCTGTATGAGTTGAAAGCATGATGACATGAGTTAGATAATACCTACAGACACTTGGCAGTCAATATTTTTCTTGGAGACTGAGTTTTGATTCTTTGCTAATAACTTTAATTTTACACTTTAATGGATGTAAATAAACCATCATTGAAGGGACTCCTACTCAAATTCAATCTGCTAGCTAGCCTCTGGGATATTGTTAGAAAGGTGAATTCTGGGACAGTCAAAGTATCATGAATGTGGCCAGCAAAGTTGTAGTGATATATTAGGATTTAATAAAGCTTGCCTGAAGATTTAGAAATAACATCAGCCACAAACCATAGAAGCCAAGCATACACCTTTAATTCCAGCAGCCAGAAGCTAAGAGGTGGCAAGGTACTTGATCTACTCTTGAGTATGAGTAGCTGGATGCACAATCCAGCATTACTACCAACTGAGTAACCACATGGGAACATGCAACTCATTCTGCACTCCAGTTTCTCAACTTTAAATTGTGAATAATGCATAATGGCCACTTTATGGCATTCTTGGAATGAAGGATTAAAGAGGGCTTGGAATGGCACAAGAAGTAAAGTAATTGTTCCATAAATATAAGGTATTATCCTCACTTAGAAGCATATGATGAATATGTATTTTGTATTAACTTTGTTACAAAAAAAATGTGTTGTACTCTGTGTTTAGAAATACTGGAATACACATTCTTTGTGAGGGTGTGGCCACTGGTAGGTTTTCCATGTTTCATTGGATGCTTCAACTCCTGCACATGAGCAGCTAACTGGACTTAGTGTGTTATTGAAGTAGGAGGAAGAAATAGAAGACAGAGGAGAGGAAAGGAACAAGAGGAGAAGAAAGGAAAAAGAAGAAGAAAAAGAAGGGGCTCTGGGAAGTTATAAGGAAAAGTGGGTTAAAAATCATATTTTATGGTATACATGTATAACATTCTCAATACTAAGAAAAAATTAAATATTAAATTTCAGAATGTCTTGAGTGTTTTCCTCCTGAGTCCCAGGAGTCTACTCTCTGTGTCTCCTAGATGCCAGGAAACAAGAGTAAGCCCCTGGTACTTTGAAGTATAAACTGCTTGTTCACATCACAATAAAATGATTTATTTTTATTTCAGAAATCTGTGAGAAAACAAAATAGAAAAGCAATAATGTTCTGGCTTTACTTAAAAGCAAAAAGAACTGTAATAATAAAAAGGGGAAAACAGTAATCATCTCCATCATGATTTTACTTCTTTTGTTTTAAGACTGGAGCTGTATAAATATTCTTAGAACTTAATCACTGATGGACATTTCCCAAGCAATACAGAACACTTACCAACTGGGTTGTGTGAGATATAATGTATGAAACATTACCTTCTCATTAAGAATAGCCAGCATTTAATTCTCTTAGAAGCACCACAGTTTTTATAGCTACCACAGATTTCACACACACACACACACACACACACACACACGCACGCACGCACGCACGCACGCACGCACGCACAAGCACATGCACAAGTACACACACACATATTCAAAAGCGAATTTTTAAATTAGTTCAAATAGGCCATCAACGTATGTTGTCTAATACCTTCTAGAAAAGTCAATATATAAATACTATTTACAATGACAACTTTTCTTTTTTGCCACTTTAAAGCATGCCAGCCATTAGATCTATTCTCCTAGTTACCGTGTTTATGACTGAGAAAATGTAGCTATTAATCCCAAGTAAAACAAGTAGTACCTGAGAGACCCAAACACCTAAACTCCAGAACCCTGGCTTTTCGCAGCATGCATGTGTGAAGGAGCAGGGGCTTCCTATTTAATCTGAAGTGAGGATCTGCCCGAATTTTCTTTAAGCCATTTGTAGAATGATAATACATTCTTCCAGCCTTGAAACTTTCCACAAGCCATGCAAAAGATCATTTCAAAAGCACTAGTGCTGACCTAACAATGCATTAACTAAAAAGAGCTGTCTCTTAAGTATTCAGAAAATTTGTGGGCATAATTAACAAGCTAGAACTTCCCTTTCTTCTGTTGCAATGATTTCTACATATATCAATCCTTTCAGTGACAGCTTTGGGAAGAGACATTTCCTAGAAGAAATTCAACTTGACTCATGCCTAGAGTCAGTATTATAATGTTCTGAGAGACGCATTATTATAATTACTGAGTCACTAGCAAGAGCTTCATATTTGTCCAGTAGTCACTAATGCCTGTTTGAGTTATTGCTTTGAACCATGCAGGGAAGTAGATATATTGTTTCACTGAATTACAATCTAAAGCAACATCAATAATACACTCTACCTAAATTCAGGAAATGAACCCAGAGAAGGCAAGGCACAAGTCACACATCTAGTTGAGTGACAATGCTATGCCTTGAATCCCTCCTATAAGTCTCTCATTAGACCTAAGACTGATAGCCATTCTGTCAAATTGTCTCCAAGGTATTTTCTCATCTTCAGAAAAGATCTCAGTGAATTAAGCCATCACTCTTATTGAGCTGCTTGAAAGGAATGTTAACAGATTAGGATAGAGAGTTTGAGACAGGTTAGTAATCACATGTTCATGTCTAGATTCTGTCTTCTTTTCCTCATTATTTTAGCATGCATTCTAGTGTCTGTACCTCTTTACTCACCCCCAGTCTTTGCTTTGATTTAGTTGCTGAGCTGTTCCATCTCAGAGCTCCCTGGTATTTTTTTGACCTTGGCAATGAAATTCAAGTAGAAGGAAAGTCAACCACAAATGTTTATCCACCTGCTAAGAGCCTGTCTCTTCTA
This sequence comes from Cricetiscus sungorus, assembly GCA_030556225.1. Classification (NCBI taxonomy): domain Eukaryota; kingdom Metazoa; phylum Chordata; class Mammalia; order Rodentia; family Cricetidae; genus Cricetiscus; species Cricetiscus sungorus. Next base: position 20,718,086 of record JANBXA010000600.1, on the reverse strand, counting down.
TTTGGTTCTAACTCTCTGCAGAGCCGGAGTTTCCTGTTCACCTTCTGTGTGTCCTGCTTTGTTACAAGAAGGTTTTTGTGTGGGCCTGGTCCCAGAGCCACACCAGCACCAAATAACACTCAGAGACACTATATTAGATATAAAGCAGTTGGCCACTTACTAGTTTCTTATCAGCTAGCTCTGTCATAAATACTAATCCATTTCTATTAATCTAAGTATTTCCATGTGGTCTTATCTTACTGGAGAGAGGGGGTCTGGAATTCTTCCCTGTTGGCCTTACATCTTGAAACTCCTCCCTACTACTTCCTGCATCCTTCGTGTCTCCTAGTCTTGCCTATCTTGCTTTCCCATTGGCCAACAGTGCTTTATTCATTAACCAATAAGAGAAACATATTTACAGAAATCTCCCACCACTGCTTCAGTAAAATTTTCATGTACAGAATTTCAACCAGCATAATAGCCCCCCATGTTGTTCTTTCTTATATCTTGAAAAGTGAGCATATCCCTGACATTAAAGAAAGCCGCTATTTTACGTTCTTTCCCCTTCTATTATAGTTACCTTTTATTTTCATTTGTAATATTTAAAATCCTTATTTAAATTTTCCATGGTTTTGACACATTGAGTTTATTCAAAATGGTATTTTTATTCAAAAGCCATCAAGTAAAACTATTTAAAAGTCTCAGTTTTAAAAATTTATTATTATGGTTGGAATTCTTCTCTAAAGTTGTATTAAAATAACTGCAAATCAATCTCAAGCTTCTTTCCAATCTCTAGTTTCATCCAATTAAATTAGTGACATAATCACAGATTCATCAAAATGATCAATAATTAGCAGTGGAAAAATACTTTCAGCCTTGAGGTCTATATTCAGCAACAAATTAATTTAGTGACACTGTTAACATCACAAGATCCTAATTGTTCATTGGTACAGATATATGTAAATATCTAATACATGATTTTAAATTATTTAATTTATTTTGTCATCACTATTCGATTAGCCCATAAATTCCAGGGATGCTGACATTGCCATTGTAGACCATAATGGCTTTTACCTACTTAGCTAGAAGATAGAGCAAAAGCAATAAACATAATGGCTTTTACAATTTTTTTCCTATTCTTTTAAGTTTCATTTTACATTCCAAACACAATTCTCCCTCCCACTCCTCCTCCTGTTCCTCTTCACCTCCCCCAGCCCACTGTCAGTACCACTCATCCTCAAGAATAAGGACTTCTATGAGGAGTCAACAAAGCCTGGCACAATAAGTTGGGGTAGGGCCATGCCCCTTTCCCATGAATTAAGACTGAGCATGGCTCCCCACTATAAGGAATGGTCTCCAACAAGCTAGCTCATGTATCAAGTTTGTTTCATGGTCCTCCTGCTAGGGGCCCCTCAGGTAGTCCAAACTTTACCGTTGTCTCCCACATATGGAGGGCCTAGTTTGGTCTCCTAGAGTCTCCACAGTTGTCAGTCTAGAGTTCATGAGTTTCTATGAGTTTGGTTCAGCTGTCTCTAGATTTTTCCATCATGATCTTGACCTCCCTTGCTCATGCATTTCCTCCTCCCTTTCTTTGACTACATTCCTGGAACTTGGCCTGGTATTTGATTGTGGATCTCTGCATCTGGTTCCCTCAATTATTGGATGAAGACTCTATGATGATAGTTGGGATATCCACCAATCTGATTACAGGGTAATCCCAGTTCCCTCTCCCTCTCTCCCATGCCCCCGACCCACACTTCTACACACCCCCACTCCACATATAGGGTGATGCCTTTCAGGAGAGATCATCAAAATCTGTCAAGTCATTTGGAGTAGGGACTAGGCCCTCCCTCTTGCCTCCAGGCTAAGGGAGTATACCTCCATGGGAATGTCCTCCAAAGTCCTTTTGTGCACCAGGGCACCAGGGATACATCCTGGTTCCACTGTCAGAGGTCCCTTAGACTGCCCAGGCCTTGGAGTGATAAGAAAGGGGGTCAAGACCAAGCTCTAGAAACCCACAGAGACCTGAACAAGGGGGAGCTCAGGAACCACCAGACTGATAGCTGGGAAACCAGCACTGTACTGATTCAGACCACATGAACACGGGTCTCAGTTAGAAGGCCTTGACAGTCTAAGGGACCTATTCATGAATTTTAATGCTGGTGTGTGTTTAGTTCCTTGGCACTTAGGATTTTTTATTTTTAAAAATAGATCTCTGCTCTCAGGTTGTCATCATTCAGGTTACATCCTAGAGGTAAAAGTTTCAGTTCAGAGAAGGCTTCTGCTACCTTCTATTCAATTAAGAATGCTTTGGGAGAAACAGTAGCATTTGTTTGTAGAATCTCCCTCAATAGAGATTTCCTGGTGCTAGTTTCTCTTGTTCTTGTTTCTCACATGCCTTTCCTGTTAGCATCAGATATCATTGCATTTCTCTGAATGAATATTAACAGAAAGTCATTGGAAGTGACAGAAAAATAGGTAACCTAATACTTCAATCAGTTTGAGTTGCTATGCCAGAATAATAGTGACTAACATAAACAAAAGAAATTCAATTCCCACTCTTAGTAACAGATTATCTATCAAAGAAATTATATCTATTACTAAATACCAATCCCAGGTACCAGTATTGATAAATTTCTTCAAAATATTTGAGGAAGATACATCATTTCTCACACTTTCATATACAAGTAGTAAACATATAAATTATATATACTTGTTTAGGGGATTTTGTTTTGTATTTGACGATCTCATACATGAGTAAAATGTATTTTATTTTATATTTTGTAAAATATGATGAAAATTTAGTTAAAAATGATTAAAATTTAGTCTCACATGTCACAAAACTCCAAATGAAAAAATGCAAAGTACATCTAACCTCAAGGTTTGAATCTTACAAAGTTTCTGTGCACTGGAAGCTCAGGAAAAAATGCTTAATGGCATCTTTTCCAAACAGTGCTCCTCCTTTTGTAATGAAGATATGTGATTGCTTTTTCTATGCATTTTGCTTTTCAAGTAAAATGTATTTTTATCAGATCCACTCCTTTCACCCTCCAATTCCCCCTGTCTCCTGCATTAACATGTCCTCTTCTTGTAGTCCTTTTCACACAAGGTCACTAAAACCTTCTCTCACTCTCACACTTGTAAACACCCAAAGACAGAAAAATAAAAATGAATATTTATTATAAACATAAGTACAAATTATCTGACAAAAATGTTCAAAATAAATGCAAGAAAATATAAAAGAGAATCCCCCACAACAGAGTGTGGCTTAATGTAGATAAGGGAAAACTAATTTTCATTTTAGACAAAATGTACATCCTAGAGGAAATATATATACGATATATAGGCATCTTTTAGATGCACAAATAGCTCCTGATAAAATTTATGGTCTATTTCTTTTTAAAGTTTATGGTTTAAAATTGTAGTCAACTAGATATAGAAGGATCTTGCTTGATCTGAAAAAGAATGTCTTAAAATTCTCCAGTGAATATATGTGATTAAACTCTTTTAAAAAAAATTCCAAGAAATTAAAAACAAGGATGTTAAAACTGTTATAGTCTATATATACTGACAGCTCAATACTGCTTCATAAGAAAGAAATAAAAATTTTAGATAGGAAAAGAAAAATATATCTTCCTGTATCTACACATGACATAATGGTATTTGTTGAATTTCCAATGATTCTGAGTATATACTCTTTGAGTAAGTAAGTAAATTGTCAAACATCAATAGTTACATGCAAAAATTAATTTGCAATCTAAGGAATAGAAAACAAAATTTAGAAATATTTATAGAAACATGAATTTCTTAAAGCTGACTGTAAACCTAAATATATGCATGAGAAATTTTCAAGTATGAAAATCAAGGTTTCAATAAGAGAAAAAGTATGTTCATACAAAGATTGAAAACTCAATATTTTAAAAAGCATAAATTCACTCCAAAGTAATCTATAGATAGACTAAAATTCTACAGGTTCCACATAAAAGATATCAAGATTAATTATAAAACACCAATAAATACCATAATGTCATATTATCTTTATAAAGAAGTAAAGGAAAAGGAAAGCAGACATACTCACCAATAAAATGTAGAAAATTTATACCACATAAATTTAATCTTGTGACTTAATATAATTTCCATATTCTGTCATAGAAAGCAGAATTAATATAATCTTTTAAATGAATTACAGTCAAGAAAAAATGACCCTGAGTCCTGTAATTTACTATATAAAATTATTTCTAAATTGATGGCAATTTTAAATCTGAAAGGAAAAGAATGCAATCTTGTAGATCAAAACTGAATTGTCATAATGCTAAGCCATAAAGCATTATGATGCAGTAAATAACATGAATCATAAACTTTTATTTGTTTTCATTGTTGTTGTTATTGCTTTGAGCAGGGCCTCACGAAGGTATACCAGGTTAGTCTGGAACTCAAGATTTCCGTGCCTTCCAAGACTGTGATTACAAATGTGGACTACTGTCTACCCAGCATTCTCCCATAAACTTCTTTTCATTAATTACCACTGTCCAGACCTTGAGAAAATTCAGTTTGAGGGAGTGTTTGCAATACATATATTCCCTTCTCCATGTTTAGAACATATTTTTAAAATTCTTGCAAACCACTCCGAAGAGAAAAGTTATAGAAAATTTGTCAAACAACTTCAAAGAACATTTTACATCCAAAAATGAAAATTTTAAAAAGCTCCAATATTGGAAAATCTATGTCAATATGATTCATAAAAAAATAAAACTTAGCAACAAATATCCATGAATCAACTTGTAATATACTCAAGTGGCAGGCAAACTAAGAATAGAGACCTCACAATAAATATAAATCTCATAAAAATAAACATGAATGCTGATCCACTACCAGAGGCCCCACAGACTGCCCAGTCCTCCTAACCAACAACCAATTCAGAGAATATGGGCCAGTCCTATGCTGGTTTCCTAGTTATCAGACTGGAGCCCATGAGCTTCCCTTGTTCAGATCAGCAGTTTTTCTGGTTTTCTCCAGCCTGGTCTTGACCCCTTTGGTCAACATTTCTCCCTGTCTGCAACTAGATTCCAAGAGTTCAGCTCAGTGTTTAATTGTGAGTGTCTGCTTCTGCTTCCATCAGCTACTAGCTGAAGACTCTAGGATGGCATATAAAATAATCAGCAATCTCATTATCGGGGAAGGGCATTTAAGGTAACCTCTCCACTATTGCTTAGATTGTTAGTTGGGGTCATCCTTGTAGATCGCTGGACATTTCCCTAGTGACAGATTTTTCTGTTTAAACCTATAATGACTCCCTCTATTATGGTATCTCTTTTCTTGTTCTCCTCTATTATGTCAGTGACTTAATCTTCCTGCTCTGTCATGCCCACCTCTCTCCTCTTCCTCCTAGCTCCCTCTCCCCTCCTTCTATGCTCCCTATTTGCTTAGGAGATCTTGTCCCTTTCCCCTTTTCCAGGGGAACATGTGTGTGTCTCTTTGGGTCCTCCTTCTTTCCTAGTATATGAATGGACTTTGAGAGCCTATTACACAAAGAGAGATACTCCCTCAGCCTAGACACATTGGGAAGGTCCTAGGTAGGCCCTGCTCCAAACAATATGACAAATATTGAAGACTCCCCATGGAATGCTTCACCCTTCCTGAGGAGCAGAAAGTGGATGGGATGGAATTAGTGGGGGGAACAGGGGAGGAATGGGGTGCAGTGTGGAAACGGGGTCAATATGGAGAATGGGGTGCAGTGTGGATACTGGGATCAATATGGAAAAGCTTGTTTCAATGAATATATATATATATATATATATATATATATATATATATATATATATATATATATATATATTGAAACAGACCAGACACATGAAATGAAAACCTGAACACAGCACTCAAGATGTTGAAACTCCGTATTTATAGATTGTTCTCCTATCCAAAGGAGGCTGATGTTTGTCCAGCGCCTTGGAATTAAGGTCTGAGCCTTTGGAATATTCTGCCAGAGAAGACTCTGTGTAGACCTGAAACCATGGGCCATGACGCTCTAGTATGATCACAAAAGTTTATGCTAGCATTGTAACTTGGAATATCACAATTTTCTAAGTCACTGATGTCTGTCGTTCTGGTAGTGTTGACCCAATAAAATCTAAAACTGATATATGATTACATGGTTGGCAAACTTTTGTGTATGTTGTCACACATCACTGCTAGAAGAGTTAAGCACATCCTATACCAGAGGAACCTGGAATCTTTTGCCTCATTTCTCCTGAACTTTTCTCCATCTGCTCTGACAGATTTTCCTCCTTAGCTGCTTGCTGCTGTAAGGTGTAGCTATGATTATAAATAGCTTCTAAGAATTTTGAGCCTTCATCAATCAAGCAAGAGGGTACTTTTCCTGAAACTTGATCTTTTTAAAAATGATGTGCAAACTTAACCTTCTCTAAAAGTGAGGATGGTGATGAAAAGTGTTGAAGAAAGGAAAGCAGGGGTTTCTGTGGATGGAAATAAAGTATCTTTTCATTTTATGTTCTAGTTACATGGGTAAAATTCTTTGTTATAAAAATTGTACCTGGAAAATTCAGTTTGGGGGAAGTTGTTCGCATCATCCAGGGACAACAGCTTCTTGAATGCTAGCATCAAGTGTAAACTCTCATGGAATTTGCTCGAGAGTAGAACTATACTGCACGTAACCTCTTGGTGGTTATGAGCCTGAATATATAGAACATAAGAATGAGCAGTAGCCTCTGTGAAAGTATTTACTACAGAACCTTACAGTGGCATCGCTGTAGTTCTCCGCCTCAACCTTAAGCTTTATTTTTTATATTTATTTGCATTGCTGCTTGTTTTTATATGCCCAGGAATATATTTTCATGAGATAAATATACCTCAAAGTATTTCCTCCCCGTATTTCATGAAGATGTATCTGCAGCTCTACCATCCTAAAGAACCATTAAAATGAAGAAGGAATGCAAAAACAGGAATAATAATCAGCAATCAACAATCAGGTGGTCATTGTATGAGCTTGGCTTTAGAAACTCAGCTACCTAATTCAATCTACGCTACTGTGGCCATATTTAAAATTTGATTTTCTTCTGGGCTGCAATTTTCTATTATTTATGTGCTTCATTAAGACAATGAGCCCAGGTTTTGCTAGGAACTTACCCCAACAGCAGAGCAAATAAACACTCTGTCAGATTTATCAGCCTCGTGTTCTTCTTTACCTGATTGCATACTATGAAAGATCTATGCATATCCATGTTTATGTGTTTATACATGAAGATGCATATGTATTTTTATTGTGTGGGAGCACTGTTATAACTAACAGCAAGTATGGAGAACAGAATGTCTAATTTTAAGTATGAGAATACATTAATTAAGATACTTGAAAATCACTGTTCTTGTCTGTTACCACAGTCCCAAAACAAAGACAATCCTGTCAATATGAAGAGTAAATAGTTTTGACAGACATTTCAGAGTAATTGTATACCAATTAAAGATCATTTGGGAAAGTAAATTAAATCAATTTAAAAATCATTGAAGTGGAAAAATTAAAATATAATATGGAAATAAAACCAGAAGCCACACTATAAAAGTCCAGACTAACGCTCAATGCAAAGGAAATTGCTTCATGTTGCTTCCAAAATCACTGTGTTGGAGAAGTGGTTTGGAACAAATGGGAGGGAGCCCCTGCAAGGCCATTATTGCAGAGTCGGATCACAATGTGCTCATGTGGCCTCGTGCTGGGAGTGCAGCACGGGCTGATGGATACAGCCCTTTAACAGGAAGCACCAACCCACACATTACCCTTCAGCTATTGAAAAGCAGTTTTCTCAAAAAACAATATGATTTTCTTTTGAGAAAGGAAATAACATTTGAAAATGAGAGCAATAAGAACTCAGTTCTATTTTTAATCTGTTTCAATGTCTTTAAAAGTACTAAAGTCTATGAACCATAAAATAGACAGGATTAATGTTGTTTTCAATTATAAGTATTGCTCAGTTTTGATAGTGAATATAATGTAAGTGCAATTTCTCTTCATTATGTAAAATGAATTTTGTGAAGTATGAATCTTATAGCATGAAATAGGAGCAGAAAATGTTTCCTATAATCATTATTTCATTTTTACTTTAAGCTGAATGTTGCTTGCTTCAGGGGATATCTTCTACAAAATGCTGCAGAAATGTGTATTTGTGAGTGTGCACACACAATCTATGTCATCTCATGCCATGACTTAAAATTTTAAGTTGATACTTTGGATTTTTGTGAATGAAATTTCCTGACCCCATTGGCCCCCTAGTTTTGTAGGTGAAGAAATAAAATTCTGCGATGTGATCTTCTCAAGAACTGTCAAGTTCACATGAACTCATCTCTAATGCTGTACACTTCTATTCCTATTCTGCCACAAACTCTCATCATCAAATGAATGAAACTGGTAAATATTGAAGAACAAGATGATCTCAAAAAACATGGTATAATGTCTTCTGGTATCTTCTTTGTGTTAATTTGACCCTGTTAGTCACTATTACAGATATAGTTTTTAATATCCAGAAACAGGTCCTAACATCTCAATATTGTCAATATTTTTTATTATCTGTTGTGATATTTTAATTCTATTTTACTGGAAGAAGAGAACATGCATTTCAAAATCTTCTCCAGTGGTTAAAGGACTGATCTTGTGACCTTATTTACACATACATGCATTTAGTAGTAAAGTATTCCTGAACAAATGAGTGTAATTACTTAACATGCAGCATCTTTTTTTTTCTGTCTTTGCTCAAAACGAATGCCAAAATTATCAATTCAATTGGAGTTTTCTCTCATATTTGTTAATCTCATTTAGAAATATCAAGAAATTTGAAAACACAATAATTATTTTGACATTTGTCACAGTTTTATTTATGTGGAAGAATGAAATGAATCACACATACTAAAATTTTACATATTGTCACTTGAACGTGAATACTATGACATGTTACCACAATTAAGACAGTGAAATTGCCATCTGCTAACACAGCTTCATACCCCTTTATTTGAAAATAGATATTTTCATGAAATATATTTGGATTATTGTTTTTTCTCTACCTAATATTGCAGCTCTTCCTACTTCTCCTTCCATCTGGTTCCATGCCCTTTTTACCTTACTAGAAATAGATATCTAAGGAATAATAATAAAATAAGATTAATAAAAAACAAGCAAACAAACAAATTGCCACTTGGGAGGCAGAGGCAGGTGGATCTCTATGAATCAAGGCCAGTTTGGTCTACAGAGTGAGTTCCAGGACAGCCATGGATACACAGAGGAATATTTTTTTTTCAGAAGATGACAGAAAGCACACACACACAAACCAACAACTACACAGACAGATGCAGAAATAGACTCAGACCCATAAAAAACACAAAACTAGAAGCCATAATATATATACAAAGGATCTATGAGGTAGAAAAAATAATTTTAATCCCTGACTTAACATTATGAGACAAAGAACTTACAAAAATGCTGTTAATTTTGTTTTGTGTTGGCCATCTATTGCTGAGCATGGGATCTACCCTTCAGAGTGGCTTAATAAAGACATCTCTTTTACATCTGACTGCTCTGAGTTTCCTCAATATCTACCTAGTGTCTGGCTGTGGGTCTCTGTATTTACTCCTATCTTCTGCATGTAGAAGCTTCTATGATGCTGGCTGAGCAAGGCACTGATCTATTATATAGTAGAATGCCAGTTGGAGTCATTTTATTGCTAACTTTATTTGGTTTTCCCCTGGATCCTTGACCTATCTATGCTTAGGTTCTTGAACTCCCAAGCAGCATTGGTTATGGAATTCAACCCATGGAGGGACCTTAACTCAAATCTGATGTTGATTAGTTACCCCCACAAGATTTGTGCCAGCATTGCACCAATATATCCTGCAAGTAAGTTATTCTTGTAGATTAAATGGTTTGTAGCTAGGTTGGCATTTACCTTTCTCTTTTGGTAGCACGCAGAGTACCTTCCAAACTCATGAAGAATTAGTCTATATGAATGAGGGATCTAGAGGGGCACCAACTCAGTATCTCCATGTTCAATGAGTTGTGTAGATGTCTTCAGCATCTTACCATCTGTTTGTAGAGACCCACCAATATCCTTTGCAAAGGCCTTAGTTGTTAGGGGGTTCCCATGGGACATATTTGCCAAGAATTCAATTAGATGTAGATATTCATAAAACTAGAGGTTTCATTTGGTGATAAGAGATTTTTAGCTTTGTCTAAAAATCCTCCCCTGTTGTTTGGCCTTTTCATTTAGATTGACTTAATACATGCATATATTGTGGGGAGCTTCTACTGTATTAGGTTTCAATATGACCTCTTAAATAGACTTTAGTTTTAACTCTCCTACCCCATATTCCCTGCCTTGCCTTCTTCTTCTCTTCCTCTCCCCATTTAATGCTCCCATTCAGGTCCCTAGCTTCATTCTTTCATAACTATTTATTCTACTTAATCTTTCTGTTGGGAACCATCCCATTCTCTAGTCCCTTACTCTACATAAACTGTGGTTATACAGACTGTAGCATGCTTACCAATGAACTAACAGTTAACAGTCACATATAAGTGAATATATACTATATTTGTCTTTCTTGGCCGTGGGTTAACTTAGAGTGGATTTTTTTCTAGTTCATTCATTTATCTGACAATCATGATTATACAGATAATATTCCATTGTGTAAATTAGCACATTTTCTTTATCCACTCATCCACTGACAGGCATCCAGGTTATTTCTAACCTGGATGAATAGAGCAGCAATGAACATGTTGGAGCAAGTGTCTCTGGATTAGGATGAAATATCCATTGGGTATATGCCCAAAAGTAGTATAACTGAATCTTAAGGTAGATCAATTCTCTTCTTTCTGAGGAACAGTCATACTTATGTCCACATTACCTTTATAAATTTGCACTTCCATGAACAATGCATGAGTGTCCCCCTTATACCATATCATCATCAGCATGAGCTGGCTTCTGTTTCATTGATCTTGGCCATTATGACTTGTGTAAGATAAACTCTCAAAGTAGTTTTGCTTTGCATTTCCCTGATGGCTAAAGATATGGAAGACTTTTTAAGTGCTTTTCAGCCATTTGGTTTTCTTTTTTACTACTACTACTATTACTTCTTCTTCTTCTTCTTCTTCTTCTTCTTCTTCTTCTTCTTCTTCTTCTCCTCCTCCTCCTCCTCCTCCTTCTCCTCCTCTTCCTCTTTCTCCTCCTCCTCCTTCTCCTCCTCCTGCTCCTTTTTCTTTATTCTCTGTTTGATCTGTACCTGATTTTTAAATTGATTTACTTGTTTTATTGATATTCAGGTTTTTGAGGTCTTTATATTCCTTCTTCCCTTCCTTCCTTTCTTACTGTTTACTTTTCCTCTGCCAGTGAGTTCAAGGACACTTCCCCATTGTCTTTTCTGCCAGGTTCAGTATATCTGGTTTTAGTCTGAGATCTTTGATCTATTTGGAGTTGAATTTTGTGCTAAGGTAAGTATGGATTTATTTACATTCTTCTATATACAGACAACCATTTTTTGAAGATAGTGTCTTTTTTACAGTATGTTTCTGCCTTCTTTATCAAAAAATCAGATGTCAATAGTTTTGTAGATTCATGTATATTCTTTCAATTCAATTCTTTTGATCCACATGTGTGTTATACACGTCAACCCAGTTCCAGAACCCTCCCTTTCTCCTCTGTTTCAACAACTAATCCCCATCCCATCCACTTTCTGCTCCCCAGGGAGAGTGAGGCATTCCATGGGAGTCTTCAAAGTCTGTCACATCATTTGGAGCAGGCCTTAGGCCCTCCCCCATGTGTCTAGGCTGAGGGAGTATCCCTCTATGTGGAATGGTCTCCCAAAGTCCATTCATATACTAGGAATAAATACTGGTTCACTACCAGAGGTCCCATAGACTACCTGGTTCTCCTATCTAACACCCATATTCCGGGAGTCTGGGTTGATCCTATGCTGGTTTCTCAGCTATCGGGCTGGAGTCCATGAGCTCTCCCTTGTTCAGGTCATCAGTTTTTGTGAATTTCTCCAGCTTGGTCTTGACCACTTTGCTCATCACTCCTCCCTCTCTGTGACTGAACTCTACAACTTTGGCTCAGTGTTTAGCTGTGGGATTTTATGTTATCTCCATGATACACTTCGAATTCAACTTTGTATGATATGAGGCATAGATCCACTTTAATTTTTTGGTGTACCAGTATCAATTGTTTTGGCATCATTTGTCTACAAGACCATCATGTTATCACTAAGTTGCTTTTCCTTTGTTACTTGCCCAACAACCAATCTTCTGTCCAAATAGGTGTGCACCTTTCTGGAGCCCATATTTATTTCTTTGAACCACTTATGTTACATTATTCCAACCAATCCTAGAATACCTTAGTTCTCTGTTGTCTTACGTGTGTTGTAAGATTGTTGACGTGTGTGAGTGTTCTTGAGTGGGTACATGCACCACTGTGCATACATGCATGTGAAAGCCAGAGATTGATGTCAGTTATCTTTCTCAATGTTGTTTACTGAAACTTCCACTCACAATTGGTTAGACTGGCTATCCAGTGATCCCCAAGACCTTCCTCTCTGTACCCTTCAGACTACTGCTACAGTTACAGATACACACTGCGGTATCACACTTTTACATAGTGCTGTGTATCCAATAAGGATTTTACCAACCACTTTACCAATCTCCCCACTCTTGGATTCTAGTAGTTTAAATAGGCCTTGGAATAAGTTGGTGAAAAATCCTCCAATTTGATTATTCTTTCAAAATTGTTTTGTGCCCAGGACCTCTTTTATTCCCTTATAAATTGTAGTTTTATACAAAAAATTTATCAGACTTTAATAAGAGCTGAATTAAATAAATCTATAGACAAATGCTGGCTTTTCATGGATACCTGATTACTGATAATGTTGGAATGATAATGGACATTTAACACATGAAGTATGTTTATGGTAAATAAATAATGTCGGTGAACAGAATTTTTATGAGGGAGAAAAGATGTAAATGCAAGCTTGATATTAGTAAATATAAATCTTATAACCTTACTGTGGATTCAAATTGCAGATGTTTCTTGCCATTCAATTAATTTAGGTCCAAATAAGCCTTCATATGTTGCAAATATTACATTACATGCCAAATACATGTGATGCAGCTTACCTGTTAAGTCTCATAACTTAGCAATACTCCACACAACAGAGAATCAGCTTCCTAATTACATGACTGTATGACTGACAAGGGAGTTTGAGTCTCTCTTACCGCTGAGCATCATAAGAGAGGATCTTACTGCATATTGCAAACCCAAAGACTTAAAGTCTTAATGCATATTATTTTGGCATCATTAAATTATAATAGCTAGAAAACAAATCATGTTAAATTGAGATTATCTGCATGTAAAATTTTTCTATTCATTTATAAATAGGATTAACATAAATTAGACATAGTGAAATATTGTCATTATTGGTGAATATAAATTATAACCATATACTCCAATAAAAATTATGAATTCTTGCTCTCAAAATATTTTATTTTACTGTACTGAACTTTCTTGCCCCCAAATATTGTAAAGTCTTCTTAACAAGAAGTGACATCTCTCTTTGTGTACATGACAAATAATACAGTAAATGACTATCAGAATTTTAAAATATTTGAAAGTGTACATATGTGCAGTAGAGAGCATGTATGTATATGTGGGGATCAGAATTCAACACCAACTATCTCAATTGCTCTCCACCTTATTATTTAAGATAGAGTTTCTCACTAAGCTTTAGGCTCCTGTGAAGGTGAGGATGTAATTATATCACTAGACCAAGATAAATGGTAAATGGGTGTTTACTGGGGACAATTACACAGAAAAATACAAAGAACTGCTGGAGCATTTCCCTGCTGTTCCTAACTGATCTGGAGACTCAACAGAAAAAGCATGCAAAGGGAAGCCAAGCCCCAAGCTCCTCTCTTTCTGCTTCCATCTGCCTGAAGCCACACTCAAAGGGTCCACAGACCAGATGCCTACACTTCCGAGTTGGCTTGGCTAGCTGGTCAACAAGCTCCAGGAATCATTCGATCTTCAACTCCCCAGTGCTAAATTTACAAAACATGTGCCCAGCTTTCAGGTAGGTGCTAGGGATCAAACTCAGGTCTTCCCAGTCATGTGACAAGCAATTTACCCACTAAGCCATTTCCTTCAAAATACTTTGTTTCAATATAAGTATTGTATTGTTCCATTGCTAACAAAATTATAAGCAAGTTTTTGGTCTTTAAATTGAGTCTGCTAAATTAAAAGATTTTTTTTTACTTTGTGTATATGAATGTTTACCTACACATAAAACTGAGTGCATTTATAACCGAAATGCTAATCTTCAGAGGCTCATGAAATGAAGGCATGCCAGGGGCCTTACCTTTGGAGCCGATAATAAAGGATGCTACTGTCACAAAGTTTCGTGGGTGGGTCTTTAGAATCACACTCAGTGAAAGGAATGAGACTGCAATGGTTACATGTTATACACAAATTTTGAAATGATGAAATGTAAAGATGGAGATTTTGATCGGTGGTAGTTAGGGGCTAAGAAAAGTAAGTGGGGGTGGGAGGTGCAAGAGAGTGTGTGAATACATGAGTGTGCTCCAAAGATTGTGTCAGTGACACAGATGTTCTGTTTTTGAGCTCTGATTAGCTCAAAATAAGCACTCACATTGGGTTTTTTTAAACAACAGCTGTTAAATAATGTGTGTGTGGGGGGCTGAGTTTCTTTGTAAAATAAATATACACAGTTCAAAAACGGAAAACAAGCAAACAGAAAACCATGGATCAAAAAAGTGAGAGAACAAATGGTCAAAAGGAGCAAGAGAGAAGACAGAGCAGATGTCAAGACATATATGGTTAAATTATGTCTATACCATTGGTGATGACAGGTAAAAATTGAAGAGAGCAGTTAAAAGGCAGACTCGGCACAGTGTGTTTACTAACCAGTGACTGAATGAAAGAAACCAAACATCAAATACTTGCCATGATTTTTGGTTCAGGTGACATAGATACTGATCTATCAGCCCAATAATGAAGGTATGAAGGGAAAGTGGTAAGTAATAGATGTGAGTTTTTAATGATGACATTCAAGAAAGAACACAGTGAGAAATTTTTCCAAGTTATTTTATGATTATGAGTTTATGTGCAGCTCATACATGTAAGAACCAAAGAAGGCCAGAAGAGGGCATCAAATCCTTGCTACCAAGTTACAGAAGGGTATAAGCCATGGTTGGGGGGGGGGCGCAGGGAGGGCACCAAAGTTGGGTGCTATTAACCACTGAGCCATCTTTCCAACTCCAAAACTCTTATTTTGATCTGAGTTCAAAAAGGGGGCCTACTGCTCATAAGGCCTAAAAGAACAGTGTGCACATGTTGGCCATATTGAGCTGGGTATATCTTCTTTAGGAATGATATACATATAAAGTTTTAAATGTATGCATAATATTATATGTGTGTAGGGCTCCTCTTTAAATTCTAGCATAAGTTATATAGCTTAAGCCACATTAAGTCAAATGACAGTGATATCATTCTCACTTTACATGAGAAGAGAGATTAGGAGAGTTCTGCAGAACTCTTGGGAGGAGGGAGCAGGTCTGCACTCAGAACACTGTGTTCAGAAGCTGGCTTTTATATGACTGTGGCCCTGTCTTCAACTGGAAAATCCATCATGGTAATTTTTCTACACTTTTAACTGTCCATACTTTATTTCCTTTATTGATTTAACATAAGGTGTTGACTGACATTTTTGCAAAGCTCATTACTTTTTACCTCTTCTTGATATAAAAGTGGCTATTTCCAGCTCTAAAATAAGATAATAAAGGTATTTGCAGGAGAAAGTTGTGTAGAAAGGCTGTGTCTGATAGAAGTTACTTAAAATTTAAATGGATGGCTGTTGGAAATACGTTTATTATGTTAATGCTTATTCCATTAGGGATACATTGTTTGATTAGGAATAAAAATTACTGATGAAAAGAAATATGTTTGAATACATATGTGCAAAAAAAGCTACATAAAAGTTAATATGTATGTTGCTATAAAGTCATCCCCCAAGATGATTTTTGTCCCTCTGGTAAAGCAGTCTAACTCTATAGACATTTTGCAAAACACACTAATAATTTATTTCAATAAGCAAATCATGTAAAGAATCTTGTATACTGTCAACATTTGCTGCATATTAAGCAATAAAAGTTTCTCCGTCTTCTGCACACCATCATCAGCACCATTTGTTGAAGATGCTTTTCTCTTCCCATTATATACTTTTAGCTGTTCAGGTGTTCCTAGATGTGTGAGTGAATGTCAGAATTTTCAATTCAATTCTATTGGTCTACTTGTCTATTTTTGTGCCCATACCAGGATGCTTTCAAGACTATATAGCTCTATAGTAGAGCTTGAAGTCAGGGATGGTGATACCTCCTGAAGTTCCTTTATTGTACAGGGATGTTTTGGTGATCCTGCGTCTTTTGTTTTTCCATATAAAGTTGATTATTATCCTTTCAAGGTCAGTGAAAACTTGTGCTGGTATTTTAATGGGGATTGCATTGAATCTATAGATTGCTTTTGACAAGATTGCCATTTTTACTATGTTTATCCTACCTATCCAAGAGCATGGGGGATCTTTCCATTTTCTGGTATCTTTTTTAATTTCTTTCTTTAAAGGCACAAAGTTCTTGCTATATAGGTCTTTCACTTGGTGGTAAGCATTACCCCAAGATATTTTATGTTTTTTGTGGCTATTGTAAAGGGTGATATTTTACTGATTTCTTTCTCAGCCCCTTTGTTGTCTGTATATAATAGGGCTACTGATAGACCCATGTCTTTTGTCATGCACAAAATTAAAATCCAAATAGATCAAAGACCACAACATAAATCCAGCCACACTGAACCTCTTAGAAGAGAAAGTGGGAGCTACCCTTGAACAAATTGGTACAGGAGACCACTTCCTGAACATAACTCCAGTAGCACAGACACTGAGATTGACAATTAATAAATGGGACCTCCTCAAACTTAGAAGCTTCTGTAAGGCAAAGGACACAGTTGACAAGACCAAATGGCAGCCCACAGACTGGGAAAAGATCTTCACCAATCCTACATCTGACAGAGAGCTGATCTCCAAAATATACGAGGAGCTCAAGGAACTAGTCAACAAAACACCAACTAACCCTATTAAAAAATGGGATACAGAACTAAATAGAGAATTCTTAATAGAGGAAATCAAAAAGGCTGAAAGACACTTAAGAAAGTGCTCAACATCCTTAGCTATCAGGGAAATGCAAATCAAAACAACTTTGAGATACCATCTTACTCTTGCCAGAATGGCTAAAATTAGAAACACCAATGACAACTTATGCTGGAGAGGATGTGGAGAAAGAGAAACACTCCTCCACTGCTGGTAGGAGTGCAGACTTGTACAGCCATTTTGGAGATCAGTATGGCGGTTCCTCTAGAAAATGGGAATCAGTCTACCACAGGACCTGGCAATCCCGTTCTTTGGCATATATCCAAATGATCCACATCCATGCAACAAAGACATGTGTTCAACTATGTTCATAACAGCATTATCTGTAATAGCAAGAAACTGGCAGCAACCTAGATGCCCCTGAACTGAAGACTGTATAAAGAAGATGTGCCACATCTACACAATAGAATACTACTCTTCAGAAAAAAAAAACAATAGAATCTTGAAATTTGCAGGCAGATAAATGGAACTTGAAGAAACCATCCTGAATGAGGTAACCCAGTTACAAAAAGAGGAACATTGTATGTACTCACTCATATATGGATTTTAGACCTAGAGCAAAGGATCACCAGCCTATAATTCATACTCCCAGAGAAACTAGGATACAAGGAGCATTCTAAGAGATTCATCCAAGGTCCCTCACAGAAGGGGAAAGGGACAAGATCTCCTGAGCATATGGGGAGTGGGGTGGGGCAGTGAGTGGAGAGGGAACTATGAAAAAGGGAAGGGGAGGAAAGGAAAGCATGTGGTTCTAGAAAGATTGAGTCAGGGGAGGAATAGATGAAAGAAGAAGAGAGAGAGAGAGAGAGAACATAAAAGAGGGAACCATTATAGTTTTGAACAGAAAATTGACTCTAGAGAAATGTCCAGAGACCTACAAGATTGACCCCAACTAACAATTTGAGCAACAGTGAAAAGGCTACCTTAAATGCCCTTCCCTAATAATGAGATTGATGACTAACTTATCCACCATCATAGAGCCCTCATCTAGTAGCTTATGGAAACAGAAGCAGACACCCACATCTAAACACTGAGTTGAACTGGAATCAGTTGCACAAGACCAGGCTACTGAAACACATAGAGACAGCTGACCTGCACAAGGAGGAGCTAATGGACCCCCCATTGTGATAGCTGGGAATCCAGCATTGGACTGACTCAGACCCCTGAACATGGGTCTCAGCTAGAAGGCCTGAGCAGCCTAAGTGACCTCAGACAGTGGAATCACGATGTATCCTTAGTACACAAAAGGACTTTGGAAGCACATCCCCCATGGATGGATACTATCTTAACCTAGAGACAGGAGAGAAGGCCTAATCCCTACTCCAAATGACTTGACAGATTTAGCTGATCCCTCCTGGAAGGCATCACCCTACATGTGGAGTAGGGCAGGGTGGGATGGGAGGGTGGGAGGGGGCCATTGGAGGGTGGGAGACAGGGAAAAAGGGAGGGAGAGGAAACCGGGATCAATATGTAAAATAAAAAGAAAAAAATGTTTCTCCTTGTGAGCTTGTCTTTTTAGGGTGACCCTACAGCAGTATTATGCACAGCTGGTTTCCTCTCCATCTGTACCTCCTGCTACTGCCTTCGCATACCCCTATTTTCTCCCAAATTTCAAAGGGGCTAATCATAGGGAAAAAATACCTATAATATGGTTAAAATTCTGAGACATTTGTAGTATATGAAGAACAAATATGCTAAAGCACACAGTTTTTTTTAAGTTAACTATAAATCTACCACAGCACCTGATGAGTCATTAGAAATGACAACTCATTACAAGCTGTAGACAGTTGATGAACAAAACACCATAAATTAGAAATGTCAAATGTCAAAATTGTTATTGCAAGAAGACCTCTTTTGAGTTGTTGTCAGGGTTGTCCAAGAGACTCCCCCAAAATTACACAATATCTCTATTGACCTTGGTTGTCTCCGAGGGGTTTAAGTAGGTACTTATTGATGAAGATACCATGTACTTCAGACACAAAACCAAGAGACACTTGAGCTGGAACTAAGCTAAAAATGTTCTCCCTGAGGACTATCTTTCAGGGTTCCAGAAGGTGCTATGCAAGCTTCCAAAGCAGAGAAGAAATCAGCATTCTTACCCAGCTATGATGCCTATGTACCAAAACAATAACCAGCATGGCTTGATAACCATAAAGGTGCAATAATGGCATACATACCTTGGCAGTAACCAAAAGGTTTTTATTTTGACTTAAGACCCACTCAAAAAGAGAAGAGTCATGCCTGGTACTGGTACAGGGCTAATGAAGACCTGGATATTGGAGGAGAACCTATAACTTTCACTTCACTAAATCTTCATAATCCCTAACTACACTATAAAAATTTGTCCTTATAGCCACAGATAAGTGTATCCCTCATCATCATCTAGGAAACTTTTCTCTGCAACATTTTGAGACCATTACAGAAAAAAAAAACCCACAGCCAATCAAAATGCAATCCCAATGGATACATTTACGAAGCACTCCTGTACCTAAAGCTCAGCAAACATTGCAGAAGACGGGGCAGAAATATTGTAAGAGCCAAGGAAACAGGACATTTGTTTTGTCTGCTAGTACTGGCAGAAGCTACACCCATAAATTATCATCAATATTTCTACCTAAACATAGGCTGAACTAGAATTACATCAATAAACATGCTAACACAGACAGGGAAAGACCAGCTGTCCTCAATCCTGTACAAAGAACTAAAGACAACTGAGGAATGTCAAGACTGGGAGAAAATAGTCAGAAGAGCATACCAATTGATTATCCAGTAACAAATTGTAGCTCTGAAAACATTCATAAAAGTAACATTATACAGACAGAGCACATTGTACTTGTGTACTTAGAAATATGTATGTGACATATATGTATATGTGACATATATGTATATGTGACATATATATGTATGATATATATATATATACTCACAAAAATTATTGGGAATAAGGCCAGGGATTTGAAAGAGAGCAATGAGGAGGATTTAGAGGAAGAAATAATGATAATCTAAAAGTTCACAAAGTGCATTGTATAATAAAAGTTTAGTACAGGCAGAATCAAATGTAACTGGAAAAGGAAGCTTAAGCAAATTAAAATCTGAAGGTTCATATTACTACTCAAATTATAAATGCCTCAAAAGACGGCTTTAGAATACAGTTTTTCCCTTTAAGTGTCACAACTAAATTAAACTAAGTACCAAATAAGTTTAAGATTACCATAATAAACATGCTGTACACCTGTAGATGACTGGATGGAGAGAGATAATAGAGTATATAGGCAGATGATAGATGACAGATATGTGATAGGTAGGTGGCTAGATGATCGATAAGTAGATATAAGATGATAGATGATAGATATATGATAGATAGATAGATTAGATAGATATATAGATAGATGACAGATGTTATACAAACAAAAAGTAAAGAACTAGGTAAATGATAACTACATAGATGATAGCTAGATAGGTGATAGAAAATAGACAGATAAAAAGAGATTAACGTGGAGACAAAGACTAATTATCATAGTGCTAATTTTCTCATTTATCCAAGCCCCTGTAATAATACTGCTGGTCTTTACTTACAAAAACTAATGTTCCATGTCTTACATGGCTTGGTCCTGAAATTTGAATAGAGCAATTCCAGAATGAAGAAACTCCAGACAGTGAAGAAATAGCAGACACATATGGAAAAGGAGGATCAAATGGACCATGCTTACACTAATGGATGACACCTGCTACATGACCCAGAAACTACTATGTACAGCACTAGGAGGAAGAGTGTCTGTGGGACAGAGTGAGGTGGACTTTTTAGGGAAGCAGTCTCAGGTTGCCATCATCCAATTTGTAGTTGGTAGTTTTTGCACACACTGGTCAATCATTTGAAAACACCTGTAGTTGGACAAGAGGAAGGCTTGACCTGAGAACCATTAGAACCACTTTCCTTTACATGTTGGCTGATTTGTTGTTGTTGTTGTTTGGGGGGTATTGTCTGTTTGTTTGTTTGTGTTTGTTTGTTTGTTGTTTGGTTTGGTTGGGATTTTTGTTTGTTTGTTTGTTTGTTTGTTTTGCTTTTGCTTGCCTTTTAGGAAGGTTTCTCTGTATAACAGCCCTGGCTGTCCTGGAACTCACTTACTTTGTAGATCAGGCTTGTCTCCAAGCCTGTCACAGTGATACATCGGTGTCTGTCTCCTGAGTTCTGGGACTAAAGGTGTACACCATCACCACCTAGCTCAAGCGCTGATTTTCTACTGGCTTCTTGCTGATCTTTCTCCTTTTATCTAAATATTCTTTTCTGGAAAAGTCCATTTTCACCTATAGCTTCGAGTACCATTCATCTACTAATGGCATTTCTCTCCTTTTCATTAGCATGTATGCTCAATTGCCCACCAAACATTTTCGTTTAAATATCCTATAGACATAGCAAAAACAGCACCCCAAACCAGACTATTTAACTCTGCCTCTAAAGTATATTTCTTCTTTAGTCTTAGTATACTCTCTATTAATTTATACATAATAAGTAAATAAAATTGACATAATCATTATTATCAGTTTCATGTATTATTTTATCAAATTTTTCCAATCCTACTACTCTTAAAACTATTTAGGCTTTTTTTGTTTCTTTGTTTGCAATTGAACCAGGACTGCCATATTTAGAACCCCATACACTTTAAAGATTATTTTGCTGCTCTGCATGCTGGCTAATTTTATCTCAAATTGACACAAGCTAAAGCTCTGTGAGAAGAACAAACCTCAACTAAGAAAATGCCTCTATAAGACTGGTTTATAGGCAAGCCTGTATAGCATTTTTATTAATTAGTGGTTGATGGGGAATTCCTGACCAATTGTGGGCAAAGCCACCCCTAGGCTGATAGTCATGTACCCTACAAGAAAGCAGGCTGAGCAAGCCATGAAGACCACCTCAGTGAAGAGCACTCTTTCCTGTCATCTGCATCCTTCAGTGGCCCTGACTACACTTCAACAATAGACTAAGATGCTCAAGAGGAAATTTAAGAGAAATAAACCCTTTTCTCCCCAACTTGCCTTGGGTCATGGCACTTTAGTAGAGCAATAGTAATCTTAACTATCCTAACTAAGACAACCTGTAATTTCTTTCTCTGCTTTCTATAATCACTTTTTAATCTACTTTCTCAATACTACAATAACTCACTCTGTGTGTGTGTGTGTGTGTGTGCATGCGCGCATGCGTGTGTGAGCACTATGAAATACTGTACAACTATTTAAGTTATATCATCCTCTCAGTTCTCTGATCAGTACGTACCGATGGTAAAGAAAAGGCGAAGAGATAGGTTTTTCAAAATTGATGTAAATGTATAAGAAACTTCTGAGTGACCTCTTGAGATCATCATTTTCAGTGACATGGCTGCTACTGATGGAAGATACTCCTTGACTATGTCGGAACACAGTGACAGGAATCACGGAGTTACTGGGTTAAATAATCATGTTTCAGCATGGCAAATGAAACTTGCTGTGGGGTACTTACTTTCTTCCTCTTTAACTTCATATTCTCCAATTAGAATCCAGAATCCCTTACATCAGAAAAAAAAAAAAAAAGCCTCAGCCTAGTGGTGGCACATAATTGTAATCTCAGCACTTGTCTTTTGGTCTGAGTTATATTTTTAAAAATTATTACATGCTTTTCTACTCTACTGAGAAGGCTGGCTCTGGAATTGGAATTTGGCCTGTCTGTTCCCAACCCCCAGCATGTTTGTTTAAAAGTTTCTTTCAAAGTCTCTATACTGGGTCAGACTGACCACCTGATTCTGCAAGTAGAAGGAGAGAAAAGCAGAACAGCCCAGGAAAAGACACAGTGCTTGAGAACAGCTAAGACATAAGCTATTTCTTATAGAAGTAGACATAACCTTTTTTCCTAGAGGTTACAAATGGAAACGTGTTTAAGAATTCTCCCTACTTTTCCTTGGTTTTGTTAGCTATCTAAAAACTTTCGTTGAAACTTTAACTTTCTGTAGTTTAGGATTTACAAGTTCATTGAATGTTATTTTAAAAGGTCCGTAAAATTAAAAGTTAGCTTAAAATCTGTGACAAATAAGGAATAATAGATAAATGTCTATGTATAGATAATCTTAATTTGTTGTAACGCACCATGTATGTAAGTTGGATTTAATTAACTCTTGTTTAGGAAAAGTGTATGTGTGTAATGGCTTCACCTTTGATGACCATGTGACTTTGCTAATGATCTAGAAGCCATGTGGCTTTCTGCCATCTTGGCTGGTGACCTCATCAGGATGGAAGCTTGCCACATGACTTCAACATCCTTTTGGTTAAGGTGATTCTGTGGTATCTATCTACTTAACATTGCATTCTTTTTTTTAGATTAAGGAGAAAATATTAGGCTCCCAAGATGGCTAATTTTAAAATTGGGTCATACAAAAAAAAAAACCTGTGATATTTTTACTATCTTTGTTTAGTTTGAGCTACTTGAAGAAACTGAGTCATTTTTTTTAATGGCATGTTGTAAAAGTATGCTAAGAAAAGCAAGTTTCTCCCTGTAGAATGTATATAGTTTAAAGTTTATTTAAATATTACTATATTTAAATATTACATGCATACATATATATGTCTATATATATTATTTATATAGGTTAAATGTATTTTGGTGCTAGAAATCTTTAATTCAAGGATTATAAATTATTTCATCCTCCATGGGGAGTATATGGGAGGTGGGATGGGGTGGTGGGGGGGACATGGGAGGATGGGAGGGAGAACAAATTGGGATTGATACGTAAAATAAGATTGTTTCTAATTTAAATAAAAATTTATAACAGAAACCCACAGAGACAGCTGACCTGAACAAGGAGGAGCTAATGGAACCCCAGACTGATAGTTTGGAAACCAGCATCGGTCTGAATCTGACCCCCTGAATATGGGTCTGTTAGAAGGTCTGGGCAGTCTAAGGGACCTCTGACAGTGGAACCAGGATATATCCCTGGTGCACAAAAGGACTTTGGGAGCACATTCCCCATGGAGGGATACTCCCTTAGCCTAGAGGCAAGAGGGAGGACCTAGTCCCTATTCTAAATGACTTGACAGATTTTGTTGAAGCCTCCTAGAAGGCATCACCCTCCCTGTGGAGTGGGGGGGGGATAGGTTGGGAGGGTGGTCAGGGGGGCATGGGAAGGAGGAAGGGAGGGAGAGGAAGAGGGAAGGAGGAAGAGGAAACTGGGATCGATATGTAAAACAAGAAAAAATAATTTAAAAGGAATAAAATTAAAAAAGAAATATGCAAAATAAGACTGAAAAAATAGAATTATAAGTTTTTAAAGCTCAGATTTAAGTCATAAAATTATAAAATCCCAATCATATAAAAAAGTTATTTACTAGTTATAAATTATTAAAGACAATTAAAATATATCAGTTAATTATTAGTCATGCTAAATGCAAATGTTATTTATTTACAAAGGCAAGCTTGTAAGGAGAGACCAATGTTTATCTCCCATCACAGAGATTTCCAATATTTCCCATCATATAATGTGACGTATATGTTGTCAAAGTTAAGCCTAAAATATGTCAAAAAAACATTAAAATAAACTTAAAGTTGATTTAATGTAAAATAATATCCAAAATCAGACATATAAAAATTGTTTATGAAAGACAGGGTTTCAGTGAAATAGGTTAAATTTATAATATACTTGCACTATAGGAAATCCCCAGACTCAGGTAGTTTCCTTGGATGGAACACCATCCCACCAGAGTAGGTTGCATGCTAGCCTCATAACAGGACAAGGCTGTATGGAGAACAAAACCTAACATAAGTCTGTGGCTTCTGCATGTGGCCCCATAGGCCTGACCAGCTTGAGCCATATAGGCCAAAGCAGAAAACAAAAACAAAAAACAAAATAAACAAACACACAAAATCCTCTGTATGTAAAGACAGCATTCCTCATGTTTCACAGTCTCACATGACAGAGGGTAAGATTCTCTTGCTTGGTAGAGGATCTCAGAGTCAACACCCACATCCTAAATGTCTCAAACAGAGAGAAAAATAGCAATTATTCTGAACTAAATGTCTCTCAAGAGGATGCTGTAAACAGGAATCTTTATCTAGCATAAGAACTGTATGTTAGTTCAATTGGCCATGCCCTTTATCTAGATATTCACTTCATCCTTTTAGCAAAGGTAATTTCAGGGTCTATACTCTAACCACCTGTCTTAGTTAGGGTATCTTTTGCTATGAAGAGACACCATGGCCATGGTGACTCTTATACAGGAAAATATTTTATCGGAATGGCTTACAGTTTCAGAGGGTTAATCCATTATCATCATATTGGGGAGCATGGAAGCATGCAGGCAGACATGGTGCCAGAGCAGGAGCTGAGAGGTCTACACCTTAACCAAGAGGTAACAGGAAGTGAACTGTGTCTACACTGAGTGGAGCTTGAGCATAGTAAACCTCAAAGCCCAACCCACAGTGACAAACTTCCTCCAGCAAGACAATACCTACTCAAACAAAGCCACACCTTTTAATAATGTCACTCCCTTTGAGATTATGGAAGCCAATTACATTCAACCACCACACCACCCATGTTCTCATTAAGGAGGATGCTAGACACTCTGTCATCAAACTCCAAACTTTGAAAAGTTATTTAGGATATGCAAGCAGTGGCTTTGATATCTGTAGAGTCAGTAAATGATTGTCTTAAGTAATATCTTAAGCCCCTAGATTCTTCATGAAAGGAAAACTTAAATGAAGGAAATTCTCTCTCACCTGGGCTCACCTGTAGTGATTTGAAGCTACATTCTAGTCTCAAGCAGTGAGTTCCCGCATTCTCACCTTGAAGCCTACAAGAAGTATATAGGATTGGACAGTGATACTTTTGGGATATTTTGTAGGAAACTCAGTGAATTTGGTTATCATGCTTTACAAATAATGCCTCTAAACACCCAATCTATTTTTAAATAGAATGATGTTAAGAAATATGCTAACTGCTGTAAGTATGTGATTTGAGATTTGTCTATTGACAAAAAGAATAAGGAGTTAGCTTTAGCCTTCTTTGTTAATTTGGTTCATGTTAAATGTAAATCATTTCTTACAAATTTGACATGACTGAGTCTTTCAACTGTGGGAAGAATGTATAGAATGAAAATGTAGAGAATTCTTTAAAGGTTCTGTTAATTTGGCTAATTTTAGAAAAAATTGTAAAATGCATCATTTATTCTTAACAAGGCAGCCACTGTCTCTAAAGTATAGTTTTTTAAATTAGAAAGTGAAAATCATTTCTTTTGGAGGAATACAATTTAGAATTATATTTTCTCTTTGTGCAGCCTGATATTTACTGCCTAATCTTGGAATATGTATAACAATTTGATGTTAACAAAAATATGTATGAAGTCATGTTTTCACAAACTAGCTATGGTCATTTAAGGTTATAGCCCCAATTTTTAAAATTTTACCTTATCAACTTGTTTCTAACCAATAACAGTGTTTTATTTGAGATAGTCTGGTTTTGTTCATTAAATAACAGCTGATATTTTTAATATTTAAAACAAATGTGCAAAGTACATCATATGTAAAAGGAAGGAATATCAGGGAAACATTTTCTGTTCAGATGCATTCATTAGATGCTGACTTTAACTGACTTCTTTTAGCCAGGTGTTTGTTCCTTGTTCAGGAGACTAATGTAACAAACTCGCTACTGATACCTTATCCTACTACAGAATTATATTTAACTCACGATAATCTTGATGCAAAAGTTTTCCTCCTGTAACTTTGTCACTTAATGCTCCCCACAATTTTGTACAGTTATTGCTTTCTGACTTATGCTCTGGCTCTTTGACAACTGTTAAGTCTTACCATTACCTCTTGGATGGATTTTCTCATGAGGAATTTTAACTGCTGCTGCCCTCACCACACTTCTGTCAGTCATGAAGCAATTACCAAGAGATCAGCATCCTAAGACCCCTGAAAGCAGTTTGGGTGATGTCTAAAAGGGGACTAATGGTCTATTGGGCCATTCAACTCATCTCTCTTCTTGCCACTCTGTACATGGTTTGGCAGACTCAGAACTGAAGCAGCTGGACTGAGACTTCTCTGAACCAATTAACCTCCCTCCCACCAGTTCAGCTCAGCTTGACATTCTTCAGGACCAGCTCCACTCCTAGACTGCAGCTTGACTCCACAGTCAAAGGTACCAAATCCAGCTGCTACTAAGGTCGGGATTTGTGCCCTCCTCCAACAATGCCGCTTCCAGACTAACAGATCACAATAGCTTTGAAATGGCCTTGAAAGACACGGGAACCAGATAAGTATTTCTTCTGGCTACAGACTCCATCCCCTTGATTACTCTTTCCTCCTTCTTATCCTCATTCCTGTTTTCACCCTTTTTAGTGCTTTACGTACTGAACTTCACCCTAGACTCAAACAAAATGTTCTACACAAGCTCTTCCAGTGGCTTTCACCACACAACAACTCTATTTTTTCCCAATACATCTGCAAAAAGACCTTTTAGATAGTATGGCAAATCTCTGGCTAAACCCAGAGCCACGTGCAATTCTTCACATCAGCCCACCATCTTCTGTTCTTTTCCTTTGATGCTCTCTATAGCTCCCTGCTGTAGCTCATTTGGGTGCAACAGCTCTGGCAATGGGACGTCACTCTGAATCAACTCCATGCCCACTTTCTCTCACTGACCCACTCTGTCTCTCAGGCCTCTGTGCCTCCCCCTCTTCCAACCTTCTAAGAAAAAAAAAAATCTCCATAACCAAACAATCTGCTTACAGGCCTCTAATAATTATTTTCTAAGTCTCTTCAGGAATTCCAGGCAAAAACTGCCCAATTCATCGCCGTGGTCAAGCAAAGACTCCCCTCTTCCTGACCAAAGGATGCCCTCTTCAGTGGACCCGGATCTATGCCCTCTGACGAAGACCTTCCTCAGGAGAAAGCAGCTAAAATACCTCTGCCTGCATTTTTCAAAATTTCCTCTCAGGAACAACTGCTTCCTGCTTAAAGACTACCCTTCCCAGCTTCCCTTGAGGTCTATGGAAGTCATTTCCACCTTTTAAAGGGACACATCCTTTCTTCTGTAGGTATTTTGGTCATCCTATCTTCTGTAGGTATTTTGGTCATCCTAACACATGAGAGGCAAAGATATCCTCTTGTAAATAAACATGGTCCCATCTAAGGTCCCAACAAACCTCTCCTTCCTCCTTCTGTCTTTCTGCGGGTGCTCTAAGTAATCTACAAGTTTCTGTAGTCTTTAAGAGTCTCAATATTGCTCCAAAATCCTGAGTCTAAAGTTAATCTCTTAACTGTGGAGCCCTGTAAGATTAAAAAATAAGTTACATACTTGCAACATATTCCAGAATATACATTCTCATTCCAAAAAGAGGAATAAGAACATAGTGAAAAGACTCCAGAAGTACAAATACCAAATCCTGTAGCACCCTGTCCAGTATCTGGGCTTTACGAGGGGGTTAGATGTTCTACCCCTCCTGTGTTGCTCCTGCAGCATCCATATCTCTCAGCCTGGCTTCACTATCTGTGTGTAATTTTTCTTGGCAGATGTCTCATGGCTTTGAAGTCTCTACCATTTTGGGAGCTCGACAGCAACTTATGCTTCACCTTTCAGTCTCACACAATGGCCTCTCAGGGTCTCCTTGAACCTCTTTTGTCTCTTCAATGTCAATTAGAAGACTTCTCTTTAATATTTCCTCTTTGCAACACATGACTTTACCGCTTTATGCTTCTTATTTCCTTCAGACCACACAGCTTACATTTCTTTCTTGCCACTTTCCTCTTTTCATTATAGACATACATAAGAGTATTCACTATGGCATAATGTTGTGCTGCCTTGAAATTTTCCCTAATAAAATAAGTACTTTTTAATTTAGCTTCAGACCAGTTCTTAGGACATGGGCAGAATGCAGTTAGATTCCTTCCCAAAGCATCAAATGAATGGCCTCTGGCCAAACTATTAATAGGGACCTTACTCCCTCTGACTCCTCATGAATTGAACCTCCACTAACTATACAGTTATGGGCACTTCTGTCTTTCAAACTCTTACAAAAACAGCCCATTTAAGCTCTGTTTATGACATCCACTGGTGTTTCTATGGCATCGAAAACAAGTTCTTTGTAGCAACTGTAAGGATTCAGGCATTATGCTGTCCTGTCCCTGTCACCTGGCAGAATGCACTCAGGCAGTACTCTGGTCAGCTCAGGGTTCCAGGAGTACAAGTCTGCAGGCAGGTGTGAAGGACCCCTTTAAAAGTCAGACCCCGCCCACTTCCACTCTCTTTTGTTCTCTCTCCTCTCTCTTTCCTGCTTTCCTTTGGCCACCAGCTACCCTCCTATTTTTTTTTTCTTTCCCCCCTCTCCACTTCTGTTCCCGGTGCCTCTAAATCTCTTCCCTTCTCCCTCACTCCCCTTTCTAAATAAATTCCTCATTTAATCTATATCTGCCTGGCATGTTATTCCCTCCACCTGGCCACCTTGGTCACCCTTACCTGCTATGGAACCTGCTATGCTTTCCCATGTGGTCTCTTACCTTGGGTCCCCACTCACTTAAGATCCTCACTCAGGACCTCCCCCCCATTCTCCAGCTTTTATTCTTATAACTGTAACTAAAGAAAAACAACAACAACCCCTCGCTTCCTGTAACAAATTCTGTATTAGTTCCTTCTGTGCTGCTGTGATACCATAAAATGACCAACAGCAATTTAAGGATGAAAGAGCTTGTTTAAGTTTGGAGTTCCAGGGAGATAGAATCTATAATGGTAGGGGAGGCATGTGAGCAGGAACAGGAAGCTGGATGGTCACATTCTATGTACACACAGGAAGCAGAAAGAGAAGAAGAGAAAAAAGACAGACAGATAGAAAGAAAGAGAAGAGAAAGTGGGACAAGACAAGCTCAAAATCTACTTTCAGTTATATACTTCCTCCAAAAGGCCCATCCTCCTAAAAATTCTATGATATTTCTAAACAGCACCACCAATTACAGACCAAGTGTCCAAGAGCATGAGCACAGGAGAGACCTCGATCTCTCAAACTGTCAATTATTTTATTTAAAAGTGCAAAGCTAGTGTTGTTACAGAAAGAATTTTAAAGACTCATTCATTTAAAAGAGTTTTAATATGTATTAATCTTATAAGTTCTGGGAAATTAGTTTTTCTTGGCCTATCAAGTAAATCTGTGGATGGAAAAATACTGTAAGAAAAGTAACGTACCTAAAGGAATAAATTTCCCAGACAGATGTTTGGAAACACTCCTTGGTTAGTCATGCCATCATTGTTAAGGAAGGAGTCTGGATGTCTGGAGCCAATAGACATATTCCTTAGAAACTTCATTCTGACATCTTTGGAAAGGGATGCTGTGCTGTGTGTGCAAGCTTTTCCTATCATACTATAAAATATTAATTTCAAAGTACAAGATTGGTAGAAACCATATTTATAGGCAACATAAGGCACCCCCTTTTGAATATTGAAGAGTATTCTAATGAAATACTCTTTGCATATCTGATGTGACTTTGTGATGACAAGTGTGAGTCATCTCATTGCATGAATATGTGTTTCCCATGACAAGTATTCTTTCTCTGGAAGAGCCTCTAGATAATATCAGCACATCTATGAACACAAACATTTCTTCTCATTTCCCAACAACTGTCTCCCTTGCAGCTGAGAACCACACCATGCAGCAAAGGCTAAATGCCTCCTGTTTCTGCTGGGTTTCAAAGAATCTGCTGGTTTCCATTTTGTGCTCCCATTTATGAGAATTAGGTTTAATTCTCTGTCACTCACATTGGGAAATTTTTCAAAACTAGCCTTCTATTTAAAATGATTTCAAGTTTGCATTTTTTTTACACCTCCACATTCAATTGAAAATAAATGCACTATTGAGAATAAATCCGTGGATTTGGAAAACAGGATATCATGCCAATATTTAGAGAATTAAAGTTCTAATAAGCCAAGTTTTCTTTATTCTGTTTTAATAATGATTATTCTCTATATTTGTCTTTTAGAAGTCCCATGTAACTATTGGAAAATTCTGCTTTCTTAGTAAAAATCTGCTTGACTAAAGACAAACTCATGTCATATCCTATTATTTTGTGAAAATGGCCAGTACATATCTTCCTGAAGGAATAACAAAGCAGAAACATGTATGATTTTTTTAATTTTGTTTTCTGACATTGCCTCCACAAGACTGATTGCTCAAATCTCTGACCTGGCCTGGCCTGGGACATACCACAGTATGCCATTAGAGGGTAGCATTGGGGCTATAGAGCTGAAAACAAGAATAGCTGATGCACCCCAGCTGCCATATTCCCACCACCTAGAATCACATCCTTGGTACCTTTAGCGGAGAAATATTCCAGCAGGTGTTATAGCTGATTGCACGTATAGGAAGGTATCACTTTACATTGTACCCATTGTAATTTCTAAAATAGATGTAGCTCATCTTCAATGAATTTTAAACTAAAAGTTGTAATGTAGGAGACAAAGTATAATACTCTGACAGAATTATATGAAGAATCTAGAGATAAACAGACACAGTTTAGACTCATGTGATTGATGAAACTAAGTTCAAAGTAAATATCTGAGGAAAGTGTATAGAGTATGAAAAGCAATACATAAATAAATCAATAAATACAACTGAAAAACATGCTTCCTCCTTCCTAATACTAGACTTCTGTTTCAGTTTTGCAAGCTTGCCTATAAAATCTATCAAACAGAACACTTAAAATTTCCCCTGAAAAATAAGTTGGCAAATAAGTACTTATAATCTTTCAGCTCGTCAGATATCTCCACATTTCTCATTCCCCCCCTCTCCCCCCGAGCAGTGGATCAGCAGAAGACCTTGATCTCTGCCATAATCGGTCAACTATAAGCCCACAGATTGTCAGGGAACTAATTTCTTCAACAATGAACTGAGAGTTGTGACATTTACTTCCCATCTATGACAATTAAAGTAGGTTATAATTATAGAAATAGATGCCAAGAATGGTACTTAATATAAATTCCACAACTTCCAACCTCTTTCCAAAATCATAATGAGACTCTAATATTGGCAAATATCATAATCTGAGGCAGAATTTTGAAAACAAGGAACTCATAGTCTGCAAAGCGGTGTTTTTAGCCTCTGTCTGTACTCTCACCCTTCCCAGAAGAACCCATAGGATGATGGGATTGCTATGTAAATTGGCTCTCATCTTTCAATGCTTACTATGAGCATTGCATTAGGAGTCAGAAGATACAGATAAAGGCACAGACTTTTCTTTACTACATCAGTGGCACAGAAGAGATGATAAACATGTTTATAGAAAGATAGTCATCAGTCCCATGCTATGATTAAAGTTGATATGTGGTGTTGTTGAACTAAAGGTAGGTTGAGTTTGTGATGCTAAAATAATCAATGATGTCAGGATGATTATTTTGTCTACATGAACAATGACTAAAATAGAGTTTGGGCCTACCAAGATGGAACAAGAAGACCAAGACAGGAGGGATACAAGGAGTTTATTTTTGAATCTGTTAATTTTGAGATGCTTATTAGATCCTCTTATAGGAATGTCTATTAGGGTATAAAAGTCTAGAGGTTGGAGAAAGGTCAAGACACAGCATACACACACACATACACATATACGTGTGTGTGTATGTATGTACGTATGTATATAAATATGTAAAGGCCAATGGATATTCCAGAGATGGCTCAGAGAATAAAAGCATATGCTTCCAAGTCAGATAACCTGACCTTATTAGCAGGATCTATGTGGTAGAAGGAGAGAGGCAACTCTCATGGGTTGTCCTCTGACCTCCATCTGAGCACTGTGGTAATTATACCCACATCCATACACCCACACCCATACATAATCAAACAAATAATTGAAAATATTAAAATTAAACTAAGAGAAAAAATGTGACAACTGGGTAGATGTTTTCTTAAACAAATATAAAACACCAGCTTTGATTGCATCACTTTAGAAGAATCATTAAGACTATGGTAATTATTTTCTTCAATTGTAAGTAATGTTAGAAACAATATATTTTGTTTATATAGTGCACATAAAAAGCAAAATATAAACTACATTTTTTCAAAATCAAGACCGGAAACAGAACACACAAAAAATTTTGCAACTGACTTTCACCAAAATGTACATCCGGTACCTCCCAACCCCTATCAATACATACCAAACGCATTCTTCCCAGTTGAATGGCACAAACGTACCTGTCAACTAATGGGACAAATGAAGAAGCATTCTAAAGTCTTTTTTTTGTTGTCGCTGTTGTTTTTCTTTGTTTGTTTTAAGTTTTAGTTCCTAAGGAACTAAATGATGCCTTTAAAACAGAAAAGAGTTTAAAAAAATGATATTATAGTACCCAGTTGAACTTTCAGCTTAACACTTAAACATAACTTCCTAATAACACTGAAATAAATAATTTTTAATTAACAAACAAAACATTTTTCAATGATGCACATCATTATGCTTCCTAACTATTACACTAATCACATACCCACCTTAGCCAGCCACTTCAGCAGCCTGGCTGCATGCACAGTTACAAATGGAAATAATTTGAGGGATAAAGACCCCTGGCCCTATCTCCATTGCTGGGCTCCAAACCATGCTGAAGCATTCTAGCTTTGGTTTGAGAAAATAATTTCTCATTAAGCCAGCTAAATATTCATTCATTTAATTCTTAATGACTTTCTCTTTAAGTTCATTTTTGGCCACTTATAAAACCTTCAAGAATCATAAAATCTAATAAAGAAGTGTTATTTCTAAGGAGTTGAAATGTAAATTAAAAGAACAGTGTATCTCTGGGTAGCTAACCATGAAATATGTCAGGGAGTTGACATTCAATAAACCTTTGGTAAGAAAGGGTTTTAAACTTTCTTATTTTGATTGTGTCATGCATGGCTTACACTGTATTCCTTTTAAATATATGTTCTCTCAAGTTGACATCCTCTCACCAATTTATTCTCTTTACTACTTAAATAACTTCTTACTAAATGTAGTTACACAGAGGTGGAAATAGAGGTCATGGGCTTAAAAATCTGAGAAGGGAGAAAAGGTTTCAATGAAGGAGTGTGGGGAAGCTAATAGAGCACATGAGATTGCAGGTAGAATATAGGGGACAGATGGGTTCAAGCAGTGAGCAAGGACAGAGAGGTGGGAAAGGAAGCACCCAGTGGTGGGTCAACCAAAGCAAAAATATATATGGAAAGTAAGGCAGGAGCACTGTAAACTTAAGGCCAGCCTGGGCTGCAGAGCAAGACCCCCACCTAAAACTTAAGTAAGTTAATAAACGAAGTGGTGTGAATCACTTCAATAATGTAATATAGATTTTAAAATCATGCCATCACCTCAGTTGGTGTGCAGAAATTATTTGTCAAGACTCAATACATATAAATAATAAAGTTCTCAAGAGACTGGAAACAGTCCTCACCTCAAGGCCACATGTGTAGCGTACAGCTAGTGCTTTCTCAGGCATCAGCTACCAGGTGATCCACTCTCTCCACTTATGTGTCATACTGTACTCATAGCATGAGTCAGAGTAACTCTCACAAAGTAGAGATTTTTATTTGTTTTAGTTTTTCGAGGCAGGTTTTCTCTGTGGCTCTGGAAGCTGTCCTGGAACTAGCTCTTGTATTCCAGACTGGTCTCAAACTCACGGAGATCCTCCTGCCTCTGCCTCCTGACAAGGTAGATATTTTAAAAAAAATTCCAAATCTGAAAGCAAGACATGAGACTATATTGGTTGGAAAATGAATGATCTTTTATATAGAGAACCCTTATATCATTCTTTTCTTATTTATTTTTAGAAATAATCATATTTTACGTATCAATCCCAGTTCCCTCTCCCTCTCATCCTCCCATGCCCCCTGACCCTCCTCCATCCCAGCCCCCATCCAATCACCAAGAAGAGTGAGGCATTTCATGGGGGATCATCAAAGACTGTCACATCATTTGAGGGAGGGCTTAGGCCCTCCTCTTTGTATCTGGGTGGAGAGAGTATCCCTCTTTGGGGAATGGGCTCCCAAACTCCTTTTGTGCACTAGGGATAAACACTGGTTTTGCTGTCAGAGGTCCCATGGACTGCCCAGGCCTCCTAACTGGTACCCACATTCAGAGAGCTTGGTTTAGTTCAATGTCGGTTCCCCAGCTTTAACGACTGGGGTTCATGTGCTCTCACTTGGTCAGGTCTGCTGTTTCCATAGGTTTCTCCAGTATGGTCTTGATGCCTTTGCTCATCACTTCTCCCTCTCTACAGCTGGATTCCAGAAGTATGGCTTAGTGCTTAGCTGTGGGTGTCTGCTTCTGCTTTCATCAGCTACTGGATGAAGGCACTAGGATGGCATATAAAGTAGTCATCAATCTCATTATAGGAGAAGGGCATTTAAGGTAGCCTCTCCACTATTGCATAGATTGTTAGTTGGGTTCATCCTTGTAGATCTCTGGACATTTCCCTAGTTCCAGATTTCTCTTTAAACCTATAATGGCTCCCTCTATTACGGTATCTCTTTTCTTGCTCGCCTCTATTCTTCCCCTGACTCAGTCTTCCTGAGAATCCAGTAAAATTGCAGCATAACAACATCAACTTAAAAATTCAGGCATTCCTACACAGTGACAATGTGAAAGTTGAAAGGGAAATTAGAAGAACATCACCTATAATTGTGAGATAAAACTTTAAACAACTAAATTTAACAGTTTATTTAATCAAAAAGAAAAGGAAAGGAAAGGAAAAGAGAAAAGGAAAAGAAAAGCATTCATGATTCAAATAGCACTCAGAACCAGAAGTTTTGAAGACCCCATCCAACAGTGGGAACAGCAAGCTTCTATAGGTTAGACTGGTAAGTAAAGTAGAGATATCATGTGACTGGCTATAGTTACCAGTCTACCCTCCTGGAGCATGGCATAACAAGGTATCTGTCTTACTTGACATGCTGTAGAGTCAGTTGTTTGCTATTAACTGAAATATAGCTGCTTATAGCTGGTGGTTATTGTCATAGAATAATATTTTGGGGTGTGCTACATTTGTTTGTGTTGTGGAACATTTGTTTTAATGATGCAAAGATGTGTTGCATTCTTTTATGTTGCCTTTGTTTACCTCTCTGAAGCTGTGTTACTTTGCCTATCAAAACTACCAGATTGGCACAATAAAAAACTGAAGCCAATAGCAAAGCTAGAGAAAGGTTAGGAGGGCCTGGCAGGCGGAAAGGATAAATATGAAAAATCTGGAGAGAAAGAGATCAGGAGCAAGGAAAAGAGGCAGACAGGAGGACATTAGGGGTCAGCCACCCAGCTACACAGTAAGCAAAGAAATAAAGGTGCAAAGAAATAGAGAAAGAAGATATCCCAGAGGCAAAAGATAAATGAGATAATTTAAGAAAAGTTAGCTAGAAACAAGTTAAGGCTGGGCATTCATGAGAAAGAATAAGCCTCTGTATGATTTCTTTGGGTGCTGAGTGGCAGGCCCCCAAAGATCAAAGAGTCAAGAGTGGAAAACAACCACCAACAGATGATCAGTTGCCACTTATACTATACTGGTGAATGTGAAGCAATTCCCCATAGATTCAGGCATTTTATTTAACAGTGGCACTGTTAGAGAGGTCATGGGGAGGTGTGACCTTAGTGGACAAAGTGTGTCACAGGGTTTGAGAGGTAAAAGCATTGACCCACTTCCAGGTTCCTCTCTACTTTGTGCTTACAGTTTTAACATGGGATTTCTCAGCTTTATGCTACATGTTGCCATACCTCTATTCTGCATGATGAACTCTTATCCCCTAGAACCATAAGCCAAAACAAACTTTATCTTCAAAGTTGCATTCACTCATGGTGCTTTATTACAACAAAAGAAAAATAATGAATACAAGGAAATATAAAGGTTTAAAATTGTGTACACATAAGTAAAGTTGTAGTTCCTTATAGAGGAACTCATAATACAGACAGCCTCATTCATATTAATATCTTACTGCTACAGTAATATAAAAATCATTAATTAATAAATATAAGTAAGGAATACAAAAAAAATTTTATACCAAAAACTATAAAACTGATTAAGGAAATCAACAAATGCACAAATGGAAAAGCACTTTGCACTGATGTATTGGAAGATATAGTATTAAAATGTTAATACTATAATTTTAATGTGGGCTAAATGCCTGAGGATAACAACTTAAAGGAAAGGAAGATGTATTTTGGCCAGTGGTTTCAGATGTTTCAGTCCATAATCCTTAGTGCCATTGATTCTGAGTCTATGGTAACAAAGAACACCAGACAGGTAGGGGCATGTGGCAAAAGCTATTTACAAAGGGACTAGAGAGCAAGTATAACCATAAAACGCAAGCATCTGGTGACCTATTTCCTTCAACTTGGCTCCATCTCCTAAAAGTCATATTATTTCCCAAAATAAAAACAGCTAGGGAACCAGTGTCCAGTGTTCAATATACGATCCTGTCTTTTTTGTGGGAGAGGGCTGGTATTTCATATGCAAACCTAATAGTACTCAGAACAATCTGTGATTTCAATGCAACCCTGGATACCATCACATTGGCTTTTATGTAGAAATAGACAATATTGTACAATATATGGAACCACAGAGGGCCATAAATAACCAAACTAATTTTGAGGGGGAAAAAGACCACACTTAGATCACAAAATATATTATAAAACTATTGTAACCAAAATAGAATATTGCTTTCATATAGGTAAACAGATTGATGAAGCAGAATAAAGAGACCAGAAATAAATATGATCATAAATAGTCAAGTGCTCTTTGCAAATGTGCTAGGAATATGCATTTGGGGAAAGGAGAGTCTTTTCAGTAAATGACACTGGGAAAACAGGTGGCTACATGCAGAAGAATGAAACCTATACAGCACATGAACATCAACTCAAAGTGAATTAAAGCCAACCATACTGGCTGTGAATTCCTAGGAGAAAGCATGGGTGTCAAGCCCTGCGATGCTGGTTTAGAGAATGATTTCATGAATATGACGCTGAAAGTATATATGACTAAAACAAGAAGGAGGCAAGTGAGAGGACATCAAACCAAAGGACTTCTGCTGAGCAAAGGAAAAAATGATTCTAAGAAGAAAAGGAAGAAGTGGTTGTAATGAAAAGGCTTTTCTCTTCCTCTCATCAAATACTGGAAGGGAGGGTTGGCTGCCAGTGTAGTCTCCTTGTCTTCAGCAGCTGCTCTATCGACACAGCCATTGACACCTTTTACATATCTGTTGGAGTGAGCAGAGTGAATTAACTCTGACTATAGCAATGATAGATAAAATTGACTGCAAAGCTACTAGATGTCACTTTGTTTTTAAAATGTTGATATTTCTTTACCACTGTTTAAAATTATTAGACACAGGCAAACACATATTCGGCTATTTTATAAAGCATTTAATTATGCCTTCTGGAAAAGTTGTTATCATCAAATTAATAGTAAGTTTCTCAGAGTTATACACTGGAAATGCCCTGATGACATCTCCAACATACAGCCAAAGCTGTCACCATTTAGATAGTACAATATTTCAGATTGTGCTTAGAAGGCTACTTTTTTTGTTTTTGTTTTTGTTTTTGTTTTTTTCATATTGTGTCTACTACCTGGAAATAGGAAAAGCTCTCAAGTCTTAAAAAAAAAAAAAAAAAAACTTTTAAGAAGATATCAATACTCCTTAAGTATTCAGTCAGTATAATTGTAATGATACTTACAGACCCTTTCTATGTTCTATGCATTTCACAGCCCATGAAGTGACTGCTATCTCCATATTGCAACCAGTAGCATGGTACTCAATGTACTGCCAACTTAAGGCCTGAATGAGCATCAGTGAAAGCATATTTTTTCTCCTACTTACTTCTAAACTAGAGGCTGACAATACAAAATAAATGCATGAAAATTTAAAGTGTAAGTAGTGACCTTGACCTCAGTTCAAAATGACAGAAGAAAAGATAATTCCTTCTCTGCATAGTAAACCATTCAAGACCATGTGAACTGGGAAGTTCAGTCCTGAGTTTTGAATTAAATATTCAGCAGAAGCTCCAATTACATTGAGCTAGAGTATGGATAAGGCTCAGCTTATATTGGATTATGTGACTTTGACATACTAAAGAAGAATAACTGAGATGACACCATGGGAGAGCTTTTGTAGCTATTAGCGGTTACATGGGTTTAAAGAGTGGTGATGTGAGTAAATGACACTTCCACTTTCACTTTCAATTTCAACAGTAACAGATAATGAATTTCTAGCTTTTTCTTGCTACTATAAGATAGATTGCTTATAATTTCAACCTTAAATGCCAACAGTCATACAATGTAACTGCAATAAACAAATCATTTGTGCTTCTTTTTAAAGTTTACACATTCACATTCTACAACTCTTAGGAAACAAACACATTTCAAAGACTAAATGAAAATAGTCCCATGTCTTACCATTAGTAGATCTGACTTTTGTCTAATATTGTTCCATTTTCTTCTTTTAAAATGTAACAATTTGTTGGATTTTTTTTTAACAGTATTTTGGTCACATTATGAAAACTCTTTAATTTTCACACGGTTAAAAAGTATTGTTACCAAGTAGCTCATTACCTAGATACTCTGCACCATAAGAGTCATCCCATCTCTCTTTGTTCCTCTGAGGGGGCAGATAGGACTTTTCCTATCTCTTCTTCTCTTTCTCTGTCTCCTCCCTCTCTCTTCTCTCTACCCACTTCCTTTCCTTTCTCCCACTTTAAAATAAAAAAAACAATTATCCCAGCCTGGTACAGTGGATCTCATGTAACTTTAACACAGAGGAAGTAGAATCAGAATAGAGGCTCAAAGCCTGTTTACACAGACACATAGATAATTCTATAAATACACTTAGATAATCTTTTGCTTCCAAATTTTGTGTTGCAATTTTCATCTCATAGCTAGTGCACTGTTCTGGTTTGCTTTCTGCTGCTGTAATAAAACATTTTGACCAAAAGCAACTAGGGGAGGAATTGGTTTATTTTATTTTACTGATGATAGTCCTTTATGGAGGGACACCAAAGCAGGAACTCAAGGCAGGAACTTGGAGCAGAAACCATGGAAGAAAACAGCTTACTGGCTTGCTACCAGCCATGTCCAACTATCTTCCTTATGGCCCTGACCTACGTGTCTACAGAGGGCACTACATACAGTGGGGTGGATCTTCCAAATCTATTATCAATCAAGAAAATTTCCTATAGCCATGCCCACAGGACAACTGATGAAGGCAATTCTCAGGCTGAGGGTCACTCTTCCCAGGTATGTCAGGGGCACCATCAAGATTAGTCATCACATGTACTGAAGTGTACATGACATGAACTGATAAAATTTTAATAATTTAAACCATTCTGGTGATAAATGATCTGCTATGTGTTTTATTGAAGAATGCATGTGCTTTATATTTCAAAGATAAAATTAGTAAAGACAATAAAATTACTAATAGGATTAGATCTTAAGTTTGGCAAAGAATGGGGTGATGGTAGAAGGAATGGGGGAAGGTGAGGACAGACTGCTATATAACTGCATTTGGACATGGGTGTGATAAACTGGTGTCACACTGATACTGCTGGATTTTTAGGAACAGACATGTTACTTGCTATTTATCTGGATTTCCTTAGTATTTAATCCACCCCTGTGTGTATGTATACACTGGCTGTCTCTCACTGATGCCTCTGCTCTTTAATCATGTTGCCAGTGACTACTTACATAACATCTCTGTGACTTCTAAGAATTAATAAAATCTAGCTGTGAAAGGGTATTAGAGAAATAATCTCATATGACCACTCTGGGTAGACTGTCATAAAGTCTTTCCTCATTCTTCCTACTGTACATGGAATTATAGTATTTTAAGATCACCTCAAGATTACCTTTCTCCAGAGGAAGACCACAAATACAGAATCAAAGAAACTTGCTTACAGGACAACTAAGTACATGGAGCATAGTGCAGCATGCCCTATTATCCTAGACTTGCGAATACTCAAAACTTAAGATCTTAAAAGGAAGCATTCCTTTTGAAGAGAATGCCCTCTAGGCTAAAGGAGGCAGCCAGAGGTGGCACTGCGGACCTTTTAAGGTTACATTGAAGACCATCAATCACCACCATTGCTATCAGAGTATAAGGATTAAATAGAAAAGCTACACAGACTTTGAGGGGAGGGGAGATAGCAGCTACCTGAACATACTGCCACATTTACAGTATAGTAGCTATGGTATCATTTCCCAACAAAATCAAACTGACAGCCTGTTCTAAGACAGGCATCTGAAGTGGGTCAGTGGCTGCAAAATGGGAAGAGTGTTCTTTTACTCTGGCTGGTTGTCCCACAAGCTGTAAACTTTCTCTTCTCATCACTCTGCTGTCATGAAGAACAAAGCCAACAGCAGCAAGAGAGTTACAGGGAGCTCTGTCAGGGGCCTCTCTTTCATTTGCAGATGTATATACATATAGGCCTGGTACTGGACATATATATGAATTATTGGAAACAGAGGGCCCAATCACAGATTGTAATATTCTCCAAGGCTGGAGGTAATGTTCTCCAAGAGTCACAGCCACATGCCAGCACCATGGTAACAGAACCTAATAGAAGACCCACATGCAGTCAGACTAAGACAAATGCACACATGTAAAATTTGTTGAATTTAATGTACTGTATAATCATGTTAAAGGGAGTGGTTAGATTAAATTGAGCTCTCCATACAGCAAGATGAAAGTGAGAAATTCATAGACAAAACTAAGAGCAACTAAAATAATCTCAAGAAAGTAAGCAACATTTTCCTATGGCTAAAGTGGAAGATCTATAAAGAAATGAACGTGATTTGCAACATAGTTTAACACCAACAGAATCATTCATACAGGACAGCATTTTTTTTCTATGAAACATATTTTCCCAAACTGAATTATAAATACTTACATGGGTTCACTAGTCTCATGTAAATAGTATGAAGAATGATGAGGTCTTTTCCATAGTGGCCCTCTGTGTGCCATTCTCATCCTTACAACTTTATGTGCCCTGGATGTCTCATAAGAAAAATACACAGACTCTTCTCACTATCAGTGAAATTGGAATTCTGCTTTGTGATTCTTAGTCTCAGGCCCCATCTTTTGGTTCCCATCATTTCCCAATAATGTCATCAAAATATAAATCCGTAGGCAGATTAGTCTGCTGATGAGGTCACAGCCCTTGTGATGCAGTAACTTCCCAAATGCCCTATCAGTGGATTCTGAAACCTTTATCACAGGTCTTTGAAGTATGTTTCCTACTCAAAGTACAGAACTGACTCTGGAATTCTGCCATTTTGGCTCTTTGGCATTTCTCAAGGTGTTTCGATCCCTGATGATGTCCCTTTGGGTTTTTATGATTGATGTCGTCCCTGACTTCAAACTGATATGAGTGCTGACAATGCACCTACCTTGTGTGAGCCTTTATCTTAATACAGTGAAATGGTCTTTTTGTTTTGTTTTTTATCCCTGACTGTATTGTTGAGAAACTCTTTATATAGACCAGTATTTGACATCGTTCTAACCCTGGTTTCTTGCATAAGAAGAGAAAATGTTATTGAGTATAAGAAATCAAAAATTAACAACTTGCAGACATAGTATAAAGCCCTTACAGCTTGCCTAACATTGTACTAAGAACTTTCCATGTGTTATTCATTTAAACTTTATAATACTCCAGTAAGTGGCTGCTCCTGTGACTTTTATTGGAGGAGGGAGACAATGGGATTCCAGGCTTAAGTATTGGGCCTCTGTTCATATGTATGGCAAAGGCGGGAGTTCCATGGCTTAAGTGCGACCTGCTGATTTGCATATTAACTTGTGGAAATGGCTGGGCTCTTAGGTCACGTCTCAGTATCCTGAAGCCCAAACAAAAACTGTTTAAAAAATGGATGCATCTATGGCTACTTTATTTTTGAGATGCTGAGCTGTTTATCACTGGGGCAGGGCAGGCTCAGTCTTGCACTATTTAGTTGTACTCAGTTTGATCAACACTCAGGATGCTGGGTTCCATCATCCCTTTCTGAAATACTATGTTTAAATGCTAAATTCCTACTCAGAGCGAAAGAAATAAACAGTAGAGAGATAAATGGCTAGGATGGAAAGCTTTGGAGTTAATTTGACCCCTGCCTCCACAGAGTCCCAGTGGAAAATAGTAAGCCAACCGGCAAATGATAGTCCTCTTAGCATCTGAAAGCAGTTAAAAGAAGAATGAAGCAAACACAAGTGAAAACCCCCACAGGAGATGTGCAGGCATAACAAAGAGCTGTCTTCAAACCTAGCCCAGAAGCTTCAGGAACCCTGAGTTTCATCCCACACAGGGCTGACTCCATATATTCAAAAGCACAACACTTCATAGGTTCCTTTGTAAGGACTTTGGGGCTTCCTTGTAATTACATTTTAAGATTTTGTTTAAAAATCTCTGTAATACAGATAAATATCAAGTTTGCTAAAAAACAATGTTTAATAAAAACATTTTATTAAAATGCTTAGACACAGTTCAATTAATTTTTTAAATAAAACCAGTCTGGAAAGAACAATGACTATGTAAAATGCTGAGTACATCATCAACAACATCAGGACTTTCTTACACTAAGTAAATGATGCTTATATTTCCAAAGGAAACCCCTTTAAAAGGCTTTAGATCCATTTTCTGTTAGAACAAATTTGAGTAGCAGGAGGTGTTGCTCTTTTGTTACAGTTATAGGAATAAACCCGGAGAAGAGTGTCCCAAGGTAAGGGACCACGTGGGAGAGCATAGCATGTTTCATGGCAGGTGAAGGTGACCAAGTTACAGGGAATAACACATCAGGCAGACAGCGCTTGAGTGAGGGGTTTATTTAGAAAGGGGAGTGAGGGGGAAGTGAAGAGACATAGAGACACCAGGAACAGAAAAGAAGAGGGTGGGGGTGTGAGGAGAAAAACAAAAGCAAAAGAACAGAGAAAGCAAAAGAGAGCATAAGTGGGCGGGGTCTGACTTTTAAAGGGGTCCTTTACACCTGCCTGCAGACTCATGGAACCCTGGGCTGACCAGAGTACCCTCTGAGTGCATTCTGCCAGGTGACAGGGGCAGGCCAGTGTAATGCCTGAATCCTTACAGGAGGAACCAGCAGCTTTCAGAAGAATTTGTTTTTCTGAGGAAT
Organism: Cricetiscus sungorus; assembly: GCA_030556225.1. Lineage (NCBI taxonomy): Eukaryota > Metazoa > Chordata > Mammalia > Rodentia > Cricetidae > Cricetiscus > Cricetiscus sungorus. The sequence continues at coordinate 20,673,747 of JANBXA010000600.1, read as the reverse complement.
AATGAAGAGATAAACTTGAACTTCCAAAGACCTTGTGTGTCTGAAACCACATAATGTGATGGGCAGCCTCCAGGAACACTACCTATGGTAGATGTGGAACAGAGACTCTCACTGGCTCATTTCTTACCTTTCCTGTCTCTGTGACTAAATACTTACCAGAAACAGCCTAACAGAGGAGTTTCTGTTTTGTTTCATAGTTTCAGAGGGACTTCAGTCCATCACTATGGGAAAAGCATGATCGAAAGCCTCAATCTGTAGAGGAACAGCATGGTAGCTAGTGGTAGAAGACAGCAATTTGGCAATGATCCAGGAAGCAAAGAGAACATACCAGAACCTAGGGCAAGTATAATGCTAAGGGCCATGATGCTCAAAGTTGAAGTCTGTTAGGAAAAAATAAGATTCACAAAACTAACATGGACTCAATTGAAATGTTTGAATCCCACAATTTTAAGAGACCATAGTATTGATTAATAATTAACACATTTCATAATTTATACACACTGATGACACTATCCTCACTATCAAGACATATCCATCATTCTCCAAATCGCCATGGAAACCTTTATGCCCCTCCTGCTGCTTCTCACCACCACTGCCCCTCACCAACCAAATGCTGCTCTGTTTGCAGTTGCCATGGATTCACTTGCATTTTTCTTTCTCTTTTTTATTGTTTGAGAGTTTCACACATGAATATGATCCATTTTGATCAAATTCACATGTTTTATTTTTCCTCCAACTCATTCCTTGTACTCCCTATACTTTTCCATTCCAACTTCCATGTGGCCTTTATTTTTAAACTCATTAAGTCTACTTGTTGTAAGACCATCTACTAGAGCAAGGGTAGCCTCTTGGAGGCCATGTGCCTGAGGAAAACTGACCTTGCCTTCCCTCTAGCTGTGAAACTTAATGAACCTCTCCCTAACCACACTGGGATTTGGGCAGTGGGGTGAGGTGGGCTTGATCTTATGCAGATCTTGTGCATGCAGTCATGGTAGCTGTGAATTCAGTATGCAACAACCCTGTAATGGCCAGCAAATACTGTTACACTGCAGACACTACCTCTGGCTCTTATAAATCTTTCTGACCCCTCTTTTACAATAATTCCTGACCCTCTGAAGGAGGGTGTGTTATAGATGTCCCATTTGTAGCTGAGCATGTCACAGTCTCATGTTCTCTGCACCACAACTTCTTTAATCAGTCTTAAACACTGTGAAATGTAAGAGAAAGGGGATGGATTACAGGCACCTTTGCCATACACCTGACTCATCCATCCTGGACAACACAAGAGCATTTGGAGCCTAAATCTCCCAGGATGTGCTTTAGGACTACATACTGTGTGACTTAACACAAATACATAATTTCACAATGAATTGAGTTTGGAAGTCTGAAAAACATTTATCAGTGGGGACTGGGTTCTTACAGGGATTTTTGTATGTACCCCTGGCTATCCTAGAATTGGCTATGTTAATCAGGCTGGTCTTAAGTTCACAGATACATACATGCCTGCTTCTGTGCTACCACACCTGGCACAAAGACTTTTTAAATCCTTTTTTTGGCAAATGTTAAACAACATGTTTTCTGTGGGTTTCCTGGTTTTGCTATCTACTTTTGTTTTGTTAGACTTGGTTTTTAATACCATAAAAACTGTAACAAGTCATAAAAATCTCTATAGCATCTGGCAAACAGTTCTGAATAAAGACAAAAGGCTACAAGGCTACAAGGAATAGTGAAGTCTAAACTATATGAGTCACAGCATTCTCTGACTCTTCAATATTGAAGAATCCTTACTACAGAGGTTGAAATTATAGCTGCAGAAATCAGATCTTGTCCTGCAGAAGTTGTAAGAGACACAAACATTTCCTCCTTTTTCATTTTTTTCATAATCCTATCTGTGTCTCTTTTCTTTGGAAAATTTTTTATATATCCTAGCTTATTTTGCTAAGGTCATAAATATATGAATTGCTAGCTAGTTTATTAGCACTGGAAGTTTAAACCATTTGTCAGCACATGAGCGTGTCAGAATCTGCCATGAATGCCCAGTGGTGTGGAGATCCTGAAAATTCTAACTAAACTAAAGGGACGGGACTATGTTTCAACATCCAAGGTTCAAACTCTTCCTTAGGTAAATTGTGGTGCCCAGCCAGACTGAAAAATCCCCTTGTTTATCCCTTATCAACTAATGCAATTACATGTAATCATTTCTTTAAAAGAGTTCCCCTAAACCACAAGCTTCCATGGTTCTACAGAGCACTGCTTTCCAGATGAGAGTCTCCAAAATTGTTTCTCATATTCCTAATGTTAATACACAATTATAAGTTATATAGGAGTCATTCTCTAATAATGAAAAATTAGCATCAAAAACATAGGCAAAGGAGAATTTTAAAGGATCCAATAAATAAATTTAGTTGTGGATGAGAAGGAATACTTCACTTTGGATTGCCATTACTGCTTATCAAAGGAGAATACAGTTCTGTGGTGATGTATTGTTTACAATTTATTAAAGTTTGCCTGAAGATTCAGAAAGCAAAGTCAGCACAAACTATAGAGATCAGCTTTAATCCCAGTATTTGGAAGATAAAGGCAGATGAAAGTCTGTTTGTTCAAGGCTACTATGGTGTACACAAGAGTGAAGAATAACAGAGTGCATGCCTTTGATCCCAGTTTCTGGAAGCACACACCTTTAATCCTAGCATTAGGGAAGTATATAAGATAGGGGCAAGGTCTCAGAGCTGGCATTCAGTCTCAGGAATCTCCAGCCATGTTGAGGAGAACAAGGAAGTCTGGGATTACAGTCTGAGCTTTGGTAGAGCCTGGTTCGCCTTTTAGTCTGCGGTAGAGGTAAGAGCTAGTGGCTGGCTGCTTTGCTTTCCTGATCGTCAGGCAAGCTTTAATAAATCATAAATAACATATCACCACACAGTTAACTCCACATGACATTATCCATAGCATTTCTATAACTCTGCCTACATTTCAGATGTACTCTACAGTTTGCAGAGCATTTTCATATCAGTCATATTTACCCGCAAAAAAAAAAAAAAAAAAAAAAAACCTATGAGATGGGCTTATTTATACCTATCGCCCACTCATAAGCCAGAAAACTAACACCCTTTTAAACATCATGTATGTTTAAATAATGGAACTATTGCTAAAATCCGGGTCTTTACTTCACAGTTGACTATTACAAAACTTGCCTATGCAGGACATGTGACTGTGTGCACCTTTTCTTCCACTCTAAGACAGGAGATGATAAAAAGCTGCCTATTTACTATTTTGGAGGCAAATACAATAATGGCACATTGGAATCACATGTGACAGCAGGCATTGTAAGAATAGAATAAAATTTCTTACTTTATATATAATGTCAGTTCTCCAGGGATTCCCCTGGGAGATATATGGTTATGTCTGGTGACCTCTGATCATCTATCTAGATGTTTTCTTTTCCTTTTGCTCTTTTTCTTTTAGGTGTTTTACAGTCCACAGGACAGCTCCTACTATGAAAGGCTTCCTGGCCACAGTGCCAGGGGTGCCAAGGTTGAGCAACCCTGTTGAAGTACTCTCAAACATCACATTGCTGAAATTTGCACAGCCACTCAAATGCATGCTCCATGCATGCAAATATTGCACACCCTTTCCCAGTGTTTTCTGGGAAAACAAAAAAGCACAGTCATAGAACACCAAGTGAAAAACTGAAATCTGCAGGAAGAAAGCAATAGTTCTTGAAGTCTTGATCGGACTGGCTTTGATGTTACTTATAGCCCGTCACTCTGAGGGGTTGTCAGTCACTCTAAGACATGTTCTGGGAGTCCTGTTATTAAACTGGAAAGTCAGAGGGTTCATATTGCCATCCATGGATTCTAATATATCAGTGGCCTGTGGGATATTAAAGTCATTCATAACCCAATAAGGCAATATTTGTACATTTTAATTGACAAGGAGATTCCTAATAATCTCACTCCACAAGACATTTTTAATTAAAAAAATATATATACTGCCAATCTCAAAGTGGACTTGGTGGTTTGTTTTATTTCTTCTTGCCCTTTTGAGAGAGATTAGAGGATTTGCTTCATAAAGTATATCAGACAGTCATTACGAGCACCCCTGGTGGGTTATAATACTTTCTCTTGTAAGGATAAAAATGATTACTCTATTAAAGCCCTGATACTTGACTTTCAGAGTTTAGGAGTCAGTGGGGAATTTTTGAAGTAGGCAAGTTAACCACTAAGTCAATATCCACTCAGCAACTCACAGTGTAGAAGAGAGGGCAACGTGATATTCAGAGTGGACGAGCTACTGTCAGATGACCCTCACAATGTCTATGTCCATTTCATCAGAAGTTTTCAGCCTTTTTGCATATAAGCCTTTGGAAAGAGAAGTAAGTTATTTGTCAACATGAGGCTAAGAGCTCAAGAAAAGTAATGTGATGAGAAGGAAGTCATTATAATGCAAAGTCCTGTTGCTGGAATTTTTTTTTTTTTTTTTTTTTTTTTTTCTTTTTTTTTTTTTTTTGTCCCACCAGGTTCTGCTGCTTCAGCCATAAATGAACACAAAGAAATGCTATATAAATGATTAAACTGTTAGCTGATAGCTAGGGCTTCCCACTGGCTAGCTCTGTTTTAAGTATTAACTCATTTCTATTAATCTAAGTATTTCCACTTGGCCTTATCTTACTGGAGAAGGGTCAAGACCTGAAACTTATTCCTCTGCTACATCATCTCTTTCTGCCTACATTTTCCAGAATTCTCTTCATCTCCTAGTCCTGCCTATCTTCCTGCCTCTATTGGCCAAACAGTGTTCATCAACCAATAATAGAAATATATATACAGAAGGACATCCCCCATCAAAACCCTGTAGTCAAGCTATACTGTGGTTATTCTTTCCAGCCTTGCTTACCTATTTACCTCTCTAATCTATGCCATCTGGAGTTTAGGAAAGCCTACAGAAAGAAAAGAGGAAGGGATTGGGGGAGGATGAGGGGAAGAAAGAAAGAAAGGAAGGAAGAAAGGAAAGGAGGGGTAGTGGGAAAGAGGGAAAGAAGGGGACAGAGTTGGGGAAGAAGAGTTAGGAAGGGTAGGTCTAGGAAGGAAAAGGCAAGGGAGACTAGGGGAGAAGATTAAATGAAAAATTATGGGAGGTGAATAGTGGCATATCAAATTAGTAAAGCACTTGCCTTACAAGTGCAAGATACACACAACAAAAGAGGGTGATGGATAAAAGGGGAAATACCTTATCCAATACTGACAAGTTTTTAAATTGGTAATAGTATTTTTTGAATCTGTTGACTAATGATAGTTGTTATAGATTAGTTGTTAGCCTGCAATATAAATTGTATACAGTTATATTTCTGATAACAATTATGTGAATATTTTGCTGCTACCAATGTTAACCACAAGGAATGGGTTGAGAGATACAGATTGCTTTAATCCTAGGAAATTGCCTGAATTTTATCAATATTTTAATACAACATTTTCAAATACAATCAATAACTCAACAGGATTCCACTAAGAAAACACCCATGGGAAGCATGCCTCCTACCTACGTGCTATTTCAAGGTTCTTGATTCCTTTAAATTAATTTCCTTTTCCCATTCCTTATTTGTTCGTGCTTTGCTTAGCTCCTGGCATTCACACCCGCAATTATATTCTGCATGCTGCTTGTAATTATCTTACTGCTGACAGAGACTGTATGGCTTCCCACACTTCAGATCTGCAGGAACATACTTGAGATCATAATTACAGTCTTGCATTTTTGTTCAGCAATTTAAAAAATTCTTAAAGCAATCAATCTTCTACAAACAGAGCTGCTAAAATATACCCTGCATAAGTGCCTACTTGTCTACTGGAATCTTGAGCCCTCTTTCAGAAATGAATAAATAGCTATGTTTGGTTGTTTGTTGGGTTGGTTTGTCTTTTCCTAGTATAACACACACACACACACACACACACACACACACACTGTGCACATTGTCAAACAAATGTAAGGGGTGTAAATATTCCCTGAAGTCTTTCCTCATTTTCTGAGGGCTACTATCAGAAAAACTATTGGCCTAGATGTTACTCAGGTTAGAGAAAACAAATCCAAGCATTATAATGATGTAAAGTGTATCACCAAATGACAGGAATTCTATACAACACCCCACATCTCCTGTTACTTCCATATGTTTCCCAAATGTCCAATGTACCTTCCACTCATTACTCCTTATTTGAAGAAACTGGCTTCTCTACAACCCTTCCTGGCAGTACAAACAATTATCTTCACAGCCCTAAGTCTAATAGACATTTTTGTCTTAATTTTTATTGACATATAGTAGCATTTCATAGTGACACCAGTGACCTTGGATATGAACCACTTCTGCTTCTTGGCTTCCATGACCTCAGCTGCTTGGCTGCTTCTACACAATTTCATTTTCTCCATCTGAAGTAATATATGTGCTATTTCATAGAAGTGCTTTGTGCTAATCCATTGTGCACTAGAGTTCCTCATGTGACAATTCACATGTCATGCTCAAACTCTGCCCACCCTATTAATCTACCGTCTCTTTCTAGACAATCCATCCCTATCCTAACCTCAGTTCATAGACATACATATATGACTTTATCATATTTTATATCCAGTCCTGACCTACAGTCTCCTGTACTACAGTACACATATTTCCAAAAGCCTCCCTGGTATTTTCCTTTGCAAATTTAACTTGAATGAATATATAATCTTTTGGTTGCAAATCTAATCTTTGTTCGGGTATCTCAGGTCAGTGGATTGAAACCCACAAAACAGAGACCAGGACTCTAAATCCTCAGTCTGAGTTCTGTAGGTTAAGACATGAGCATGTGCATTATCATTTTTCTTAGAGCAAAGTATGCAGGGGTCATGAAGGACAGGGAAGTGAAATGGAGAGGGTGGAAACTCAATATGATGATGTTTAGTAATTGCTAATAACTGCTTAGACAACTCCTGCAAGTGGCAATACAAACTGTATGCCCAGTAATCCACAAGAAGAAAAAAAAGGGGGTGGGGAGGATTTATATTATTTATCTAATTTGTATAACTCAAAAAAACAAATTCTCTAACCTACCTGATAACAATTTTCAGACCAAAGTTTCAGTTTGGGGTACCTAGAAATGCAACAATGTGCTAGAAGTTGTCTAGGGATTGCTGTCTCCGCTTCCTAGGATAAATAAAAAAGTGAACTTGAACTTCCATCAGATAATGACAGAAGTAGCTCAGAAAGCGAAAATAGCAATCATAATATCTCTTCGGGATGGGAGGGGCCCTATGCTGTGAGTCACTCTTGATGTGAGTGTTTTATAAGATCCTTGGGACCTCCCCTTTGCTTTTTTGGTCCCTGTGCCTTTCTACCATTTCTTCTCGCCATGGCTTCTGGGAACAAATCCATGACATTGCAGGGGGCCAACTTTCAGCTTCCTTGCCTATATCTTTAACTCTGTTACCACCCAGAGCCACATCCAGGGCCTTGGGATGGCCCAATGGAACACCTCCCCCATTTATGACCTCCCGGAGAGTGTGTAGATACTGGTCCTGCTGAAGGGGATAACCACATGATCTCCACGACTCAGAGTAACAACAGGTATCTGAGAGGAGTTTTAGTGATGGTCCAGTGTGCCAAAGGCCTTGAACCACACAAATGGTTCATCACAATGAACATCTTACGGGTGGGGCTGACTGGAGAAAAAAGTAAACTGAGTGACACACCACAGGTCCCAATACCACCAAGATGAATGAAGAGGTATTGGGAAGGAGGTGCTTTTTGTTTGTTTGTTTTGTTTTTAGTTAATTTTTAGGGGTGATGGTTCAGGGGTGATGGTTGGATAAAGAGGGACTGAAAGTTCAGTGGGATTGGGGTATGTGGCACCAAATTCCCAAAGAACCAATAAAGAATTGTGTTAAGATGCATAAATAAGTATAAGCATAAATATAATAAGTATATGCATAAATTTGTATAAGCAAATTTGTGCAGCTGTTCAATAAATCATAATTATAAAAATAAGCTGAAGATGACAATAGTCAGCTAAATAAAAGTTCAAGGTAGAAGAGAAGGATGCAACAAAATTCCAGAACACTTTATGGGAGAGAGGAACACAACATTCACTTCCCATGGAGCTGTAGTCAGCTCCACATTGGTGTTTCAACTGCTCCTAGACATTAAGTATGAAGATGGCTTACATAAAACAGAATCAGTGTGAAATCTAACCCTGACACTACGATCTATGAACTTCTCTTTGGGGGAGGTTATATATAAACTTTATTTATAAATATTATATTGCTGAGAATCATGTGTTTCTGTTTAAAGGTGCTATAAATGTTGTTGATTAATTAACATTGAACTTGTGTTCACTGGCACATGTTTGAACAGAGCCCATATAATTCAAACACATATTTGTACAGAGCCCTTATAATTCATGTACTTTTCTCTGTAAAATACATCATATCCTTATTTTTTTGTTGTTTTTGTTTTTGTTTCTTTGAGACAGGGTTTCTCTGTGTAACAGTCCTGGCTGTCCTAGAACTCACTCACTCTGTAGATCAGATCTGCCTGCCTCTGCCTCCTAAATGCTGATATTAAAGATTAAAGGTATGTGCCATCACCACCTGACTGCACCATCACCATCCAGCTTTTTTCCCCTTTTCTCATCACATCCCTCTTATGAGGGACCATGGATACTAGTTCATTGTTGCATTCTATGAACTTATTTTCATCTCGATAATTCATTCTCTCTAGACTTAAGTACATTTAAATTAAAAGGGGCCATGTATCAACACATTGCTTGCTTAAAATCTTTAAGAATGTGATTAAGAAAATGAAATCTTTCTAGCTCTTCATATTAAAAATAAGTATTTGCTCATAGCATTTTTTAATGAATAGAACACACCTACTTTACCCAGCAAGCACTCAATATGTTAATTTTTATTCAAATATACCACTTGGAGAGACAAGTGGTATATATTTCTATATCTACATATGTGTGTGTATATATATTTATTTATATATATATATATCTCCATGATTGTCTTATTACTAAAATACTAATTTTCCATATCTTCCCCAATGACACATATTTGCAAACACACATGTCACAGTGTGTATATGGAGGTCAGAAGACAACTTTGTGAAGTCACTTCTCTCTGTTGTTTATTTGTGGGTTCAGGGAATTGAACTCAGCTCTCAAGGTTAATGAAGCAACATCTTCATCTGCTGAGCCATCTCTCCAGGTCCTGAAAGACTCGGAGAGCATGGACCCTCACGCCCCAACTCAGAAAAGGCACCCCCCCAAATCACTCTCAAGAAGCAGTCTTGATGCAAAAGCATGAGGTCTTCTATATTCCAAGTGCACTGATGTCCACAGCCATATGCCACGAAGGGATAGAGGACTGGGGACCTTGGGTACAGAATTGAGACAGCTTTTATAGTGTTACAACAAAGCCCACACATCGTAAACCAATCATCTCATAGCATCCAGAGCCCACGTGGTGCAGACAAATCAATTTAAACTATCCAAGCCTGCACTTAGCCCAGATGTCTGCATTTGCGTGGGCTCCTGGGTGGGGTGACAAAGCTCATTTCCTGTGTTCACTCACTCACAGGTGCTGTCATAAACAGCTCAGTAGTAAACAGCAAAGAATGTGACCTTTTGCCTACTCACTGCCAGGGGACAGGGTCTGGAATTTACACTTTTAGCTTCCTGGGGTCAGTGGAGTGGGGCTAAATTTTTCCATCCTTACAGTCCTGTACCATGATTATTTTGAGGGGTAAATGACATTGACTTTAAGTTGCTCTCAGCTAAAAGATCATGCAAACCTTTGATCACCAAAACAAGGTCTTCCCTAGGCACCATTATTTTTCAACTATTAAGAAGTTAATTGTCCCTTAGCTTCATAGAATGTGTTTTGTAACCCATGAAAGAGGGAAGGATGGGTGTCTATAAAATAAAATAGACTTTAATTGACATAATTTACTTATGCAGAATTTTTACTGCTCAGGCCCAATTTCATTTTACTCATTTGTTTAGAAAGTTATTGACTAAAGAAGTAAGACAAATTCATTCTTGACTTCAAAGACTCTAGGAATAATTGTCTTCATAGATCTCTAGAAAAACCACTACCAAAGCCTTTTATCCTTTGTGTTCTCTTGGAATTGGTGAGTATCTCACATGAAAGAAACATATAGAGGCTGAAGCATGTAAAAGCTTGGAGCCATTCCTGCAGCATACTTGTTTTCTGTACATCTAAAACTTGATATTGTACCTATTGGGCAGCTCACCCAGAATGTGGTTCATACTGGCTCCCTAGTTTGTGTTTTTCTTCTTCTAGAAGTCATCATTTATCCTATATTTTTATATTTAATCATTATTCTCTTTCTATTCACTGCTCAATTACTTATCTTTTCACATTATTATTCAACTCCTAAAATGACTCAATTTAGGAAAAAGTATAACTTCCTGAAGTTGGGCTACAATCCCAAGAATGGCTTTGTCATAGGCTTTAGAGGAGACCCTGATACCTTTACTCTACTGTATGCACATACTCTATTATATGCCTCTGTATTCTTATCTTTATACCCATAGATTAGCCTCATAAGACAAGCTTCTTGCAGTAAATGCTGTTTAATACAGAGACCTACAACTGGTCACTGTACAGAGAGTAAAAGTATGAACCACTCATCTCTAAATGAGACAACTATATCATACCCTCCCACCAGGACTCAGGAAGTATTGTGAAAGAAGGGGGTAGGGTTATTGTAGGAAACAGAAGTAGTGACAGGCTGCATAGAAATAATATTTGTCAGACATGATAGGATCACTGTTCACAAGAACTCACAGTGGCTGGGATTGCATGTGCAAGACCTGTACAAGATCAAGCCAGCCCAAATCCCAGCATGGATGAGGTAGGGGTTTATGAAGCCCCATCCTAATAAACAACTATTGACAACAGGACAACAGATGGCTGTTGGGGGTGAAGAATTTTCTTCAGGACTGTGGCCTCTGGAAGGTTCCCCATGCTCCAATGATGACCTTACTAGGTGGACTGAGTGGTTTGTTTTCTGATACTGTAAGACCTTCGAGAGCATGGTCCCTTGCACTCCCACTCAAGAAAGATGCCCCCCCAAATCACTCACGCGAAGCTGTCTTAATGCAAATGCATGAGGTCTTTTATATTCCAGTATACTGGGGCCATCAGCCATATGCCATGCAGGGTAGAGGGCTGAGTGACCCCCGGTACAGAATTGAGACAGCTTTTATAGGGTTACAACAAAGCCCGCACATCATGAAGCAATCACCTCGTAGCATCCAGTGCAGCCCAATTAACCAATTAATTTAAACTATCCAAGCCCGCACTTAGCCCAGGAAGTCTGCTTTTGCACAGGCTTCTGGGTGTGGCGACAAGGCTCATTTCCTGTGTTTATTCACTCACAGGCTGTCGTAGACATTAAAGTAGGTGACCGTCAGCTTGGGATTTAAGACTCCCAGCTTCCTGGGGTCACTGGAGAATTAGGCTATATTTTTCCAACTTAACAATACGTTTTGATTAAATAGAATTATATCACTTTCCCCTCTTCCCTTTTCTCCCTTAAGCTGCTCCTATGCTGCGCCAACTCTCAAATTATTATCCTCTTTTTCTTTGGTAAGTATTGCTACTGCTACACACAACTTTATAAATACAACCTGCTGAGTTTGTTTTTATTGTTTGTGTGTATTGTTTGTGTTTCAGGGCTGACCACCTTGCCCAGCAAGGGAGCTCATCTCTGGAACAGGCTAATTCTCCCTCTTGCAGTCACTATTCACCTACAGTTCTTTGTCTGAGGGTGGAATCCATGAAATTTCCCCCTTTGACATCCTATGTCTCTTGGTATAGCTGTTGTTTCAGGCTTGCTTGTTTGGCCAATTTTATAGAAGAGACTGTTTCACAGAAAATTTCCTGGTATTCTTCATTCTTTTCTTTCTCCTCCTTCTTCCATAATGCTCCCTGAGCCACAAAAGTAGGAATTGTGGTATAGATGGATCCACTGGGATTGGGTCCCCTTCCAACCATTTGTCCCTGCTTTGTCCAGTTGTGGTTTTCTGCAATGGTCTCCATTTTCTGTAAAGAGAAGCTCCTTTCATGAGGGGCAACTAAAGCTATTATCCACTCAAGCAAAAATCCTACCTGTGAGTTCTTTATAATTTCCTAGTTTCTGCATTTACTTCATGTTGTATATTCCTACTTGAAGATTTGGAGCTACAAACCACATGAGGGAGAACATGTAAGTTTTATCTTTCTGGGTCTGGGTTACCTCATTCAGTATAATCTTTTCTAGATCAATCCATTTGCCTAAAAATTTCCTGATTTCATTTTTATTTACAGTTGAATAGTATGTGTACTATATACATTATGTATATGTACTTCATATTATGACCATTCATTGGTTGAAGGATGCTTAAGCTGCTTCCATTTACTGGCTACTTGAATATAGTGACAATGAACAATTGAGCAAATATCTATGGAGAAGTTTTTAAGTCATTTGTATACATGCCAAGGAGTGAAGAGAAAGTACATGAAACTGAAAAGGAAAAGTGTTGGGGTGGATGCAATTGGGGAAGAATTGGAGGGGAAAGAACAGAGGTAGATTGGATCAAAATATTTACATGCAAAGGGATGTTTCCTTGATGAGGAATGAAGACTACACTTGTACGAGTAGAAAATGTTTAGATTGTTGTTAGGGTTTGGATTATACTGCCTTAGTAAAGTGACTGTAGGTTCTCCTCCAAGATCGCTGATTTCACTAGCACTGAGTTGTTATCTAGACTTCTAGTACCTGACATGTTTTCCCCAATGTTAAGCAAATCTAGTCCCAATGGATATACATACAGAAATGCTCCTGTACCTAATTTGATTGCTAACATTATGATAATGTTTAAAAGTTAAAAATCTCTATGCTTAAGAATTATAAAGCATAATTAGACCTCCAAATGTTGAGGACTATCAAGGGTTAAATTTTTACAGCTCGTTTTGCTTCTGTAAACAAATGCTTACTTTTCTGAAAGGACTTTCTGCTTGTAGAAGCAGAATGTAACTGTATTCTTTGCCTTTATAAACCCCTAACGGAGGTGACTGACTGGGTGATGCATTCAAACATCCCAGGTCCCAGGTGTAGGCCTGATGACAGTATCTTAAGTAATGCCTCTAATCTTTGAATGATCCTGGACCCACAACCCTGAGGCTTGGAGAACATTGTGGAAGAGGGAGCAACAAGACTAGAAAGAGCCAGAAGACCAGGAAGTCGGCTGTAAGATTGTGTCTCCTGGTGATATCAGAAGTGATACCCATACAGCCTCAGCAACATGACTGCCCAAACATGAGCTGAACAAGGATGACAACAATAGACATGCCCAAGTGGAAGCAGAAAGTCCATGGGGCATCAAAACTTTAAAAAGAAAGAAGGCAACTAAGGAATGCTGAGAGTAAGAGAAATGGTATTCTTTGGGGATGAACACATTAACTGGTCATCCAATACCAAATGATCATCCCTGAACACATACATCCAAGTAACATTATACAGAATGAGTAGGTTGCATTTAGAATATATGTGCATATACAAATACATATACATATACACAAATGCATGCAATAATAACAAAGAGGCCGTGGATTTGAAATAGAGCAAGGAAGGCTATATGAGAAGATTTGGAAGGTGAAAAATAAATGGAAAATGTAATTATGTAATAATTTCAAAAAATAAATAATAAAAAGCATTTACCTGCATGTATGGAATTCTCCAATAAAATTCTGTAAAATAAGAAAGGCCAGGGTGAACAGACTCTAAGGGTATGCATGTAAAAGAGTTGACTCCATCTACTCACCCAAGGTGGGTGGTCCCAATGGCCAGGATAGACCAGCTTTGCAACTACCCAGTTCCACAGCCAAGCCCTGAGTTGACCCACCCTAGCATCTACCCCATCTATGACCTGCTGGAGCTGGTGAAGGGACTGGTCCTGTGGAATGAAACCCACAAGATCTCCATGACTAGTGGCAGCCACAGAATATCCCACAGGAGTTTTGGTGAGAATCCAAAGAAGATGGATAGTGTACCAGAAACCAGAGGGCTTGAACCAGACCAGTGACTCATTGCAATAGACACATGCCAATAAAACTGATGGGACAGAGTGGTTTACTGTATGTCACACCAAAGCCTCCAATGCCACCAGGACGAATGAAGAGATGTTGTAGAGGCCAGAAAGAAGGAGAAGCAAAGAGAATTTTCTGTTGTTATGTCTTAGTTTTGCTTTTGTTCACTTGCTTGTTTACTTTGATTTGCTTCCTTATGTGGGGGAGGGGACTGTGACACAGATAAGGAAAAGGATGGGGGAAAACCAGAAGGTGAATGAAATTGGGTTGCATGATGTGAAACTCCCAGAATCAATAAAGAAGTTACAAAAACATTCTGTGGGGAAAACAACAGAACTTTTAATTACAATGATGTGACAGAGTAAGTGTAATACGTATATCCTAAGCTAACTATAAAAATGTAATATTTGATAATTACTATCATAATTTCCATAAAAACCTTTTGTAAATAATACATGTAAAGGAGTTTATATTCAACTTGAAAAACTAAACAAGGATCACAAATAATTGAGGCAGATAAATGAGAGAAATGTTAATAGATGATATTTTAGGAATGAATATTTGAGGTGGAAAAAAAAATCAGAAATTGCTAAGCAGTGGAGACCTGACAGTGCATAGTGCAGCATTGTGTGATAGTTGTTTAACAATGAAATTGCATGGTAACGGTGTCTCCTGCGTGTGGTCAGGGGTCTGCATGACCTAAGGAGCACTCAATCATACATCAGACTGTGAAGGAGAATGAGACTTTAAGAGAGCTTTATATAGTCTAATAAAAGACTACAGGAATTTCTGAGCAAAACCCACATTTCTCCTTCACCTGCCCACTCATCTGTCCATTCACCCATCCATCCCTTTCTCTCAAGACATAAACTACAGCCCTATGTTAAGCATATTAGAAGGAAAATAATTTGAAATTTGATAATCAAAAAGAGGATGGAGGTTTGCAAAGACTTGCCACTGTAAGTGGAAAAACCAAAAACAGAGATTGGATTCACTCTGGATCTCCAGTTGAAAGCTGTCTTGATAAGAACTGACAATTGAATAAATGAAGACAAAGAGGAAGGTCCTGCTTTGGTGTCTGGCAAAAGAAGCTACAGGTTGAGAGTTTTCAAACACAAGCATGTATCATAAGAGACCCTAAGATCACTTGAGTTAGACAGTGTCCAAGATCGTTCAGTATATGCTCAGATATGATCACTTGTACTATTTCTGAAAATGCTTTCAATCCATAAATTCTGGTATGTTTTCCCTCATGAAAAATGAAAACACACTCATAAAATCTGTATTTTGCCTTTCAAATAAACTTCAAATATTCCTCCCAATGAAAGGTTTTGGGGAGAGTTTTTTTATATTTTCTTGTAAATCTGTATTTGAAGAATTTTGTACACATGATGCATTTTGATCACGCTTGCCTCCCCCACTCCTGCTCTACAACTCCTCATGGATTTTTAAAAAATTTTATTTATTTTTGAGAATTTAATACATGTGCGCCATATTTATTTTTTCCCTCCCTCCTTCTCCTCCTTCTAATTCCCCCCATGTTTCTCATACTTATCCTCAGATTCATAGTGTGTGTGTGTGTGCGTGTGGTGTGTGTGTGTGTGTGTGTGTGTGTGTGTGTGTGTGTGTGTGTGTGTGTGTGTGTGAAGCATGCACCACATGTGTGAAGGTCAAAGGACAACTTTGTGCAGTCAGTTCTCACCTTCCAGCTTGACAGTTTGACATAGATTTAATCCCAGCCCTGGGGAGGCAGAAACACATGAATCTCTATGAGTTCAATGTCAGCCCAGTCTACAGAGTGAGTTCTAGAACAGCCAGAGCTACACAGAAAAACCTATTTAACCTTTCCCCTACCAAAAATATGACAAACAAGAAATTCTATAGCGCATTCATTTGTTAAACACATTGTAGTAAAACATACATTAAGTTTTTTGTTATCATTTTTATATGAGGGAAGTAATAAACATGGATTTATACTGCCAGATTAACCTGGTTTTATTAAACATACACACATACACACACACAGTAAAATTCTGAATGGTCTTATATTTTGCACTCACCAAGAAGTTCTCATTGAAATAAAACCAGTAATAACTGCACTACAGCCAACAGGGTTCTGAGTAACAGCAATCAAATTTAAGTTTGATGACAAGCAACCACACAGGAGATAGTGTCAAAGATTTTTTTCAACTTTATACTGTTTCTCTGCTCCTGAATTTCAATAGGTGGTACACTCAATTTGTCAATGCAAATAAGCATGTTTATCACTTATAGTTGTAGATGAATCACCAGTGATTCAAATGAAAATTCAAATTTGAATATAACACTTCCAAAAAAGACAAAATTGACTTCCTTCAATGTTGAACAGATTTCTAGAACACACTGGCACAAAGAAGCTGAAGTACTTTATTTCATTTTATTTTTAAAGATCTTATTTAAAGAAAAAAACACACACATTTGAAAGAATATTGCCAGAATATAATGCCAGTTTAGACAGGTAAAAAAAATAATCTTATTTATCTCAATTGAATATTCAGCAAATTGGAAGTAGATTCATGTGTTAGATTTTGAAAAAAAGTAATCTTGATCAAAAATTTCCAGTAACTTTTCTCCTAAACTTATGGAACATAATCGATGAAAAATAGTTGACATATTATTATTTATTAGGGTAAATAATTTTACTAGGGGCTATAGGTAAGAATAATGTACTGTATGATTGAAAATGTGAAGAAAAATTCCAAAAGTTTTCACTGTACATAAATGATTTGAGAGGATGAAAAATACTTAATGTAGTTTAACATTGCTTTCTGTACACACATACAAAAACGTAAGATTTTATGCTAGTAGTGTACATTTTATGTAAATTTTGGTATATCCATTTACTTAAAATCTTGAATGAGACTTCAAGATTTTTCAGTATTAATTCAGCTGGCCTCATGAGCTGATTTAAAACACATTAAAAATGTTCTGCCTTTTGTCTCATCTTCCTCTGACTCTGTTACCACCGAAGGAAGTTGACAATAAATGGGCAGATGCTGAGGGCAGGACCTAGAAGTTAAGGAAATTGATGTAAGTATACTGTTACTCTCAGAAACCAAGAAAAAAATGTCAAACATGAAGAAAGGAAAACTTTCTGTGCCACAGGCAGGGATTATGAGTTCACAGGATGCCTGAGGAACAGAATCTAGGGGAGACTATAGCAAGAGCCAAGGAAATGTGACCTCTGACTTCTTAACTCTTAAGAGTCTACTGACCACATGAAGACAATTATTTATCAGCTTAGATACAGAACAATTACAAAGAGATAAGAAATAAGAACCAAGAGGCACAGAGGAGGCTGAGCTGCCATATGCAGAAAGTGGGACAGGCAACTTCTAGTGGAAATTCATATTTTCAAAATGAAATAAGTTAGGAAAGAAACAGCCTCTCTCTCTCTCTCATTCTTTAACATGAACATTTATAGCTTGCAGCTGTTGCAGTCCCATTGTCGGGGTTAAATTCTGAGAAGAAAGTACAGTACAGAAAGAATTTAAGAACCCAAAAGTGGAATAAGCTTGGGAGTTTAGTTCTGTGATTAGGCCCCCTCCCTTTGTAATGTTGATGATGAAATGTCCAGTTTTAAAGCTAAGTTGGGATTTTTGTTACTTTAAGCAAAAAGCACCTAAACTGATATGATAGGAATATCACAGAAGAACACAGGGAGGCTTCTAATAGCAACAGAAGAAAAACCTTTGGGTGCTTCAGCAAGTTTATCTCCATAATTAAATACAACTAACATCATATTTTGAAGATTTAAACTTCAGAAGAATTAAAGGTACTTTAAAAAATTATATTGGAACACAGGTAAAGAAGAAAGTTAAAATAGTAAGGAGGTTAGCTAATAATTTAACAACACGCCATCAGCAATCCTGATTCATTCTTCCAGCACACGATAGCCTTGCACTCCATGGCAACCCACCGCAGCACAATCAACAGAGATGGAGTCAGCAGTCAACACTCATCTATCATTTTCTGTGGCACCTTCCACTTTTCCTAAATGAGCAATTTCATGAGCATCCCAAGCAATAAACTGGCTACAGTCTATTGAAAAGAACATATTGTTTAATAAATTTTCCTCATCAGTTTGCTTATAATTGATACTAATTTTATTTTTTAAGGAGATGTAACAGCATAGGAGTTCAAGGTTAATTCCACAGGGACAACTTGTATATTGGCTGATTTGCTGCTGGTGTGCTTTTCATAACATTATAAACCTTCCCATGACACTAACACTCATAACTTCACCCTGCAGGATACTGCATATTAAAATTAACCAAGGTAAAATGAACACATGTAAAAGGATACTGGCATTTACTACACACTGAATTACATGAGCCAGTGGTGGGTAATGCTTAGTGATCATGTTTGGTGTCTCCAGTGCAGTTTTGCCTCTCAGCATAATGTGTTTTCTTCAACAGCTTACCGATGTTAAGAAAATCACTTCTTTTATTTCTTTATGAAGACAGCTGACCTAAAAGATAATTGGGTTATAAATAAAAGGAACTCTCTTAAACTCCAACTGAACCCAAGCAGTGTTTCACAACTCTGAAATATGAAGCAAGCCCTTATTGTAGAATTTATTTTGAACTGTTGGTAAGAACAACTTGTAAAGGAAATATTGTTAGTTTTGAGAGATCACGGTCCAACAGTTGTGTTATGAATATGCATGATCAAAATATAAGTTGTATTTGTGACTTTATATGCTATATAAACCAAGGGCTGGAGAAGGGCAGAACAATAGTTAAGCCACCCAGAATATTACAGATGTATTAAGCTTGAATTTGGAAGAAAGAAAATAAAAAATAAATGGCAGATAATATAAAACTATCTGCCAAGAATTGTGTTCTAGTTGAAATTACTAATGGCAGGTAATTTCACAGACCCAAAAGCTAAAGAAAAGCTCTAGAGCCCTAGCTCCATGATATACATTTATCTGTTTTATATATTGACCTTATTTATTTATTTTTATTTATTTGTTTTTCTTATTTGACCTTACTTATAAACAGTTGTTCAAGTAAGCTGTGCACATGATTTGAAAACATAGATTGAGAAGTCGATGAGTTCTTCAATGGGTTAATGGCATCTAGTGAAGCCTTATAACCTATGCAAGGGTTGTAGTAATAAGAATATTGTTCTGAATTTTAAAAAGTACTTACTTGGCTATTTTTACCAGAACTATTTAAAATTATTATTTTTGGTAAAGAAATAGATCTGAAAGTCATAAAGAAGGAACAGTCAATAGATACAGACGAGAAATAACATATATAAACCATTAAACCACCAGGAAGAATAAATAATTTAAGATTTTTGAGCTTGAATTTAGGGCATGAATCATAGAAAATGAACTGAAATGAAGAAAGGAGTTCCTAAAGCCACACACACACACACACACACACACACACACACTATAGATCTAACCAAAAGGTAAATTACATTCATGTTCTATTTACATGATAACATGAAAAGAAAAAGGGGGATAGGAAATACAGAAAAAATTCTCAGGAGATGGCTCAGTTTGTAAATTGCCTGCTGTGCACCCATGCAAAGGCTGGGTATGGCAGGAAATATTTGTAACCCAATGTTGGTGAATAGATACGGGCAAATCCCAAGAACTCACTGGGTAGTTGGTCTTGCCAAATCAGTGGCATAGGTTTTGTGGCAGGCCCTGTCTCAAAATAAAATCAGAGAATGATCAAAGAAAATACCTATTGTCAACTTCTAGCCTTCATAGGCATGTACAGCCACACATAAATCTTGTACACAAAAACAACCCCTTATAAGGAAGAGAATGGGCTCACTTGAGTCTCTTTGTTTGTGGTTGAAGCATCCTTCAGGGGCGCAAGACCACAGCAGTTATTTACCATCTTTGTGTAAGTGCTCCCCAAAGCCACACCATAGGCCATTACCTCAAGTCTATTAGTGGAACAAGATGCCACTACACTTACTGAAATGAACTGAAAGATTTAAATAATGTGAAGTTCCATGTCTACATGCACACACTTGTTCCTTATGTGTGCTAGAAGAAGCAGGCCTCATAGTGACTAGGGGATATAGACAAATGAAAGAAAAAAAATCAAGGTTTGATGCAAATGAAGATGTTTGAGTATGGTACCATCTTTAAGTCCTTCAAAAGCAAAAAATGTGTTCTGTCTCCAGTGATTGTGGAGTACCTTTGATCAGGCTAAAATTAATGATGATGATGATGATGATGATGATGATGATGATGATGAACCATGATGACAAACAATTTAAGCCCCAAAGAATTTAAAATGTAAGATCTCTGTAACAATTTTAACACTGAACATTACCTACCACCTTTCAATAAAGAAGCATAATTATGTCAAGCAAATTCTACAATTTTACTGACTTTGGATATTAAAGGTCCAGTTTTTAGTAGCTCAAATATCTGAAATTGAAAAAAACTGAAGACAATAGGATAACTTCAGAGCACTTGAAATAAAAAATAGAAACCACAAAAAATAAAAATAAATAAAATCGTAATAATGGAATGAGATTTTGAGGGTAGAAATTTCAAATGTATATTTAAACACACTTCTTCCCATCACCTGACTTTTGAGATGTACTTGAAATAGATGTTATACCAAGGAACTCGGCATTGGAGTCTGTCCAGTGTCCAGTGGCACTGGAGACTGTGGTGTGTCACACAATATATCCTTTGATACAATCAGTCCTACCCAGGCATGTTCATTGCAATGAGTCATTGGTCTGGCACACCATCATCATTGAACCTTCCCTAAACCTTCTCTCAGTGAGCTGCTGCCCTGGATAATGGGGATCTTGTGACTATCATTCCACAAGACCAGTTTCCTCACCATGCTCCAGCAGGTCATAGATAGAGTAGATATTGGGGTAAGTCAATCCAAGGCCAAGGATATGACTCTACATGGTAGCTGAGCTGCTCAGTCTGGGCCACTGGGACTGTCTTCCTCAAGTGAGGTGTGGAGCAAGCTCTCCTAAGCCCATGCTATCTGGGTTGGCTCTTCCATGCCTATGGTGAGGGGTGGGACCATCTTTCCTGAGTGCAGAAGCCAGATCTCCCTTGAGGAGTGGGACCAGCTCTTCTCTTACACTGTCCAGCAAGGGGCTGGGCCAGATATCCCAGGGCCAGTGAATGATAGGGCTGGCTCAGCACACCTTGCTAATTTCAATGCACATGTCTCCTACAACCCTCTTTGATAACATGGGCTATGGACATCAACACAGACCCCCGCTGCAATAAGACCATGGACCCAAACATGGCCCTTTGCAGCAGCTCAGGTCTGGATGTCACCATGGCCCTGGTAACAGCTCAGGTCACCCAGATAAGTATGACCCTGGTGGAAGAATGGCCATTGCACACTAGCATTACCTCAGGTGACTGCCCCAGACCCCAGGTATCTGAACAGTGGTAACAGGAGCCATGGACATCAACTCACACTCTGGCTGTTGCAGGGCCATGGACCCAGAGATGTCCCTAGGCAGCAGCCTGATCTGGATGTCACAATGGCACTTTGTGGCAGTGCAGGCAATATAGATCTATATGGCCCCAGCTGCAGCATGATCTTCAGACACCTACCTAGCCTCAGGTACCAAACCATACCTTTTAATCAAGGTTATGTACTGGGGTTATATATTTTTCCCTGCCTTATTGCAATATTTAAAAGTGCCTGACTATACAAAGTATTTAATTTTAACTTCACTGATTTGCATAATTGAATACTAGAAAACAATGAACACTCTACAAGAAAATCCTCAGACCCAGAATGTACAGAGTCAATGTCAGTAATTCAGTCAACTTTATGAAATGTAGAGAGTATAACTTGTGTTCTTATTTAAAAAGAGTACCTCAAGGTAAAGAGGTGTTTTAGCAAGCACACAAGCATTGTAGAGCATCTACTTTTAAATTTGTTAGAAACACATGAAAGAAAGATATTAATATGTGGACTAGAGATCATTCTTGTGAAATTTTGGTGACAAATGTGGCTGCTTCTTACCTTGTCCAAGGAGTCTGCCTGAGGCCAAAGTGCAGAGGTTTAGACTAATTCTGTTGGTAGAGGAAATCTTGAAACAACTTAATATAGACTGTCCTGTGGTTATTAGTGATAACGCTAATAAATATTTATATTGAAAAAGAGCAAGCTGAGTAGGGTAAATTCCAAAATGTAAAATTTAAGGAGAAAAGGAGCACCCAGAAATGGAATAGAAGTAAGTTCTGTGTTTGATAAGACAGAATTAAAAAATGAAATAAAGGAATGGTGACCTCAGGGCAAGACCCCACACAGATAAATTCCTAGTTTATGAAAAGGAATTAAAGAAATGCTTAGAGCAGGGGTAGTGATGAACACCTTTAATCCCAGCACTTAGAAGGCAGAGGCTGGCAAATCTCTGAGTTTACGCTCAGCCTGGTCTACAGATTAAGTTACAGGACAGCCAAGCTTAGATAGTGAAAGAAAGAAATTTGGTAAAGATATAATTATACAAGGGAGCCATGTTCTAGCCCCAGCCAGCAGCAGAACTTGGCAGCTTTGAACACGTGGTTCAGACTTTAGAGTTAAGGAGAGAAGAAAGGACTTTTGGAAGAAAGCTGCTAAGGCCAGGCACGTGTCAGGGTTGTCCCTGAATGGAGGCCTAGAGAGGCCATTACATGAAGCTGTGAAACTAGATTGCCTTGAAGTACCCAAGATGTTAGAGATTCTAGAGGCATGGGATACCTGCTGCAGAGAATTGCTAACAGGGAGTGGAAGCAGCCAACCAGACAAAAGTGTGTTGTAGACAACAAAGGTGAAAGGAGTTGGAGAGCTGAAGAGCATGTTGACATCAGACATGGAAATGCAAAGTTTGGAGATTGACCAGGTGGTTGTTGGTCTTGCTTTGGTTCAGTATTTTCTCACCATGCTCCATTTTCTGCATTCTGGAATAATAATATATATCCTGTGCCATTATATGTTGGAAGTATGTGATCTGCTTTTTTATCTTAATTTTACAGGGTATTACAATTAAGAGATTACATGAGTCTCATAAGAGACTTTGGACTTTGAAACAAGTTTGAGACTGTTAAAGACTACGGGGACTTTTGAAGTTAGACTGGATGTATTTTTGAATTATGATATGGCTATAAGCCTTTGGAGGAAAGGGAATGGAATATTGTGGTTTGAAATGAAACAGCCCCCAAAGGGAGATATGTTCCTGTTGGAGTAGGTATGGCTGTGCTGTAGGAAGTATGTCACTGTAGAGGTGACCTTTGAGGTCTTTTGCTTAAGCTTTACTCACACTCTCCTGTTGTTTACAAGACATAGGGCTCTCACCTACTACTCCAGAACCACATCTTTCTGCACGCTGCATGCTCCCTGAAATGATAATAATGTACTGAACCTCTGAAACTGTAAGCAGACACCCATAATTAGATGTTTTCTTTATAAGAGTTGTTATGGGGGACAGGGGCTGGAGAGATGGCTCAGAGGTTAAGAGCACTGGCTGCTCTTTCAAAGGTCCTGAGTTCAATCGCCAATAACCACATAGCTGATCTGTAATGAGATCTGGTGCCCTCTTCTGGCATTCAAGGACACATGCAGACAGAACACCATATATATAATAAATAAGTAAATCTTAAAAACCAAGAGTTTCTATGATCATGGTGTCTCTTCACTGCAAAAGAAAATTTAACTAAGAAAAGACCCTTCCACACCCAAAGTCCAAAGTGAGTGTCCTGACCTCCAAGGCAGTGCCTTTTAGGAAGAAGAGAAATGGAGACCAAACTGTATAGAAATCGGAAACCAAGAGCTCAAGGTCTCTGGGGCCAGCATAAGTGAGCATAGAATTTTTACAGACTGTAATTTCTACCATTTTCTAATTTCCTTCAGCTTATACTAAAATGCCCAATTGTTTTGTTGTTATCTTTATGTTCTAAGGGATTATCCTAACTTGTCCTTCCCCTATGATCATATTCCAATTTAACTAGTTTTTCTAGTTGTTTGGTTAATTGTTTGCTTTTCTAACTTTCCATGAAAGAGAATCATCATATAATCTCTGATTTTATATGATGAAAGCTATGAGAATTATATGGAACAAAATGAGGTTTGGCTGGGCTTCTTTCTCCAGTGCAGAAAAAACCAGATGAGATATTAAAAGTACATATTTAATGTACATTTCAAGAACTATCAATGCTACAATGATGGCAAGTCTTCTTTGGCAAAATCAAACATTAGTGTACAAGCTTCTTTGGAAGAAAGAGCAATTTAGAGACTGTGCTGATTTCAATAGCACAATTGTAAAAAATTAAAAATGTATACTATCTGAATAGATAACAGACAAAAGACTGGGTCATTTGCACAGACAATAATGAAAACACATATTTCCTGAACAGAGCCCCTCTAGAGCCTAGTTCATGAAGAACTTTGAGGCAGGCATGAGTTGGAAAATGGCCTGACTCTGGAGCTTGACTCTTGGGGAATGGCATTAGGGAGGCTGCTACCTTCATGTAGATATACTAACCAGTGACCAATAACAATTGTGTAAGCACTTGAATGCAAAGGACACAGATCATGACAGTAAATTAAGCAATTAATACAATAATATCTCCAAACACTAGCACAGACTTCCCCTCCACAGCAATCAGGAGAGCTAGGCACAAAGGGTAGAATCAGGTCTTGGGGTAATATGATACAGACAAGCCATGGATCAGACAACCAACCAAATTCATGATAGCCTGGACACAGTGTAGGGAGTCCTGTGGAGGAACCTGAAGTTCTGTTTCTTCCTGCCTAAGATAAGTCTTGGTCCTTAGGATCTAATGCCCCTTCTCATAGGTGAAGAAAACCAGGCTTAACACCCTCAGCCCTTTATTAATTTTTCTCGGCACAATTACATTTTATCTCTCCCACACTGACTTTGGGTAAGAGTATTACAGAAAATAGTATACACCATAATGAATATTAATGGTGGGGAGGAGAGGTAGCCCAAGAAGCAGCTTGCATTAACAAGGAAAAGTAGGGCGTAAATATCTCAAAGAAGCAATGGGGGCAAAGGGTGGTTAATTGGGCTAAACATACTAACTTGAAAATTACCTTTGATGTTACTTTCTGCATTTAAAAGAAGTGTGTGTTCATGGCACCAAAAGATGCCTCTTCAGGGAATGTTTTATAATGTTGAAGTGTGCTTCAATTCCTAGCACAAGAGTGCTTCTTATTTGTTTTTGGGGTTTTTTGTTTTGTTTTTGTTTTTTTGTTTGTTTGTTTTTTGAAGTGGGAAGAAAATAGGCATTTGGCTGGTAGTTCCACTTTCCAAATTGCTATTATTAAAAGGGAGAAGGCAGTTAAACACAGATGTAGGAGACTGTGCCTTGAGTAGAGAGCTCAGCATGGACTCTTTTGCCACACATCCCAACTCCAGCAACACTATTTTCTTTTTTTGCTGTGCAGTTCAGTCTTGTAAATGAACCTCAAAAGAATAACTTTAAAAGTATAGTTCTTACTCTATAATGTCACTGCCCTTCAAAATAGACCAGTTTTTCTTAATGTGTGAGTACTTGACAACAGAAGAAAGAAGAGTGCCTTTTCATGTTGACAATGCAAAAAAAAAAAAAAAATAATGGGTGGGGCATGGGAGACAGATGAAGAGTCAGGTCCAGGTGACCTCCTTGCATACTCAGCCAGGCCCTCAAACATAGACTCTGAGGATGAGTATTTATTTAGGGGATGAGAAATAACAAAAAGCAGCCTTCCTTTTTTGCATCCCAGGCCTTCATCAAGGACTAAACTGGCACCTGGGCTAAGAAAATTTCTAGCTGTTGGCCAATGAAAAACTGTTCACCTTTGGGGTTTTCTAACACTGCCTGGTCAGTTTCCATTCCATATTCCTACCCATGAGATTCCCATGAGTGATATCTATAAACGGAAGAGCCTGCGGGGGAAGATGGTAGGATTATCTAGGCCAAAGATGAAGACTGAAAAACCAGGAAACCTATACCACAACTCTGTCTCAGGCCCAAGACCCAAGAACTACAAGTTGGTATGTTCAAGAGTAGAAAGTGATGCTCAAGAGAACACAGAGTAAGTTCTGGCAAGTCTGCCTTTTTGTTGTATCCAGACTGAATGAATGGATGTTTCCATCACATGGCTGTGGGCACATCTTCATACATGTCTACAGACTCTCTACTGGAAACACTGTCGTGGGCACACACCTAATGGTGTTTCAGAGACTACCTGGGTAGCTCTTAACTTGTTCAAGTTGTCATACAATTAATATCACCACAATACACTGAAACCGTTTTTTTTGTTTTGTTTTGTTTTGTTTTTAATAGAGGGAGAAAAGTCAACCTACAACTGGGAGAAGATATTCTCATAGTATATGAACCTCCAATCATTTAAATAGAAAGTTTAACTTGAATGTAATAGGGAGATTAAAAGAATGACCAGTTTAGTGACTTCATGATTAACATTCACAAAGCCCATGATGATTTGAGTCCTTAATGAAGGACAAACTTAACTCTTGTTTGGCAAAAATTGACCTAATATATTAATGGAAAAAGTCATAATTCAGTTATACATGCCAACACACACACACACACACACACACACACACACACATGCATGCATACACACACACAAAGAAAAAATCCAAATAAGGAATTTTGAATAAATAAATATGACTGATGTATACTCATTGTTTTTAAAATATATAAAATATTTAAAATATATAAAATATATAGAAACCTATAGAAAAAGTGCATATTTGCCTATCAAAAGTGATGCTATCTTTCCTATAAAATGTTACTGATAAAAATATATGGATGGGGAGGAGACTCCCTACTTTACCAGAGACCTTGCAGATTGAGAGAAGTCCAGGTAGGCTGCCTGCTGCCCACCCCCATCAAACTTCCATACTATATCACTATATCAGTGTCCCACCCCAGTCCCATGCCCTTCTAGTTGTCTTGCCATGGCCTCCTTATGGGACAGAGACTCTCTACTCTACAAGACACCGAACAGACCAGGTAGGCTGCTTGCCTACTAAACTTCCCCACTCCCTCACCAGGTATACACTTATTAGGTGCCTTTCCCTAACCTCTAACTAAGGCAGTGATTCACTGCTCTATCAGAGACCACACAGACTGGGAAAAGCCCAGGCCACACAGACCAGAACACCAGAAAGGAAACAGAAACAAAGGGACAAAACACCCATCCAACAAAAACAAACTCAGAAATTAATACCTAGACCTTTTATTATCCCAAACCCAGATGCCTAGAGGACAGCATAAAAACAGTCAGGGCAATATGTCACCACCAGAACTCAGCTATCCTACTACAACAAACTCTGAATATTCAAACACAAAGGAAGTACAAGAAAAAGACCTTAAAATTGTAAAGGTGATTGAGGTCCTTAAGTAGGAAATGAATATATTCCTTAAGGAAATTTGGGAAAACACAAAGAAATAATTAAAGGAAATGACAAAATCCCTTAAAGAAAGCCAAGAAAAAACAAACAGTTGTAGGAAATAATAAAACTGTTCATGCTCTGGAAACTTTAATAGAAGCAATGAAGAAAATACAATCTGAAGGAATTCTGGGAATGAAAAATCTAGATATGTGAAAATGAACCATGGACACGAGCATCACCAACAGAATACAAGAGAAGGAATAAAGAATATCAGGCTTTGAAGACAGGATGGAAGAAATAGAAACATTAGTCAAAGAAAATGTTAAATATAAAAAGTTTGGACACAAAATATCCAGGATATCTGAAAAACTTATGAAAAGACCAAACCAAGAAAAAAAAAAAGAAATAGAAAGAGAAGATTCCCACCTCAAAGACCCAGAAAATATTTTTAAGAAAACTGTAGAAGAAAATTTTCCAAACCTAAAGGAGATACCTGTAATGGTACAAGCTTATAGAACACCAAAAAGATTGGACCTAGAAAAGGAAGTCCCCCGACCACCCCACCCACCACCACATAATATTCAATGAATATTGAGACAAAAGAAAGAAAACTAAAAGCAACAATGAAAAAAAAAAGCAGTAACACATAAAAGCAAAACTGTTAGAATTACACCCTACTTCTCAATGGTGATTCCAAAAGCTAAAGGGGCCTCAACAGATGCCCTGGAGACTGACACCATAGATTCCAGCCCAGACTACTATACCATAAAAAACTTCTAATCACCATAGAAAGAGAAAACAAGATATCCCTCTAGGACAAAAGATAATAGGGGGAAAAAACTTCAACCCAAGAACCCAAGAAGTTAAACTACACCCATGAAAACACAGGAAATAAATAATCTCATACCAGCAAAACCATGAGAAGACACACACACACACATACACACACACACACACACACACACACACACACACACACACACCACCACCACCACAACCACCACTATCACCACTACTACCACCACCACCACCACCACCACCACTACCACCCCACCAATAACAACAAAATAACAGGAAATAACAATCATGGTAATTGATATCTCTCAATATCAATGAACTCAGTCCACCAATAAAAAGACACTCTAACAGAATGGGTGTGAAAACAAGACCCATCCTATTGCATACCTCAACATCAAAAATAGACATTACCTCCTTGTTAAGGGTTGACAAAAACATTCTAAGCAAATAAACCCAAGAAGCAAGATGGTATAGCCATCCCAATTTTCTTGATAGATGCAATGTACCAAATATAGCAAGACCAAATAAACAATTTAAATAGATCTGCAATGCCTAAGGATATAGAAACAATGATTTAAAGTCTCTCAGCCAAAAAAAAACAAAAACAAAAACAAACAAACAAACAAGCAAAAAAAAAAAAAAAAAAAAAAAAACAGCTCAGAGTCAGAGTCAGATGGTTTCAATGCATAATTCTACCAGGCTTTCAAAGAAGAGCTAATACCAATACTCCTCAAATCATTCCACAAAATAGAAACAGAGGCATCATTGTTAAATTTATTTTATTAAGTCACAGTCACCCTGATTTTTCAAACCTCCCAAAGACTTAACAAAGAAGGAGAATTAAGCCAGGCTGTGGTGGCACACGCCTTTAATCACAACACTTTGGAGGCAGAGTCAGGTAGATTTCTGTGAGTTCGAGAAAAGCCTAATCTACAAAGCAAGTTCCAGGCCAGACAGAGCTATTACACAAAGAAACCCTGTCTAGAGAGAGAGAGAGAGAGAGAGAGAGAGAGAGAGAGAGAGAGAGAGAGAGAGAGAGAGAGAGAGAATTACAGACCAATTTCCCTCATGAACACTAATGCAAAAATACCCAATAAAATGCTCACAAACAGAATCCAAGAACACACCAAAAAAAAAAAATCATCCACCATGATCAGGTAGGCTTCATCCTACAGTTGCAGATATGGTTCAAAATACAAAAATCAGTCAATCCATCATATAAGCAAACTGAAAGAAAGGAAACATATGATCATCTCAGATGCTAGAAAAGCCTTCAGCAAAATCCAATACCCCTTTTATGATAAAAGTCTTGGAGAGATGGGAGATACAAAAAACATGCCTAAACAAAATAAAGGCTATATACAGCAAGCATATAGTCAAATCAAAATAAATGGAGAACAACACAAAGCATTTCCACTAAAATCAGAAACAAGTACAGTCTCTCCATATCTATTCAATAGATCACTTGAGGTCCTAACAAGAACAATAAGACAGCTGAAGGAGATCAGAGGATACAAATTGGAAAGGAATGAGTAAAAGCATCTTTATTTGCAGATAGTACACATAAGGAACCCCCAAAAATTCTACCAGGGAACTTCTAGAGCTGATAAATACCTTTAGCAAAGTGACTGGATACAAGTTCAACTTAAAACTACCAATAGCCCTCCTATATACAAAGATACAAAGAATAAATGGGCTGAGAAAGAATCCACTTTATAATAATGTAATCCACACTTTATAATAATGTAAAATATAAAAGCCACAAAAATATAAAATATCTCAAGGTAACTCTAACAAAACAAATGGAAGACCTGCATGACAAGAACTTCACATGTCTGAAGGAAATTAAAGAAGGTGTCAGAAGATTAAAAGATCTCCCGTGCTCATGTATTAGTAGAATTAACAGGATAAAAATGGTCATCTTACCAAAATCAATCTACAGATTAAACACAATCCCCATCAAAATCCCAACACAATTCTTCACAAACTTTGAAAGAGCAATACTGAACTTCATATGGAAAAAAAAGCCAGAATAGCTGAAATAATCCTGTACAATAAAAGAACTACATAAAGTATTGCCATCCCTGATTTCAACCTCTACTACAGAGCTACAGTAATGAAAATAGGTTGATATTGCTATGAAAACAGACAGGTTGATGATGGAATCAAATCAAAGACTCAGATGTAAGTTCACACACCTATGAACTTCCAGTTTCTAACGAAGAAGCCAGAATTATACAATAGAAAAAGAAAGCATCTTCAACAAATGGTGCTTTTCTAATTGGTTTTCTTTCACGTAGAATAATGCAAAGAGATCCATATATATCACCTGCACAAAACTTAAGTCCAACTGGATCAAAGACCTCAACATAAAACCAGATACATTGAACCTGATAGAATAGAAAGTGGGCAATAGCCTTGAACACAATGGCACAGGAGACAACTTCCTGAACAGAACACCAATAGCACAGACACTACAAACAACAGTAAATGCGACCTTATGAAACTTAACAGCTTCTGTAAGGGGAAAAACAAACAAAAAAAACACCAATAGAACAAAACAGCAGCCTACAAAATTGGAAAAAGATATCTACCAACTGTGCATTTGACAAAGGGCTAATTTCCAAAATATATAAGGAACTCAAGGATCTAGACATCAAAGCACCAAATAATCCAATTTTAAAATGAGGTACAAATCTAAACAGAGTTCTCAACCAGAGACTATCAAATGGCTGTAAAGCACTTTGAAGAATTGTTCAGCATCCTTAACCATCAGAGAAATACAAATTAACACAATTCTGAGACTCCATCTTACATTCTGGAAGAATGACTAAGATCAAGAACACAAGTGACAGCTTATGCTGGAGAGAATGTGGAATAAGGGAACACTCTTCCATTGCTGGTGGAAAAGCAAACTTGTATAGCCATTTTAGAAATCCATATAGCAATTTCTCAGAAAACTCTGACTCAATCTACCTCAAGCCTTAGCTGTACCAATCTTGGTTATATACACAAAAGATACTCCACCTTTCCACAAAGACACTTACTAAGCTATGTTCACAGCAGCTTTAATCTTACTAGTCAGAAACTGGAAACCACCTAGATGCCCCTCAACCAAATAATAGATAAAGCAAATGTGGTACATTTACACAATGGAGAATCACTCAGCTATTTAAAAAAAAAATCAAAAGTTTTGCAGGCAAATAGATTGTATTAGAATTTCAATTGCTGTGAAGAGAAACCATGAACATGCAACTCTTATAAAGGAAAATATTTAAAGAGGTGGCTTACAGTTTGAGAGGTTTAGTCCATTTTCATCATGATGGGGCATGGTAGAGTACAGCCAGACTTAGTGCTGGAGCTGAGAGTCCTACATCTTTATCATCGGGCAATAGGAAGTGAACTGAGATACTGGATGTGGCTAAAGCATTATGAGACCTCAAAGTTCACCTCCACAGTGACACCTTTCCTCCAACAAGGCCACACCCACTCCCATAGAGCCATTCATGTAATTTCAGATTAAAGAACAATTTTACATTTACACTTGATTACCAAGAAGTTCAGAAACAAATTTGATTTAATTCTGTATATTTGTGCCAGTATATCTCTCTCTTCTCTAACATTTGTTTTTAAATGTTCATTTTAACTACTCTCTAAAAGTTATTTACCTATGTTTCACATAACTGCTTATACTTCTGGAAAAATAAGGTAAAAAATAAATAAATAGCCAATGTGTTAAAGCCAAGTGCTCAGCAGCAAAGTGTTGATATTCCCAGTTCGGCATCATGATGTAATCAAACTTCACAACAAACCAGATAAAACTTCTCCCAAATTTCCATATAGTGCTGTTAAAATGCTATACTGCTCTTCATTGTCATGGTTACCAAAATGACAAACCCACAAGTACATTTCAGCTTTCCATCCAATTGTTGTGACTATCCTTAGCACAGAAATCCCATGAACTACAGAAGAAGCTCTACCTTTGGGACAATCAGGTGGCTACTGGAGAGTAAAGAGGGATTCCTTGTTGAGAGTCCATTGTTCTGGAATTTCTTTACTGAACATTGTCTTTCTAAAAGTAATAGGTGCTTCTAAACAGGAGGAAATGAAGACAGTATTACCTGTGGCTATGTCATTGCGCCTGTTGTTCAAAAAATATATCAAAATTTAAGCTACATATGTGAATTAAACTAATAATCAACAAAGAAAACAACATTTCTAGTTCTTTTAATTTTTGGTTGTGAGTGTAGGCTTTAATGAGCCATCTCTCCAACCCAATCTTTCTATTTACATATATAGATAAACTTTATTGGTAGAGAGACAGAAAGGAGATATCTGCACTGGACATTGTATATATTTATTTATGTACACACACATACGTACATATATGTACATATATGTTATAATGTAAAAATTGTCTCATCAATGAGTCCAAAGACGCATGAATTAAGTAAACAGGACTTTTGTTAAAATGGTGATTACTTTAATATCCAAATATATGCTTTTTAAATTTTAATATACACATATGCAGGCATGTATTTGCACATGAGCGCAGGTGCTTGCACAGGCCAGAAGAGGGTATCAGAGTCCATGGAGTTGTAATTACAGATGGGTGTGAGCCACTGGAAATGAGTGCTGAGAACTTAACTCTGATCCTTTGCAAGGGCAGCATTCCCCTTTAACCACTGAGTCTTCTCTCCAATGCCCAAAAGTGTTTTCTTCAGTACTTTATCAGGATTCTAGGCAGAAACTGTGAGACAGATGGTAATGTCTGAACACAAAATCAAGAAAACTAAAGCAAATCGGAAAAAGCTGAGTGTAGAGAATTTGTTCTATGCTTTCTCTTTATGGGATACTAATGTTTAAGACACTGGTTATCAAGTGCGGATCTAAAGAAAATTCAGCCGTCACCACTGGGAGGTAGATGTGGAGGAATTTTAACTACCTACTGGTACCCAGTGGAAAGAGGTCATCCTGAAATGCACTGACTAGGCTTCCATGACAAAGATGGAACTGGTAATAATGTCAAGCATGTTTATGTTAAGAAGTTGAACTCTAGATCAAGAATAATGGAAGGTTCCAGTGCCAAGAGAAGAGTCCCTGTAATCTGTGGTGACTGATAGAATGCTTTGTTCATTTGTTTGCTTTTTATGAAAAAATTTAGAGTACTTTTTATAATGAGGGAAATTATGTTATTTCACAGATCTATGATGGGAAAAGGATGAAAGAAATTACATCTCCTATTTTTTGCCCTAGATGCTATATTTTAGAATTCTAACTGCATTAAATGGCAGGAAACTTTAAAAGTTACTATTTTAAGAATAGTTCTTTGTGCATGGATTATATTTTTTAATTTTTTTCAAAAAGAATAGTTGAAGCTAGATAAAAATAAGTATATAAAATTATGCAGAAACTTTTGAATTTCAAGTTGCTTTTTCTGGTCGTATGTGGATAACTTACTTTCATTTTGAATTCCCTTAGTGTCTTTCACATGCATTCATAAATACTGACTGCACTGTCATACCATATTACATGACAATTAAAACTACATAGCTGTTATTAAACAGACCATCAAAGGGTCGAGATATATATATATATATGTATGTATATATATATATATATATATATATATATATATATATATATATATCATACAGATCACTACTGCTTGCTTTCATTTTATCACTTATGACAGAAATTACCATGGTCACCATAGTCAAGTACACTTCAAAATATTTTCTAAAATGGACGGTAATGCATATTTTCTTTGCCAATCACAGAGTGTAGGATATTCAAACTCCAGAAATAGCATCTTGATGTTAATGTGAAAAAAAATTCAGTTCATTTGGGTTCCTAAAGCAGCAAGCAGCAAATGGATATTTTACAGAAAATGATACAGCATATGCCAAGATGGAATAGTAATTATCATCTGCATTCATGGTTAATGGTGCTAGAATGTTATTACAGCCATCATATTGTCTAGTGTCTTATAATCAAGTTTAAATATAGTCTTGGAGAAGCAGAGCTCAGTTCTGTAATTTAGTGACAGGGCTGGTTGTGTGCATGTCATGAAAGGTTCTCTACATACCAGAGGAGAGAAACCGTCACTTATACAGAAAGGTACAATCAATGATCATGCTGCTTTCTCTGTGTTTAACACTCAGAGAAAAACAGTTTCCTTCTATTATTCCTTCTTTTAGCATTGCTATGCTCATCACATCATTTTGCTCTCCAATATTGCACTGGTTTCTGTCTCCTTAAATAAAACAGAAGATCCAAGGATGGCCAACAGAGTCTTGTACAGTGCAGCTGTTCACCACTACCCTGGCTTCATTTGTCTTTCATGCTTTCTTACTCTATTTCAGCTTCCTTGGCCTGCCCTTTCTTGAAGACTTCAACTTACTCTTTGGTAAGCTTTTCACCTAGATTTCTGCATAATTCACTCCTTCAGTTCATTTTTTATTCTTTAATTATTTTATGATATATAGAATGAAATATATATATATATATATATATATATATATATATATATATATTGATCGTATCCTTCATTAGTCTCTTATTTCCTTCCCCTCACCAGCAAACTCCTTCTTCCCAATAAGTCCCCGTCCTATATTTCAAGTCTTTTTACTTTGTTTCTAAGCAACTTCATTTAATTAGAGTTGTCTCTATGAATGTGGGTAGGGAACTATTTACTTGATCAAGAGCAATTTACCAGTGGTTACCATTGAGAAATAAGACTGCTGCCCCCAGCAACCCTTAACCTACTGTGGCTCTTTGGGAAGGGTTTGGACCCTATGAGTCAGCCCCACTGTTCCTGCCTCCAGGATGGAGTGTCCATGGATACAGTCTAGTGTTATGTCTTGAGCAGGTAGCCACTGCTGCTATGAGTTCATGAGTACAACAATTATCCCATATGCAGAAGCACTGCTTCCCATCCTCCAGCTCTAGCATGCTTCCACCTTCTCTTCTAAGATGTCCCCTGATTCTTGGGAGGTGTGTTATAGACTAATAGTCCTTATTTATGTCTAACTAGTGTCCAAATGGCCACCCACTCTTTGTTTTATCAAACCCTATCTAACACATATTTTCTTTCCTGCCACATTTTTTCTGTCCCCCTTTGCCCCCCGAAAGGAACATATTTTGCTTCCCCTTTTATGTTTCTTTCTAGTTGTCTGAATAAACCTGCATTCACTGGACCCCTTTTAACGTCACATCATTGCATACCCTACACTAGCACATTATCAACATCAAAATGACCTGAGGTTGAAAATAATTTTAAAATCATTATTTAGTTTTCTCACTTACAGACATATGAATATGACAAATCTAAATTTAGTAACTAATTTTTAATTACATTCTATGCTCCCCAAAATACCAGCATTTCTCTAAATTTCTCCTAAAAACAAAAGAAAGAAAAGAAAGAAAGAAAGAAAGAAAGAAAGAAAGAAAGAAAGAAGAAAGAAAAAAGAAAAACAAAGGCATTTAACAAAATTTAAATTTGGAATTTGTGTTGTGCTCTATGACAAAACTTAACATTTCACTATTGCTCTAAATGGTCCTATCTTATAAGTATGTGTTTCCTGGATGGCTGTAACAATATGCCACAAGCCAAGTGGCTTAAAAAGATAAAAAAATATATTACAATTTTGGATATTAAAATCCTAAGATTAAGATGACAGGAGGACTGTGTTCTTTGAAAATACATGGTGTGTGTGTGGGGGGGGATCTTCCTAGTTTCTGGAGGCACGTGGGTAACAACAAATGTGTTAGTCTACTCTTTACTTAGTTGTTAGTAATGGACTCTGTTTGTGTATCTCTGTGTACTTTGAAGATACCTATCAGAGTGATTGACAAGACTTCCCTATTTCAACATGGTCTCATCTTGACTGGCAGTATAGTCCATTATCCATTACTAATAAAATCATATTCTGAAATACTAAGGATTATCTTGTTGGGGAACAACATCTAATTTCAAATATAAGGCCTTTCCTAAGGAAAACAAAAGCTATAATGCCCCATATTTGGACATACATGAAGTATATGCTGGGAATATTGATGTGTAGTGATCAAGAGTACCGACCTTAGTTAGCAGGAACATTTCACTGACGCTTAAAGGAAAAGTTGCCTAAAAGAGTAGAAATGATGCTATAAAATTAATGGTACAGGAAAAGAAATGGTTTCCCTTTGGCAGAATTTGAACAATAAGTATTGGAAGGATAAGTAATTATTTTTAAATCACCATTTAGATACCACAATAACATATTCTGCAGCCTTGAACCAAGAGCAAATGCTAATACTAGTGAACAAAAGTTTAAGGAGAAACCTTATGTGTAGAAAACTAATTTTTCTCCCATAATTTGTTCACTAATTGCTCAGTTTTTAATGTAACTCCTCCTTCCCAGGAAAAGGGTATCATAATTGAAGTGAACTGAAATTGGTGACTCATTCTTAACAGTTCAAGCCTGGAAAGAGAAAAGATAGAAAACCAGTATCAGTGAAACCTGGAAGACACTGGCTGCCATCAAATCTGTCATGATAAACACCAGTTTGAGAAGCCCAGTTGACATCATCCCCTCCGTGATGAGGACCTACAAAAGGCCCTCCACCTCTCTGGTAGCCTCTCAGGATTCCACAGCATCACCAAGTCATAAGAAAACCCAAAATAAGGGATAGTCCATAAAACTGACCTGTACTTTACCGAAGCACCAAGACCTTTTATAACTGAAGAACTATTACATATTGGAAACTAAGAAAACAGAAAAACAAATTACATTTAAGACCTTGGATTCAGTCCTGGAAAAAAAGGAAAATTGAAATAAAGCCCAGAGATTGTACAAAGGCTAATTTCTTAATTCTGTTGGTACATAAAATGTGGGCTTCAGAGAAATAAGAGTAAGGAAGACACAGGAACCCTGTGTTAGTTTTGTGACACTTTTATAAATTTAAAATTGTTTCAGAAATAAATGTTTCCCAAAGTAAAATAAGCCAGTAAATGCATTCCTATTCAGAAACCACAACCTCCCAGACTGGTAGGAAATACCAAAATAAATAAATAAATAAAAGAGTAAACAATGTCCATTACTTTGTTTTCAAGTTTTCATTGTTTGGGACATGGAAGCTGGAAGCTGCTAGATGATGTAGCAGAAGTGGGAGTTTGTGGGCAGGCCTTTCCTGCCTGACACCTGCTCCCAATCCCATCACCTGTCAGATTTACCTAACCCTAACTGGCTGGTAAACAAACAGTGTCCCTGGCTGAAGGCAAGATCTGATGGGACAGAGAATTAAAAAAAAAAAAAAACAAGTGTGTACCAATAAATTAACTAATAATGACAAATAACAAGCTCATTAGGGAAATGGCTGATCTGTTGTCCATGAGGTGGCAGTTTGTCATTGGTAAGCAATAAGTGATCCAGAATTTATCAGGCAGATCCTATGAGTAAGAGGGCCATAGAAAGAATAAGTATCTATATAACCCAAAGCCACTGGACAACTACAAATACCTTCAAAGAGAACCTGAAACATGGCAAAAGTAACAGTTGAGAAGCCCAGTCAGATACAGGTTTAAATGCTGAGCGATCAGAGATAAAACTTCCCAGCCCAAAAGAGACTGAGATCCTGTCTCTTCCTGCCCAGCCATCTCACTTCCTGTCTTCCTGTACTGAACTCCAGACCTCTATAGTTAGCTAGTGGCTAGCTCCACTCCCTGATCTTCAGGCAAGTTTTACTTATTAGAGTACAAACAAGATATCACCACAAAAGCCCTCGCTGGCTTGTACAAGGCTCTGAGCATATGATCTTTTATATCTACTTTAGGAAGGAAATCTGTATTGAAATTAATTCAGAAGATCAAGGAGAAGATTTCTGGCCAAGAAGGATAGGATGTGATGGAATAAGAGGTGTTATGAGCAGTCCTTCACCTTTTTGGTCACTATGTAATGTGTAGATAAACCTCACAGTGCTTTGGTCACTATGATTAAATAAGCTAGATTCCCTTTCATCATTTAACAGATATGAAACTTTTGTTATGGCATGACACTACATGAAAGTCTAAATATTTCAAATAACATTTCATGATTCAGTTGATTTTCTCTCTACTTTGTCTTCATACATTAAAAAAACATGTAATGGTATCCCATGCTACAGTCTATGTAAAATAATGGCAAATCATATTTTTGTACTCAGACATTATCATTTATTAAGCAATATCGAAGTGTTATGTTCAAAACTTATGGTAGATATTATTTTATAAGGACAAATCATGATATTAAAATAGAAATGTCATTTTACATTAATTATGTCTATACTAATAATTTCTATTTCATACTTGGTCTCCACTTTAAAAGGATTTTCTCTGCTGCAATTTTCTATCTGACTAGACGGTTTCCCAGTTGCTTAATATTCCATCTTTAATGCATCTCAACCAATTATAGCAGGAAAAAATTCTTTTTTATCTCATCTCAAAATTTTGCATGACTGAAAGAAATATTGACACAAATTAAGTTTTAACTTAACTTGACAACAAAAAGTGTAGAGCAAAAACATACATTCTCCATACTAGAAGACTTTATTTGACATGGAAAAGTTGATTTTAGTTTAATGTTCGTCCAAATGTTAAAGTCTTTCAACTTGGGCAAAATATTAAGGTGAAAGACAAAGGTGGTATTGTTTCATTAACCCATTTTTTTTTTACAATATTTCAGATGTAAAATATATGTTCAATAATTTTCATAAGTGCATGAATATCAGAGAGTAGATAACAACTGAAACCACTTTGCTTATTAAATTCGATCATTTAAAAGAAGGGTGCAGCATGGCATGGCAGGTGTTTCCTCTTTATTAATAATTGTGAAGCGCCAGACATGTAATAAAACAAAAAGATGAAATATACCAATTGTGTGCCACCATTACTTCACATTGTAAATAGCATTAAGTAAATGTGGCTATCATCACTTATCAGATGTGTAAGAAATAAATCCCAATTTGCTGAATTGTTTTAGTGCCAATTTAAAGTCCAAGTCTTCAGAAGAGTAATGATCTAATCCTAGTCACTATCCCCCTTTCCCAGGCCCTCCCCTTGCTTTATAGGACAGAGGTCGGGGTGGGAGCTACTTAATTCTCTGTTGTCTTTGATTCCTTCTTCTTCTTCTTCTTCTTCTTCTTCTTCTTCTTCTTCTTCTTCTTCTTCTTCTTCTTCTTCTTCTTCTTCTTCTTCTTCTTCTTCTCCTCTTCCTCCTCCTCCTCCTTCTTCTCCTTCTCCTTCTCCTTCTCCTTCTCCTTCTCCTTCTCCTCCTTCTTCTCCTCGTCCTCGTCCTCGTCCTCGTCCTCGTCCTCCTCCTCCTCCTCCTCCTCCTCCTCCTCCTCCTCCTCCTCCTCCTCCTTCTTCTTCTTCTTCTTCTTTGCCATTTCTTCCATTTTAAGACAGTCTCACTCCACATCTTCATGATTATAGCAATACTCCTGCTTCTTTTCTTGGTGATATCTCCTCATGTGCATCATTTTCAAACAACTATTTTCAGAGAAAATCAGGAATGCTCCCTTGTGCTTAGCAAAGACATCTTCAAATCCAAATAGTTTTATCCTGAATTCTCAGCCCTGGATAATAGAAACCATACCCACTCTCCCATGGCCCTAGACTTGCATTATTTTCTGACTGTGTGTACAACCCTTTCCACTAAACCCATTGTGAGATAGTCTTGGGACTCACTACAGACGTGAAGACTGAGAGTCTTCATGTCTTAAGATCCTACAAACCAATATCCGAGTTTGTCCTCTCTTGATTACTCTTTCTCCCATTTTACTCTCTTCACTAAGACCACCTTTTCTAGCTTATTGGGTACCAGAGAGTTTGAGTACAGTTGAGAAGAAACTAGACTCCCTACCCTGAAATTCACCATGTTTAAGTGTCCACTCATGGTTAGTTATTTTTATCTGGTTTTTAATTTCTGTGATGTTGATGACTAAACCTAGGGCTTTGCACATTCTCGGCACTTACTCCATCTCTTTTAATGTAGGGATAGAATCTCAGAAAGTTTTCTAAGCTGTCCCCTCTGCCACAGCTTCCCAGCAATGATGGGCAGTACTCCTTTGAGCTGTGAAACAAAACAAACCTTTCCTTTCTTACATTACTTTGTCAAGTATTTGGTCACAGTGACCAGAAACTTAACAACCACCACTACTCCACTTCAGTACTAAAACCCTTTACCTCCCCCAGGAAAAGACAGTTGACTCAAGAGCATTCCACTTTAATACCCAAGACACCAAACACTGCATTGTCCAATTAGGATTATTTACTTCTTTTCAAGACTCAGTAATTACTCTACATTAACTAATTTTTTTGAAGGAGAAATTTAATTGAACTTTGCATTCTTCTGAATGGATATTTACAGACCACCATCTTTATGATCTAATGTCATCTTTGTCCTACATACAAAAATCATTGAAATAATTCTTTGTATATAATAGGTATCAAACAAGTGTTTAATGCCTTGAGATAGAGACTTTTGGGGTAAGGTAGTTAGGCTTTTCTAGAATTGGATATTCTTTGTCTTAGATAGGTTTGGCACTACCTAAAATCTGACACAAGGGCTGGGGATTAACGCAGTGGCAGAATGCTTGCCCATTATGTACAATTCCATAGATTAGATCTTTGACCTTACCAACGAACAACACACACACACACACACACACACACACACACACACACACACACACCTTCCTTCAGTAAACAATACCAGTAGTTTATAGTAGAATTAGCTTTTGATTAAGTCAGAAGTTCTAAGGAAGAGCAATATGTGACAGGTGTTAAGATGAGAGAAAATTAAATTAATGTTTATTAAGTGCTGATTCTATCAACGACTATTGTAATAAATGAACACTAGTATTAAAAGAAAAGAAAAACCAGTGTAGAAATTAAACTCAAAAAAGGGGATGGGGAGAAGCAAGACAGACTTTAAATAAGGCCTACTTGGTTTATAGACTCAATCTTGAGACTGAGGACATATTTCTTTCCTTTTACCTTTCCTTTTGTTTCAGATGTTTCCAAGTTCTCAATAACTTTTCACTCTAGTCCAGTGTGACCTCTAGTTGCTCTTGTGACTTCCTCCTTCTCTAAAGGAAGAAGACATTTCTAGCCTTCATTCCCCACTGCTCAGGTTTACCCTTAAACTCTGGGCCTATGGATGAGTACTTTCAGCTGGGAATAGGACAGGTTAAAAACCAATATAAGTCAAATCAGAGAAAGAATTTGCCAGAGGAAAACCAAGCTGCTGACTCCCCAACATATGGGCACTGATGCCAATCAGGGAGATATGAGGTGTCTTTCACCACCAAATTCCTGCAATAGAAAATTTTTTCTCTTTATTAAATGCAACTGATTCTAATTCAAACTGATTTATTTTATGCTTTGATGGAAGGTCTTTCCAGCTGTCTTGTGGTTCACTCTGTAGAACAGGATAGACTCACACTCATAGATAAATATATACCATATTTATCATATTTATCTACTGGTAGATGC
This sequence comes from Cricetiscus sungorus, assembly GCA_030556225.1. Classification (NCBI taxonomy): domain Eukaryota; kingdom Metazoa; phylum Chordata; class Mammalia; order Rodentia; family Cricetidae; genus Cricetiscus; species Cricetiscus sungorus. Next base: position 20,631,905 of record JANBXA010000600.1, on the reverse strand, counting down.
ACATTAGTGTTGTTTTCATCTTTTGGCTGTTGTGATTACTGCTACTATAAAATTGGTATATAATTAATTATTGATTTGAAAACTTTTGCAAGTGCAAAAATCTATAATTCTATATTTAATCACACAATTCTATATTTAATCTTTTGAGGAAAATTGTTTTCCAAAGCAACTAAATCATTTTAAATTCCCACCAGCAACACTCATGGCCTGTAATTTTTCTATACTCTTTCCAACACTTGTTTTGTAGTTTGCTCATGATACCTATTTCAATTGATGCAAATCAATTTTACATTTTGAATTTGAATTGCATTCGCTGGAAGTGAAATTGAACATCTCTCCATGTGCTTGCTTTCTGGCATCTATATATCATCTTTCAAATATACCTTAACACAGTTTTCACTTAAGAAATTTCTCTCAAGATTGTCCATTGTATGCAGAGATTGCGTACAAAATCCATGAGCTCAATGGCTTGCTCTCTCTGAAGTTTTCACACATCCTGTCCCTCAGCCAATGCCTACATAGCTGAAGTTCATTCTCTTTCAGTCTGAAGATTCAGTCCAAGAGAGGAAATAAGCATTTATAACTTACAACAGCTGCTTCTTTTATGAACAGCTCCCAAACAGAAAACTCCAGTATGGCTGCTATAAAAATGATAAGCATCCTTCCAGGTACTGCCTCAATTTTGTACGTTTTGTCACTAAATAAAAGCTCTTCCAAGGTTACTATTTATTTAGGTAACTTTTTTCCATATGAAGTTCCTGCTTCCACAAATATGCTTTTAGATGTTTTTCCTAAACACTAAAAAGATTTAAAGCCTGTGTAATGAATCATTTGAATTCAGGCTTTTCCTAGCTTCAGGTAGGCTTTGCTCTGGAAGAAGAACTATATATATGATTATTATACTTCAGAAAGCTGTTAGTTCTTTGTATTTTGTCATGACAGCCATCAGCTGATGTAGTGTGTGTGTGTGTGTGTGTGTGTGTGTGTGTGAATGATCGACAGGCTAGGTCTAAATCATCTTTTGGTAACTGAGATCATCTTTATATAATGAGATGAACATATTTTTAAGGAAAGAAAGTGAGCCTGAGTCTGGCTGTGGAGATATCAGTTTACAAGGAGTCTTTGATCCTATCAGAGAACAAAGCACTCTGGTGCATCACAGAAAGGCTTCCTCTGGCTTTGAAGGCCACGGCCACAAAGAAGGCTCATTTACAATCCTTACAATTGCCCAAGATTCTGCTCCTCAGCAAGTGGCAAAAGGACTTCATTTCAGCCACCTGGAAATTAACAGCTTTATAGCATGGTCTGATGTCTTCTACCCAATTCCCATGAAAAAAGTTACTATTATTGGCGCCACAGTGAAGAAGGTCATTGTGAGGGTAATTACAAATGCAGTCACAGAAGACAAAGTGGTAAGATGGAAACAAGGTAATAAAATAAGAGTGTGCTTGATGTGCTCATGACTATTTCTTAATGATTGGAGCTATTTTTAAACCACCTTTCATTTTTCAGCTTACTGCTTAGCTGAAGTTATGGCCTTAAGAATTAAAGATGAGACCACCTTCCATGGGATACTGCACGAGGAAGAATGTCTTCCACCTTTGTCTGGAGAATAAAAGAGTTCAAGTGAAGCATAGAGGAGACAATTGACAGCCCCCTCTTAATTAAGAGGAGACGAATCTAAAGGGCCTTCCAGTAGCTGTAAAATCCCCTGGAACTGCCCAGTCTCCACTGGGGTTATGAAAACCATTCCCTACCAGCATTTGTGCTTGTAGAGACTCAGCTTCAAATGTGTGGCTTAAAGGCTCTCCTAACCAGGAGGTATCCACACAGATACAGCGATCACCCCTTTCAAGTATGTCTAAATATCTATGATTGAAGATCATAAATGCAGACAAGAATGGTGACACATGCCTTTATTTCCACAAACTGGAGGCAGAGGTAAGTGTATCTCTATGAGTTCAAGGCCAACCTGTTCTATACACTGAGTTGCAGCCAGGGCTACATAGTGAGGACCCAAAGAGAGAGGCATGGGTTTCACTGGGAAGCGGAAACAAGAGAGATCTCCTGGGTAAACTGGGGGTGGGTGAAAATAGGTGGGGATGAAACCTTGAAGGAGTGGGTTGGGAGGGCTGGCAAAGGAGAAGGTTTGGGGGTAGGATGCAGTGGAGAGTAACTAAAGAAATGTCTTGATGTGGGAGGGGCATTTGAGGGTTAGAGAGAAACCTGGTGCCAGGGAATGTCCCAGGAATCTACAAGGATGACCCCAGATAAGAATCCTAGCAATAGTGGAGAGGGACCTTGAACTGATCAGCTATTGTAATCAGATTGGTGACTTCCCTAATTACCATAAGAGAACCTTTATCCAGAAGCTGATGGAAGCTGATGCAGAGAGATATCAACAGCTGAGCACTGTGAGGAGTTCTGGGAGTCTTGCTAAAGAGAGGAGGGGTTGTACAAGCCAGGGGACATCAAGGTCATAACAGGGGAACCCACAGAGACAACTGATAGTCTAGACCAACACAGGCTCTAGACCAACAGTTAGGGAGAGTGAATGGGACTGATTTAGGCATTCTGCATGTGGGTGACAATTGTGTTAGCTTGGTCTGTTTGTAAGGCTCCTAACAGTGAAATCAAGACCTGTTCCTGGTGTTTAGCCGACTTTGGGGAACCTGTTTCCCATGCTAGATTACCTTACCCAGCCTTGATGAACAGAGAGAACCTAGGTCCTGCCTCAACTTGATGTGTCAAGCTTTGTTCAAGCCCAGGGGAGTCCTGCCCCTTTCTTAATATAGCTGATAGAAAGGAGAATAGATAGGAGGGGAGATGTGGGAGGAGAAGAGGAAGGGGAAACTATGACAAGTATATAAATAAATGAAAAATAATATTAATTAAATAGAAATTTTAAAAAATATCATAAATGTTTAAATCAATGGATATTAAATTTTTACCATTACTAATTCAGAAATTCTCAGTGCAAAAGTATGTTAAAAATAAAGTATGCCACTGTCTTCTGGTTCCCTGAAGCTTGGGGACAGGGGAACCTGTCCTGGTGGAACAGCCTATCCAGAGTCTGCCAGCATCCTAGTCCCTCCTCCACCAATGGAAGGAGGTAAGCATAGGCCTATTTCTAGCCTGCATTCCAGTGTACTGCTCTAAGCCTCCGGAGGCCTGGGGACTGTGTATGGGGAGAACCTGTCCCAGTGGACTAGCCCATCAAGAATCTGTAAACATCCTAGACCTGCCTCCAACCACTGGAAGAAGACAGCCATCAGAGTATTGGACCTGCTTGCACCCACCAGAAGAGAACATTGGTCCTGTACCCACCCACAGTTGGAGAGCCCCCACTGGAACACACTGGAAGAAGTGATGGGTAGACAACAGTATAAGAACACAGCCAACAACAGAACGATCGGTATGACACCAGAGCTTAGGAACTCTATACCACCAAGACCTGAACATCCCAACACAGATGAAGCAGAAGAGAATGACAATAAAATCAACTGAATGACAATGAGAGAGACCCTCAAAGAGGTAATGAGAAAAATCCCTTAAAAAAAAGAGAAGAAAAAACAAACAAAAAATTAAAGAAATGGAAGAAAACACAAACAAAAATTACAAGAAACTAGATGAAGTCTCAATTATGAACATCAATGCTCCAAATACAAAGGCATCCACATTCCTAAAGAAACATTACTAAAACTCAAAGCTCACATAAAAGCTCACACACTGATAATGAGAGACTTTAACACCCCACTCCCTATACCAGACAGGACCAGCAGACAGAAAGTTAACAAAGAAACAAAAGAACTAAACAGAAGTTTGACCCAATTGGGTTTAACAGACATCTATAGGACATTTCATCCAAACACAAAAGAATATACCTTCTTTTCAGCTCTACATGGAACCTTCTCTAAAATCGACCACATACGCAGCAACATAGCAAAACTCAACAGGTACAATAAATAAATAAATAAATAAATAAATAAATAAATAAATAAATAAAATGGAATAACCCCCTGTAGCTTATCAAATGACCATGCTTTAAAGTTAGAATTCTACAACAAAACAAATTGCAGAAAACTTACAAACTCATGGAAACTGAACAATGTGTGCTTGCACCATTCCTTGGTCAAGGAAGAAATAAAGAAGAAATTAAAGACTTCCTAGAATTTAATGAGAATGAAGCCATAACATATCCAAACTTATGGGACACTTTGAAAATGGTACTAAGAGGAAAGTTCATAGCCCTGAGTGTCCACATGAAGAAAACAGAGAATAGTCACATTAGAGAATTAACAATACAACTAAAAGCTCAAGAACAAAAAGAAGCAAACTCACTCCAAAGCAGTTTATGCCAGGAAATAATCAAATTGAGGCCTGAAATCAATAAAGTAGAAACTAGAAAAAAATACAAAGATTGGATGTAAAATAAAAGTTTGAGAAAATGAAAAGGATAGACAAACCTTTATCCAAACTAACCAAAAGGCAGAGAGAGAACATGGAAATTAACAAAATCAGAAATGAAAAGGGGGAAATAACAACAGACATTGAAGAAATCCAGAGAATCTTTAGATCACACTTTGGAAATATGTAGTCCACAAAATTCTAACATTTAAAGGAAAGACAAACTTCTAGATACACATTACTTACCAAAGCTAAATCAAGAACAGGTACACAATTTGAATATACCTATATCCCCTAATGAAATAGAAGCAGTCATCAAAAGTCTCCCAACCAAAAAAAGCCCAGGGCCAGATGGTTTCAGTGCAGAATTCTACCAAGAAATTCACAGAACAGCTAGTACCAATACTCCTCAAAGTGTTCCACTAGAAGCAGAAGGGTCATTGCCAAACTTTTTTTATGAGACTACAATTACCTTAGTATCCGAAGCACACAAAGACACAAATAAGGAAGAGAACTATAGACCATTATTCCTCATGAACATTGATGCAAAAATGCTCAATAAAATACCGGTAAATTGGATCCAAAAACACATCAGAGAACTCATCCATCATGACCAAGTATTCTTCAGCCCGGTGATGCAGGGATAGTTCAACATGTGAAAATCCATCAATGTAATCCACAACATAAACAAATTGAAAAAGAAAAAGCATATGATCATTTACTAACCTTTGACAAAATCCAACACCAGTTCATGACTAAGGTGTTGGAGAGATCAAGGATAATAGGAATATACCTATACATACTAAACACAATATATAGCAAACCAATAGCCAACAGCGAACTAAATGGACGGAAACGCAATACAATTACTCTAAAATCAGGAATAAGGCAAGGATGTACACTTTCTCCATATTTCTTCAGTAGTGTACTTGAAGTACTAGCTAGAGCAATAAGACAACAAAAGGAGATCAAGGGGATAAAAACTGGAAAGGATGAAGTCAAACTTTCAACAGTTGCAGATGATATGATAGTTTATATAAGTGCCCCCCCCCCCGAAAACCTAGCTGGGCACTTCTATAGCTGATAAACACCTTCAGCAAGTGGCAGGACACAAGATTCTCAAAAAAAAAAAATCAGTAGCCCTACTATACACAGACAGTAAAGGGGTTGAAAAAGAAATCAGAGAAACATCACCTTTTACAATAGCCACAAACAACATAAAATAGCTTGAAGTACTGCTTACCAAACAAGTGAAAGACCTATATGAGAACTTTAAGTTCTTAAAGAAATTAAAGAAGATACCAGAAAATGGAAAGATCTCCCATGTGCTTGGATAGGTAGGATCAACACAGTAAAAATGGCAAAATCCCAGCACAGTTCTTCACAGACCTTAAAGAACAATACTCAATATTTTATGGAAAAACAAAAGACCCAGGAGAGCTAAAACAACCCTGCACAATAAAGAAACTTCTGAAGGCATCATCATTCCTGACTTCAAGCTCTAAACAGCTTGGCATTGGAGTAAATATAGACAAGAAGACCAATGGAATCAAATTGAAAACCCTGATATCAACCCACACACCTATGAACACCTGATTTTTGACAAAGAAGCTAAAATTATACAATGGAAAGAAGAAAACATCTTCAACAATTGGTGCTGACATAACTGGATACTAACATGTAGAAGACTGCAGATAGATCTATGTCTATCACTATGCACAAAACTTAAGTCCAAATGGATCAAAGACCTCAACATAAATCCAACCACATTAAACCTCTTAGAAGAGTGTGAGGTACCCCTGAATGAACTGGTATAGGAGACTGCTTCCTGAACATAACACCAGTAGCACAGACACTGAGATCAACAATTAATAAGTGGGTCCTCCTGAAACTGAGAAGCTTCTGTAAGGCAAAAGGCATAGTCACCAAGACAAAATGATGGCCCACAGAATGGAAAAATATCTTCGCTAACCCCACATCTGACAGAGGGATGATCTCCAAAATATACAAAGAACTCCAAAAGCTGATCACCCAAACACCAAATAACCCTATTAAAAAAGTGGGTATAGGACTGTCCAGAGAATTCTCAATAGAGGAATCCAAAATGGCTGAAAGACACTTAAGAAAGTGCTCAACATCCTTAGCCATCAGGGAAATGAAAATCAAAACAGCTCTGAGATACCGTCTTACTCCTGTCAGAATGGTTAAAAATCAAAAACACCAAAGAGTTTATGCTGGAGTGGATGTGAAGACAGGGGAACTCTCCTCCACAGCTGGTGGGAGTGCAAACATTTACAGCCATTTTGGAAATCAGTATGGCAGTTCCTCAGGAAAATGGGAATCAGTCTACCACAAGAACCAGCAGTTCCACTTTTAGGCATATACCCAATAGATGCACATCCGTGCAACAAAGACCTCTGTTCAACTATGTCCATAGCAGCATTATTTGTAATAACTAGAACCTGGAAACAACCTAGATGCCCATCAACTGAGGGATGAATAAAGAAAATGTGGTACATTTAACATAATTGAGTACTGCTCAGAAGAAATTCTCAGGAAAATGGATAGAACTAGAAGAAACCATCCTGAGTGAGGTAACCCAGTCACAAAAAGACAAACATGGTATGTACTTACTCATATATGGATTTTAGAGATAGAGCAAAGAATTACTGGCCTACAATCCACACCTCCAGATGATGGGAGATGTTATTCTGTAAATATGTTTCTCATACTGGTTAATTAATAAAGCACCATTGGGCCAATGAGAAAGCAAGATAGGTGGGGCTAGGAGACAAGGAGGAAAGAGGAAGTGGTAAGGAGGAGTCAAGATGTTGACCCGGGAGGAAGGAAGATACCGGCCGTGGCTCCCTGATAAGATGACCACGTGGAAGTACTTAGATAAGTAGAAATGGGTTAATAATTAAGACAGAGCTAGCCCATAAACAATAATGGTAACTGGCCAACAGGATTGTACCAAATACAGAGTCTCAGAGTGTTATTTGGGGCCAGCGCGCCAGACCAGCAGCGGTGGGCGGGCTGGCAGAAAATATACATGCTACATCCAGAAAAGCTAGGAAATAAGGAGGACCCTAAGAGAGACATGCATGAGAAGGGGAAACGGACAAGATCTCCTGAGCAAATTGAGCATGGCAGGAGATGAGAGGGAATTAGTAGAAATATAAGGGGAGAATAAGGGAGAGGAGGAGATGAGGGAGGAGGAAGATTTAGCAGGGGAAGAATAGAGTAGATCAAAAAAAAAAAAAAAAAAAGAGAGATACCATAATAGAGGGAACCATTATAGGTTTAAAGTGAAATCTGGCACTAGAGATTCAGAGATCTACAAAGATGACCCCAAGTAACAATCTAAGCAATAGTGGAGAGGCTACCTTAAATGCCCTTCCCCAATAATGAGATTCATGACTACCTTAAGGATATGCCATCCTAGAGCCTTTATCCAGTAGCTGACAGAAGCAGAAGCAGACACCCACAACTAAACTCTGAGCCAACTCCTGGAATCCAATGCAGAGAGGGAGGAGTGATGAGCAAAGGGGTCAAGACCAGGCTAAGGAAACCCATAGAGACAGCTGACCTGAACAAGGGGGAACTCATGGATCCCAGTCTGATAGGTGTTATTTAGGAGGCCTGGGCAATCTATGGGGCCTCTGGTAGTAGATCAGTATTTATCCCTAGTAAAGGAATGGACTTTGGCAACCCATTCCATAGATGGATACTCTATCAGCCTAGATATGAGGTGGGGGAGGGGTCGGCCTTGCTCCCTGTCCCATTGAAGGCATCATCCTCCCTGGGGAGCAGAAAGGGGATAGGATAGGGGTGAGGGGGCAGAGGAGGAGGGTAGGGAGAGGTAAGTGGGATTGACATGTAAGACAAGCTTGTTTCTTCAAATTTAAATTTAAAAAAATTAAAGTTTGCCTAGACCATCTGTGAAATCACCACAGGAAGGTTATAGAGTTAATATGAAAAGTCCCTGGCAAAGCACTTGGCATACATGAATTGTTTCCATTACCCAAAATGCTAGAATTGTTTTCAGAACTATTAATGAGTCACTCACAAAGTCAGACTCAGCCCCTCAATTAACCCAGTCTTAATCAATCACATTATTCATCAAACTTGGCTCTAAATGCCTGCTTTACTAAATTGACTACTTTCTTAATGTATGAAGATTTCTTATTACTGACTCGTTGGAAATATACTTGTGAATGCTTCTGGCAAATTCCAGAAGAATAGCTCAGAAACAATTGCTCTTAAAGGGGGCACCTTTGAAAGAATAAACATATTTCCTTGAGCAGGATTATTTTGAAAGTTACTGATGGAACCCATAGAGATAGCTGACCTGAACAAGGGGGAGCTAATGGACCTCCATACTGATAGCTTGGAAACCAGCATTGGACCAACTCAGACCCCCTGAACATGGGTCTCAGTTAGAAGGCCTGAGCAGTCTGAAGGACCTCAGACAGTGGAACTAGGATGTATTCCTGGTGCACAAAAGGATTTTGGGAGCACATTCCCCATGGAGGGATACTTCCTTAACCCAGAGACAGGAGGGAGGGCCTAGGCCCTACTCCAAATGACTTAACAGATTTTGTTGATCCCTCCTGGAAGGTGGGGGGGTGGGAGGGAGGGAGGGAGGGAGAGAAGGAGAGGAAACTGGGATTAATATGTAAAATAAGAAAAATAGATAATGAAAGGAAGAAAGAAAGAGAGAGAGAAAGAAAGAAAGAACGAAAGAAAGTAAGTCACTGGTAGGTTTTTCCTACTCTGATAATACATTTCTCCACCACTGCAGTAAGCCAGGTCAAACTGAATTAAAAAGAAAAGATTTATTGAGCAAAGCAATCCCAGGTGACTCTTCTAGCACCCAGGGGTGAAGCAGGGTAAGAGAGCAGGAGAAATCACATGGCCATTCTAGACTGATGGGTTTGGGGGAGGTGTGCCTTATACACCCTGTTGCTCAGTCTAAAGCTTCTGGCAGAGCCTGGACTTTTGGCAGTCTTTCTGAAAGGAGGAGGTCTAGAGAGGCAGAGGTGAGGCTGGACCAGAGTTCCCAGCCAGTTACTTCATCCTTGGGATTTACTTTTTCTAAAGAACATAGATAATACCAAGGACTTCCTTGATGATACTAAGGATTTGCTGGGCATTCTTTGGTTTTAGCCCACTTCATTTTAAACACACCAATAATAAAAGATAGCAAGAAGCTTGTCAAGGAAAACATATTTGCCTTTTCTCAAATATATTTGAGATACTATAATGATATCATTAATTTTAGAATACACATAAGTTATTAATAATACTAATGAGCATTTTTCATGATAGTCAACTGATTTAGCAATGTACTATACACTAACTTCTGTAATTCAAACAGCAATATATTATTTATCTATAATTATTATTCCTGAGCTACACATGGGGAAAGGGTAATGTCTTATAATTTAACAGAAAAAAAATCACTTTTCAATGTAAGTCAACTATTCAAATGTGAATAGAAGGTCTCCAGAACCTTTTAAATATTTTAAATAATTTACAATGAAGCATTCATGTGGACAGAAATAAAGATAGGTAGGTTCTCTCTCTCTCTCTCTTTCTCTCTGCGTGTGTGTGTGTGTGTGTGTGTGTGTGTGTGTGTGTGTGTTTTTTATGTGTTTACACCTGATTGTGGGAAATAGAGATGGATAGATGGATATTCGGTATATTCCTCAATTGCTGAAAGTCTTAGACAGTATCCCCCACTGAACCTGGAACTCAACCAGCCCAGAGCTCCCCCTGTCTCTGCCTCCCCAACACTGAGATTACAAACAGGAACCACCACCCCTGTTCTATGATATGGGTGGGTGCTGAGATTCTTAATTCAGGTTTTCCTGCTTATGTGGGAAGCACCTTATAAACTGAGTGGTATATTCCGCCCCTTAATCTTTATTCTTCATGCCATTGTTATAGTCTTCTTGATGAGTTTGACCTTAATAAATAGGCACTTTTGTACTTCTTGAGTTTGGTATATAAGCCAGTTTGGTATATAAGTCAATGATTATACGAATTACTAATTTAAAAGATAAGCCCATTATATATAAATTTTCTTTAGCTTTTATGCTATACAATCTCACTTGTCTGACTTCTTCCAACTGCAGTTTCTTTAACAAAAAATTCAAGCATGGCAACTGTTTCTAGCTTTTGCAAGTGTTGATAGTTTGGTAGTCTAGAAGAGTGCTATTTAGGATTATAAAGCAAAGTAGGTCATAGTTCTAAAATATTTTTGTGTCTTCTGCCAGAAAAACCTAACTAGATTTTGCTTGCTCTGAATTCTACATCTGTGGAAGCAAAGCAGTCCAGAAATATGGAGGATGCATAAATTTAATGTCTGAAACACTTGAGTTCAAGTTCAGAGTCTGGTTGCTATCTGCTGTACCTGAACAAATCACTTGTTTCAAATTTTCTCTTAATGAGCCCAATGCTACTTCCTCAAAGTGTGACTGTGAGAAGAAAATTAGATCTGCGCTTGTTGACAGCATCATGTTCCTTTATTGGAATTAATAATGTTCCATGTTCACTGGTCAGGGGTGGGGTAGGAGGGGAGTATTTATATTTCATTTTTCTATAAAAAGCTAGACTGAGGATGATTGGCCAAAAAAAAAAAAAGACTGTTCTTCTTCTTATACTCTCTGTGCTCTTTTCTGCATACCTTTGTAGTCTACAGCCTCTCCCCTGATGTTAATTTAGTTCACTCTTAAGTGCTTCTTCCATATAAAAAACAAAAGCATTAAACACAACCAGATGCAATGTTCCTCAAATGTCCTGGCAGCCTCACTACACAGCTCCCTTGCTCCCTCTCCTGGCCCCTAACCCAGGATAACTCATGACAAGATTGAACTTGTGAGGATCAAAAATAAAGATCATTCTGTGGCTCTAGATTGGAAACACTGAGGAAAGAATTACTCAAAGAAATGCTGAGATCTGCCCCACGAGACTTGGGTTTCGAAGAATTGCAGTTTACCTGGGTTTCACAGAGCCTTGGTACATCATGTTCAACATGAAGTATTTTAGAAATGCTGACATCATACAGCAAACTGAACTGAAAATTCTCTCTGTGGCTAAGGGCTTAAATCCACACTGATTAGTAACATGCTGTATTTCAGAATCATAGTGGAGCTCTGTTTATTATTTAATTAAATTTATATTTGTTGAAAGATATTTTGAGTCCAGGATATAGGGAAAAGAAGGATTTAGAGAATCTTCCCGTTTTCAAAAAAAAAGAAAAAAGAAAAAAGAAAAGGTTGAGCAACATTTCAAACCATTTTATCAATTTCTAGCATGTACAAGGAACAAGCAGAAAATGTCAGTTGTACCTGAAGTTGGCTAGGCTTCAAGGAGATGGGCTATGCAGTACAGGCCTATCCTCTTAGAACTGCCGCATCCTTAGGTGTGCTGCTGGGCTTACTCACAAGATCATTGCAGATGGGACTGTTATAGCTTTCTCAGTGTAGCAAGGGGAGAGGACAGTCATGGGACCCTCACCTGTGTATCCAAATACCCTACCAACCAGTTGAGTGCAATGCTTTCTTCTGGGGAAGAGGCCAGAGGATACAGGTGTTACTATCAGTTTCCTACCAGCCTGGTTCCACAGCTGCATCAGCCCCAAATAACACACAGGGATGCTGTATTAGATATAAAGCTGTTGGCCTGTTACTAGTGTTTCATATTGACTAGCTCTATCTTAAATATGAACTCATTTTTATCAATCTGTTTCCACATGGTCTTATCTTACCAGAGAGAGGGTCTAGACCTCTTCTCTCACATCACAAATGTTTGTTGAAAACACACATTTATAGACAGTATTTGGGAATTTGGGTGTCATTTTTTCCAAACTGCTTCCTGCTGATTGGGGACTCTATAATACCATGGGTATCCTAAGGCTTGCCTCTGCCTCCTGAGTGCTGGTATTAAAGGTGTGTGCCACCACATCCAGCTACTCTCTTTCTATTTTTTTTTCAACCACTTTGTCCTGTTTCTTTTTCTGTCCCAAGCCTATGTACATTTTAAAACATGCTTATGTTTTTCTTTATCTTAATCTGTCTTTACTATAAATATTGTTTGGGGGGGGCTTGAGTCTTTTATCTGTTAAACAACAACATTGCTAATATTAAAGTGGTGACTGTTTTAGCCACTTTTTATCCAAGGTGGTGGTGTATATTTACTGCCAGCACTGAGAGCTATGCTCATGGCCTTGGTCCATGCTGCCATCCATCAGCATGCTGCTGGCTTGGAGATATGGTCACTGCCACTGCCAGCTGTCGTACACACCATTCCATTGGTAACAGGGCCTCCTAAAAGTGCCCTGTAGTTTTTTCTGCTTATGCAAAGTCAGGAAACCTCCCTTAAAGGAGCTTCGAGAGTCTCTGCTTGTCTCTAACAAAACAGAGCCTGCCCGAGAAAAAATACTGCTACCAAGAAGCCTTGCTTGTCTCTGTTCTTTTGCTTCTAAAATCCCTTTTTAAGCTTTTGTCAAGTTTTAAGTGAAAGTTCTTAGTCCCCATGTTGTAGGTGCCATTTTGTTATGAGCAGTTTTTTGCCAGCCTGGTCCCACAGCCACATCAGTCTCAAAATAACACACAGAGATTCTGTTAGTTATAAAGCTGTTGGCCAATGACTAGAGCTTATTATTGGCTAGCTTAAATATTAACTTAAATAATAACTCATCTCTACCAACCTAAACGTTTCCATGTGGTCTTACTCAAGACAGAAAGAGGGTCTGGACCTCTTATTCCTCTCATGGCCTATATCTTGACTTCTCTTTACTACCTCTCCCAGAATCCTTCTTGTCTTCTCATCCTGTCTATCTTGCTTTCCTATTGGCCACCAGGGCTTTATTCATTAACCAATAAGAGAAACATATTTACAAAATAACATCTCCCATCATATAGGTGGGGAAGAACAACAGGAGAGGGCTTCATCTACACAGCCATGGTGAGTACAATCCCTGCTGGGTGTAGATCTCCCAGTGTGGCTGCTGCATCTTACCCATCCTTCTCTGAAGCAGCTTTCAGTGGAATTCTAGTCCACTGGTTTCAATTATAAAGGAGGGAGTAGAAGTACTTTACTTCCCTATGGAAGGCTTTTTAGCAACAGTGTATGATCTTCATTTACATATTTATGTCAGAGCATTCCTGAGTTTAAATTCAGAACAGTGATCAATATAAAAAGTAAACTACAAGATCGCTAACATTATTAGGACAGAGGTGGACTTTCATTCCAAATCTATAATTAGTAACATACTAGCTAAATTCAAAGTATATACTTAGCTTTACATCATAAGGAGGAAGGCCTTTCATATGAATTCTACTCAAAATATTTCTGGAAAAGCTAGTTCCTGCACATTTCCAATTATGAGATTGAAATATGAATATTCACCAAGGCACAGATTAATCACATCAATAGAGAATGCATGTGGGTTCCAGGGATCAAGCTCTGGTCAGCAAGCTTGGCAGCAAGCATCTTTACCCAACTTTCTAGTCTTTGAAATATTTTGAAAGATTGTTTTCACTAAATTTGTATTATTGGAAAAATGGTTAAATGTATTGAATGGAGAAGCATTTGACAGTAGGTGATTGGGTATAGGCACACAATGACCCACCTATTAGTACATTTTATAGCTTCTTGGTGTATACTTTTTTGACAAATAGGAAACCTAAAATAATTTGGATATGTTAATATCTGTATAGTTAACAATAAATACACATATTTAATTGTACATGATATGCATGCATATGTGAATATAGGAATATATTATGTAAAGTAACATCACTTTATTTTATGTATGAGTGTTCTTCCTGAATTATATATGTGTAGCACATGCATGCCTAGTGCCTTTGGATGTCAGAAAAGGGTGTCAGATCCTCTGGAACTGGAGTTGCAGATGATTGTGAGCTGCTATATGGGTGCTAGGATCGTAACCCAGGTTTTCTGGAACAGCAAGAAGTACTTTTAACTACTGAACCATCTCTCACTTTGGTTTTTAGCAACAGGGAAGACATGAAGACCTGCCCTGTAAAGCTCAGATCATGTGGATCTATTTAGCCCCTCCCCATCCTCAAGCCTCTGAACAACATTGCTTTACTGGCCCCAAAAATGTTTGCTTTGTTTTAGAAATATATACAATGCTTTAAATATATTACTTCATTTACTCTACATATTATTGTTCTACTACTAAATATTCCATTATTCTAGGGCAACACATAATTTTATTCCATCCATGTTATATGTTGTATTTTGTTCTGTCTACCAAATTATATAGTAGATATTTGTATTGCTTTAGGACATTTAACTTCAGGGGTTATTTTATTTGTTGAACAGACACAAGTAATATTCCAAGCTAATCTTAGAATCAATAACACCTGGAATCTATTGCCAATCACTTGAATAGCTAATGGCAATAGTATATAAGGTAATTTCACTCACATTAAACTCATACAAAGATAAATGTACAATTCATAACAACAATTGATATGTTCAGGGTACATACTCTTATAAGAAGGAAATGACTCAATACCTGGCCAACAGTATGGCCACCCAAATAGAGGCATATCTTCATGTTTGTGATCCTCATTATGGTGAAAATGACCTACAATTGCCATTATTATTTGACATCACAAAAATTTCAGTTGTAGTGAAGCTTAATAAGCCCTCAGATGTAATCACTAAAATAATTCTCCAGAATTGTTGAAATAAACTGCATGAACATATGACTAATTTGAGGGAATTTTGTACACATTTAAAAATATTTTTAATGGGCTACAGTGGAGACTGATTGAGTTTTTGTGTCCTTCATATTAAAATAGCCATTTAGAAATTTAATTGAATACTGTTTGTGATTTTCGTGACCATTTGTTGTAGAGGATCTCAACCATATTCATGAACAAGGATATGCACACAATGAAGGAATAAAATGATTGCTTTGGTGCTTTTCCTAAAATCATCCTGGCAAAGAAACTTTTCACACCCCAAAGCTCCACATCTGCAATTGCAAAATAATTAATTTGTTGCCAAGTCATTGTGCACATTCCAGGACCCCAGCCAAGATTTAATACTGGGATCACTGAGCGAAAAATATCGTAATGGTAAATACTGTATTTCCTGGCTTCGTTTTTGCCAATCGTGATGTCACTAGTACCCTGTTTTTTAGGAAACTTAATTAAATTCTTTCATTCAGATAATCAACGTTTGTGCTTCCAACCACGCTTTAAATAGAGTCCTTCTTTGTCTGGCAGCTGTGAGAACTTTTTACCCCATCCTCTCACAGAAACAAATAGAGAAAAATAACAAAGTTCATTTAACACGCGGATAATGAAATCCTGTTTGAGATACCACCCATTGGCAGGGTGCAATGTTAGTGGTAAAGCTTAATCCCCACATTTATTCAAGGCAAGTGGGTGTCTGTCAACAGAGTTGGTGCAGATAAATTAACTGCTTCAACACCCACATCAAAAATCACATTCCCGTCCAGAGAGAGACTTGAGAGATATTACTAAAGATACAGCTCTAAAATATATTATGGCTAGTAAGTTACTTACAGATATGCCTTGGCATACAAGCAGAATTTTAAGTACTAGTTAATTTTAAAGATTTCAGTAAAAAGATGCTAAGCACAGGAGTGTGTGTGTGTAGCATGCCATCAGGGTAGAGGATGCTTTTTAAATTTTTTTATTCAACCTATCCCTCATATTCAGTATAATAGTTACATTAATTTTGCAGTAAACAACTATTCCCTTGCTCTCTCACTTTCCTGTCTTTTCTTATGTTCACATATACATATAGTTATATATATATACATATCTACATGTATATATATTCTTTTCAAGACACTATGTGTAACTGGTCTTAGTATGTTACCAATATAGTCTTTTTCTCCTACTTATTCTGATTAATCCTGATATAAAGTAGGCATTTAGAGACTTTTCATGTCACCTTATTTTCAAAATATTTGTAAATACTTAATACTGTTTAGTGGATATTGGCCTTTAACCATATAATACCTTGGCATATTAAAATATGCTTTAACTCACAGTTATTCCACCACCTTATATATGAGCCCAAAAGCCCAAGAGCCAGTCAGTAGAAAATATGAACTTATCAAATGTATTCTCATAATATACTAAGTGAACCACCATACTACTCACAGCAAGATAAGCAGTAAAGCCAGACTGGCTGCTTAATATGTCTCATATTTTAGGCATTATAACTCTTTCAGATAGGCCACATATTAAAAACACTGGGTAACATGTAACTAACTGGACAAGATCCAAACACAATAATGTTAGAAAATCTATACCCTTCAAATCCTTTTTTATTTGGGTAGAAATATTTTTATTAGCATATTCTAAATTAGCTACAGCTCTCATCTTTTTGTTTTAGTCTTTCTCATTCTAACTTTCTTCTAGGTGGTGGTAGAGCACACCTTTAATACCAGCACCCAGGAGGCAAGGGCAGGTGGATCTCCGTAAGTTCAAGACCATCCTGGTCTTCAGAACAAATTCCAGGGCACCCAAGGTCACAAAGAGAAACCCTGTCTTGAAAACAAACAAAAAAAATCTAAGTTTGTTGGCAGAAGTTCCTTCTAACATAGGTCCAGATCTCTTTTCTCTTTTCTACCTGGCCATACTGGACTTCCCCTGCTGACCTCAAAGAAATGAAGGGTCACCAACAATTTAACAATCCTACAAACGTACTTTCTGCATCAAACACATTAGCTGTTGTTTGAAAGAAAAAAAATCTATGTTTCCAAATATAAAAGGAAAACAAACCTGTCATATACAGGAAGTGTGCATTGATTAAACCTGTTTGACAGTCTAGTCAAGCTCACAAAGTGGTGACGTCATACATCTCCAACATCCTGAATGCAGAACTCCACACGATGCTTTAGTTGATTAGAATTCAGTGTACATATTTTCTGGATCAAATCTGAAGTCATGCTAAGTATCTTGTTTGGAGAGAACAAACCTACTGTGAATGAATAGAGAAATATTTTTCTCAAGCCACAGAATTCACAGTGCTTTTATTTCCTAGTGGAGTTTCTATTTCTACACTGGTAGGCTGCAGTACTGTGCTCCTCCTCATGTGCGTGATTGCTAAAAATGAAATCTTCTTTTCTATGTGAAAGCTTTACCATAGCTCCCCCTGCACGTGCTTGTTTTTATGATACCCAAAGCCACATGCACTGGGCTCAGGGACAGAGTGAGTTCCTCTCATTTGCATCCCTTCCCTAAGATAAGTACCTCAGCCACTCAGCTTATTTTACTGTGCCTCTGAGATCTCAGGGGGACTTTCAACTCACTGAGGATTTATGCAGCCCACATGCAATGAATCTCAACAGACTCAAACAGAGTGTGCATTGTAAGTAGGTCGTAGTGCCATTTGTTATGAAGGGACCAGGCATATGTGACACTTTAGTCACAGAGAGCAGACAGGTCACTTTCTCACAATAAAGACTTGAAAATGAGAGGGTTTCACATCTGAAGAAAGGCATGATAAGGTTTTTGCATCGGCTTTACAGTTTATCATATTGTTGACTTCATATGTGCAAGTGAAAGTCTCAATGCATTTCCCTTAGGTCATCATCAGCAACACCATTGTTCCCTTTGGTTTATCTCTTTAGATAAATTAAAAGAATGGAAAGACAGCAAACTCTTAAGTGCTGGATTAGTTACAAACCACAGTTACTCGAAACCCTTTCTCCTATCTATTTAATCACCAAGTAGAAGGAGAAAGATGGTGAAAGATACAAAAGAGAACAAAATCTACAGAGAAACCTTGTTTTCTGGCCACTAGGCCAAGACACTTGAAGAAAAGCAAAGTTGTACAGTAACTCCAAGTGTTTCTGTCTTCAGCTGACTTAGATACAGTTAGCGTAATCAAGGAAATGTTATTTTCATTCCTCATGTTGGCAGGTCCATTTAGAACAGTAACAAAAGCTGGAGGAAACAGAGGAGCCAGAAACTCTCACTCCCTGCTGGTAAGAAAGTCAATTGGTGCAATCACATGGACCCCCCTGCAGGTTTATGGAACATATGTCTATGGTCGTGACCCATACATCAATGCCAGACAAAAGGCTCGTCCTCATTGCTTCACTTCCGTCTGTACTCACTGGGTCTGGTTACACTTTCTGCAGCAATCATAAGGAAGTCCCTCGCTTAGCCCATATGACAATATTAGAGAAGAAATGTGTTTGGGCTGCAGAACTCACCTTCTTGTGCTTCTGTCAGTACTGGAGGAAGACATCCCAGTCCCGAGAGTGACACTTGTAGAGGTCACATCCCAGAGGAATGAGGCCCAGGGTCAATGTTCACTAAAACAGAGCCACCTGGCAAAGGGAAGCCTGCCTGAGCCAACTTAAGTCGGTTTGCAGACTTAAGAAAGAAGATGCCTCTGTGTTACACCAGGATACTATGGTTGTTTCTTCTACAACGATAGCTGATGTAATTCTGATGACTCCTAAAATATTTCTCTGTACCTGATTTCTCTCTACTCTCCAACTATCCATCTACTCATTCTAACATTTCAGATTCATCATGTCTGACACTGATGTCCCAATATTACTTCTCACTGTCTTTTTGGCTCATAGTGACTGAATTCCAACTAGCTACTACTTCATTTTTTTCTTTTGCTTCCTACTTCCTATCTTTCAGTATGTTTTTTTTTTTTTGAGATTTGAGTAATTTTTGTCCTTTCAGGTTCTTATGCCAATGACTGAGTCATTATGAAGCATGCAGGATAGCAAATGCAAGCATTTCATGCAACTCAGTGCCATTCCATATGACTAGAGTGAAGCCACATGCTCACAAAGACCCAGCTTCTTTCCCAAGAGGCAGCTGTGTGCCCTTCCCCAGTGCATTCCAGGGACAATGTACATTATGGACTGAGGCACTTTAAATGTAAGTCACTAAGACTTTCCGGCTTTTCACCATAGGGGATTTCATTTCCTCAGGTTTTTGCCCAAATACCCTCTTCTTAAAATGAAGCACAAATTTCGGTAGCTGCCACAGTTAGAGCTACAACCCCTGCCCTGGCCCTTCTTCCTACGCGCTTTGTGCCCCTGACCTGTGCTTGGATTTCCTTGGTCGCTGTGTACTTTACTTCCCTACTTGTGTGGTGTCCATTTCTTCACATGAAAGAGCATTCCCTGAAATAGAATGTTTGGGGGTTTTTCACAAATACATCACCAGGATCCCAGAGTAGTTGCAAGTCTTCAAAACAAGCACTGAGGAGAAACGGCTACATCTAAGGGAATATATTTAAGGTGCGGATTTTTTTTTTGATAAAAAAATCCCCTTTTTAAAAGTCTACTGAGAAAAATTATGAAATGATATACAAACACTTATATACACAGATTTATCCAAGGTGTGTTTGTGAAAAGCAAAGAAGCAAAAAAAATGAAAAAAATGACATAAATATGTATCATTTACACATTTACACAGTAATATGGTGGTATAGAAATGTTCTTGTAGATATAAATCATATTGCAAAGCAATAGTAATAAGATACTAATTTTGTAAAAGCAATAACTAATTCATGAAGAATTGATAATATGTAGATGGTCAGCAAAGTTCAAGCAATAATTATACTTGGGGATATATTATAATAAAACAATATAATAAGTGCTTTTGGTTTTGTTTCTTCTTGGGTTTAAGGGACATTGTTTCTCAATAAAAGACAATTACTAAGGCAGGGGGAAAGTCGCAATGTCTGTACTATGCAACCGTTTCAAGGAAGCAAGAAAAGCTGAATACCACAGCTTTAAAACAGCAAAAGGAAAGCTTAGGTGATAGACTGGCCATGCACACTGCTATTCCTCTTTCACCAATCCCTAAGTAGGACTTCATAACATGTGAAAACATGGAGAAGCTCCAGGCTAAGGTTGCACAGGGACAAGTCAAATCTATTGCTGCTTCAATCTGTGCTGTTTTCGCTTTCAGAGCAAGCTACTGCTGTGTAGTGGAGGCTGACTTTAACTCACAGCAGTTCCCTGTCTAAGTCTCCAGAGTGCTGAGATTTTATGAGCAAACCACTATGGCTTGTTTTTGATCTCCAGAAAGGAAAAAAAAATCAACTAACATCCTTATGTCCTCCCCCACCTGTACACCATCCCTGAAAACAGCTCTTCGTGGCTCCAGGATTACAGTAGAAAAGGCCTTAAAGAGGCCACATGTGTTCTCTCCCAACTCAGATCCAGCTAAAATACACTAGCCACATCTATAACAGTAGAAAGCAC
The DNA here is from genome assembly GCA_030556225.1 of Cricetiscus sungorus. Taxonomy (NCBI): domain Eukaryota; kingdom Metazoa; phylum Chordata; class Mammalia; order Rodentia; family Cricetidae; genus Cricetiscus; species Cricetiscus sungorus. The sequence goes on along the minus strand of JANBXA010000600.1, from coordinate 20,611,228 downwards.
AGTTTGGAATTGTTTTCTCTCTAAGCCAGACATGGTCAGAGTTTTTACTTATGTCAACATAAGAAATGTTGACACTAACATGCAAATAAATGAGAAACATGAAAATGATAACAATTTTTCACATTTGTCTTTTTTTTCTAACAGAGTCACAATTTCCCTTCATCTTATTATTATTTGTCTGATTATTTACATGCCTTATTTCTTACATAACTATTTCTTGTACTTCCAAAAAATTAGTTTAAAGCAGGAAAAGGGTATTAGATACATTTTAGTATTTATTTATTGGAAAAATATTCTATTATGCTCTGAATATGTTACTTGTTGTTTGTGATCTACAAAGTTGTCTTGGAAAGTTTTGTTTTGTTTAGTTTTTTTTCTATTTAAGGAAAATTAGTAAATAATAGCTAATTTTTAGGTATGAAATACAGGAATTTCAAGACTTGTCTTACTGGACCAATTTGTAAACATTTTGTATAAACTAGCACATATGTCAAGTTAGCTTGCATTTTAACATTGAGTCGGTCTTTAATTTGCACTACACAGAACAAGCAATCTTAAAGTAATTTTCTAACGAATAATTGTATGTAATAAAATGACTTAGTATACCTAGTGGATTTCAGTAAGGATGGCATCAAATTTAAACATCACGTGGTAATGTGAAAACAGACTTTTTCGTATTGTACACTATCATTCCAACATATAGACAACTAAAGTAAAAATAAGAATAATAATGTCTTTAGCAAGCAGGGAAAAGAGATGTAAAACTCTCCCTTTAAAAGAAGAGTTCCATTTTAGAATATGGAAGAAAAAAAAACTGCTAAACTGGCATCAGTGTGCCCTTCTCACCCAGCAAGCTTTGAAACCAGCTTCTGAAGTCAGAAATTAAGTGTGACTGAAAAAAAATCCCTTTTGACATTACAAGTTGGTCAACCTATACAAAGAAGGAAGGGGAAAATAAAGACATTCCCTGCCCTGGAAATTGCTAGAGCCACATTGTTTCACAAGGATCAGAAAAGAAAAGAGGAGGTGGGGAAAGCAGGAAAGAAAAGGGAAAGCAAGCAACTTTGTTTCTAGTAATTATTTTCCCAGTAGGGGGAGAAATGGAGCTTGAAGGAGACACTGGCTTCATTCTGGGTGGTAAACATTATCTTGTGCAATTTCACACACACACACACACACACACACACACACACACACACACACACACACACACACACAGTCTCAGCTTGGTGCCCTGCTCCTTCCCTTAATTTTAAGACAAACAGCCTGAACCTGCAGCTGTGTGTGACTCAGACCCACAAAGGAGAAAACTTCAAAAGCGCTTTTCTGTTCTCCTTTCAACTCTGTAGAAGCAAATTGATGAGCCTGCTCTTCCATTATCCAAAGCCTTCCATTCTCTGCAGGCCTGATGTGACCTTTGTGCACTGGAGGAGGCTGAGGCTCCCATAAAAGGGAGTGGTCTGCTGCTTGGGGAGAGCTCACTCTGGAGCATCAGTCATAGATCTTATTGAAAATAACCACAAAAATCACAGGGCAAAAACATCCATGCAAATTAAGCTAGGTGATCTATATAACTACAACTGACCCATTTACATTTTTGGTTTTCAAATTATGTCCTTCCGTATCTGTTATACTTGTATGCATGTGTGAGTGTGTGTGTGTGTGTGTGTGTGTGTGTAAATATGTATGTAAAAGCTTACAGGCATGTGCATATGTTAATGAGGTACTGGGGAGAACATCAATTGCCAACAAGGATTCTAAGACAGCTGAGTTGTATGATATCACACAGTTCCATGGCAAACAGTCTGGAAATAAAAAATTTAATCAAATTTAGTCTATCCTAGGATCAATCAATTGATGAGTGTTTACCAAGAAAACTGTGGTTAAATTGCAATCATCTTTCCTCTTAATTTTATGTTTACCACCTTGTTATTATTATGAGGATACTGAAATTTTAGCCAAATTATGTTTTTAACTTACTAGGTGACTATTAATTATCATGGCGACCATGAACAGCAAGGTTCATGGTAACAAACACGAACTATGTAAATTTTATCTTTCTTCTCTATCCACCATCGTGACAGCAGCCCCGCGCACTTGGCAGCTGCTCTGCTGGGCTGCTCTGACTTCAATGCTGGCCTGTCTTGAGGATTGATGTCTAGATTTCTAGGAACTAGACAATAGCCTCAGCAACCATCCTTCTCAACAATTCCTGTTTCCGGCTCTATGGTGAGGCTGCTTGGTAACAGGGTTTCTAGAAACTTCCAGGAATGGCAATTTAAAGAAAAGGAAGACAGAGGGCATCTTTCCTGTGGGCTGGGAGCTAGTTGTTTCTCATGAACATTATCTTTTTAACATAACATTTCAAGCACAGGCTGAAAGGTGCATGTGATTCGTGTATGCACAGAGCCACAGCTGAACCACCAGATGTAACCACAGATGTACCACCGGTTGTACATCAGGGATGCCTTGTACTGGACATGAATTATTATTATCTTCTAATTGAACTACCATTGTCTTTCCTCCTATCCAAAGGTTTCTATTACCTGCTGGCCCACTGTGTCACTCCTTTTAATACCTCCATTGCTTTGTGTAGTAGAACTATTCTCAAAATGGGCAGTCAATCATCCAACTCTTTCAGAATTGAGTGCATTTCCTTCTGCAAATGGGGTGGGGGCAGTTATCAGGTTAAAGGGAAAAATGAGACAGGAAGGAAAGAAGAGACAGTCACATTTGGAGCATTTATGTTCTTTAGGTATCAGCAGCTCCTGTTTTCTTCAGTACCACTGAAGTATATTCTCTACCTTTACCCTTTCAAATTCTGGAAATTACAAGCAACAAGCTCACAGAACACCGAAGCATAAACAGCCCAATAATCAATTCTGTCATTTTATTCCTGCATTCAGGCGATAGTATGAAGTGACACATAATGCCCCATATGAGAATATTTTATTCTTCTATAATCTATAAAACCAACCACAATGAAATTATTTATAACATTACTCTTTACTAATTGAAAACAATACTAGTAAAGTATAATGCATTATCGAGAGGCAATATTAAATTACTACTATCTTCTTCTGGATAGCTCTGTAGACTACACAGACCCTTGGCCACTTTTCATTGCTGCAACTTAAGATATTCCGTCTATCCAGTCCATTCTCTGCTAAACTAATGATTGTTTACTACTTGTGTTTCCGATGGTTAATATTACTTACCTATGACTATAACCTTTCAGGCAGTCAAACTCAGAAACCAATACTTAGAATACAATGAGCAAAATGGCAAGTAGCCACTTTCTAAAATTGAAACTGAATTGTACAGGAAGACATTAGAAAGCAAACAACAGCTGCTTTGTGAAGAGGAACTAGAATTTAAAAAGAGATTCAACTATGAAGATTTCATTGGCCCTTCATGTATATAAAACAAAGTTTACTGACACCACTTTTAAATGTGTATTCTCTTTCTAACACTAGGTCAATAGTTCAGTATCAACTTTTAAGAAACAGGTCTCAATGACAATGGTGGAATTCAGCATCAATACTATCAAAAACATTTTTCAATTTTATATTGATTAATACTGCTTCCACTCATGATATTAACTTAAAGGTTTTCAAAGTGTAATCTCGGGTCTCTGAGAGTCCCAAAAGACTTTCAGGGGTCTGTAAGATCGAGCCGGACTCTTTCATAACAATACAAGGATATTGTTACCATTTTGATATTCACTTTTTCATGAGTGTGGGGTGAAAAGTTCCAGAGGCTGTGTAAGAGTGATATTGCAGTAGATTAAGTGCTGCACAAAGTAGAACACAGCTGACACTTCTAAATTATGTATGAATAAAGTTGCAAACATGTTAACAGGGGTCACTTGTCCCATTATTTTTGTTAGAAAACATAAATATTATTTCTGTTAATGCAATAGCTTTACCTCTGTTATTATAAACATTTTATAGCATTTTTTTTATCCCTGCTCCAATTTTTAATGGGATAGATGCTCAGAGGTCATAATACATTTTGTAAAAAGAGGTCCTTGTAGCCACCATAATTTTATGAGTGACAGAGAATTACTGCCCTAATATTAAAAATAAAAAGAGGCTTTGAATGGAAGGGACACATTGTCCTCTCCTTTGCTCCTGCACTTTTGTCTACATTAAAAAGCACAGGAGAGGCAATTAATTGTTCTACACTTCACTGAGTAAACAATAGAAAATGGCCAAGTCTGCAGAGGCCAGGATGTACCTCCTTTGCTGGCAATTCAGTTTTCTTCTGACCAAAATTTGTTAATAGTTTGACAAACTATTTAGAAAATCAATGCAAATGAGCTCTGCTGAATGAAGGTAATAGATGCATTAGGCCTAAACTCCTGCACAGTTCTGAGTCATTATTTGTCCCACACAGGCCCTGATATTTTTATGTGAATGAAAACCCAACACATGCAAATGAAGATTTCTCTGTGGGTATACAATTTCAGCCAATTTCTCTTATAATCAGAAATACTAAACAGTGGATTTGCCCCCAAGAGTGTACGTTTCTCTTTCTCCACTTGTAATTGATAGGTATTCACACTATGACTTCATCACTAGTCCCAAGTGTTGTCTTGATCTCCTAAGAGAAGCCTGTAGAAGAAATATAGGCAAGCAAAAAAATATTTTCAGTATTTGTCTGTTCAACAATTGTGCTATTTTGCCTACTGTGATTCTGCAGGGAAAGAAACTTCCTAAGAGCTGAGCACCACCAACTTTAGAGTGTTAGCCTGTATCGCATCAGTCAATTAAGCAAATAATCCAAGGGTGACCTTCCCATCATGGTATCCATTTGCATTCTTCTACATACAGTTCCAAGAGCAATATTTGTTAAAGATACTGCACTCCGAGTTAGCTCTGGAAGTGAGCAACTCCGAGAAGGGCAAGTCTGGTTGCATGCGGGTTGGTGTCTGAGGCCCCACCTCCAGGAAAAAGATGCCAGACGGATGTGGCACTGACTTGGCTGACTACCAGGATTCAGGGTCATTACAATGTCCACTGCTTTACTGGAGACCAGACCACTACCCTTGCCTGTTGCGTTATTAAAACAGAAAGGGGGAACTGTAGAGAGCCGCAAAGTGCCACGCCTTAAAGATGGCACTGGCTTCCACCTTCCACCTCCCCAAGGGTGAGCGCTCTCTGGGGTAAACAAGCCCTTATTTGGTTAAGTCTGTTCAGCCTGTCTGCTTCCGTGTTAGAGTAGCCTATCTGCAGGGTCCACGTAGCTCACTGTGCAGGGGTCCCCCGGGGTCTCTCGCGGGTCATAAGAATATGTTTCAAGGATCCTGATTAAAACTGTATGAAGAAGATCTTCCCGGAGTCGCATCTTCCTTGCTGGCAGGGGTAGGTGCGTACATTATCCTTAAAGATTTCTGGACATTTTCCTAATGCCAGATTTCCCCTTAAACCTACAATGGCTCCCTCTATTATTGTATCTCTTTTCTTTTTTTATTAATAATATAATTTAAAAATTTTACATGTGGATCTCAGTTTTCTTTCCTTTCCTCCCTCCAACCCTCCCTCCCTCTCTCTTACCCTCTTTCTCCCAACTGAAATATGTCTACATTTTCAAAATATTTAGGTTACAGTATGCTAAACTTTGGTGTCTAAGTCTAAGTATCAATGATAATAAGGTTTTGATTTATTCTGCTTCGATTTGCAGTTTTTGTGCCTGTCTGTGGATGCTTTCCCTCTGTACATAAGATTTCATTTAATGCACACTCATTCTAAGCTCTCTGTTTGCAAAAGAAGACCTTGCAGGCCTGATTCTCCTGATTCTTTATGCCATAAGTGCTGGATTGCAAGTGTGTGTCACTGTTCTTCTCGTGATTTTTTTCCTTTTTTTATTAAGAATATAATTTAAAAATTTTACATGTGGGTCCCAGTTTCCTCTCCCTTCCTCCCTCCAACCCTCCCTCCCTTCCTCTTACCCTCTTTCCCCTATTACATGCACCATGGCCACCCTCCCCTCCCAGCCCCCCACCCCCATTCCACTTGTAAGGCTATGCTATCTAGGTTGGGTCATGTAAATCTGTCAAGTCATTTGAACTAGGGACTAGAACTTCTCTCCTGTCTCTAGGTTAAGGGGGTATCCCTCCATGGGAGATGTGTCCGCATGGTTCTTTTGTGCACCAGGAATAGATCCTGTTTCTACTGTCTGAGGTCCCCCAGACTGCTCAGTCCTTCAAGTTGAGACCCATATTCAGGGGGTCTGAGTCAGTCCCATGTTGGATTCCCAGCTATCAGTCTGGGGGTGGCCATTAGCTTCTCCTTGTCCAGGTCAGCTGTCTTTGTGTGTTTCTGCAACCTGGTCTTGTCCCCTTTTTCTGCATCTGGATTCTAGTTCGACTCAGTTTTTGGTTATGGGTGTTTGCTTCTGTTTCCAACAGGTACTAGATGAGGGCTCCATGATGGTGGATAATTTAGTTGATGATCTCACTATCAGGGTAGGGCATTTATGGTAGCCTTTCCATGGTTGCTCAAATTATTAGTTGGAATCAGTCTTGTAGTTCTCTAGACCTTTCTTTAGGTTCAGTTGTCTCTTCAAAACAATAATGGCTCCCTCTTTTATGTCCCCCCCTCTCTCACCAGCCTATAATACACACCACCAGATGAACTTGGATACAAGGTGTATTCTAAGAGATTCATATATGGTCCCTCACAAAAGGGGGAATGGACAAGTCCCCCAGAGCACATGGGAAATGGTGGGGGGCAGTGAATGGAGAAAGAACTATGAGAAAAAGAAGGGGAGCAGAGGAAAACACGTGTGACTAGATAGGTATCTCTTTTCTTGATCTCTTCTATTTTTTCCCTGACTCAATTTTCCTGCTTCCTTGTGCCCTCCTCTCCCCTCCTCTTCACCCCTTCTCTTTCTCTTAACTCCTTCTGCCCTCCCCCCATGCTCTAAATTTACTCAGGAGATCCTTTCCCTTTCCCCTTCTCTGGAGTGCCATGTATGTCTCTCTTAGGGTCCTCATTTCCTAGCTTTTCTGGCAGTGTGTATTGTAGGCCTGTAATCCTTTACTCTATGTCTTGAAATCTATATATGAATGAGTACATACCATGTTTATCTTTTTGGGACTGGGTTACCTTACACAGGATGGTTTCTTCTAGTTCTATCTATTTGCCTATGAATTTCAAGATTCCATGGTTTTATTCTGCTGAGTAGTACTCCATTGTGTAAATTACCACATTTTCTCCATCTATTCTTCAGTTGATGGGCATTAGGTTGCTTCCAGGTTAAATGCCCTTCCCAGACAATGAGATTGATGACTACCTTATATGCCATCCTAGAACCTTCATCCAGTAGCTGATGGAAGCAGAAGCAGACACTTACAGCTAAACACTGAGCTGAATTCCTGCAATCTAGTTGCAGAGAGGGAGGAGTGACGAGCAAATGGGTCAAGACCAGGCTGGAGAAACCCACAGAAACTGCTGACTTGAACAACAGGGAGCTCATGAATCCCGGTCTGATAGCTGGGAAACTAGCATAGGACTGACCCAGACCTCCTGAATGTGGGTGTTATTTAGGAGGACTGAGCAGTCTATGGGGCCTCTGGTAGTGGATTTGTATTTATCCCTAGTATACAAATGGTATTTGAGAGCCCATTCCACATAGCCTAGACACATGGGAGAGGGCCTAGGCCCTGCTCTGAATGATATGACAGACTTGAAGATTTTGCATGGAAGGCCTAACCCTCCCTGGGGAACAGATAGAGGATGGGATGGGGTTTGGGAGGGGGACAGGAGAGAAGGGGAGGATGAGGTAACTGGGATTGACATGAAAACAAGCTTGTTTCAAATTTAAATTAAATTTTTTTAAAAAAATGATAAATAACTCTTCAAGTATTTCTACAGAGAAATTTGGGGGAGACGGATTTTGCAAATTGTTTTTTAAAGATGGAACATTGTAATTTAATGACCAATCTACATAAACCATGAGGAAGACAGTTTTTATTTAATATATGCTTGTTAAACACCTACCATGTGACCCTTATACAGATATAGCAATAGTCAAAGCAGGGAAAGCTTTTTTCTTATGCCACTAACATTCTTCTGGAGGAAGGGAATGAATAGTAACAAATAATTCTGGTTGTAACAAATAGGGAAAGGAATAAATGGTACCTGAAATTTTGTCTATTGTAGACATAGGCAAGGGTTTATTATTTCCTATATAGAAAGATATGGGTGTGCTGATCATCTTAACACTTTAATATTGTGAATACCAAACCAATAATGGTTTAAGAGGCTTTTTTTTAGGCATCATGTAAGCAAATAATTTTAATTTCTACTTTCTGGGATATTTGTTCTTTCTTCTAAGCAAGTACAATGTAATTTGATGCATTTATCTAATTTTTTATCAATAAAATTTCAGGAGTCAAATATCAGTGTAAGAATCTAAATGATCAGAGAAGAGACAGAGAAGTGATCTGTTATCTCCTATCTTTTCCATCCTGCCATCCAAAAGGGCTGAGACCCTCTCTAAGCACTGCCTTACTACTTCCTGTCTCTCTATCTGTCCTCAGTCCTCCAAAACCTCTATGGTTAAATTTGATCAGCTAGTTAGTTGCTAGCTCTGCCCTCTGGTTCAAAGATAGCTTTATTGTCAGAACACAATAAAAATATCACACAATAGTACAAGACTCACAGAACAGTATAATTTCCTTTTAAAGCCATCAGTTTTTATAAAACTTCAGTTTATTAGCATAACATTCTCTCCCCTGTCTTCTTTATTTCACTTTCTCTTCATCTGTCTTTCTCTTTACCCCCTCCCTGTCCTGGGTATGGATAAAATTACATATTCTTCTAATAATTTTTTGCAACAAATGTCCTTAAAATAATCTGTGAAAGCAGCATAAAGTCAGATAGTTGGTACACTAAGTATGATTGACCTTCTGTGGGTGAATGGAAAGATCCCATTTGTCAGTTTTGAACACAGTCACACATACTATGGGCAACAAAAGCAAAGGAAGGATTAGGAAGGATTTTGTTGGTTTACTTCCTAAGATTTCTTTTTAACCTACACAACTTTGAGTCTTAATTTCTTCAATAGTGTTCATATTAACAGAAAAGACAAGGAACAAGTGTTAATAACATGAATAGGGTAATGTAAGACTGTGGCCATTTCTTGATTTTATCAGTACAGCAACAACAAACACAAGTGTCTATTCAGGAGGATTAAAAATATTTAGCATAAAAGATTCCATTTCAGTCTATTTTCCCATAACCTTCTTGAAATATCAAGATGGAAGTTCTCATGAGTACTCACAAACTCCACACCTACACTTCACAGTCTCTGAAGGGAAGATCAAGGCTGATTTCCCAATAGCCATGATTTACAGAGATGGGAAATGTTCTAACAGCAGCTGACTCAGGACTAATTTCTCATCAAACTACTTTGGAAAATTCGGGTATGCACAATTCAACAAAGCCTTTGGTAGCTAACAGCCTCTTCCTAAAACAGCAAAGCCTAATGTTTATTTGTTTTGCTCCAGTTACAAACATTTTGCCTGCCACAAAGCAAAGGAAAAGAGGGAAGTGTTTGGCAGAATAGCATAGAATGAAATAAAAAAAGAACGTGTGCTTGTTCCAGATGGCACAGCAGCAACAATAAAAGTGTGGGATGTGGCTTTGTCTATAGAACGCAATGCTCTCAGCACTTCTTAGAATATGCAGATCTCAACACTGAGAGCTGAGATATGACAGGATTCTTTCCACTTATCATTTTCTGTGGGCAGATAACATATACCAATGAGTTCTAGAATCAAAATGAGAGGTCTGGACAGCCTACTCCCGCAAAGCTGCTTTTCTACTCTGGCATGTCAAGGAAACATCTATGATTCACATCTCTCTCGGCTGTGAATTGTCATTCCCTGGCCATAACCTAGCTGTTACAGACTTAGAGAAGCTATGACTACACTTATGAGACTCTGGCCTATTGACACTTCCTCATATGTAGGGTAGGTCACCAGCTATTCTAGCTACTCACGCCCTCATAAGTATTCTCCTTATTCCTTGATGAATGCAATTCTGATAGCTACACATTGTCTCATGAAGCATTAGAATATATGAGATCAAGAAGATCAGCTGAAAGGACGACTCAATCTGTGCAGCTTTGGGAGACTGTCATGTGTCTTTGTTGGTATAAAAAGACACTGTTATTAAAGCACCTTATAAAGAAAGGCATTTAATTTGGGTTTTACCATTCCAGAAGATAATAAACTCAATGACTCTTGTAGCAGGGAGCATGAAGTAGGCATGCAGGCATGGTGCTAGAGAAGAAGTTCAGAACATACATGTTGAGACAACCATCATAACTATGTGGCAGAGAGAGAGGCTACCTAGGAATGGAACGGAATTTTTAAACCTCAAAATAACCCCCAATGGCACCCCACAAACAAGGCCACGTCTTCTAATCCTTCCCAAACAGTTCCACCAACTGGGGAACAAGCATTCAAATATATGAGCCTATGAAGACCATTGCCACTCAAATCACCACATCACCTGTGCTAGAGTTGGTCATTTTAAGAGTAGAGATGTTTGGGGTCACCTATGTTCCTGGAAGCATCTTTCTCTTTTGCTCCCTGAAGTTTAATAAACTCATTTGTTCAGCAGCTGGATCTATAACGACTTGTTTCTTTGGTCTGTCACTGATTTCCCATCTGGGGTGAATAGATATTTGTTCATATCCCCTCTTTAACTGTCCCTTAACAGACTAAATCCTTGACCTCATAAACAAGGGGAATGGTTGTGAATATACTGTACACACTAGTCCTGGTGATGGCTGTCAGGGGAGCTAACTCATAATTCAAAGGAAGGCAATTTAAATGTAAAGTCATATTCATGCACCAAACACTGAACTACTTCTGTAAAGAGGTAAACAGTATGATTTTTCTGATTGCTATCCCACACAGAGCTATGTTATCCATTCTGGTATTCAACTGGCCAAAAGAATGGGAAACACATATTTTCTTATCAACTTCATGAACACCACTAGGGTAGAGCTTGACTTTTTAAATGCACAATTGGTCACCAAATTGACTCCATACTAAAAATGTCCTTTTGTAAGAGTACTTCAATTTTGCTTATTACTATTTTTAAAAAGTAATGCATTCTGTTAAATGAAATAGAATTTACCAGATGACTCCCACTTGACTTCTTATGTAGAATTATAACCTAACATAGTTCTTAAAATAACTGAAAAGGGGTCCAGCAAGATGGCTCAGCAGCTAACTTTGATAAAATATTATCATAATGGCATTATTCACAATAGACACAAAATGTAAATAGCCAATATGTCCACCAACAGATGAATAACTATAGTGGCATACAATACATATGTTCTTTTTATCCATGAGTTGTTGGTCATCCGTGTTCTTAGTGGAATTATCTTGGAGGTTCATTTTGGTTGTCTAAGCTGTTCTCCTAGAGTTGTTCATAGGGCTCTCTCATAATCCTTTTTGATGTATTCGTTAGGCTTGTCTACTGATATATCCATATATCTGTAAAGTTGTTAAGAATAACTTCATTTTCATTCATGATTTCAATGATGTAAGTTTTATTCTTTTTCTACTTTACAACTGTTTAGTTAAAGTTGTAAGCTTAGCAATTCTCCAGAAATCCACTTGTGCCTTTTAATGTTTTCTATCTGTTGTCCCCTCCTCCTCAATCTTATTTATCCCATGCAAGAGATTACTGTTTCTATCCTTCCTACATTAGATTTAATTTGATTTTTCTTTATTCAGTGTCTTAACATGACAAAGTAGGTTATAGAACTGACATCATTCTTCCTTTTAAATATATATGTATTTGCACTATACATTTCTAGTTAAACAACTATTTTAGACAATCCAGTGTATTTTGGTGTGTTGTATTTTGTTTTCATTTAAGATATTTTTTAGTCCCGCTTCAATTTCTTCAATGATCTACCAATTATTTAGTAATACATTTAAAGTCTGTATTTTTGTGAATTTTCAAGTTTTCTTTCTGTTGATGACTTTTTACTCACATTTCATTGTGGTCAGAGAACACACTTGAGAAAATCACAGTACTTTTAAAGGTGGTGAAACTTGTACTGTGTCTGTTTCACATACATAATTTTAAGAGAGGAGATAGGCAGGTAGTGGCCATGTTCAGGCAGTTTGTGGGGGGTCTTAGGTCTTCTCTTCCTGGTGTACCTTCTTCCTAGTCTGTTCACTATCCAAGTCAACCTGCCTTGCTATCATGGTTGACTGTCTAATTTTCTCTTCCATGCTAGCATTGTCTATAATAAATTGTTATGAATGTGTATATTTATATCACTGTTATGTAACTCACATTGTCTTTCTCATACTTAACACTGTAAAATAGGTTTTTTTTGGTGTGTGTCTCTACTAAATATTTTTGCCTTGTCTGTTTCAGATTATATTAGTACCTCCTATCTGTCCTACTATTTATATCATGTGTATTTATCTATCTATGGTGGTTAATATGAGAAAGGCCCCTGTAGGCTCATATATTTGAAAGTTTGACTCCCAATTTGTAGACACCTTAGGAAGAATTAAGAGGCATGGCCTTGTTGGAGGAGGCATATTACTGGGGGAGTGGAGTGCCTTAGGGTTTCCATGGCCCAGGCCAATCCCAGTGCCTCTCTTTCTGACTCCAACTTGTTGATAAGATCTCAGCTACTGCTCCAGTGCCATGCCTGCCAGTCCACAGCCAAGTTCCCTGCTTTGATGGTCATGAACTCACATCTGAAACTGTAAGCTCCAATTAAATAATGTGTTTTATAACTTACTTGACTTGGTTGTAGTATCTTTTCACATTAATAGAACAGTAATTAAAACACTATCCTTTTACTGAAAACCTGGTTGTATTTTTCACTCTGCCATGCATCTTCATAGATAGAAGGGCTTGGTAGGAGCTTTTGTGTTGTTTTTAGTTTTTGGTTTGTTTTTGTTTTGTTTTTTTTCCAATGGACAGAAGCTGTTTTCTGATGGAAGTTTTAACTCATTCACATCTATTATTTATGAAATGATATATTATACATCTGGAATTTTATTTTTTGTCTTTTATGCATTTTATGTCTTGATTGTTCTTCTGTTCTCCCACTATTGGCTACCTGAAAATAATAATATTGAGAGTGTTCTCTAAGGTAACAACAGTAATTATGATCATTTTTAAATCATAATTTTTAGCTTTTCATAATCATTACTTCATTTTATTTGGCAAAAACAGCTTCAAAGTTATGCTGATTTTGATCCAAGGAAATAGAACACACTATTCATATGAAGGCTTATTCCTTCTCACTCTCTTGTTCATGCTGTGTCATACATATTTCACCTACACCTATTAAAGAGAAGGATACATTGTTATAAATATTACCGGCTGAAGAAGCTGATTCAAAAATGATTGATGGGAGATGTCACTCTGTAAATATGTTTCTCTTATTGGTTAATGAATAAAGCACTGTTGGCCAATAGAAAAGGAAGATAGGAGGGACTAGGAGAGAAGGAGGAAAGAGGAAGTAATAAGGAGGAGAGTCAGCATGGAAAGACCGGAGAGAACAGAATGCCAGCCGTCTGTCCAGTAAGATGAGACCACATGGCAGTATGGCAGTGCGATCTGCCTAGCTCTGGCTAGCTCTGTCTTAAATATTATTAACCCATAGAAATATTTAAGACAGAGCTAGCCAGTAAGAAACAAGTAACTGGCTAACAGAATTATATCTAATATAGTGTCTTTGTGTGTTAATTGGGGCTGGCACAGAAATGGGACCTGACTGGCAGGGGGGGGAGGGGGAAGGGGAGAGGGGGGAACTACTCCTAACAAATGATAGTGAGTATCATATTTCCAGAGTTTAATTTTAACCTTTTTTCATTTCTTCCTGTGCTTTGAATTACCACTTAATGACATTTCTTCTCTCCAAAACAACTTTGTTCTCAAGGTTCTTCTTCGGGCTATAATTAGCATATAGAGTTTCTGAGGCCCAATAAATATATGTGTGTTTGTGTATATAATACCTGTATTTGTGTGTATTTATCCAATTTATGCAAATAATTGATAAATCAATCGAAATAAAAACATGACAGCTTACTAATATCCATTTATACAGATTTGAATTTGTCTATTCCTATATTTTTCAGCCAAAAGAATTTTCTGTTTTGATGGGAGATGTTATTCTGTATATATGTTTCTCATACTGATTAATGAATAAAGCACTGTTGGCCAATAGGAAAGCAAGATAGACAAGGCTAGGAGACTAAGAGGAAAGAGGAAGTAGGAAGGAGGAGTCAACATGGAGAGACCGGAGAGGTAGAATGCCAGCTGCTCTGGCCTGGTAAGATGAGACCACGTGGAAATACTTAGATTAGTAGATATGTGTTAATAATTAAGACAGAGCTAGCCAATAAGGAATTAGTAACTGGCCAACAGAATTATATCAAATACAGAGTCCCTGTGTGTTATTGGGGGCTGGCATGGTGGTAGGACCAGACCCACCCTCAGGGAAAACATGCTTGTAACACTGTTTTACATCTTCATTCATTCATTTATTGTGTGTATATACATGTCTGAGAATATGATATATGTATGTGCTGCATGTATACACAAGTATGGGAGGGGAAGGAGGTCAGGAGGCAGGCTCTGTCGCTCTCCACTCATATCTTGGAGACAGGGTCTGTTAATGAACCTGCAGCTCAACTGCATCCTCCTGTCTTTCTGTCCAGTGTACTTGGGTTCCTGGGATCCAAACCTGTGTCCTCAGGCTTTCGTAGCAAACACTCCTACCCACTATTACACACTAAGTCACCTCTCCAGGCTTCTGTAGAAGTTCTTTTCATTTCATTTTATTTCACAAAGTGCCAGCGCTAGCATCCTATACACTAATTTTTTTGTATGTTTAGTGATATCTTTAACTTACTTTTTTAAAAGGGGTATTAAGTGATTATAAAAGATTCTAGTTATGTGGCTTCTTTCTTTTCTTTTTATTTTAGAAGATGTGTCTGTGTAATCCTGCTGAAAATGGGAGAACTGTTGGCACCCTCTGCATATTAAGAGTGCTTTTCTCAAGCTGCATTAGCCTTTGACCGGATATTTTCAGCCATGTGCGTTCATCTATTTCCACTACCTCATTAACACAAACTAATACCTTCTTCATTTTCAGAAAATTTCCAGTCATTTTAAAAACTGTTTTGTCTTCTTTTTTACCTATTATGCTTATTGCATGGTTTGTGTTTGTGTGTTTCATGTATCATACATTTAGCTAAGATTTTGTTCTCTCTTTCTCTCCCCATTTCTCTCCCTCTCCCTCCCCATCCCCGTCTCCTTGCATTATTCTTCCTCTCTGGTTTTCAGATTGTCTAATATCTGTTTATCTAACTTTGGTTTACTGGTTCTTATTCTATTGATTCATTTTGTTTTCCTCTCTCAAAAATAAACTTTATTATTTAAAAAAAAAAGCATCTCTTTGTTTTCAATACCAGAATTCACATTTGCTCCCCCCTCCCCTCCACTTCATTGGTATTCTCAAATATCATCATTTTTCTTTAAGTATTTCTTTTGTCCTCGGAAAAAGTTGGTAGACCCTTTAAAAGCTGGTCTAACTTCCCCATCTCACAGCCATCCAAACCCTTCAAGGGCAGTTCTGTTGGCTGGTGCCTTGCTTTGTTTTATTTTGCTTTGTTCTGTTCTGTTCTGAACCCCATATGAGCTGTCAAAGGTAGGTTCTTACCTGCTGCTTTTCCTGCAGATGGGTTATCCTTTCTTCTTGTTTGCTTATCAAATTACTGAAATTTGAGATACATTTTAACAAATCCCAATAATTCCGTGACTCATTAGAGGTTGTCCTGACACTGTTTGCACTGGGCTCAAGGCGCTTCCTTAAGAGCTTGGTAAAATGATTGCCTTACTTCTAACTTTCTCAGCATGTACAGCCTCTGGTACCTTTGCTCAGACATCCTTCCCTTGTTTCTGCCTTGACCTGACACCATTAGTCCCTTTGGGCTGGCATAATTTACTAATTTGACAAAATCGTACTGTTTGGAAGCTACTGTCAAAGTTAGGCAAGTTTCTGTTTCTTCCTTATGTTTGCCCCATGACTAGTAGTCTCAGGATCCCCTCACTAGCCTTTGTAAAAGAATAGCTTTGGGCATCAATGTCCAGAATGTCAAGGTTTAGTACTATTCTTATTTTACAACTCTCTTTTAGGTCCAATGTCAGACTAATATAGCACCGTTTAAGCAAAGATTGTGTTGAAGCTCTGTATTGCAGCCTGCATCCTTGTTTGTGTTGATGGGCCTGTGCACAGTTTTAGGGAAGTGCTTTGAGCCTTGAACACCATGCAGTTGTTCCTGAAAGGGAATTGCCAGTAGTGCATGTGTCAAACCCAAAGATGGGAGGAGAAAGGCCACTGACCCAAATCATCATGGCCAAATCAATTAAACCAGGCTAGATTTTTTTGTGTGTGTACACATGCTGCCTCCCCCTAAGGCAGGATTTGAGAGGTTGGATGAGAGGAAAAGAAAGCTTTTATATCTCATAGGTAGAAGATTTCCAAATGGGGGGAAATAGGTGGGGTTACAGGAGCAGGATATAATAGGAGGTCAAAACAAGGTAATCACAACCTGTAGTGATAACAACCCCTTTGAAACAAAGGTAGAGTTGCAAGATAATTTTTAACTTTTTGAAACAAAGGCATGATTGTCATTCTTGAAACAGGTGGTACAGAACCATTTGTAGTTAAAGGTAAAGTTACAGGTGGGACATAGCACAATCCAAAAAAAAAAAAAAAAAAAAAAAACAGTTTAATCATAATAACCAGGAATAGAAATGAACCTACTTTGTCTTTACCATAAGATGCCTTTTAAGCCAAAGATGGAGACAGGCTAGTTCTTCACATGTTCACCTCCTTGCCAAACACAAGAATCCTAAATCCTAAAGATTTCTTCTTCAGCATTGAACATTTTTTTTGATACCTCTATTAAACTTATGGTAGTGTAGATATTTGACTTGTTCTGGAGATGTACCAGCCTCTTAATGTGCTCTCTGTGGAGATAACCATTGTTTTGAATTTTTTCTCATGAAAAGAATTTTCCTTGCTCTGTTCCAGATAAAACCAGTTACCCCAAGGTGACCCAAAGACTTCCTTAACCAGCTGTCTGGTTTCCTGTTGAACAGAATCTTCTCAACACTTCCCCAGACTTGGGGAGTAGGAGCTGGCTGTTACAAGAGTGACAGTCACTCTGAGTTGTTACAAGGGGAAGAGCAGGGTGGCTGGTCCTTCTCTCCCTGGCTTGACCCTCCATGAAGAGAGGGGGGGAGAAAGAAAGAAAGAGAAAGAGAGAGAGAGAGAGAGAGAGAGAGAGAGAGAGAGAGAGAGAGAGAGAGAGAGAGAGAGAGAGAGAGAGAGAGAAGGGAAGGAAGAAAGGAAGAAAGAAAGAAAGAAAGAAAGAAAGAAAGAAAGGAAAAAAGAGGGGAAGGAAGAAGAAGGAAGGAAGAAGAAAGGAAGGGAAAGAAAGAGAAAAGGAAGGGAAAGGAGAGAATATAAATATATATATATTTATATTCCTGGGAGCAGACAGAGCAGGGATATGTGGGAGAGAGGTAGGAAAGAGAGAGGAGAGAGGGGAGGGGGAACTAGGTGCAGCAGCCAGGTTAAAAGTACAAAAGGAAAGGGGTGGGTAACCAAAATACCTGGATTACATAGGGAAGAGCTTCTGGGGAAAGGGGGAGCCTAGTCCCTGGGCTGAAGAGTTCAGGATAGAGGGCAGGATATGCCAGCCATACTCTGTAGGGACTGAGGGATACTGAGAGAACCTGGTGGCCAGTTGCAGCTTTGATGTGTTAAATAGGCAACTCGCTGTTTGTTCTGGCTTTGAAACATTAGCATCTTTCTCTTTTTAAGAGCAAGCTGGAGCAGGGCCAGTTGGGGATCCAGTCCTCTCTGCCTGTCATGTTTATTTCTTTAAGAAATTAAGAAGAGCCACATCGGCCTGAAAGGGATGTCTGCCAACCTGAACTACTTGAATGTGAATATCCTGGGACCAGATTGAGTGGTTAAGGGAAAAGAAGACCCTCTCTTGGTGACATCTGCACCTGGGACAGAGCTAAAGGAACAGCTTTGGGTGGACAGCCACAAGGTCTAGATACCATCGCTGAGAATTAGAGCATTTATCTGAATGAGGCTATCTCTTTCACTCTGTGGCCTTAGGGACTAGTTGCAGACTTTCACTGATTGTTGTATTGCTGGGTAGAGGTGGACCACCTGCCTGTAGACCTTAGGGAAGTTCTTCACATTCCACAGCCTGATAGCAGAGAAACTTAAATACATGTTCCCAGTGAAAACACCCCTTCAGAATTTCTCCCCCACCCCACCCCCAACACAAGGTTAGGAAGATGAAATGGAAGAATTCTAACTCCCTCCTAACTGTTCCTAAGAAATGGCCTTTCAAGGTGCCACTAATACCTGTGACCAAGGCAGACTGCAGCTTAACTTACACAAGGACAGTCAAATATGTCCTGAATCAGGTGCGAGCATCAAAGCTGTTTCTGAAGTAAGCTTTTTCTATGGAGACCCCCTTGCAACAGCTGAGTACCCCAAAACTTTTAGGCACCAGTGACATTTCGCTTCATTCCTAAGGCCTGTTAACATTGCTAATTCACTCTGGCTTTATTTAACCCAAAGCTCTTTCCAGAGAAGTAGTCTTGAAGAACTTTATTCCCTCTTTAAGAGAATCCCTTGCACAGATATCAAATGTCAAAAGAGGTGAGAAGCATCTTCGGCTGTACTCAATACCTATGAATATTCAGGTCAGTTACTTACTATTCATAAAGGCAGCAGGGAACACCTCTGGGAAAGTTGAAATAGCCTAAAGGAGCTAAGCAGGCCTAAGTGCCTTCACAGTGATTGCTTAGTCATTAAATTATATCTGATTCCAAGCATGCTGAACTAACCTTTGGCTTGGCTGCACATGCATTTTGCCAGGATGCATGTTACTTAAGGAAGAAAGCAATTCCAGAAAGACTATGTTATCGTTAGAAATGATAGGGGAACAAAACAAAACTCTCACATCAAAAGAGAGTTATCAAATATCTGTCTCACCAATTATTCTGATTACACAAAATGAACTATAAACAATTTGGCTATCAATAGCTACCTCTAGTCCAGCAGGACCATCAGGGAAGGGAGATTGCCTGACAATCTAAATTCAATCCTGAACCCATGTTTAAGAAAAGTATCTGGATATAGAGATGCACATCTGTGATCCCAGCACCCTTACTACAAAATAGAAGGCAGAGACTGGAGATGTTCCTGGTCCAGCTAGCATGGAGTGTATACAGCATGGCAGAAACAATGGGAGATGTCCTGCCTTGGTGAAGTGGGCTTCCACACAGGTGCCTACTCACACATGCATGCACACGTGCACACACACAGAGGTAATTCTTAAAAGTACTACTTCTAACCAATAACTGCATGCTAATGTTTCCCATTGCTTATGCCCTCAAATATTTCCTCCAACATGCCTGTGAAAATTGACATTTATTGTCAAGACTCTCTGTTCCTTAATTTTTAATTATTTACAGTGATACTGCTATGCTTGGTGAATATTTCTTTTCAATATGTTCTTATTGTTATATATTCACTTCTGTTTTTATTTAGTTCAAATGTGATTTTGTGCTACAAAGAGAAGATATATATATATGTTAACAATGACTGTATCAGAGTTTTGCCATACACTCGGTTTCTACCCTCTTCATTTTCTAGGTTTATGGAGAAGATGTTTAATACACAGATATTAAAAAATACATTTAGGTACAACCCCCTGGTATTTTTGTTTGTTTGTTTTCT
The DNA here is from genome assembly GCA_030556225.1 of Cricetiscus sungorus. Lineage (NCBI taxonomy): Eukaryota > Metazoa > Chordata > Mammalia > Rodentia > Cricetidae > Cricetiscus > Cricetiscus sungorus. The sequence continues at coordinate 20,591,380 of JANBXA010000600.1, read as the reverse complement.
CAAGATAGGGTTTGTCTGTGTACCTTTGGATCCTGTTGTGGAATTCACTCCGTAAACCAGGCTGGCCTCAAACTCATAGAGAGACCCACCTACCTTTGCCTCCTTGGTGTTGAAATTAAATGTGCACACCATCACAGTCCAGCAATCATCAAGTACTTTTAGCAGTAAAGTCAGATGCATACAAGTTACAGAGTAAAAATCAAAATATGCATTTCGAAGTTCCACCTTGGGATGGAAAGATCTAAAATACTGAAATGAATCTTTTTCTAGACTGCATGAATTCAATTCATTTTCATGCCATCTACATCAGTGCTGTCTGACAAAAAATGCAATACAAGTCCTTTGTTTATGCACATTTCAATGCTTCTAGCCACATCTTAATACGGACAAGCCAAAGGTATTAGTAATCAACTAATACCCCCTTCCCATCGAAGAGTGAAAAATGTTTATTCTCTTTCATTTTTTTTTCCTTGAGACAGTCTCTGATAGCATGAGTGTACTCAAATCCCTTATGCAGCCAAGATCCTCCTTGACTTCCTGGTTCTCCTGCCTCTACTTCCCAAGATTGTAGTTACCGAAATGTGCAGCTCCAACTCTTCATTTTATATAAAGATCTGCCTTATTTACCAGCTGGGGTCCTACTAGGAATTATTTTAAAAATTGGCTACACATTTAAATGAGACTTTAGCAACTCTAATGTTTATTGTTTATTTTGAAGGATTGTCACTTTTATGTATGGAAAGGAAACAATTTATTAAATTTACTATAGATTTAGTGAAAGTATTTCTTTACATCATCGACATTAGCATATTTACATTTTTTAGTCAAAAAGATTGCTTTCTTGTTTTGCTCTACCATAGATTCTGTAGGGTGCAGATGGAGGCAGGGCTCACCCCTGCATCCATCCACCAGCAGTGATGAAGGGAGGCACACATCCAGCCTGAACATTTCAAACAGACATAAAACATTATGCAATGTTATGGCAAAAGTAAAATATTTTAATAGGAAATATTTTATACTATTTTTAGCTTGCAACTTGAACTCATTATTAGTATTTTTATTATTGTTGTTATTATGAAAGTGTCTCTCAACTATGCCAGTTAGTGGCTGCAACAGTTCTAGATAAAAGTTGTCTAAATCATATTAATTAAAACTGATATCCCTCAGTATTCTTTCCAAGGTAATTCTCAAAGATTTCTATCTATCAGTAAACAGCATGTTATCAGCACTGACAACTGCAGAGGCTCTGGCTAGGTAGACAAGTTGGAGCTTGGCAGAGCATCTTGGAGAAGCCCTTATCAGGCTTTTGGCCGTGGGAGCTCATGGCTTGTTAGTGTGTGGAGCTGTTGTTGTTCCTGAGGGTTAGGAGCTGAAGGTCTGGGCGTGGGACCTGGAGGCTGTTGCAATCCAGTGAGGCCAGCCCTGGGAATGATGACTAGGACAGCAAGGATGCTTTGGGACTTGCTGCCCCTGCTGCATTCTGCCCACAACCATCCAGGTGCCCTTCACAAAACAATGGCTTCTGTTTCACTTCAGCTTTAAACTCTAAAGTGAAGCTGTAGGGGAAAAGGGTTTGGAGAAACACAGTTCCCACTTAGTCAAGTCCCCACACCAATACTCCTGTTATGTACTAGCCCCCACCCCCCCACCATGCAAAACAAAAGAGATTGTGTTTTGGGAGAAAAAACAAACAAATGTTTGAGGAGGAGGGAAATCAAATTTCTAGCTTTAGTGATGACAACTTAAATAGATTCGAGTCTAACGTGGACTCCACTGAGGTGTTTAGTATTTAGTTCCCTTGTTTAATAAAGAGCACAAATTATTACTTCTTTCAAGATGACCATAATTTTAATCATAGGTTGCTCATCTTTGAAAAGACTCTGTCTAGAAGACAGGCACTTTGGCAGAATACGTATTTTAAAATAATTTCACACTCCCTGGGTCAGAAAATAACCTTATCGGAGGAACAGCAGACTGGCTGTACTGTGCGACCAGTAGTCCTATTTATTACTACAGGAGCTTTTATCTTCTGAGATGTGAGCTGTTTTATGGGAGGGTAGCAGGACATTAGCATAAGATTGGAAGTAAAAAGTACTTTTCCCAGGAGCAGTGAGAGGCGTGCAATAGGCTGTTGATGTCTTCCTCAGAACATAGTACTAACAGCCTTCAGTCCACGTGCTGAGCCAAGAGTGAAATTTCAGGTTAGTGAATCTGAGGGCTGCTTTTACTCCCACGGTTAAAGCTTTCAGAGAGCACTTTAGTATTTTACCTTCAGGGATTTCCACTTAGCTTCAAGGTTAACAGGTAGAAAACTGCAGCTCTTTTAAGCTTTTAAATAAGATTTTAGGAAGCTCTTACTGGGTGCTGGGTTTGGAAAGCACTATGTGCCCTCAGCACAGCTGGTGTTATTGCTGTTGGTTGTTTTCGTTTTTTATTGGGGTAGGCGCGCGTGTGTGTGTGTGTGTGTGTGTGTGTGTGTGTGTGTGTGTGTGTGTGTGTGTGTGTGTGTAACTTTACCAGGTAGCAATAAGCCACTGAGGAGAGAAGGGGGGTTGAGATTTATAACCTAGTGTTTCTCTCTGCTTTCTTCCTGGTTTAGGGAATTGCAAAAGGACAGCTGCCCCACACTCCAAATTACCGCAGTGGACTATGTCCCTTAGACCACAGGCTTAAATACAATCCTCCTGCTCTATGCTAATCAAGTCCTCCACTAGAGCAATGAGGACAGGAACTGGGCTTCCAAGAAAGCACTGGGCTGTTTGTGCTGGGCATGGAGAAGCAATCGATGCTAATGAAATGATTCTATAAAGATAACTCTGTGGAGAGAGGGCTAAGAGTATAATCTGCTCTCTGGAGAAAATTATCCCCTCCAACTATATTGCAATTAGTGAGCTAACTTGAAAAAGCAGAATGGGAGCCTATACATCTCCTATTTTGTTTTATATTTATTTGGATATTGTTACTTTGGATAATTCAGGCTGAGAAAAACATCTCTGCTCCTCCTACTCAACACACACACACACACACACACACACACATGCACAAGCACAACAAAAGGCCCTCTTTAGAAAGAGAAATATGCACATAAATCACCCCAGAAAACATAACAAGAGGGGCTGTTCATTTTCTCCATCCTGTCCCCCCAGAGTACACTTCTAGAGATAGCAATAGACGCTCCCAAGAGACTAAAAATAACAATAAATTTAAAATCTAAAAATCAATTGTTAGGCCTGCTACATAAAGCCTCAAAGAAAGGTAAGTTTTCAGTTTTTCTGGGAAAGAGGTAGACTGACAAGCCACTCAGCATGGGCTGTCAGAGCACAGAGCTAAAGAGAACACAGAGCCCAAAGCAGGGAGACAAGGCCTCAGAATCTACTCTGGGGGAGTAGCATGTGCCCTGTGTAGAGATGGAGATGAGTGCCTAGCTGCATTTGAGAGATGGGATTAGCTGCTTGCTGCTGTGACCCACATACTCCCCATTCATTGCCAGCGTCTGCTGTGGCCATTCTGTTTATGCTCCCCACTGTACTCTGGCTGTTCAAAGCACGTGCCTCTCTCTTTGGGTTGAAACAAAACATGCTTGTCTCATCCCTGCAGGAGAAATGTCAAAATCTAAACCTCAAAGCTCAGCCTCATCCAATATGGGGTGAAAATCTGAGAGAAGTGCACTTTCCACTTGGTAGGAGTGTGAGTTATCACTGAATGAAGAGAGGGTGATGAGGAAGCCATTGCAATACTCCACTAAAAGAAGATACTACCATATGCATTAGGAAAATATTAAATTTTCATAAACAGTACATAGACTCAAGGCAGACATCGGAGGTAGAATTGCCAAGTTTGTTGAATGCTCATTGGATGTAAAGGTTGGGAGGAAACACTTCAGAGTGACTCTATTATAAATAAAGTTGTTATTTTTGCATCATTGAGTAGCTATTGCTCCAGTGCCCTGAGCTGCAGAACCATGAGAGAAAGACTAGGCTTGTAGAAAAAAATAAATAAATAAAAATGGGAATTTGGTTTCAACATTGCATATAAGGTACTCACAGACAATATCTGGAACATGGTTACGTAACTAGCTTAATGCTCAGGAGGTATCTGGAACATACACACAATCTTTAATTAACACTAAAGCCATGAAAATGGGTGATAGAAACTAAAGGCATTGAAGTACAAGAAAATCAAAAAAGAAATCCACAGCTGAATCCTGCCAGCCACTAGAATGCCAAGGAAGAAGGCAGCAACCGAGGACCAGATGTAATGAGTCACAGAAGCACGGACACAGCAGTAAAAAAGTGGTCACAAAGAGGATAGAAGTGTCCAGGAGAGTGGAAGGGATAGGGTACAATTATGCCAAGAATAAGAGAAAGAAGCAGAGGAAAGGCAGAGCAAACAGCTCTAAGTAAGACAAGAAATACAATTTCAGAGGCAGTGCTGAATAGGACAGGAGGTTTACAAGTATGCAGAAGTTTTTAACTTCTGCATAAAATGGGTATTATAGTAATTAAAATGAAGATGTGAGCTAAACAAGGATGACACCAATGGACATGCCAAAGTGGACAAGGAAAAGCCCATGAGGCCTCTACCTTACACAAAGAACCACAGGCAACTAAGGAATGATGAGAGCAGTGGTCCATGGGGAAGAGCACACAATTATTCAGTACCACATGGGCAGCCCCAAAGCATACATAAGAGAAACATTATATGGACTGAGCGAATTATATATACATATGCGCACACAAAAACAATTAGTAATAAAGAGTCCAAGAATTTGGAAGAAATCAAGAAAGGGTACCTTATATGGAAGAGTTTGGGTAGGGTAAAGAAAATGATGAAGTAATGGAATTATAATATCAAAAACTTAAAAATTATTAACAATATCAATGCTAAATATTATTGCAATTTCAATAATTAATATAATCATGTATTTGGGCTAATGTGTTTTACCACAGAGATATTTCATATGTATTTTATAGATTCTATATTTTTAATTAATCTATTCCTTTGCTCAGCCGACTTAAAAATACCTTTAAATCCTTGAGGAATGAATTGCTGTCCTAGTCTGAGAATTCACTGTGATGTTTGGCTATCACAGACAGGGTCTTCTGATCATTCAAGCACACTCACTGAACACTTTTGTACCAGATTACTCCAGCTAGACATAGCTGTGCCCTCCTGTCCTCCAGTATGGGAGGTAGACACATATATAGAAATAGGTATGTAAACCTTTCAAAAGTAGTACATACTATGAAAAAGAAACATGGAATAGAATAGGAAGAGTTCAGAAGAAGTAGCCGATAGATGAGTATTTGTAAAACAAGATGGTCCAGGTAAAAAGAAATTATCTGAACAAATATTTGAAGAGGTTTTACAGCATATTGAAGAAGACTAAATTAGACTTTCTTGTACTTTGTTGTTAGAAATCTATTGGCATGCCACAATGTTAGATTCTGTTTGAAGAATAACATCCCAGTACATAAATGTCATCATTTAACTTTTGTTATTAATTATTGCTTAATTTTGTTATTTTACTTCAGGTTTTATTACTACAACTAGACTACAAAAATAAGCATACGTATTAAACACCTGTGGTTGGATTAGCTAGAAATACAATACCTTACATTTGCAGGGTCATCTTTTTATTTTTCATATACTATGAAGTTCAGAAAAGGAAAAAGTCTTGAACTTCCAAGCCAGACAGTATTTCTGACCCTTGAGGTAAGCTTTAGATTTAAAACCATATTCTTTGCAACATGGGTTTTATTCAAATCAAGACCCAGTTTCTTCAATTTGCTCAGAGTTCATTAATCAGAATGATTTTCAGTAATTTGTCATACGTCCTATAAACCAGACACTTGATTGTTTGATTTTGTTCAGCGTATTCTGTTATTTTTCCCATATATATATATATATATATATATATATATATATATATGTGCTTACCAAATTTTCTTTCTTTTCTCTTCTTTCTGTTTTTTATGTTTTGTTTTGTTTTTGAGAAATTGAAAGTTGCTATGTTGTATAGGAGATGTGATTTTTAATTTTAAGGTATTGACAAGAAACACACATTTTTATAACGCTGTTATAAAGAAGTAATTGCATGCTTCCTCAGTCTGAATCTAATTTGAGCTAATTGAGAAAAATAATCAGAAATAAATCCAGATAACTTTGATGTCTTCCCAATATGATAATTTTATTTCCCTTTTCTTTTTATTTATAGCTCTACATTCATTGATTCTGGCCCCTGTGAGCTCAATGTCAACACATGAGTAGCTGCTCTCTTTTTTCATAAAATCTTAGGTCATAGCATCCCCAGCTGTTTCCTCTATTTCCATCCTGCTGTTTACCAACTATTAACTATCTTAATAAATAATATTCATGAGATTAAAGAACTCATTTTGTGTAATTTAATGTACAATAAAATGATGGATCTATTCCATTTCCCAAAACGCAATTTCTATCCAAAGAACAAGCAAGCACAATTAAAATTAATCATTAACATTTGAAGCTAAAATTGAATATTCCAGAACACAAACATCAGCATCTCATTTTCTCTTTATCCACCCTTTTTATGAATATAAATGCATTATATGATTAAATAAAAATCATGGGTTTTTATTAGGACCCTTTTCTAAGTGTGTGTCATAAATTTCCATGCCATTTGCCCCAGACAGTCTCCTTTTATAAAGATGGGAGCACACCACCCTTTGTCCCTCACTGTCTCCTGTTCAATATGATAGGCTATTCATTTTTGCACTACTCATAATATAAAGACAACTGGATACTAAGGTATGAAGTTTTATTTATATAAATTATACTATGGTCAGGAAAGGGGAAATACAGCTATTTGGGACAGTAAACATCATTGTGCTATACTCAAAAGGTTTCTGTGATGTAAGTGGAATGTATTCCCCAATGCTCATTATCACCTGGTTTTATTACCTATGGCTTCAGTTTTATTTAAGAGCCAGGAAGAAATACAGTTCTCTCGCCCCTAACTTGCATTTCCTACAAGACAACATTTTTTAAAGAGTTACTTATCTTTATCTGATGGTAAGAGCGTTTTTCCTCAGTGCCTGCAGAGGTCAGAGAGGGCGTCAGAATCCCTGGTGCTGGGATTACAGATGGTCATGAGTAGCCACATGGATGCTGAAAACAAAATCTGGGTCTGGAAGAGCAGCAATTGTTCTTAACCATGGAGCCATCTTTCAACCCCCAGGACCACATTTTAGTACTTATTTAAAGTCTAAGTTTGTCTCATATGAATTGCAATCTGTTTCATGGCTATTATTTCTGAGTTTGTTTATTTTCCTAAAAACCATGGACATTTATTTTAAGTACTAAAACATTTCCAAATGAATTTTTAAAATAATTTGTCAATTTCTCATGAAAATGTCAATATTTTCTGAGCACTCAAATAAATTTGGAGGGATTTGATATGCTCATGGAAGAAGTCTTTTAGTCTAAGAACAATGAACTTCTGTTTAGTCAACCCTTCATGTAAGAGTCTATACATGGAGGTACAATGTTCCTTATTAGTTCCTTTACATACCTATTTAATCTATTCCAACACGTGTTTGCCTTTCTTTGATTATTTGAAATTAGAGATTTTCTGTTTTCTAATGCACTATTTCATTTGTTATGAATATTATTTGATTTATTTATTTTTTTAAACTGTGACAAATGTGTACACACACAATACATCGATGTATTCATGTATTGTAGAATGACTAGGCAAGCTAACTGATACATGTTTTGCCTCGTTTACTGTGATCCCATGATCAGAATTTTCAAATCCACTCTTTCAGTGATTTTCAACTCTGTAAGTGATTGTTATTTGGCTACGGAATGTGTCTGTGGGCAGGTGCATCTGATCCTATGCATGGTTATATACAGCCACACACGCATGTGTATCCACAGTGTAGAAGACAACTTCAGTATCATTTCTTGGGAACTGTGTCACTTGATTTTTAAGACGGGATTTCTGATTAAGGCCAGGAAGCCCCAGGAATATACCCACCTCTGCTTCCCCAATGCTGGTATTACAGGCACAAACCATGCTGCAGGTGTCAGGGACTTAACTCTGGTCCTCATGCTTGGGCAACAAGAACGTACTGATGACTCACCTCCTAAAGCACCCATTTTTTGTACCCACTTTTAGTTTGAGATTTTATTGAAATATTTTTCTTTCATGTCATTAAAATCTAAAATTTAACTGTTTTCTAGATAAATATAACCTTGACTGCCAATAATAATTTGTCCACTATCAAACATTTACATTTTTTCCCTTCCTCTAATTTATGGAGTGATGTTAAATAGCAATGACAATGTATTGCATCTCCTCTGCTAATCTTTAATAGAAACATAGTCGTTGTTTAGCTGACCATCGTTTCTGGTTGGAAATAATCTATTTCTTTTTATTGGGTTTGCTAAATTAGAAATTAGCATGAATTTTATCATTTGCTTTCTTAGAATTTCTTCCCTGTTGACTTCTTACCTGGTAAAATTTAGATTTATTGATAGTCAGCTCTCATTAGATGCCTGGTGATGGGAGATGTTATTCTGTATGTTTCTCATACTGGTTAATAAAGCACTGTGGCCAATAGAAAACTAGATAGGCGGGGCTAGGAGACTAGGAGGAGGAAAGAGGAAGTAGAAGGCGGAGTCAAGATGTAGCCCGGGGAAGGAGCAGGACGCCTGCCGCGCGGCTCCCCGATAAGACGACCACGTGGAAATACATAGATAAGTAGAAATGGGTTAATAATTAAGACAGAGCTAGCCCATAAACAGTAATGGTAATTGGCCAACAGGATTGTATCAAATACAGAGTCTCTGAGTGTTATTTGGGGCACACGTGGTTGCAGGACAATGGCGGCAGGACCAGGAGGCTGGCGGGAACAACATGCTGTAACAGCCTGGTATGAACTTTGCTTGGACAGACTGTCATGCTTCTTTAATGTGACTGTTTCATCTATAAACTGATACTTTACGTGGATTGCTGAAATGATACTGTAAGCTCATCTCCGTGCCATGTTTGTTTGATTTGTATCAATGTCATGTTATTGATAAAACAGAAAACACCTTTGCCTTCATTATCTGTGCTTGGAAACCTTGTGAAAGCATTTTTACCTATCTTAAACATTTAACTAAATGTTTGAGACAGCTTCCACTAAGAAGCTGTCTGAGTCTGGAGTAGTTTAGCCAAGTAATTGACAATGTTTGTGCTATGCTAACTTATCTATTGTGTCTATTTTTCTCACATATGTTTTATTAATTTATAAATGTATGAATTTTTATAGATTTAAAAAAATGTATCTAACTAGAGCCACGTAGCCTCACTGATTTAATAGATCCATTTTATAACCATGGGCATTCTTAACAGTACCACATCCACAGAAGATGATGGATGTGGGGCTAGTGTGTACACATATCTGTTAACATGGGGTAAAACCAAGACTATCTGACAACATAGAAATAGCCTCCTTATTCTCACTATTCTCACTTTGTACAGTTGTGTTTACCTTTTTAAATTATTCTCATAGCTTGCTGTTGATGTTTCTTACCTTTCCTAGTTTACTTTTCTGTTTATTTTATCTTGTCCATTACCTTAATTTTAACAGTTAATTTCCTCCAATCTTTCTTCTTTAATATGCACAAGGTTAAATTTTCTGTATTACTCTTGTGGTAATTGCATATCTTAAAAAACTGTATGTGTATCCAAAAAGCTTTTGTATCCAAAAAGCTTTGGCTGCTCAGAAGTCGTGTGGACAGCTGAAAGCTCAGTTTGGGTTCTTTTGAGGTCCAGGACCATTTACTTCTTCCAGATGTGGCTCACTCCATCTGGTTTTTAAGCTCATGAATGCTTCACTGTCCTTTTCCAGCACCTCTGATGCTTCTCCAGCTTAACACATGATTCAGAACTGCCATGGAATGAATTATTTTAATGGAATGCCATTTTTTATTAATAATATAATTAAAACATTTTACACATCGATCCCAGTTTCCCCTCCCTTCTTCCCTCTTATCCTCTTTCCCCTGTGACCTGCACCATGGCCACCCTCCCCTCCCATGCCCCCACCCCCATTCCACTTGTAGGGCTATGCTCTCCAGGTTGGGTAATGTAAATCTGTCAAGTCATTTGAAGTAGAGACTAGAACTTCTCTCCTGTCTCTAGGTTAAGGGGGGTATCCCTCCATGGGGGATGTGTCCACAATGTCCTTTTGTGCACCAGCAATACATCCTGTTTCTGCTGTCTGAGGTCCCCCAGACTGCTCAGTCCTTCTTGCTGAGACCCATATTCAGGGGGTCTGAGTCAGTCCCATGCTGGATTCCCAGCTATCAGTCTGGGGGGAAGGTGCCCATTAGCTCCTCCTTGTTCAGGTCAGCTGTCTTTGTGTGTTTCTGCAACCTGGTCTTGTCCCCTCTCTCTGCATCTGGATTCTAGTTCGACTCAGTGTTTAGTTATGGGTGTTTGCTTCTGTTTCCAACAGGTACTAGATGAGGGCTCAAGAATGATATTATTTTTAAATCTTGATTCAAAGTTAGGGATTTTTCTCTACCTCCATGTGCCAGCAACTATCAGAGAACCCAGAATGCTTTGTGACCTACACAATCATATCCCTACCTGTGCCTATGTCTTTTGACTGAGTTCAAATCAAGAAAGATATAAAAAAAATCTTTTAAAAGTTAAAGGTGGCAGACTTCTCCCTGATTTGTGGAAGATGCCACTTTCTTCTCATGGGTCCATTGCTTTGCAATTTTCCATTGTCATTTATGGGAAAAAAACTGAGACAATAATGCCATTATTTCACTGTCTTTAAAAACCATTAATTTTAATCATTTAATATTATTAAATAGTGTTGAAATTAATGAGAGCATCTCATTAACTACTTCATTAAAAACATCTGAATAAAATACATTCAGTTTTTTTCTGAACAAAGATTAAGAGGAAAATAGTTTTCTATGTCCTTTCAAAAGTAAAGCTATCCTTTCAACAATGCTACACTTGAGTTAGAAATCCTGATGGGGTGTAAAAATTGAAGCATTAAACCAATGATAATGGATGCTCTAAAAAAGCTAACACAGAAAATAACAACTACTTCCACTTATCCTATGATACCTTTATCCTAGGGTATGATATGCTATCATATGATATCCTTTCTACTGTGCATAACTAGAAAATTGAACACACCTAACATGCCAGTTTGTAGATATCAGGCAACACCCAGCATGGATCTGTAATTCCTGAGGTGAAGAAAATAAAGCAAGCCTTGTAAGTATCCTACATGTCTATTTGGAAGCTGATAACTGATCATTATTGCGATTTAATAAGGATCAGGATAAACAATTAGGCCGAATAGATGTTTATTAAGGAAGAAATAACTCACAACATAGGCAGATGAACAAGGCGGGTTCCCCCGGATCCTAAGCCTTCCAGAGTCCACACCACCAAAGAAAGCAGCCAGTCCCTTTCCTAGCCTTTTCCCCCAGCTCACACCCAGCCCTGTTTCCGCCCCCAATGGGCGTGGCCTAAGCCACAGTTGCAGACAAGGTGAATATCTCACTACAATTTCCCTTTTAGTCTAAAAAAAAAAAAATTTGTGCTTGATACAAAACTATATATAAAACAGTGAATAACAAGTGTGCTCTAAGAAAAAGAAAATTGAGAACAAAATGACCTACATATCTAGTCCTAAGGTGAAGGCATAACGGAGTTTACAATAGTTATCCTAAGCTAGAAAGCTTAAGTCTAGTACCTAATATATCTAACTAGGAAGAGAGAATAATAGTTGTGATGGTTTAATCTACAACCTCAGCAAGACCTGAGAAGGAAAATAGTGATACTAGGGTAGACAGGAAGTGCGGATGGGCAACTTTCAAAAGATGCAGAGAGGACAGAAACAGCAAGCTACCTGGACAGCCACCCAAGGTCTCACAGCAACATTGGTACAGCCAGTTTTGGCTAAGGCCAGGAGTACCTGACAGACCACAACAAATACAGGGATGTAGAAAGGATGTCTTACCCTGATTTGGCAAGGTTCAGCAGTCTTCTTTTTGTCTCCTGTAAGCACATAGGACCGCATGTCCAGATCAGTGGTCAAGGTAGGGGCAGTTCCTTGCCCAAGAGGCCAAATCCGAAGTGAGTATGAACTCCAGAAGGAGCAACAACAGTGTCCAACATACTTTCAGGAAAGTATATGGTGCTGTCAGGAGCAACAGTGTCTCATGTCAATGGAGTACTAATATTCTAATATTAAAAACATTTAAATGCCATGTTCTGCAGGTCTATGAAGTGATTGGAGATTAAGCATCTATGTCTGACTAATCTCATAGGTAAAGGAAACACAGGTGAGGATAATCTGTAATACTCAGGAACTTAGCCAAAAAACCTGATTAAAACTTCCTTGAGTAAAGCAAGGATACATACCTAAACAATATGACTATGTACATGTAAATTCCTAAAGTAGAGGTAGAGTAGAAATGTCTAGACAGGAGGTAGCTCTAAAGGGCAGCAAGATAAATATCCCAAATTGTATCAATATACAAAATGTCTTGAACACAAAAAAGTATACATACATAGAATATGTGGAGAATAATGTGCATAAAACATAAATGGAAAAATTTCACACAATATGACAAAATATAATATAGAATTCTTCCAGTACATAGGTTACCACAGATAAGAATATATAACAATGTAAGCTGAAATACTAATATCTCACTCTTACTAAATAACTCACAAGAAGGTAGGCTAATCTACCTATATCATTCTGAACCATACCTTTCCCAACTATACCCTATTCCTGTCTAAAAGAGATAACAGAGTCTAAATATCACCTTCCATACCCAACCCCAAGTAACTAAAACCAACCCTATGAAGATGAATATTATCCCTAAATTCCAAGAGTGGGGAGAGGGGCATTGTTATCTTAAGATTACTTCCTGCTGAAATGGGACGATGATTGCTCCATGGGATCCTGTAGGAAGAAAATGTTTAGCAACCAAATTTCTCAACAGAACTGGCTGTGACATATGTCGGTATTCATTGTGTTGCAGAAAATGCTTGACTGGAGTTGTATTTGAAACTCTGGCCAGGTTGTAATAATCAGGTGTACCATTACAGCTAGCTAGTCATGAGTTGTCTTGAGCAAAGCAGTCCCAAACTGGTTATAGGGTGAATTTTGTAGCTCAGATGCATCAGGTTGAGTAGAATGGAAATGTCCATTTGGGGCCCCATTTTCTTTCCGGAGTGTTCAAGGATTGCTGTTAGGAACTGTTATTATTCCTTATGGAAAACTTAAATATCAATATCAAAGTAAAAATTTCAAGTTTTACAGTATGCATTAGGGGAAAGGCAACAATAAGCATTAACATGTATATGAGAAAATGAGGATTTCAGAGAGAAAAGTGCGTATAAGCAAATGAGTCCCTAGATTTTGTTTTTTTTTTTTCTGCCTTACATCAATTGGCTTCTTGATATAAAGCAGAAACTGTGAATTTAATCTTAACAACATGCTTGAATTTAGAGAAGGAAAGCCAAATCCAACTCCAAAGCCAGCATTGGCTTACATGAATCGGGACTACAGGAATACTAAATAGTAAAGAGAAATAGATTTTAGTATAGAAACAGTTTACTATACTTAAATATTTTTACCTTAAATCAGTTTACTCTTCATTAAATGATTCTTTCTGGAGAGCTGTCTTCTGTAGGTACCTACATGTTCCTTGTCTCTTGGTTGTTTGAAGATAGGTGTTCTCTGTTTTTCTGTAAGGACAAGAACAGAACACTTTCCCTACCTTTGAGAGGTCTCCACACATTTCGTGGAACCCAATTTGTTGAATGACTTGTCATTCCTCTTCATTAAGATGTTTCTCTTGTTCAACTCGGATCTTGATCAACTTAGACAGTATCCATAGCTTTTCTTCTCCTGTAGATGCAAATGTGAAACCCCTACCCCAACTTAACACATATCTTGGTTTCCATTCTGAGGTCAATACATCCTTGAAGTACACTGGCTGATTTAGTTCAGAAGTTTTTTCTATTGTCCAGTGCCTTTCAGCAGCTGTTTTCCCTTTTTCATTAGCATTAAGAAAGTTTAATGTTAATAAAGCATTATGTAATCTGTGTTTGGGTGTCTTGGTGCATTCTGTTTCTTAGCTCTCTGTTGTCATTTTCTACATTTTGAATCCTTGTTACTAACTCTCTTATGGTTTTTACAAGTTCCTTATTGTTTGCTCTTGTCTCAAACCATTTCTTTAAAAATATCATAATAATGATGAAACCCATTGCTATTACAAGAAAAATGTATACATTGGTTAAGTCATGATTTTCTTCTGTTAAAATTCCTTCTATACAAGAAGTAAAAGAATTCCTAAAGTCCTGCATTGTAAGATTATCCGCCATAGCTATGGGACAATTGATCTCAGATATTATATCAACTTAAATTGCAAAGAATGTTGCAATTACCTTAGGTGTAATTCTGCTGTCCTGAAACTTTGGCTCTTTTATTTATAGATCTCAACACCTCCAGCCGTAACCACCAAATAATGCCTGGCAGCAGATGATCCTTCTGATTTTGTCCCTGCAGAATAGCTCTTAACAAACTATGGCAAGTGAGAATTTGTTAAACGAATAAGTAAAAGGAGCCTGTATAATTGCTGGGACTATGGTCACAGGAAACACACAAGCAGGGCGGGTGCCAGGCAGCGTGAATGTAAAGTGGGGAAATGGGCAAAATATGAGAAGCAATGAGTGCCTTCTCAGGGATGCTGTGGAGGTAAAAGGGTTGTATGGCAGAGGCAACTGTCCCACAACTTGTTGTGTGTCCACCTGGTTAGGAAAGGGACCCTGCCCTTTCAGGGATGGTGGGGGAAGGGAGCAGCTTGGCTTCTGCCGCCACTCCCACCTCTACCACCTGGGCGAAAGCCAGGTCTGGTGAAAATCCAAATCCTGCTCTGACACCAGATATTGCGATTTAATAAGAATCAGGATAAACAATTAGGCCGAATAGAAGTTTATTAAGGGAGGAATAACTCACAACATAGGCAGATGAACAAGGCAGGTTCCACTGGATCCTAAGCCTTCCAGCATCCACCACCAAAGAGAGCAGCCAGACCCTTTCCCAGCCTTTTCCCCCAGCTCATGCTCAGCCCTGTCTCCACCCCCAATGGGCGTGGCCTAAGCCACAGGTGCAGACAAGGTGAATATCTCACTAGAGATCATGATACACGGAACACAATGGTATCCCCAAGTTAAGCATGTGGGTGTAAGGGTTCAAACAGAGTCAGGTGGAGTTCTCAGCAAGGAAACAATGAGAAGGAAGTTCCATGGAGCAAGAGCTCTTGGCATTTACATAGTGGTCCCAGAACAGTCTATTAAATTCTGAGTTCTCCATGTGTGTAATGGAACCCAGCAAAGAGACAAAGAACTTCTGTAAACTTCAAAATTCCTAGAACAATTCTATAGGATAGCAGATACTTCCATTCCAATTTTAAATCAAGACTGTCTTCAATACACAGAAAATACATCACTCAAATCCTTTGGGTTTGTTCTTAGTCGACTTGAGACAGTGTTGGTAGTGCTCCTGTAGATCTCTTGAAAGAAGGCTAGCACACAGGCCACAGAAAGACCAAACTGTCAGACAAATTTCCTAGTAAAACTAACTGCAAAATGCTTTAAAGGCAAAACACAAGGTTAGGATATTTAGTGATGTGCCATTCACAATATCTACATACACTCAACAACCAAATGTCTACATTCTCAATATCTACATACACTCAATAACTAAAGAACTGCACTCACAATATCTACACATATTCAACAATCAAATATCTACATTCACTATATATATATGTATATATATATATGTATATATATATATATATATATATATATATATATACTCAACAACTAAATGTGTATGCAGAGACAGAAAAATCTAGTTCCTCTGAGGAACAAAAATAACAGAATATGTGAATATCCAAACATGCTCAAAACTTTTTACTATGAGAGGAGGAAACAAAGAATTTTCAACCTCTGGGAAACAAAATGTAAATTGGAGAAATAGTAACAACAACAGTAGTAGACTCTGAGCAAAGTAAAAGAAAAAAATAATCAGCTTATGTTGATGTACAGAGCAATAGAAAGCTTCCAAACACAATTCTAAAGAAAAGAGAAACTGGGAAATTTTACTAAAAGCACAGGGATCAATGAGACAATATGAAATTATCCAACTAATTTATAAGTTAGAACTTCATAAACTGTTATTAATAATAACTAAATCAATAGTTGCTGATTTATTAATATAAATCGTGACTAAATTGTTAAAATAACTAAAAGAAAATTACCGAAAGTGCCAAATGAAAAGGACACAGGTACAGTGAGCAAAGCATAAACACAGACCACATGATAATACATGCCCAAAACTGGGCAACATCAAAACAACAAGGGAATAGAATTGTAGTACATCTATACATGAAAAATTATTTAAGATTAAAAAAGAAATGGATTTCTCCTAAGAACAGCAATGTCAATATATGCCAAAGTTTAAAAAATCTCAATAGAGATAAAAAGGACTTTTATACCAAATAAACTGTTTGATGTGACATCATTTATATAAAATTCTAGAATAATGAAACTAATCACAATACAGGTCATCATAGATCTATCATAGATGTCCAGGGACAAAGCAAGGTGCCATGAAAGCCAAAGGGCAATAAGAAGCTTTAGAATGATTATTATTTGCTCTTTGGATGTCAAAATTCATTAATATGCATGCTTAGAATCAATGCATTTCATTGCATATGAACCATGCTTGTTGTTGAGCATATTTTCAAAACAGAAAATAGAGATAAGCCAACAGCAATAAAGGATAAAACACAGCAGCACCGATGCTGGGGAAGAAATGAAAAGCAATGGGGAGTATCCAATGTTAGAGCCGAAGAACTCTAATCAGCCAGAAAGTGTCCATGAGATGGCTGGTGACCTAACTAGAACACAGCAGAAGAAATCTGAAGGAGGTTTAACCTTTGCAATGGTCATTAGCACAAGGGACACACAAGGGATTGTAGTAACCTAAGCTTTGAGTCTCCAAACAGTCACTTGTAGAACTAGACTCACATATGACCAAGAAAAATATATAAAAACCAAAAATGTACATTTGACCCTGAGCAGCCATGGACCTATGATGCTCTGTTTTTGCAATCACTATTATTACTCTAGAATATTTTATAATATTTTTTATTTAAAGTTGAAACAAACTTGTTTTACATGTCAATCCCAGTTCCCTCACACTCCCCTCCTCCCCTACCCCCCTCCCAGCTCCCATTCCATCACCTTCCTGCTCCCTAGGGAGGGTAAAGTTTTCATGGGGGATATTCAAAGTCTGTCATATCATTTAGAGAAGGGCCTAGGTCCTCCCCCCATGTGGCTAGGCTGAGAGAGTATCCCTCTATATGGAATGGGCTCCCAAAGTCCATTTATATACTAGGGATAAAAACTGATCCATTACCAGAGGCCCCATAAACTGCCCAGTCCTCCTAACTGACACCCACATTCAGGGGATCTGTGTCTGTAAAGACTGTGAAGTGCCGCACCTTAAAGATGGCGCTGGCTTCTGTCTTCCACCTCCCCAAGGGTGAGTGTTCTCTGGCGTAAACAAGCCCTTATTTGGTTAAGTCTGTTCAGCCTGTCTGCTTCCATGTTAGAGTAGCCTATCTGCAGGGTCCACATAGCTCACTGGGGTTGGTTAGTGCAAGGGGATTTAAGCTTGTGCAGGCATTTCCCTGGGCTGCTGCAGGTCAGAAGAAGCATGTTCAAGGATCCTGATTAAAACTGCATGAAGAAGATCTTCCCGGAGTTGTGTCTTCCTTGCTGGTGAGGTTGGGTGCGGTACAAATGGTGGCCCGTACAGGGAATCTTCAGATCAAAACTTCTTGCAGTCAGGGCAGTGCTGGTAAGTTCCCAAGGTAAGTTGTGACCAAATTAAGGCCCTCAGTAAAGAGGCGATAAGGTCTCTGGTATGGAGCAATAAAGTTCCGGGTTTGGACCAAGCTAAGGCGCTCAGTAAAGAGGCAATAAGGTCTCCAGTAAGGAGCAATAAAGTCCCAGGTAAGTTGGGACCAAGCTAAAGACCACGGAAATAAGCGGCAATAAAGTCTCAGGCATTGAGCAAGAGGTTGTAACAAACCGAAAATAAAATTTTTTAAATGGGGACTTCTCAGTCTCTTCCAATTTTTCTGGCTCTTCAGGAGCTACTTTTGTCAAAGAAACTTAAAATAAAGAAAAGCACACTAGAAAGATTCCTGAGCAAATGCAATGCCATTGCACCTTGGTTTGCAGTTTCTGGAGACCTCATGGTAGTGTGCTGGGACAAGTTAGGCAGGGATCTTGATTTTACTTGGGAACAAGGGACTCTAAAGTCAGGTGTCTGACCTGTTTGGAAGTTAATGCACAGCTGTATTGAAGACCAGAGGTACTGTAAAGAGGCAATGGAAAAAGGGAAAGCTGCTCTAGAAATGTTACAAGAAGAAAGAGCAGAAGAGGTTAAGAGCACAGGAGAGTCAGGTATGGACGAAACAGATTCTGAAAAAGAATTGCAAGCCCTCATAGAAAAGGTTCAGAAACAGTCCCTTAAAGAATGGAGAAGGGAAGAAAAGGAGAAACGACTATGTAAGGAGGAGGAAAACCCTCCTGGGACAATGCCAATGCCATGGGCGCCTTCTCCTGATCAAAGAGAGGTAAGGTGGGGCCGAGGTACAGGGCGTTCCTTTTGCCCTGAGGTCTGGAAAGCCTTATGAACAGACTTAAGTCTGGCATATACAGTTTTCCAGGATGCCCAAGGCAATAGATATGAGGAGCCTTTAGACTTTAAGGTCATCAAGGCTTTGGCTGAGTCCATGAGAACATATGGAATTTCAGCTTCTTTTACTGTAGCTCAACTTGAAGCCCTAAATAGGTATAGCATGACACCTAGTGATTGGGGTGCACTGGCTTGAGCATGTCTAAGCCATGGCAGTATCTGGATTGGAAAGCTTTTTTAATTGAGTATGCCAACCAGCAGGCTGCAGCTAATCTGGCAGCCGGAAACGCAGCATGGGACAGGGACATGTTGCTTGGACAGGGACGATTTGCAAATCAACAGACAGGATACCCAACACAGATTTTTGAACAAATAAATCAGATTGCCATAAAAGCATGAAAGTCATTACCCAATAAGGGAGAGGTCAGTGGTAACCTCACTAAGATACTGCAAGGCCCAATGGAAAAATTTTCAGATTTTATGGCCTGTTTGGTAGAGGCTGCAGGGAGAGATTTTGGCATTACAGCAGCCATAGTTGCAGCTATCTCTTTTGCAGTTGTGGATTCAGTCACAGCTGCCATGGCTGTGAGCACATCGGTGCAGACAGCCTCTAAGCTAAATGAGTTGTTCAAGAATGTGGCTATAGCCTTGGATGCTCAATCCACAATTGGTGCTCAACTAAAAGGAGGTTTAATGATTGTAAACCAAAGAATTGATCTGGTGCAGGAGCAAATAGATACCTTGTGGCAGCTGGCCCAATTGAGGTGTGAAATGAAATATCCAGGTTTGTGTGTTACCAGCATTCACTATGAGAACTTTACACATGCTGCTAATTTGTCACAACAGTTGTCTAGCCATCTTTTAGGAAATTGGTCTGCTGACTTTGATGACTTATTGGTACAGTTGTGAATGGCCATCATTGCAGTAAATTCAACACGTGTAAATGCGGGACTGGCTGCTGAATTGTCATCGTGGTTCTCGTTGCCATGGATCATCTGAAAGAGTGGGCGGGAATGGGAGCCATGGCTGTCCTCTTGTTGCTTATCTCTTTTGTGGGCCTGTGGTGCCTTTGCAAGATGAGGTTTGCTCAGAAGCGCCATGCAGCTATGGTTGTTCAGGCATTTACAGCCATTAGGATAGGACAGTCCCCCCAAGCATGGCTCACAGTCATGAACAAGAATTGATCCTTCACGCTCAGGTTGTATGGCTTAGCACTGCACTCCGAGTTAGCTCTGGAAGTGAGCAACTCCAAGATGGGCAAGTCTGGTTGCATGTGGGTTGGTTATGAGGCCCCACCTCCAGGAAAAAGATGCCAGATGGGTGTGGCACTGACTTGGCGGCTGACTACCAGGATTCAGGGTCATTACAATGTCCACTGCTTTACTGGAGACCAGACCACTACCCTTGCCTGTTGTGTTATTAAAACAAAAAGGGGGAACTGTAGAGAGCTGCGAAGTGCCGTGCCTTAAAGATGCTGCTGGCTTCTGCTTTCCACCTCCCCTAGGGTGAGAGCTCTCTGGCATAAACAAGCCCTTATTTGGTTAAGTCTGTTCAGCCTGTCTCTTCCGCATTAGAGTAGCTTATCTGCAGGTTCCATGTAGCTCACTGGGGTTGGTTAGCGCAAGGGGATTTAAGCCTGTGTAGGCACTTCCCTGCCCCCCCCAGGTCAGAAGAAGCATTTTCAAGGATCCTGATTAAAACTGCATGAAGAAGATCTTCCCAGAATCATGTTTTCCTTGCTGGCAAAGGTAGGCGCATACATGGGTCAGTCCTATGCTGGCTTTCTAGCTATCAGACAGGTACATGAGCTCCCCCTTGTTCAGATCAGCTGTTTCTGTGGGTTTCTCCAGCCTGGTCTTGACCCTTTTGCTCATAACTCCTCCCTCTCTGCAACTGGACTCCCGGAGTTCAGCTCAGTGTTTAGCTGTGGGTGTCTGCTTCTGCTTCCATTAACCATAGATGAAGGCTCTAGGATGTCATATAAGGTAGCCTTCAATCTCATTATTGGAAAATGGCATTTAAGGTAGCCTCTCCACTATTGCTTTGATGGTTAATTGGGGTCATCCTGGTAGATCTCTGGGCATTTCCCTAGTACCAGATTTCTCTTTAAACCAATAATGGCTCCCTTTATTATGGTATCTCTTTTCTTGCTCTCCTCTGTTCTTTTCTTGTCTCAATCTTCCTGTTCCCTCATTCCTTCCTCACCACTCCTCTTCTCTCCTTTTCTTTCTCCTAACTCCCTCTCCCCTCCTTTCCTGTTCCTAGTTTATTCAGGAGATCTTGTCTCTTTCCCTTCTCCAGGGGACCCTGTTTGTTTCTCTTAGGGTACTCCTTGTTTCCTAGCTTTTCAGGTGGTGTGGATTGTAGGCTAGTAATCCTTTACTCTACGTCTAATATCAATATATGAGTGAGTACATACCATGTTTGTCTTTTGTGACTGGGTTACCTCACTCAGGATGGTTTTTTCTAGTTCCATCTGTTTGCCTGGATATTTCAAGATTGCTTTTTTTTTTCTGAGTTGTATTCCATTGTGTAAATGTACCACATTTTCTCCATCCATTTTTCTGTTGAGGGGCATTTAGGTTGCTTCCATGTTCTGGCTATTACAAACAGTGCTGC
This sequence comes from Cricetiscus sungorus, assembly GCA_030556225.1. Lineage (NCBI taxonomy): Eukaryota > Metazoa > Chordata > Mammalia > Rodentia > Cricetidae > Cricetiscus > Cricetiscus sungorus. The sequence continues at coordinate 20,569,964 of JANBXA010000600.1, read as the reverse complement.
TATGAATATAATTGAGCAGATATCTTTGTTGTATGAATGTGCATCTTTAGGGTATATGCCCAAGAGTGGAATTACTGGATCTTGAGGTAGACTGATTCCCATTATTGTGAGGAACCGCCATACTGATTTCCAAAGTTCCAAATTGGCTATATGAGTTTGCACTCTGAACCAACTCTTTGTTACATTGATTCTTTGTATTGTTTTCCTAGTTTCTACTTTATTAATTTCAGCCCTCAATTTGATTATTTCCTGGCATCTATCCTCCAGGAAGAATTTGCTTCTTTTTGTTCTAGAGCTTTAATTGTACTATTAATTCTCTATTGTGACTATTCTCCAGTTTCTTCATGTGGGTACTTGGTGCTATGAACTTTCCTCTTAGTACTTCTCTCAAAGTGTCCCATAAGTTGGAATATGTTGTGTCTTTATTCTCACTGAAACTAGGGAGTTTTTAATTTCTTTATTTCTTCCTTGACCCAGGAATGCTGCAATTGTGCATTATTCAATTTCCATGAATTTGTAGGGTTTCTGCAATTTATGTTGTTGTTGATTTCTAACTTTAAAGTATGGTGGTCTGATAAGATACAGGGGATTATTCCAATTTTTTGTACCTATTGAAGTTTTGCATATTGCCGAGTGTGTGATCAATTTTGGAGAAGGTTCCATGTGGTGCTGAGAAGAAGATATATTCTCTTGTTTTTGGATGGAATGTTCTATAGATGCCTGTTAAATCCAACTGGGTCATAACTTCTGTTAGTTCCTTTGTTTCTTTGTTAAATTTCTGTCTAGTGGACCTGTCTAGTAGACCTGTCTAGTGTTGAGGGTATTGAAGTTTTGTATATTGCCGAGTGTGTGATCAATTTTGGAGAAGGTTCCATGTGGTGCTGAGAAGAAGATATATTCTCTTGTTTTTGGATGGAATGTTCTATAGATGCCTGTTAAATCCAACTGGGTCATAACTTCTGTTAGTTCCTTTGTTTCTTTGTTAAATTTCTGTCTAGTGGACCTGTCTAGTGTTGAGGGTGGTGTGTGGATGGAAATCTCCCACTATAAGTGTATGAGGTTTAAGTGTGATTTGAGTTTTAGTAATGTTTCTTTTTACAAATGTGGCTGCTTTTTTTCTCTGCAGAGATGTAGCAGGCAAAGGAGATGTAGGTCTGCCATTCCTGGTAAGCCAAGACCACATGGAAATACTTAGATTAATAGAAAATATATTAATAATTAAATAAGAGTTAGGCAATAAGAATCTATAGTCTATGGCCAACAGTCTCATAATTAATATAGCTTCTATATGTTTCTTTGGGGCTATGAAGGGCAGCAGGATCTGCCAAGCCAGAAAGCTAATCATTACAAAATGGTGCCCACAATGTGTAGCATGAATTTTCATATAGAATGACAAAAGCTTAAAAGGGATTTTAGAAACAAAAGAACAAAGTCAAGGACAGCTTCTTGGTAACAGCATTTTCTAGGGTTGTCTGTTTTGCCAGAGACTCGCCCGGCTCCTTTAAGGTTGGCTTCCTGACTCAGCACAAGCAGCAAAAAACAAAACAAAACAAAACAAAAACAAGCAAACAAACAAACAAACAAAAAACCCTTCAAGGCCCTTTAAAGAGGTCCTGCTAACAACTGAATAGTGTGTACAAGCAGCTGGCAGTGGCAGTGACCACATCTCCAAGCTGGCAGCATGCTGCTTTATGGAAGCATAGACCAAGTTGGTAAGCACAGCTCTCAGTGATGATGGTAAGTGTACCCCCACACACACACCATCCTGGAGAAACAGTGGCTAAAACAGCTGCAGCTTTAATTTTAGCAATGCTGTTTAGCAGATAAAAGACTTGTGGCTAGAAAAAGATAAAAACAGACAGTAAAGATAGATTCAGGAAGAAAAAGTAAAGCCTCAGGGTTTACAGTGTTTTAAAAGATACATAGGCTTGTGAGAGAAAACAAACAGAATAAATTTTTTATTTAAAAAAAAGAAAGAAATAGAGTAGCTGGATGTGGTGGCACACACCTTTAATCCCAGCACTCGGGAGGCAAAAGCAAGCAGATCTCAATGATTTCAAGGCCAGCCTGGTGTACAGAGCACCAAAGTTACACAGAGAAACCCTATGTATCAAAAAAAGGAATAAATAAAAGTAAAAGAAATAGAGTAACAAAAAAGCCATGTAGAGATGGAAAATATACAGAGACTATGGATACATTATGCTAGTATGTTGTCTTTGAATTGTTTGACTGCTGAGGAAATAACAATTGCTAAAAGAAAAGCTGCTGGATTAATCCAATTTATATATATTTTTAAATGCCTTGAGTTCAAAATTTAAGTATAAAGATGTTACATTGGAAAAGAAATTTTATTTGTGTTTCCACAGAAAATGAAAAGCTATGGATTTCTTCCAAACAAATATGGGTTGACTGAAGCAGTGTCCCAAGTGATTCGACATTCAAAACAGCTGAGACAAGGCGGCCTTGCAGACCACTACAGCCAGGATTTCTGCATCTTCTTAGGATCCCAAAGACAGTGCTCCCTCATAGCAGGAAATACTTTGGAGAGACCAATGCCCACATTCCCAAATATTATTTTTAAATGTTTGTTTTCCTTTATATGGGGTTGATTATATATATACAGATGTTATGACAGAAATATAACGTACATTTTTGAAATAAAGAAGAAAAAAGGTAAAAACTACACTCTGTTGTTCACATAAAAACAGCAACATAAAGCAGAGAAGATGACACATCCCTTCATAACATCATCTATGTCTCTATGTCAATAAAAGCAAGCAAACTGGAAATATAAGAATATCGCTGTTTTTCCCTTCCCAAATAACTAATGAATCCAGGCACTCAAAGGTGATGATTATCACCTCAAAAATAGTAATAACCATAGATTATGAACAAAGTTATGAAAAAACTCATGACCTAGTGGCCCTCACAAGGGAACCAAAGCTGAGTCTGATCACACTTGTGGATAAGGCTGCCAGCATGGGTGTGCTAACAGTGGGCTTCAGAATGCAATAAAGTCAAATACAATGCTTAGATGCCTCAGTAGATGCACTGTAAGGTCAAGGACAATGGTGAAGAGGGTTTGTAGGTATAAGCTTAGTAAGCCTAGCAAGCACAAGGGCCTGGGTTAACATGGGATTCAGAAAAACTACATGAATACATAATGATAATTATTAACCAGCACCACCAAAGATCCTAGAAAACACTCATTGTTTTCTGTGCATTCTCTCTTTTTATTCCATGATAAAGGTTTTAATCTTTTCAAGGAAAAGCAAGTTATAATAGCTTCATAAATAGGCAGGCTCATTAAAATGAAGAAATACATTAGTAGTCACCTGGTCTATGTTTGTTCCTAAGGCAAAGACCCCTGCATATCTTCTCACCCAACAAGATCAGAAACGTAGTTCATGGACCTGCACCTGCTGAATCTGACTGCTCACTTCAACATGGTCCTCAAGAGTACTCAACTTTCCACAGCATTCTCCACACATGCAAGACCACTTAATACTTTCAGCTGTACCATGTAGTTCTTCCCTAATCACTCTTTTCCTGTTCCTAGTTAAAGAACTTTTATTCCTTTCAAGGACCTGAAAGTCCTGTGCTTGTCATTTCCTCCATAGAAGCACCTCAAAAGGAGCATAGCATCTCACCATCCTTTCCTGCAGCGAGTGTACTTCCACATTCTATCCCCTCCTCTGTGCTACAGGCCAACTCTCCCAAGCTGTTTCAGCTGGCCTTGCTGCGGTCTCATGGCCAGACTCCCTCCTTCACTGCCTTGTTGTATTTGGTGAAAGAACAAAGTCCCTTCTAAAATGTGGCTGTCTTCAGTTTTATGTGTACAGTACACAATGTCAAGAAGGAAGAAGCCAAATATTTATGAACATAAATAAATTATACTTGTAAATAATGTAAATACATAATGCTTGTTGTAAAACAAAAACTAACATTTTTATTCTTGTTTCAGAACAAAATTTAACAGAAGCAAAAAGATCCAAAATAAATAAATGCCAAAACAAAACTCTTGGTTCATCAAGACCTGCACATTATTTTAAAGGGTTTTTTTCTGTGCGGTTGGATCATAATATGCTTAGAGGTGATTTAAGATTCCAGTGTGTTTTGCATATGAACTTTTGCTTGACTTCTATTCTTCCCTTCTTGACATGGATGATTGACTTTGATGGTTGAAATATAAGCTTCCACAATTATTCATGCTGAATTGCATCTCATTGTGTATATAAAGTTTTCTTCTGCATCAAGATGTAGTCAATCATCCATCAATTATGTTGTCACTGGAAATCCTATCTTTGTCCTTTATGAAACTGTGTGCAGGGGTGGGGCATTGGATATAAACTGAAAGCAATATTTAATGCCCATGTCTCCCTGGAAATGAGTAGAATAGCACATGAAATTTGTATTTTTTTAATTATAATAAATACACTTTGCCCTTTTACAGAATAGAATTTTCAGTTTGTGTCTTGTTTATAATAAGTAATTATATGTATTCACTCAGTTTTTAATTTATGCTTAACACAGAATATAACAAATTCATTGCAGGAATGGAAAGCTAGCTCACCACTCCAGGGAAGGGCACCTCATTGACTGACTAATTACCAGAAACTACAGATACAAAGATTAATTAAATTCACTTCTTATGTTTAATAATTAACAAGGGAATTGACCTGAGTCAGGGCCAAGCAATGCTTTTGGGATGATGGGCTTCATGGAAGTCTTGAGCTTCTGTTTCAGAGATGGTTTATACTGTTACTATTCACACCCACCCTTTGTGAATTGTTCTTAACCAGCCACTTTGACTTACTAGGGACTTCCAGGGAGGGCAGAAGAGGTGAAGGCTTGGCCAGGCTCACAGCAACTGGGTCTCTTAAATGGACAATAGAACTTTAGGGAGGTCACTGGTGATCTGTTTCAATTTCAGTCCATCTGTGACCACAAATTGCAACTTTCTGAGTAAGCATTTTGCTTAAGGCAATGAAAGAATGGAAATTAGATAATTAAGAAAGTAGGCTGAACAAATTATAAAAGAGGTTGCCTTCTAAATCAACTTTATAATCAGTTCAATTAAATAAAAGGCAAGCATTCATGCCACCTCAGGCTTTGCTTTAGAAATACTGAGGCAATTTTCTGTGTTGCAGTCCAGTGTGAGTGCTTCCATATGTTAATAGACTTGCATAGTGATGCGCCAATAATCTCGTCCAAAAATGATTCAGGATGTTTATGAAAGCTTCAGAGAAGCATCTCATCTGGCTGTTCTGTGTATCAAGCATTAATGGAAACAACTGCAATTCAAGCTAAGAGATCAAAAATGATTTTGCATGCACTTTCCGGGCATCAAGAAAAGCTGAGAAATGGCAAAATTTAAGATTGCTGCAAAGAAAAGCAATTATTTAGTTTGATTTCAAATTATGCTAATAAGCCAAATGAAAATTAAAATTGCCTCCCCCTCATTAATTAGTGATCAATTTCAATGTGTTGCCTTTTGCTTCTTGCTTAGATTATTTTTTAACAGAAGTTCTCTTTGATGAGGCTACACATTTGATATAACATGAAAGAAAAACTTCACAACCCGAAGTGTATGAATCAGCAACATCATTAGCCCAGGTTTCAGGAAGGTGATAAATACTAAGACACTCATCATATTAAAGTTAGTTTACAGATCCATTTGAAAACAAAGGGACATTTACAAATGAGATTAAAATCCACACCACTCTGTTATGTTTCAGTAAGTGCTATTTTTCAAGATTGACAAAGTAGTAAAAATTTTCTATTTCTTATTGCCTAGCTTTTCTGAAAACACTGCCTAGGACTTCCTTAAAGCATTCTACATTGGCTGGTTCTTTCATGCTCTTCATTTTGGAATATGAATTTCAGAATGAATGGTTAATTATGAATTTTGTTTACATCAATACAAAACTTTCAAGCACATAACCACTAATTTGTGTTCATTTCTGAACTTTACACAATTTTATGAAATCACTGACAATTACTTGTATTAGTTTTTTTTTTTTTTTTTTTTTTTTTAGTGATCATACAACAGAGAAATGTATTAGACTTCACCATGGCTGCAATCCTCACCAGATTGCAGACCTAAAGAATGTGAGCTCTATTTTCGTTCTGTAATGACAATATTAAAAATTCTAAAGTGAAACAAGAAAGAGTGTATGTGTTACTGAATAGCAAATCATCAAAACTTACAGTATAATTAATTATTAATAAGCACTTAGGGACATCTCATGACTTGGGAACTTAATTGGTTCAACTGACATGCTTGTAGTTCTACGTAAAAACTAATAAAGTGATGGGTGATATATGAGATTAACTGTAACCAAACAAATAAGCTGTAACTTGCACTTGAGTTAGTTACTGGCCATTCGTGAGAACAAATCTTCCAATTTGTTCTTTACTCTTCAAAAATTTACACAAACAAAAATAATTTGTGGACCTTTCTTGGCACTGAAGTTTGTACTATACCTCCATAATAGTATGGAACACGTATGTGAAATCAAATTTTTCCTTTCCAGTGGAAAGTTCCTTTTTGAGCTTTTAATTCGCTGTTTTGGAAAATGAAGGTAAAAATGCTCTGAGGCAAAGAAGTTCTTTCCTTCTTTCTTTCTTTATTTATTTAACACACACACACACACACACACACACCGCACACACACACACACCTGCTCTGTCTACATGTACGACTTTATGCCAGAAGAGGACATCAAATCCCACTACAGATGGTTGTAAACCACCATGTGGTTGCAGAGAATTGAACTGAGGACATTTGGAAGAACAGCCAGTTCTCTTAACCACCTTATCCATTTTTTTGTTATAAATTTTTATTTAAATTAGAAACAATCTTATTTTACATATCAATCCCATTTCTCTCTCCCTCTCATCTTCCTCCTATCTCACTCCCCCTCCACCAAACCTCCTATCTCACTCCCATCCACTCCCCAGGGAGGGTGAGGCCTTCCATGGGGGACTATCAAAGTCTGTCAAGTCATTTGGGGTAGGGCCTAGGCCCTCCCCTGTGGATCTAAGCTGGGAGAGTATCCCTCCATGAGGAATGGGATCCCAAAGTCCATTTGTGCACTAGGGATAAATACTAGTTTCACTGCCAGAGGCCCCACAGACTGCCCGGCCTCCTAACTGACACCCACTTTCAGGGGCCCTGGTTTGGCCCTGTGCTGGTTCCCCAGCCGTCAGATTAGGGTTCATGAGCTCCCATGACTTGCTCATGTCAGTTGTTTCTGTGGGATTTCCTAGTATGGTCTTGACCCCTTTGCTCGTCACTCCTCCCTCTCTAACAACTGAATTCCAGGAGTTTGGCTCAGTGCTTACCTGTGGATCTCTACTTCTCCTTCCATCAGATACTGGATGAAGCCACTATGATGACATTTAAGGTAGTCATCAATCTCATTATAGGGGAAGGGTATTTAAGGTAGCCTCACCACTATTGCTTAGATTCTTAGTTGGGGTCATCCTTGTAGGATCTCTGGATCCTACAGATTTATCTTTAAACCTTTAATGGCTCCCTCTCTTAAGGTATCTCTTTTCTTGCTCTTCTCTATTCTTCCTCAGCTCAATCTTCCTGATCCCTCATGTTGTCCTCCCCTCTTCCTATTTCCCCCCCACACCCTGTTTTCCCAATTTAGTCAGAAGATCTTGTCCCTTTCCCCTTCTCTGGGGAACCATTCATGTCTCTGTTAGGCTCCTCCTTGTTTCCTAGCTTCTCTGGAGGTATGGATTGTAGGCTGGTAATCCTGTATTCTACATCTAATAACCATTTATGAGCGAGTACACACCATGCTTGTCTTTCTGTGGCTGAGTTACCTCATTCAAGATGGTTTCTTCTAGTTCCATCCACTTGCCTGTGAACTTCAAGATTTAATTGCCCCCCCCCCCCCGAGTAGTAGTACTTCATTGTGTTAATGTACCCCATTTTCTTAAGCCATTCTTTGGTTGAGGAACATCTAGGTTGCTTCCAGGTCACTTAGGCATATACCCAAAGGATGCACATTAATACAATATGTTTATAGTATCATTATTTGTAATAGCCATTTTTAACATTTAAATTTTTAAAGAAAAAAATCATGAATCCCTTAAAAGGCAAGTGATGGATTATGAAAAAAAATCCAAAACAGTGTGGATGTAAATAAAAGCCTAGGGAGAAAAAAACAATAAAAAAGTACAACTGGGGGTGGGAGTACAAATTGCTAAGAAAAATAGCCCTGAAAAAAACATAGCCAAGCAACTGACATAATTACCAAACTCAAGATGATCAAATCTACTTGTAGTCTGGAAAAAGAAAATGAGAGAAACCAATCATAACTGTTTTCCATTCTGATTAACAAAAATAAGTGTCCACAATATGGCTCAGTGATTGAAGGCACATGCTGCCAAGCCTGACAACTTGAGTTCAAAGAACGTATCCTACAAGTATCCTCTGACCGCCACATACATAGTTAAATAAATAAGTAAGTAAATAAATAAAGAAGTAATTTACAAACAAAGGTGACAATGTACACTGGTGGTTAAGAACTCAAACATGAGAATATGAATTGCTCTACTTTTTTTAAGGCTATCTAGTAACATCTATTGAAATACAAACTATTCCTTGTGATTATACCTCTGTCACCAACATCCTATCTTAGATCTCCATTATCTAGAAATAGAATCATGATTATGTAAGTCTATCTAAACAGGATATTTATTTCAGTGTTGCTCAGTAAACGGTGGTAAATGACCGAATCAACAGTAACATTCATGGAAATGTGAGCTAGCTGTACTAGTGAGTGTCACTCAACATTTAGGAGGAATTAATCAATCCATTGGCACCGGTGACAGTTAGTCTTGATCATTAAGTAAACTAACATAGTAGAGATATTTGTAGCATTCAATGTTCAGATCCAAACTACCTAAAGAATTATGGCGTTAACCCCCTAAATGAAGAAAGGAGCAAGAATTTTCCTAAAGTGTCTGACTATACTAATAGCCTCCAAACTGCACACTTTAGAAGAGTTTTTCATACAATGTTTTTTCTAGTACTGATGATAGAACCTGAGACCTTGCACATGCTAGGCAAAGACTGGAACATGACCTATGCTTCTAGCACAACCTTAATAACTTGTAAAATGTTTAAAATGGGCAAAGGAAGTGAGGTATCAATAAAAAAAAACATAAATTCTGCCTTTTATCTTTCAGAAACTCTAGCTTTTATTTTAATGTTTAAATTTTTTTTACATTCCAACCACAGTTCTTCCTCCCAACCCCCTTTCCTCTGCCCACTCCTCTCAACTCCCCCATAGCCAACCCTCGGTCCACTCCTTCTCGCAGGTAAGGGCTCCCATAATGAGTCAACACAGTCTGGCACAATAGGTTAGGGAAGGGCCAGGGCCCTCTCCCATGTATCAGGACTGAGCATGGCATCTCACAATGGGGCAAGCGCTCCAATAAGCTAGCTCATGCACCAGGATAATATTGTTGTCCTCCTGCCACTGAGAATGGCAACGTACCATATGGAATGGGCTTCAACAAACTAGTGCATGTATCAGGTTTGTATCAAGGTCCTACTGCCAAGGGCCCCACAAGTAGTCCAAGCTTCATAGCTGTCTCCCACATATAGAGGGCCTAGTTGAGTCCCCTGGAGTCTGAACAGTTGTAGGTCTAGAGTTCATGAGTTTTTGCAAGCTTGGTTCAGCTGTCTCTGTAGATTTCTCAACATGACCTTGACCTCCCTTGCTCATATATTCCCTCCTGCTTCTCTTCAACTGGATTCCCAGAACTTGGCCAGGTTTTTAGTTATGTATCTGTGTATCTAGTTCTATAAGTTACTGATGAGAGCTCTATGATGATAGTTGGGGTATTTATCAATCTGATTCCAGTCATCCTCTCTGTTATTTCTAGGAGTCTTAGTTAGGGTCCTCCTTGAGAGTTTTTGGGCATTATCCTAGCACTAGGTTTCTCCTTAAGTTTATAATGGCTCTCTCTATTAAGATACCTCTTTCATTGCTCTTCTAAAGCATCCATCTCTGCCTCTGCCATCTGGTTCCTTCCTGTATGCAGTTAATTATCTACAGGATGGGACAATTTAGGTAGAAACACCATTGCTCCAGCAATGCCTATTGGGAGGTGAGAAAAAGTTGCCAGGAAGTTGACCTTAGCTAAAAACAGGATGGTTTCTCATTTCTGACAGAAGGTAGAGCAGAACACAGTGATGTCTGTCAGTCACTGTGTTATTGAATGTCTCTTAAGATCCTTTCTGATTACTTCCTTATCTCTGAGAAAAAGCAGCAAGAAACTGCGCAGCCTGTCCATGGCTGACCAGCTACTGCTTGGAGATAGGAAACAGAATGGTCATGTGAAATAGCTGCTGCCTAGAGAGATTTATGAACCATGGAAATGTTAAGTCTTCTCACCACATTGTTGGAGAGATGGCACAGTCTGTAAAGTTCATGCCTTTGCAGACACGAAGCTGTGATCATGAATGACATCTGAGGTTGTTATCTGTCCTCCACACACGTGTACACACACACACACACACACACACACACACACACTTTCTGATCAAAATTAAAAAACATTTGAGTTTAGAATCAGAATCTTTAAATCACAATGGGAAGCATGGCTACATATCTTTTAGTATATAGCATAGAGCAGGTGGTCAGATTTCATAACCTGAATTTTCCCAAGTGAGCAAACAAAGAAATGATAGACTTCTGACAGTGTGTAAGGGAATGAGTACAACAATGTACCACAAACCCATAAAGGAAAAAAAAAAGTCTTAAAATACCCAACAGAATATATTCAAGAAAGGTTGAACTTAATCAGGTACAACTGAGGATTAAAGGAAAGACCACTGGTGATCGTGATGATCATGCTAATGCATGAACACAAGCTGTGTAAGAGTAATTCAGATTTTCTTCAGATTTTCAACTGAATGACTGGATTTCAATCTAGTCCCATTAACCAAACCTGAAAAGAGTCTTTCAAATGCAGACTTCTAGACACCAGTGCTAATGACGTGGCTAGAGACAGCTTGGAACCAGTACATCTACATTGACAATTTCTCTAGCTGTCCCTTAGCATGACAATAATTCAGAACTAATTGCACACTCAACAAGACCTGTGTCAACCAAAAAGTCTTGTCTGAGGCAACCATTATCAGAATTGCCAGCATTCTCCATGCTTATCCTGATATCAGGACTTCTTATAAATGCTGAAACATCAGAGATGATGCCTGTCTGATTCACTGATCTCTCCTGAGGACATAGCATGATGCATCATAGGCAGTAATTATCTGCTGGATAAATAAACAAATTACTGATATTCTGCAATGTTTGGTTTCCAATTAATATTCTTGTGCTATCAAAAAAGACAAATCTGGAAGTGGCTTTTTTTCCCATTCATCCTTTTATCACTTCAAAAGCAACAGATATTAACTGCATGTTTATTGAATGTTCCATGTGTCCCACAATAACAGGACAATACTCATGTTCTCCTATTATATTTCAATTAACACATGAGGTTTTGGGGATGTCCAAACTGTGGTGTATTCTTCAAGCAGTTTCTGCTTCTGCTTTCTGTAGACATGACTGTTGCGCAGCTGCGAGTCACTGCTATAAATTCCTCGACAATAATTCACCTTTCGAGGACTTTTATAGCTGAGCTTTGGAGTTTAGTTCATTTTTTTTTGCCAGGATCTGTGTAGAGCTTTATGTCCATTTTCCCAGAACAGTAAGGAAATATTAGTGCATTTTCTCAGAATCTAAGCTTTTCAAAGCTCAGAATCATGACCTTTTGATGGAAAGTCAACTCCTCTCTATTTGCTTTCTGATTTATTGAACAAAGAAATTTTAAAATATTGATATTTAACACAGTACAAATATATGTGCAAACATTTTCCACCCTACATATAGATAGTATTGCATCAATTCTGAAAGGGTTATCGGCTGGTGTTTAACACAATAGCAGAGTAACTATAGAACTGTAAAAGGTGGAAACACTCAAATTAAATCATAAAAAAAGATATTTCCATTTCCTATCTGCATTATTGTCAAGGGACAGTGTCAGAAATGGACCTGGCACCTTACCTCTTTGGCAGAGGAATGAACATGCCATTATTGCCTTCCTAAAGAATCCCATTAGAAAACATCTGTCTATAAAATTTTCATAGTTTTCCTCATTTTAAAGCCACTTTTATACTAAATCATATTTTGTGATCCTCATAGGAGCAGGCACTTGAAGCATTTACACTGTTAAATTTCAAAGGATCCCTGACAGACAGACGAAAAGAATCAACTTGCTGTTTAAGTGGGTGGTGTGTGTGTGTGTGTGTGTGTGTGTGTGTGTCCCTGTTTCCTATATTTAATTGTGCAGATAGCAAAGAGAACAGAGTCACCAATGTTGGTTTTAGTTTACTTGAAATGGATGCCCCTTGAGAAGGACCTGACCACTTTGAGGGGTTTTGTTGTTGTTTTTGTTTCTGTAACTTAAGTTTCAAAATGTGTTTGTAGAGATTTTGCTGTACCAGAATAAACAAAACTTTGAGTTAGAATATTATAGTGAAAGTTACCTCTCAGATGCTTAAATAAAGCCTTTGTGTTTCTGTAGGGTTACTACAATCCCATTACAGAACTTCACTAACCATATCAAGAATGTCAAGATTGTCTTTGGGCCTGGCAGTGAATGATTGTTATCACATCACTCAGTATCAGTGTGAGTGCCAGGCCAGCCTGTATGACATAGCAAGAACTTGTCTCAAAATAAAATAAAATAAAATAAAAGATAATACAGAATGGCTGTCTAACTTCAATTTGATGAATTGTGTTGAACAATTAGATACTATGTGATAATTTGACATACTATGTGGCAAGGTGTTAAAAAAATTTGCAAATTTGATTTTAGTTGTTTAGTGTTCCTGGTAAGGTATATAAATTCTAAGTTTAAAACTTTCATGTTTCTAAAACAAGTGTTTAAAAAATAAAATATAAACAAATGTTTATCAGAGATCAAAGAGAGCTGTGACTCACTGCCAGGTGTGCTTGATTCATTCTGTCCTCTGGAATATGGCACATTCCTTATGATGATTTAGTAGCACACATGGCCTTTCCTAAATGGCAAGGCAAGCACTCTGAAAAACACTAACCTTATTAAAAAGTGATGAACAGATACATGGGTTTATGGATGAATGTCATACCCATTTCAAGTGGGGAAATCCCACCCATGGAATTCTGAAGTTACTGCATTTTCACAAATTACTTGAAGAATCTAAGCTAAATCAATTGAATTATTTGGTGTTCTGGTGACTAACTTTTAGAGTTCTTTGTATATTTTGAAGATCAGCCCTCTGCCAACTCTGGGGTTGGTGAAGATCTCTTCCCATTCTATGGGCTGGCATTTTTGTCTTGTTGACTGTGTCCTTTGCCTTACAGAAACCTTTCAATTTCAGGAGGTCCCATTTTTTAATTGTTGATCTCAGTGTCTGTGCTACTGGTGTTATGTTCAGGAAGTGGTCTCCTTGTCAATTCACTCAAGGGCACCTCCCACTTTCTCTTCTAAAAGGTTCAGTGTGGCTGAATTTATGTTGAGGTCTTTGATCTATTTGGGCTTAAGTTTTGTGCATGACAATAGATATGGATCTATCTGCAGTCTTCTACACACTGTCATCTGGTTGTGCCTGCACCATTTGTTGAAGATGCTTTCTTTTTTCCATTGTATAATTTTAGCTTCTTTGTCAAAAATCAGGTGTTCGTAGGTGTGCAGATTAATATCAGGGTTTTCAATTTGATTCTAATGGTCTACCTGTCTATTTTTGTGCCATATTACAAAACTGTAGAGCTTGAAGTCAGGGATGGTGATGTCTTTCGAAGTTCCTTTAATGTACAGGTATTTTGCTATCCTGGATCTTTTGTTTTTCCATATAGGGTTCAATATTGTCCTTTCAAGGTCTATGAAGAATTATGTTGGGCTCTTGATTGGGGATTGCATTAAATCTGTAGATTTCTTTTGATAAGATTACCATTTTTACTGTGTTGATCCTACAAATTCAAGAGCATGGGAGATCTTCACATTTTCTGGTATCTTCTTTAATTTCTTGGTCATGATACTACATCATTTATAAGATTTGTATAAATATAATTTGAGACAGTCACGAGAACTACCATGGGTGGTTAAAGCTCTTCTTGGAATTTTCCATAGTGTATTACTTTAATGCACAGCAGTCAGTTATAATTTTGAATAATATGAATATGTTTTGTTCTGTGGCAGGTGTTGAACCTAAAATCATAATTAATAGTGCCATTAGAATCAAAAGAAAGCAGAGACATTGACAAAATGTGTTTTTTATTCTAAATTAAGTTTCTCTTAACTTGTATTAGGAAGAATATGTAACTCAAGGTCGGCTGCATTTGTGAACACTGAGTCAGTGGGAGAGATGAGAGTTGGCTAGGTGTCTTTCATAATCCAGAAAGCTGCCTGGAGATGAATCTGCCATAGCAAAAGTAAGGAGGCAAGAAACCCTGAGGCTTTAGGGGGTGAGCTGGAGTGGAAGAAAATACTTTTCTCTCTCAAACTTGGAAAGAACATTTTTGGAAATTCAGAGGCTGCTATTCTTTTGTTCTTTCTTCATTTCTACTTTTCTGCCCTTAACATTTTTTTTTTTGAGAATTTCATGTACGAGTACTGTATTGACATGATTTACTCCCTCCAACAATTCTCACTATTCACCTTATTTCTTCTCAACTTTACGGACTTTTTCTCTGTAATTGTACAGATACTCTGCTGCATTCATTTCATTCAGGGCTAACTGCTTGGAAATGGATAATCTATCAGGGGCTTGTCCCTGGAGAAGTCTGATTCTCCCTCTCTCAGCAGCCATTAATTTCCTATAGCTCCTCATCTAGGGATAGGCCTCATAGGAGTCTCCCTATAATTTTGGCATGTTGATTAGTGTGGGTATATTTCAACTTTTGTTTGGGTGACAATATTGCTGATATTTCATGGGTGCAGCTTCCCCATCATATATAGAAGACATTATCTCACAGCAGATTTCCTGGTCCAAAAAGAATGTTTTTTTGAAAGTGAAATGGGTAAGTTATTTTTTGACTTTGACTAGAGGTAATAAACACATCTCTACCTCCAATTCACATGCAAACACAGGGCACCCTTTAACATCCTAGTCACATTCGGTACTGTCTCTGTTCCAGCTTGCCCACCAGCTTCCCTTCTTTTTCACAGTTAACCAGGTTCTTTTTGAGGCTACGGGTGCTCTTAGATCTTCCTTCCCTTCATCCCTTACTGCCCTGCCTTTGACACCTTGTTCCAGTTCCCACTGGGTACCAAACTGACCTCCTCCCTTATCTGTGAACCTGTGATCAGGAATATAGGTCTACAGTTTCCCACTTCCCCTACTCAATGCCTCTAGATATCAGGGACTCATATACTCTCAGACTTCACTCATATCTCAATGACAGTTGCCCGAGTTATTGTGCTAAAACTGTAATTCTTCTGCCCTGCACACTAGCAGTCCCTGCTACCTTCCTTCCTTGTTGAATTTCTGGATAGATCTTATGTCTTATAGACAAGATGTGACATACATTTCACTCCCTCTAGCTATAACAGTAGGCAGATACAGACAGAGATGTATTCTGTGTGCTCACTGCTTTGCCCTCAGAATCAAAATGAATCACTGGTAAACAATTAGTGCTCAACAAATGATAATGTGAAGCAATAAAATAATGAGAATTACAAATGCGAAAGTTCCAGAAATATTAGCAACTATGTTTTTGCTGAGTCTCATGTGACTACTTTTTTATACCCTTAAGGATCTACACTTGCCAGCATGCCCTGACACTACGCCATAGTGAGCGATGTCTCCATAAGCATCTTATGTAGGAGGCGGATGCCATTTCTTCTACTCATCATTCATCTAAATCCTCACATAAGCCAGCCAGGACAAAAATATAACTTCTCCTATAGACATAAAATCCCTAAAAATGTACGCAAAGTTGTGTACTACATTAAGGACTCTGCCATGCATGACTCTGGGGAAGATGTTTAAGAGGCAGACTGTTTTTTCTCAATCAGTTTTCACCTGGCAAAATTTAGAAATGGGTGCAGAACCAAGCATTTCTTATGAATTTCTTTAGTGACTATTATCTGTGTCAACAATTTGGCTCTTGCACAGATCATACTTATGTGTATTCATCATATATAATTCACTATATAGTCATTGTTTGCCTTCATTACATATATTCATATGTATATATATATTTATTAGGTTATAGCATATTCATTTAATAAATCTCTATGAATATAATAAATCTCTATACTGCATTGTTGGTGTTGTTCAAGCTACTGAAAATGTAGAAACAAACAAACTGTGAAATATTCTTCCCCTCCAAGAACTCAGTCTACTGCATAGCAACAACTGGTAAAGATTAAGTTAATCCATCATGCATGTAAGTTGTATAAGTAATGTAAATGTGTTTGAGTTGGTGACAGCATCATAGAAATAGTAGAGTTAAAGGAACAAATGGTAGAGTGAATGGATTTTTTATATTAGGGGGTCAGAGGAGTCCTTACAACCTCCCTGTATTTGAATGGAACCCCGAAGAACAGAGGACATGAGCAGTGGTGTGATGTCTTCAGAGAAGTAACCCAGACATGGAAGGGCAAATGTGGTAAAAGCCTGAGGCACAGAGCTTAGTATCTGCAAAATAGCTGGTGCAAGATCCTACCTTATCTGTTCTTCCTGCCTCCCATACCCTCAGGTAAAGTTGATGGGAATCAAAACTGATGTTCCACTAAGCCTTTTATGGAATTGTTCTGGGGCCTGGTATGAATTAAACAAACTATAAATTGACATTTTACATAAATAAACTAGCTGCAAATACCTAAGTAATCCATAAATAAGTAAATCCACCAAAAGAAAGAGAAAATAAGTTGTAAACCAATTGAATTCTCCTGTTACAAATTTACCAAATTAAGGTTTGAAATGGAAACTTTCTAAAATATATGAGTTCTTTATCTATGTGTCATATTTCCATAGAATAAACTGCATCATTATAAACCTCTTTTTAAAATAACACCTAGTCTCTGACTCTCTTTATTTTTTAGCTTCTTAATAATCCTTACCATTTCAGGGATCTATCTATTAAACTCTAGCAATCCTTTGACATCATATGTTTCCTTTCTTCAGGCACATTATCTGTATTTATAAATGCAATCTAGTCCATTGCATAAATATTACTATGCTGTCAATCATCCACTGAGCAGTCACTAGTATCAATATAGGCACAAGAGATGCAAAGACCAGGTCCTCTACCACAATTGACATGCACACTTTGGAATCAGAAAAGCCAGCCTTGTTTGGACCCCCTTTACTATCTGGGAGATCACATGTACAGAAGCATAATGAGATGAATAATTAACCTCAGAGTTCTTGTAAAGGTCTAGAGAGAGAAGTCATTTGGGTGCTTATTATCAGCCTGTCACATAGCAAATACTGAGTGAATATTAAACATGTATATAGTACATAAATACATTCTTCCATAAATATAAACATGGGACACGATTCCACAAACTCTATTTCCTTCCTCTTCTCCCAGGGACAGTTCTGCCTCAATGTCATTCTTATGCCTAGATTCAGTGACTATAGAACTAAGCATTTTTATCACTGTACCTTATTAATAAACCTTATTTCTCACCACCTTAATATCTATAAAACTAAATGTGGCACAGAAATTCTTTGTGAGTGACCAGTCTCCCACTTCCTCCTTCCTCCGGTGTGTGAAGGACTCCATCAAGCACTGACATTGGCAGCCATTTTCAGTGAATGAACAAAGGAAACAGAGAGAATCACCCTCAGCAAGGCAGGCTGTCATGATCACTGGGTTCTTAATCATTAAAGGCTTTGCTTTTCTTGACTGTAGGTCCCCAGGGGGAAATTCTTCCAGCAAGGTTGTCTCAGGTCAGCCTGCCTTCTGCCCTCCCAGAGTGAGAATGATTAGCTACCTGGGGCAGGTCACTCACAGCTACCCTGGTGGGACAGAGATAAGACAGTCTTTCCTGGGGCTATTCAGGGAAGTTTACTCTCTCCTTTAAGGACTTTCCCTCTATTGCTTTCACCTAAAACTAACTTTGAAACTTTGCCCTGAACTCCTTCCCTATTCACTTAAGAATTATACAAACATTTGGCGTTGCAATTCTGTAATTGGAAAGAGTCAGACAATTTTTTCAATAATCTCAAATAACAAACAGACTCTGACACTCTTTCAAACATTTGAAATCATAAGCTACTGAAGTAACCACCAAAAACTCCATCAAAAGAGCAGCATGGCCAGGCTCAGTGTTCTGATCTTTCTTGCATACTTGCAACTGAGCATAAACTAACTGGACGATAATGTGTATTCATTTTCATTTTGCTTTTTGTCCCATTTAGACAAAGGCAAAGAAGTATCTAAAGGCATGACAAATTACTTGAGAACTGTACTAATTCAAAATCACTTTTTAGCCATTTGGACACCATGCAAATTCATTTAACAAAGTTCTAAGTTAATTCAATACCTCTTGTGCATCTGTGGGCTTGAATACAGTAAGCAACTAAACAAATTAAACACAGCCTGTCCCGTACATTTCCCATTTCCTTTTAAAGCTGAGTGAGTAAAACCATATAATTCTATACATTCCATTCAGATCTAGCTGGTGAATAACATATGCACATATCAGAACTATAGAACATATGCTCTTTTTAAAAGTGTGTGTGTGTGTGTGTGTGTGTGTGTGTGTGTGTGCTTCCTCCAGAAGTTGGTTGTTTACTGTCCCTTAGCTAAGTTTCTTCCGTTTATATTCTGCTTGCAAGGTCTGCCCGGCTCCCTGTTACCCTTCAAGGAATCCCAGGCTTAATGTGGGACTCTGAGGATTTTTCTCCTATTAGGAAAGTGTTGCCTTCTACTAAGCAGCTGAAGAAGGCTGTTGGCCCTTAGGATAGGTCTTAGAGAAGAGACAGAAACACTTTCCCCACTTCATCATGCTCAAAATATTTCTTGCTGATTCTGTGAGAATGAAAGTTTTGGCATGCTCTCTACGCACACTCATCCCCCAGAAAATGTTTGTGCTTCACCAGTAATGAATTACCAGAGGTTCTGGCTGTTGGGTGTTCATTAATTTAGGTTTGTTTTCTGTTTAAGCCCATTCTTTGAGGTTCAATTCTCAAAGCAAGAGTTCATAACCTGGCATTTGACTTGAGTTTTCCATCAATGTGTTCCTCTCCCCCACATCTCCCTCTATTTCCTAACCACTAATAAATGTCAATGACATCAGAGAAAACGTGGAAGTGAAGATATATTCCTTCCTAGGTGACAGGAGAAAGGGATGGGCTGTAGCAATTTTTTTTTTCAGTTTTCTATAACAGCCATGTAAAAGTCATTAGGAGAAATCAAACACACACAAGGCATGGGTACCCCATCCTGCCCTAAAACATTATAAAACTGAAAAGCTGTTTTACAACTTTCAAGTAAACATTAGCATTGTATCCTAGCTTCTCTGCCAGTCTGCATAGTTGTACATTTATGCAGCAAAACACATACAGCAACTGATCAACTTTCATAGGCCTTGAAATATCTTATATAATAATTTCCTTGACTTTTTTCTTTATAGGTTGGCTTTCTGCCCAAATACAACACATAAATACACCATAAGAGTAAAGTGCTTACAATCCTGCTATAGGCAAGCTTCCTTAATGTTGTCATGATAGAGGGCAGCACATCACAGAAATGCAAAGAGCTTCATGTTTTTTGTTTCTGTTATTTGTTTTTTAATGAACCCCGCCGGCTGCCGCTGGTTCTGCCACCATTGTCCTGCAACCACGTGTGCCCCAAATAACACTCAGGAGACTCTATATTTGATATAATCCTGTCGGCCAGTTACCATTACTGTTTATGGGCTAGCTCTGTCTTAATTATTAACCCATCTCTACTTATCTAAGTATTTCCACGTGGTCGTCTTATCGGGGAGCCGCGGCTGGCGTCCTGCTCCTTCCCCGGGCTACATCTCGACTCCTACCTACTACTTCCTCTTCCTCCTCCTAGTCTCCTAGCCCCGCCTATTTAGTTTTCTATTGGCCACAGTGCTTTATTAACCAGTATGAGAAACATATATTCAGAATAACATCTCCCATCATCTCCTCTTTTCTGTCTAAAATAAAAGAAGGGGTTTAACCTTAACATAGCAAAATATACCATTCAACAGTTATCAAATAAGAATCACAGTTAACAATATTTAGTCCATTAACATTTTGTAAGACTTAAAGAAAATATCATCAATCCTATCTTTGTGAGTCTAAAGTCCTATATGTAACTTATCTTTAATCCTAACTAAGGAAAACTATAACTATAACTATCTGTCTTCAATTCCTTCAAAGACCACAGAAGGATAATATATAAACTCTAGAAATGACAGAGACAACTCATTGCCTGGTCAGTCACCCGAAGTTCTTCTGTAATGTTCCATCTTCAGCCCATAGGCCATAGTGTGTGTCCAGACTCCTCAACAAGGCAGGAAACTTTTCTCTGTGTCCTGTAGACTGTCTGGCTGTCTGGCAGCCTCTTCCAGGAAGCAAGAATCCTGTAGCAATGTCCATCTTGCATCAGCAGTCACCTTTTTGTGGGTCCTGCATGTCCAGTTTCTATAACATAAAGTCAAACAGTCTAGACAAGAGAAGTACCTTGCTCAAATGGCTAGTCTTGCCATATTAGAAGCAAACTCCAAAATGTGTTTCTTTGATGTCCATCTTCCTTTCTGACGCAGGTGGTGTTACCAGGAGCAGTTGTGCCTCATTGTCAAGAAAATCCCTAAACCATTTTAAATGCCATATTCTGTAGGTCTTTGAAAGGTTTGAAGAATGCCTATTTATCTCAAATACATCTCTGCATATCTAGAAATCCTAACTAACTTAACTCCAAGTTTTAATTATCATAGGTAACTCTCTATAATCTGTATTAAATTATACATTACATTTTCCAATGAGCTATATAAACATAATACCTAAACAAGAGGAGAAATATACATATCACAAAATTGACCTTAAATTGTATCAATAAAAGAAAATCCATTCCAAAGCAAAGTATTCATATCTATACCATAATTCCCTTTTTACCTTTAAAAAGATTGCTTGTGGCTATAGCCATTTATAACCAAGTCCATTTAAATGAAAACAAACATTTATAAACAATATTTGGGAATTTGGGCGTTGTTCTTTCCAAGCTACTTCCTGCGTCTTCCCTGGGCTACATCTTGACTCCTACCTACTACTTCCTCTTCCTCATCCTAGTCTCCTAGCCCCACCTATCTAGTTTTCTATTGGCCACAGTGCTTTATTAACCAGTATGAGAAACATATATACAGAATAACATCTCCCATCACAGCACTATGGTTCTCCATGACAGAGGACAGCAATAGGATGTCCAGGAAGAGTCCCAGTGAGGGTCCTGTGTAGCAGAGACCAGGGGCCTTGAACCAGACCAGTGATTCTTTGCCGTGTAAAAATGTATGGCTAAAGGTTTTTACTGTGTGACACATTGTGTCACACTTCAGCTTCCATGATGAGATTTTTCCTTTCTTCCCCAACCCTCTTTGCCCTTTTTTTCTCTTAAATTGTATTTTGTTTTATTCTGAAGTGGAGGGAGATGGGTAGGATCAAGAGGCAAGATGTGAAAGACACAAAGAATAAATAAAATCGAAGTTAAAAAAAGTAACACAGTGGTTCTCAATATGTGGGTCCTGGCCCCATAGGGGTCATATATCAGATACCCAACATATCAGATATTTACATTATAATTCAGAACAGTAGCAACTTTCAGCTATGAAGTAACAATGAAATAATTATATGGTTGGGGGTCACCACAACACAAGGGCCTGTATTAAAGGATCATAGTATTAGGAAGGTTGAGAATCACTACTTTAAAGAAACAACAGAAAGATACTGACTGAAAGTACAGGGTCAGGGGATGAGGGTGCTTCTATGGACACATTTACAAAATATAATGCTAGGGCCTATCATAATTGGGGGAAGAGTATGAATTAAAGTGGAAACAAATTAAATGTGTGCTATTGAAAATTTCTATTTTATCTTGCCTACGTGGGTTGTATTTACAAATGTTGCTTCCTGACTCAAGGCTAAAAAGTGGGTATATGGAACTTGTGCGTGGAATGTGTATAACCTTTAGAATCAGAGCAGCTCCATTTTAGCAAAGACTGAATGCATTCTCAACCAACACTGAGACATCTCAGCTCAAGTTGACTGACATTTGGTCCCAGAAAGAAAATAAACTTGGGTGGATTCTGATGGGAGTTACTCTCCTCCTTGCCTGTGCATTCCTCAGGAGCTGGTGCCACTGTGGTAACACCTGAAAGACAGAGTCTGCTCCTGGGGCAAGCTCTCCAGAACCCTGGCCTCCCGTTACACCCAGGCTTCTCCAGAGTAGGTGGATTACATTGGCTTTCTGTTTTGTTCCCTATCTCATCTTTCTGTGTAGTCAATCTAGGAACAGCAATTTACTTTTTGTATCATTCATCACTCTCATTTTCATCTACTTCTCCTTACACAGCATTAGCATATGACAGATGTTCAAACATACTTGTTGAAAGACTAGCTCTCTTTTTTATTTTTCCACACTGAATTCTTTCTTCATCTTCTTGCCTTCTCATTTTAAATTTTGGAAGTATTTATCCCTTCCACAAAGACTACGCAACCATGTTACAGGAATGAACAAGCATGTCCATAATTCAATCACTGCTTTTGTCTCAGATTGCTTAATTGCCTGCAGTAGCTATTTCCTTCTATATTTTATCTTATTGTTTTAGAGTTTTGTCTTGACAATTTCTCCATTTCTTCTTTTTTATTGAAAATAGACTCTTCTCTCACATAACTCTAAACAACCACAGTTTCCATTCCTCCACTTCCCCAGTACCCCTACCCCCCCACACATACACCAGCTGTCTTCTTTGGATCCACTCCCCCTCCATCTCCCATTAAAAAAAAGAACAGGCCCCTAAGAGGCAGCAACCAAATAGGATAAAACAAAATACAATAAGACAAGGCAAAAGCCCTCAGACCAAAGGTCCCCCATGATAGTGCCCCCTACCAGCAGGAAGTAGCTTGGAAAGAATGACGCCCAAATTCTCAAATATTGTTTATAAATGTTTGTTTTCATTTAAATGGGCTTGATTACAAATGGCTATAACCACAAGCAATCTTTTTAAAGGTAAAAAGAGAATTATAGTATAGATATGAATACTTTGCTTTGGAATGGATTTTCATTTATTGATACAAATTTAAGGTCAATTTTGTGCTATGTATATTTCTCCTCTTATTTAGGTATTGTGTTTATATAGCTCAGTTAGAAATGTAATGTATAATTTAGTACAGATGATAGAGAGTTACCTATGATAATAAAAACTTAGAGTTAAGTTAGTTAGGATTTCTAGATATACAGAGATGTATTTGAGATGGATAGACATTCTTCAAACCTTTCAAAGACCTACAGGATACGGCATTTAAAATGGCATAGGGATTTTCTTGACAGTGAAACTGCTCCTGGCAACACCACCTGCATCAGAAAGGAAGATGGACCTTGAAGGAAGGCATTATGGAGTTTGCCTCTAATATGGCAAGACTAGCCATTTGGACAAGGTACTGTTCTTCTGGACTGTTTGACTTTATCCTGTAAAAACTGGACATGCAGGACCCACAAAAAGGTGACTGCTGATGCAAGATGGACATTACTACAGAGTTCCTGCTTCATGGAAGAGACAGCCAGACATTCTGCAGGACACAGAGAAAAGTAACTGACAAACTGCCAATACAGATAGACAGTTTAATGATTCCTGCTTTGCTGAAGAGTCTGCCAGACACACTTTGGCCTATGGGCTGAAGATGGAACATTACAGAAGAACTTGAGGTGACTGACCAGGCAGTGAGTTGTCTCTGTCATTTCTAGAGTTTATATATTATCCTTCTGTGGTCTTTGAAGGAATTGAAGACAGATAGTTATGGTTAAAGTTTTCCTTAGTTAGGATTAAAAATAAGTTACATATAGGACTTTAGACTCACAAAGATAGGATAAATGATATTTTGAGACTTACAAAATGTTAATGAACTAAATATTGTTAACTGTGATTCTTATTTGATAACTGTTGTATGGTATATTTGGCTATGTTAAGGTTAGAACCCTTCATGCTTTTCAGGGTTGGAAACACCTCTGAATGGGTTGGGCTGGCCCCCTGTGAGTTGCTTTGTAGGGGGCCCCCTCCACTGGTGGAAACTGTCTCTGCACATGGTGCTGATGCAATGTCCTCCCAGGTCCTGTTCACTAGGCTCAAGGCGCTCGAGTGGGTGAGACAGTGAGCATGGAAGCATCTCCAAGAGGCCTGCAAGTCCCACATCGCTTCCAGGTTGGAGATTCGGTATATGTAAGGCGTCACTGGATAGGAAACCTTGAGACTCGGTGGGAAGGACCATATCTTGTGCTCCTGACCACACCTATGGCAGTGAAAGTTGAAGGAATCCCCACCTGAATCCATGCCTCCCATGTCAAACCAGCGCCACCTCCCTCAACCCCCAACCCCCGATCCAGAATGGAAATCTGAAAAGACTGAGAATCCCCTTAAGCTCAAGCTTTATTGTATGGGCCCCGCTTCCTCAACCAGGTGACTCCATCCAGTTTACAGAGGAAAGTCAATCCAACTGTAAGGGGGTAGATCTATTATTTTTACAGCAGGGGGCCTCTGCTGCCCTTTGGGTTAAGGATGGTTCAACAAGTCCCCTTGGATGACCACCCCACTTCCTGATCTGGTGGGACCCTCAATGACTTTGCTCTTGCTGCTTACTGATGGATCTTATATGATTAATAGAATAGTTACTTTTTCTTGGAAGCGAATAAGTATGGTACCTAGACAATGGTACAAGAGCCTCCGAGGCAAAGAAAAAGTTGCCTATAGTCCTCCAAGTTCTAACATTAGAACTATTAACAAGAGAAGAAGTGGGGAATGTTAGGATGGAAAAATATAGCCTAATTCTCCAGTGACCCCAGGAAGCTAGGAGTCTTAAATCCCAAGCTGACAGTCACCTACTTTAATGTTTACAGCAGCCTGTGAGTGAATGAACACCCGAAGCCTGTGCAAAAGCAGACTTCCTGGGCTAAGAGCAGGGCTGGATACTTTAAATTAATTGGTCCACAGCACTGGATGCTACGAGGTGATTGGTTCACGATGCATGGGCTTTGTTGTAACCCTATAAATGCTGTCTCAATTCTATGCTAGGGGTCCTCAGTCCTCTACCCTGCATAGCATATGGCTGACGACCCCAGTATACTGGAATATAAAGGACCTTATGCGTTTGCATCAAGACCGCTTCTCGTGAGTGATTTGGGGGGGCCACCTTTCCTGAGTGGGAGCGTGAGGGACCTTGCTTTCGCGGGTCTTACACTAGCAAAATGGTAAATGTTTTTGATTTAAAGATGTTTTGATGTAAAAGTTGGGAAAAGAACATATTTGGCATATTTGTTTTTGCTGGATATTAACTTTGGAGGATGGAAAAAACTTGTTTGTTATTATCAAAAATCATGATTGCTTTTGATGTACAAATAAAGATGGCTGGAGCTATTCAGGGATGGGCACTTGTGTGAAACTCATCTGGTGGTCAGACAGTTCTTTTCTTCATGCCTATGCTCCTTCCCTGTCTCAGGACCTGAACCCAGCCTACAGCAGGACCTCAGCAGATCTCTGTGAATTCAAAGCCATCGTAGTCAACATAGTAAGACCCTGCCTCAAAATAATAAATAACAAGGAAACTGCAAAGATGGCTCAGCAGGTAAGAGCACCTTTTCTCCTTGTGGAGAACCTGGGGCTGTTAGGATGGAAAAATTTAGCCTAATTCCCCAGAAAAACCAGGAAGCTGGGAGTCTTAAATCCCAAGGTGATGGTCACCTACTTTAATGTTTACGGTAGTGAATGAACACCCAGAAGCCTGTGCGAAAGCAGACTTCCTGGGCTAAGGGCGGGGTTGGATACTTTAAAGTAATTGGTCTGCACTGGATGCTACGAGGTGATTGGTTCACAATGCGCGGGCATTGCTGTAACCCTATAAAAGCTGACTCAATTCTGTGCTAGGGGTTGTCGCTAAGCCCTCTACCATGGCTGATGACCCCAGTATACTGGAATATAAAGGACCTTATGCGTTTGCATCAAGACTGCTTCTTCTCCTGAGTGATTTGGGGGGGGGGCGCCTTTCCTGAGTGGGAGTGCGAGGGACCATGCTCTCGTGGGTCTTTCAGGACCACTTCACAGAACCTATATCAAATGCTTCACAACTACGAATAATTCCAGTTCCCAATAATCAGATTCCCTATTCCAGCCTCCTCCAGAAACAGACATTTACATAGTGTGTCAGGAGTGGTCATTGTGGGGCTGCAATCGGATCCAGCTGAGTGGCCACAATTCCGTACCTGAGTGGGGGAGTATGGATGAGGGAAAGGCTAGCTATAGATGATAAAGAAAAAAAAAAAAGACAGAGAGAGAATAAAAGTCAGGAGGGCAGATCAGTCAATACTGAAATGCCACAAGTTTATTTTTGACCACTCTTATATATCTTATCCAAAAAGGGGAACACAGTATCATGTATACAGAACAAACAGACTTTTCTTCCTCACTTATTCTAAAGGTCCAGTAACCACACCTTAGTTCCAACTTCTTGTTCCCTAGCCTTGAGGTCAGGAGTAGCCACACCTCAGATTCAGGTCAGTTGTTATTTAGAATAAGACAGCCAAAATATCCTTCTGTAGCCACACCTTTGACCTTTCACTCTTAAGACTTGCTGAGGACACGTTTGAACTCTCTGTCTTTGTGCCAAGATGGAGTGCAGCCATCTTTATGGGCACCCACAATAGAGCACATTTATAGATCCAGGTACACACATACAAAGAAATAAAACAAAGTTTAAATTTAGAAAGTTTAAAATAGATGAATAAGAAAAATTAAAATATTAATTTCTAAGTATTTCATAATCTCCATCTTTCCTTTTTCATGTGTCTTTCTAAGAAAAATTATTCTTCCTTACTCATCCCTTTTTAACTGCCTGGCAGCCAGAGAGCAGTTAACTCACATGCACTGCTGAGTGTCACATGTTTGAGGATCACTATGACTTTTGCAGGTATGAAGTCATATGGGCAATTGTATTAATAATGGTATGCATCACATACATATGATGTTTAATCACACAGTTCTGAGAAAGTGCCATGACTGACCACATTTCACAGGCCAGGAAAGAGAAAAATAGAGCATGACTGGAGTGATTACAATTCTAACATGTTGCATCAATGAACATTATTCTTAATGACTGCATTATCAGATGCGTCTGAATCCACCAGAAGAAAACCCATGTTGTCTTCCATAAACTCAGGGCAGACATTGGACCAGAAGCCAGGTTAGGCTGGAGATTCATGGGGGAGTCATTTCACTGCATGTGTACAGCTTTGGGTTTGGTCCCCAACACTGGGAGCAAAAAAAAAATGCCAACATATTCTCTAATTAGGGATTAGGATTTATCCTAGTACACTGTGTTTGGGAAGTTCATATACTGTACCACAACCACACTTGCTTTCCATTTCTCCCAGGGCCACCTTATCACCCCTCTCCCCTCCCCCTCAAAGAAAACCAAGTTCAATTTGTGTTGATCATATACTCATTGGAGCATTGTCCCACTCTCAATGGCCAGCCCCTTAAAGAAAACTGAGCCCTTCTCCACCCCACCCCTACAGAAGCCATCAACTGTAAAGAGCTACACTCCATCATCTTTATCAAAAGTTCAAGGACTCTCTTCAATAACTTTTTGTCTGGACTGTTTCTTTTTGTAGAGAGAGGTGACACAGAAGCCTTCAATGGCTCTCATTCTCAATTATGAGTCTGCAGTCATTGGTACCCATGCAAAAGAAGCTTCCCTGCCCTCAGCAGCAGTGGCAGCTCAGGTCATGGACACACGGAACTCTGGCGAGCATTGTGTTATTTTTAATTCAGGAAATACACAGGCTATCCAGTGATGTGAAGAATATACAGCTGAGTGTGTGAAATATATGGGAGCAAATCCACTATAGTGAAAGACCAGCTGCATTGAGAGTCTGGGCCTCCGCATGTGTGGGAAAACATCTCCAGCATGGTTAGCCATTCTTGTTCAGGGAAGCTCTCTTCCAGAAATTCCTAAGATATTTGAATAATGGGAGAAAACATTTGACCACCTAAGAAAAATGGTTCTCAACTTTCCTAATTGTGCAACCCTTTAATACAGTTCCTCATGTTGTGGTACCCTTTGACCATAAAATTATTTCATTGCTACTTCATAACTCTAGTTTTGCTGTTGTTATGAACTATAATGTGAATATCTGACATGCAAGATATCTAATATGTGACACCTCCCCCAAAGGCATTGAGACCCACAGGGTGAGAACCACTAACCTAAGAGCTGTTGTGTTATCTTAAATCTAGGATACCTTAGGGGAAGATGCTCTAAGGTTGGGGTGATGGGATAAAGAAGCCTCCCATGAGCCCCTCTGTAGAAAGCCCCACCCCCTGCAGGATGCCAGGAACACATCTTCCTTGAGGACTTTATGGCGTTTGGCATAACAAATGGCTGTTCCTCACCCAGCTATGCTTAAGACATTCCTGCTACTAGGAAACACCACAGCTATTAAGGGCTCAGTAGAATATTCCATGCCACACTTAGTCATCCCAAAGAGGCTGCTGACATCTGAAATTAGAAGTACAAGACATGAAGCACTCCAAAGGAACAGCATCCACTGATACTATTTCCCCACAAAGAAGAAGAAGTTGTATTTAAGGCTGCCAGCTGCTCCAGATTCCATGGCCAGCTGTGTGTTTTGTGACAGCTGCTGACACAAGCAGTTTCCTCAGATGAAATCTTCCAGGCTAGTTCACACCAGAGTAGCCGAGCCCTCCCAGACTGAATCTTAACTCAAAATATGGCCCTGTTCTGTTCTCTCAACTTGCACATGGAGCAAAACAGAGCAGTGTGTCCTGCAGATGCTTTTAAATTCTTGAGAAAATGTGAGTAAGGTACTCAATGTGTTAACAAGTCTCTGAAACAATTTTTGGGGTGTCAGCACAGAATAATTTATATTCTTAAACACTAATAAAACTCTACCGAGAATCCAGATCTGGCATCTATGGCACCATGAAGCTTGAAAATTTATCACCCAGCCCTCACTACTCACATTCATATAAATCAAGAAGTGAAAAGGACAAAATGCTGATAAAGGATAAAAGTAAAGATAAAGATATTTTTCAAAGTATGGAAAAATCATATAAGTAAATATAGAAAGTGCTTTTAGGACTCATATCCCAGATGCTTTTGCTCCAGAGGAATATAGACAAGCATCCAATTCATGGGAAAAGTGCACCAACATCTACAGAAGAAAGGCATACGCTCAGAGAGAACAAAGGTATTTTTGTCAAAGCATATGACGTTCAGAAGCATGCCTTCCAAGGTGAAGATAACAGATAATCTGCTGTGAACCCAGTCCAAGCCAGCTCATGCCATGCATGGCATCTCTTCTGTAACAACTTGGAAGGCACAAGCTCCCTCTCACAGCGACATAACCAAAAAGACTCCACTCCGCTCTTCAACCTGGCTGAGTCTCTTTTTCAGAAAGAAAACCATCCATTTTAGCTCAGGGCAACCACAGGGATGACTTTAGTCAATGTTGGAAGTTGCTTCTGTATGCCAGTTTATTCTATGGAGAGCTAGTATCAATTTCAAAGGAGAACACTATTCCAAGATGACTGCATTACAACAAACTGCAACTATAGGGTCAGAAAATGTGTCCCTTCTTAGTTAAGCTATTTTTAGTAACTAATGAGATTGGAAATGATATATGTAGGCTTCTTTTTAAGTAGAAAGGAAAACGCCATTCCTAAAACAGAAGTATGTGGATGAGAATTGGCCAAGGGTCACTTTGAATTCAGGGAAGCAATAAAGTTAATTGCCTCACAGAAATCAAAAGGGCAGGATCTGAAAATGTTGCCTAACTAAGCTATGCATTGCTTTTAGGCAAAAGAACATCCGGTTCCATTAACTATCTGGTTCCATTAGCTGCTTTCCATCTAAATCTCTTTTCTCAGATCCTGTCAATGGTGTCACCTAGTATATATGTGAGCATGTCTATCAGTGTGCTTTTGAATTGCAAGTGAAGGCTATTCAGCTTCAACTAACGTAGGCAACAAAGCACTGGCTCACAGTACTCAGACTTAGTGGAGAGGCAGACTAAGTCATCATACTCCCACCTCCTGTCTAGCACTCCACTTGATGCCAAGTCCTATGAGGGTAACCTCCTTACTAGTGACAAAGAGCACAGCCTCAGGGCACTTCTCCCACAGAGGTACTTTGGTCTTGATGACTCAAGCAAACACCCAGACCTGCTATGTTTCCCCACTTTACGTCAAATTAAAAAGCATTTGCTGTGGTCGAGGGATTTAATCATATGTTTGGCTTAACTGATCACGCAGTCTAATTGGAGTTAGCTTTTCCAGTGCTCTGTGGATCCCTAGGAATAAGTAAGGACCTCTGAGAGACAATTAAATCAAAGGTCTTGTATCTAATATACCAAATGTGTCCAAAGTAGGGATATTGTTTTGCTTTTTTTTTATAATCTAATTTTGTCTTCTGTGCTAGGTTATATCTGATAGACAGTGTAACCTAACCATTTATTCTGTATCATCCATAAAGTTGAACAAAATAATTGTGCCTGCCTGCCTTCCTTGCACAAATAAAGTACTAAGGCCTTCACACCCATACTAACCGTTCACGCTGCAAAGAGTTTAAGTGAGAAGGTTGTGTTGGCTATAATTACAACTCAGTTTTTTTAATCAAGAGATTAAAATGATAAGAAGTTTGATGGGTGAGTCATGGCTAAATAAGCTATTATGTGTATTTCACCTCTAGCTGTTAATGAAATGATAGATAACACTTGAAATTTGAAAGCTAACAGCGATTTCTTGTAATAGGGGTACAGAATCCAAGTCTGCAAACCTGTTGAAAGTATACTCCTTCAAAACAGGTCAAGCACTCATAACACTGAGAGAACAACATGTGTATGCAATGTGCACAGCCATCTCCACATGCTAACTAGGGTTACTCAAAATGTCTAATTATCATTTACACATTCCTACTTGACTTATGACTCTAAGGTTACAAAACAAACAAACAAAAAACCCTCAATAAAATTCTGCTTTTGTATTTGCTGCCTTGCTAACCATAGATTTTCCTTCTCTAAACTGTAATATCCCAAATAACCTGAAAACCAGGAAAACTCTGATTTCACCCAGTTACTCTTCCCCTTTAGCTTGTTCGCCTCTCAGAAAGAAACTACCGCCCCTACCTGCCCTCAGTCTACACACCTGTGAATTCAAAGCACTGCTGTGTTTACACGATTCACTTTCCAGACACAGTGAGTGCCAGCAGAAACGTGATGCTGGGAGAGAGAAATAAGAGGCTAGGATACCCTTTTTAAAACCACTTGCTAAGCTGACAGAAGAAAATTTCTTTAACGTAGGATAGAATTAGAAGAGCCACAGTAGCTTGCCAGTTTCTGAAGGTAGAGTATTTCTTAATGTTTTCGGGCCTCTAGCGCTTAGCCCAGTCTTAAAAACATAGCAGATCTTAGTATGTGGGTGTCAGGCATGCATTTCGCACTAGTTTGATGTGTTTTAACAGAATATTTAAACATATCCTCTATACTAAAAATTTTAAATGAAAATAACAATTTAGCCATTTAAATTTTTTTTTTTACTTTTTAAGTACAAAACCTAAAATAATGAAATCAAAGAATTCCTGCCCAGTCATTGTCTAGGCATCTCTCATAGGCAGCAGAGTTGCACAGGGGAGATAACCATTCTCTTGCTGCCAGGAGGACTCTGTCATAATGGAAGGATTCTCCAAAAGATCTTTTTAGAAATACAGCACAGGTTCTGTCCTGTGTGGTCCAGATAAACACCACAGGAGCATCATTGCACATGAGCACATATTTTATCATTTATTTCATACAGAAGCAATAGAACCTCCGTGCTTTCCAGTGTATGAAAGAAAAGAAAATATCATTCTGCTGGCAGAGACGATGACAAAAATAAGCGTCACTGCCCCTGGATTTTTTGTGTCATCTGACACTATTCCATAGTTCATTTTACACATTGCAGAAGAAATTTCACGATGATATAAAATGCTTAACCACCACAATGAATGTTTGCTTTCATGATTTTTTTATTGAAATAAAAATTGGCTCTTGCTGCCTATCATACCTCTAGATTAAAGACATGTATGCCAACATCCTTGCTTGATGATACGTAGGGTTTTTGCATAACATTAAGAGCTGTGGACTGCACACCACTCTACCTTGGGTTCAGCTTTGTGAACTCATACCATGCAGGATTAAACTGAAAAAAGCAGTTTATTGTGTGACAGAACCAACTGAAAAGTCACCCAAGATATGTGATTCTGACAGTGGCCCACTTTTTGGTGGAGGAAATTGAAGAGAGCCTGAATTAGATGCAGTAAATAAAGCCCACACAAGCTTACTTTCAAAAACCACTTCTCACGGATGACAATAATTGTAAATCCAGTCCTGTATGAACAAAAAAGAGTTTCAACTGGTGTGACAGCTCACCTGTAATCCCAGCACTTGGGAAGTGAGAGCAGAAGGGTCAGAAATCAAAGATCAACCTCCAGGACACAGGAAGTTCAAGGCAAGCCTGGGCTGCCTTAGTCATTAGACCCTGTCTTAAAAGATGGAGAGGACGATGGGGAAGGAAAGGCAAGTGAAGAGGAAAACAGCAGTGACCATGAAGAAGAAATGGAGGCTGACAGGGGAAGAGGAGATTCAAAAGAAAAAGAAAAGGGGAAGAGGAGGAGAGAAGAAAAGAGAGGGAAGGGGAAGGGAGAGGAGAAGTCTGCAGTTTCTGCTGAACTCCAAACACCATCAGCAAGTCCACTTTACATACTTGCAAACTCAGTTTGTTTGGGGCAAAGAACTGAATGTTTACTGGTAAGTGTCCTCCCATCAATCTTGTTACATAAAAACTAGTTTGTCTTCCTGCCAGTTTGAAGTTGAGACAGAATCTCTTTGTAATCGGTGCCCAGTTATGAACCTGTGCTGCTTGGATGTGCATTCGAACATCCACACACCTTGTTTGATATTTCCCTCCAGGGGACTTTGTGTTTGATTAACTGGTTGCAGCTGTATTCCTGAGGAAATATGCATAGAGGATGGGAGCTGCTGAAATACTCTGTGAGACACTAACAAGAGCTGATCTGGACTGAATCAAGCCTTTGGGAAATACTGCTGTTAATGAAGCAAGAAGCATAGTGGAGGACACTGGGCATAGCTATCCTATTGATTCTTACAGGTGAAGCATTTTTTTAAGATAAGCCAGAAACTGCTCCTATAAAGCCATGCACCATGTCAACAGGACATGGAGTTCCCTTCTAACCCATCATTTTTATACAGTGTGTGCTGTGTGCCTGCGTGTGACACACACTCACATTCATACACACATTGTATCCGACCCTTCTCACTTGTGCTATAAGCTAATCACCATCTTCTTAATTGTCATCATTCGTAGTTGCAGAGTTCCATAGGGTAAATCTGTAATGGCATCTTTCGGGTTACTTCCGCCACTCTGCTACAGATACATCTGCTTGCACACATAGTTCTCTACCTTTAAACTCTCCTCCTCAGCATAAGTGTCTAGAGCTGTGATTTGAGGGCAGGGGAGGTGTTACTTAACAATTGTGTCTCCTGAAAGTTAGCACCACAGGTCTTCCAAAAGAGCACACCAGTTTTCACTGATACTATGATACAAAACGTTCTGTTCTATGCTTGCTACAAGAAAGTTAACAGTCCTCCTGGAAGTGCTCTGATTAAGTGGTTAGCAATTTTAGCATTTTTTTTGAAACCTATAGAAGTCATACATTGCAAGAATTTGGTGTAAGA
The DNA here is from genome assembly GCA_030556225.1 of Cricetiscus sungorus. NCBI lineage: Eukaryota > Metazoa > Chordata > Mammalia > Rodentia > Cricetidae > Cricetiscus > Cricetiscus sungorus. Next base: position 20,535,906 of record JANBXA010000600.1, on the reverse strand, counting down.
CCTCACTTGCCTCTGGAATAACTATAGTAACAAGGTTCTATCTGCATCATTACTTCATAGTAAAGCATGATTCCATCAGTCTAGGGCCCTGTCCAACTGGACGGTGTGTTTAAAGTCAGGATCATCTTGACAGAACTGACTAAAATCTTTATCCTAAAGCCACAACTTGTGCTGCCCAGTTTATTTTTCCATACAAATTGTCCTAACATTAACTTAGGATAAATTGTCCTAACATTAACAGGTTTTATTATTAATCTAGTCCTTATTTCTTTAGGGGTATATTATGTGATAAACATGCCAGTTTGTGCTTTCCTTTGAATCCACAAATCAATGTAATATCACTTAAAATCTTAAAAAAACACACACACACAGAGACCACAGCCATCCATGTCACATGTGTAATATTAACTGGAAAATCTCTCTGCTTCACACTCACTCTCAGCTCCAGTAAACTCCGTGTTTCGTTGATAGAATTGGTTTGAAGACCCACGCCATTCAAAAAGAAGAAAAAGATTTAAGTTACATTTTGTTGCTGAAAATTTAGGGCAGGTGAATATCCTAAACCATGTATGGTCTCTAGGAAAACAATTGTAGAAACAAGACACTGGCCATTAGACTTATGTTTTAAATATGATTTTTAAATTTTAATAATTATTTGATAATTTTTGTCAATTATTTGAGAATTTCATTCAATGTATTATAAAGTTTATTCCAACTCCTCCCAGATCTACCCCTAACTCCCCACCGCACCCCCATTTCATGGCCTCTGACTGTTAAATCCCCACTGAGCCCAGTTTGTGCTGCCCATATAAAGCCAACCATCAGGAAGGAAGCTTCTTAATGGTACCAACTTGACTGCTTTATGTCTGTTTTCAAAGTGTGCAGTTTCTTTCAGCAATAGGGTCTTATCCATCAAGTCCTGGCAACAACAAGAGCAATGGCAATTACCAATCAGAGATTTTTTAAAACCAGATGTTGACAGTTAAGCTTTTTATTGATACTCAGAAATCAATTAAAGAAAGATAAGTTAATATCACTCTTTGAAACTTTACGTTTGATAACTTCATTTTCTTTACTAAATACTTTATCATGGTTTTAATGTCTAATATACAATTGGTTTCCCCTTAGTGAACAAAGACCCTTTGTATCTTGAAGCCAGATATTATAAAATGTTTCCTGTGCATGTATTTGATAGACTTCAATAACTTACAGTGAACTAGTATCAAATTTTACTGGTATTCAATATATCCAATATAAATACAGTAATTAAAATATGAAAGTTTTGAGCAAATTAAAAGGTAAGTAAGAGGGAATTAGAGAGATGGCTCTGTTGTTAAGAGCACTGGTTGCTCTTCCAGAGGACCCGGGGTTCGATCCCAGCACCCATATGGCAGCTCACAACTGTCTCTAACTCCAGTTCCAGGGTTTCCAAAACCCCCACACAGATATAAATACAGACAAAACATAAATGAGCATAAATTAAAAATTAATTTTTAAAAAACTAAGTAAGATACATTTCTCTAATTTTTTATTAAAAAGCTAATATTCATAGGAATATTACATGTATGACGAATTCTGAAAATAAAACAAATGTCCACAAGCAAGGTAAAAATTTTGTAAATGTGGATAATAAGACCATATTATCCTCAAGGACAATAAGAAAATGAATAGCTTTGCAGATGACATGGGAGATTTTTATAATGCCACCTGATGACATTTTCGAAACTAAGAACTACTGACATAATATTGCATGGGGGGAAGAGGATAATGAACTTCCAGGGGACACAGTAAAACTGAAGGTGTGAAATACTAGGGACTTGAAATTTTCCATAAACTCATTTTTATGTTGGTATTACTATGCATGGTTATGTGCATGTCATTTATTATTCTGCATGCTTGTAATTTTTTAAAAAATATAAACCTCAAAATGTCCCCTGTAATTGCCCAAAAATATTGTAAAAGAGTATTCTTGAGATGTTTGTTGGCATATATCAATTATACAAAATAATGGGTTTCTGAGTCATTTTTTTTTCTTCCAAATGGATTTTGGTAACAGTCACCTCCCTGGTTCAAATCTCCTACCCTCCCCACTCCTGCTGATCCCCTTTCAATCAGCTATCTTGTACGTGCATGACTTCTGTGCATGTGTGGGACCCAAGGAGCTTCACTAGGGTTAGTTTATAGAGCACAGGTGAGGATATTTTTACAGGAACACAGAGACCACACTACTAGCTTCAACACCAAGCAAAATGTCTCTTCTTCAACTGTTAGCCACATGTGAATCCTTAGTCAGGGAAGGGTAGAGTCCCAGCCCCTTTGTGATAGGACACTGTTTAGCCCAATTAAAAGGGTCTTTTTATTTGTTTGTTTGTTTTTATTGTAAGATATTTTTGTCTTTGTGTGTGAGAATGTTTTGCCTCCATGAATGTAAATGCTGTTTGTCTGCCTGGTGCCTGAAGAAAGAAACAAGATATTGGACACCCTGGATATGGAGTCACAACAATTTTAAGTTGCCATTTAGGTTCTGGGAAACAAATCCAGGTCTTCTGGAAGAACAGCTAGTGCTGTTATCTGCTGAGTTATCTCTCATATCCCCAAAGGAGTGTTGTTAAAATAACAAGTATGTAACAACAGGCAATGACTAAAAGTATACCAAAAAACCTAGAGCTACATCTTGAACAGCAAACCAAATAAGCCCCAACTATAGCAAAAGTTTAAAAAAAATTTAAAGGTAAGTATTATTTAAAAAAAATCACAGAATATGGACAGTATTTGGATACCAATGATTATTTTGTAAACCAGAGAGGAAATTTCAATAAAACATAGCTAAAGGATTGAAGCAGATTAGTCCCTTAAACATCTGTATGCTAGAAGGGTATAATGATGCTAGTAAACAATAATAAGATAAAGGTTTCTCTGTTGAGTTTTTAAGTTTGAAATTGTTCTTAAACACTCAGTTGGATAATTAGTGGAGAATGAGTTGAAAGAGGCTTACAAAATTACATCATTTTAAAAAATGTGCTACTTTAGGGTTTTTAAATTTTCCAAAGCTGTTTTTAATCCGGTGGAATTTTAAAACCAAAGTAAAAAACCACGTTGGTAAGGAATAAGTGTACACCATCTTACTTCTGGTAGCTTTGGATTCCACCCATTCATTAAGAAGAAAAACCAGTAAATACCACTTTACTTTTGCCACTAATCCAGAGGTCAGCAGACCCATCATTTTGTGCATTATGTTTGCCTCTGTTCCATTTCTCTTGGCAAGGGAAAATATTCTTGTGAAAGAGGGTGGGCATGCAGCCCTGTGTGAAATTCATGGAGCATAAGAAAAGCTTTTCCAGGTCCACGTCATTAAGTCGGATTATCCTGAACACACAGCGGTGTCTATCTTCATCAGCTCCCAGACTACGAAATTGCTTCTACCCTTGGAAGGGAAAATTAAATCACGACAAATGCAAAAAATGAATTTTCCATTATTTCTTTTATTAAAAATAGATTTTCCTCCTCATATAAAATATCCTGATTACAGTTTCCCCTCCCTCTATCCTCCCCACTTCTCCCTCCCTTTCTGTCTTGCATCAGAAAACAAACAGGCTTCTAAAGGGTAATAATAAAGTTAAATTAAGATAAAACAAAACTAACACATTGGAACTGGACAAGACAGCCCAAAAGAAGGAATAAAACCCAAGGCCTCCTTTAATGCCAGCACATGGGAGGGACATAGAGGTGGACAGATCTCTGAGTTCCAGGATAGCTTGTTCTATAGAGTAAGTACCAGCACATCCAGAGCTATAAAAAGAAACCCTGACAAAGAAACCCTGTCTTGATTAGTTAATTAATTAATTAAAATTAAAAAAGGAATCCCATAGAAACACTAAACCAGAAGCCATAATATACACAAAGAAGACCTGGGAGAGACCAGAGCAGGCCCTGCATATGCCACTGCCTCCATCTATTTGAGTTCATACAAGTTCATGTTGAGTTGGAGGTCTATTTTCTTAGTGTCTCTCTTACCCTCTGGCTCTTACACTCATTCTGCCTCCCCTTCCTTGGCATTCCTTAAGCTCTGAGACCAGGGATTTGACAAAGACATCCCATTTAGGGATGAGTGTTCCAAGGACTCTCATTACGTTCTGCATAATTTTTTGGTTGTGGGTCTCCATATTTGTTCCCATCTGCTGCGGGAAGAAGCTTTTTGGAAGATGGTTGAGCGAGGCATTGATGTATAAGTTTAAAGGGATGTGATTAGTAGTCATTTTATTGTTAAGGGATATTTTTTATTACTGATGTTTGGTTTTACCCTCAAGCATTGGCTGTCTAGTCCCTGGTTCTTGGTCACCCAAGCAGTGTCAAGTATAGATTCTATCTATCTCATGGAGTGGACCTTAAGTCAAATCAGATATTAGTTGGTTACTCCCACAAGCTTCATGCCACCATTGCCCAAACATCTTGCAGGCAGGACACCATTGTAGATCAAAGGGTTTGTGGTTAGCTTGGTGTTTATGTTTCTCCTATGCAGAGAACCTTCCCAGACCAAAGATACTACAACTAGAGATGAAAGCCCTATGTAGGCACCAGCTCTACTTCTCCATATTCAATGAGTTGTCTAGGTGTTGTCTTCAGCAATGAGACCATGAGGTCAGTTTGTGAAGAGCCACTATTGTCTTGGCAACAGTCTGGGTTGTTTTTGGATTCCCATGGGACCACTTTGGCTAAAAACTCAATTAGGTGTAACCTGATGCCAGTACTATAAGCTTCATTTGGTAAAATGAAATGGCCAGATGGGATTCTGTCTTTTCTATTATTTGAAGATTCCATTTAGAGCACCTTCATAAATGCACATATTTTAAGAAACTTCTACTATATTAGGTTTCTATACTGATGCTTAAGAGGCCCTTAGTTTTAGCTGTTTCTTCCTATATTCCTTCCCTTTTCTTCTTCCCCCTATTGGTCCTCCCATTCCATCCATAACTATTATATTTTCCTTTTCTAACCAGATCTATCTGTAGCCCCTAGTCCCTTACTCTACACCTAACTACTGTGGTGTCTGGTATACAGCAAGCCTCATGGCACCTGTAACATTTGCAATAGTAATGAGTACTATTTACTGATAAACAGAGTTCAGGGATTCAACCCAGAAGATGGATCAGTGATAAGCATAAAGACAGATCCTATTGGTAGAGGACACAAAGTAAAAAGAGACTTTTTCATAGGGATGCGTTCTATTCACTGAGACACAAGCTTGAGATTAAGGTCTAAACATACTCAGGATATTGGTGGAGGCTGGCTCCTTATAGAATAGTGAAGGATCACTAGGTAATTTGTCCACTTTCACACTGACATTCCAAGTGACCAGGTGTCATTCATTTTCTTTCTTTGAATGCCTGCATGATTGAAAATCTGGTTTCTCCAATATTTACTCTAAGCTGTGTGTTCCTTCATTGTGATTGTATGGATTGTAGCTTGGTTATCATTGATTTAACAGGCAATATTCTCCTATAACAGAATTCATACTATATGTGTCTTTCTAGGTCTGGGATACCTCATCCAGATGATTTTTTTCTAGTTTCATCCATTTTCCATGACTTTTTAAACAGTTGAGTAAATGTGTCGATGTACCACATTTCCATTATTCAGTTGTGGGACATCTATCTTGTTTCCAATTGCTGGAAATTATAAATAGAGCAGCAACAAATATATAAATAGAGCAGCAACACGGTTAAGCCGTGTCTCTGTAGTAGGATGGAGCCTCCTTTGGGTATATTTCCAAAAGTGATGTAGCTGAGTCCTGAGGTTGATCTATTCCTATCTTCCTGAAGAACTGCCACACTGATTTCCATAGTGACTGTACAAGTATACCCTCTCAACAGGAATGGAGAAGTGTTCCCTTTACCCTGCATCCTTGCTAGTATGAGTTGTCACTTGTTTTATTGATCTTAGCCATTCTGATAGTAGTTTTGATCTTACAGTAGTTTTGATTTTAATTTTCATGATGATTAAGAATGATGAACATTTCTTTAAGTGTTTCTCAGAAATTTCAGTTTCCTCTTTTGAGAATACCTTAAATTTGTACTGTTTTTTGTTTGTTCGTTTGTTTTCCAAGACAGGGTTACTCAGCATGTCCTGGAACTAGCTCTGTAGACCAGGCTGGCCTCAAACTCACAGAGATCCACCTGCCTCTGCCTCCTGAGTGCTGATATTAAAGGTAGCGTCACCAATGCCCAACTAGATCTGTACTCTGTTTTTAATTGAGTTGTTTTTTTATTTTTGAGTTCTTTATATATTTTGGATATTATCCCTCTATATAGTTGGTAAAAATCTTTGCCCATTCTGTAGACTGCCATTTTGTATGAATGACAATATCCTTTGCCATGCAAAAGCTTCTCAGTTTCATGAAGTCCCACTTATTAATTGTTGGTGTTAGTTCTTGTACTAATAGTGTTCTGAACAGAGAGCCTTTCTTGTTCTGGTGAGTTTAAGGCTATTCTCCACTTTCTCTTCTATCAGGTTCAGTATATCTGGGTTTATGTTGAAGTCTTTGATCTATTTTTGGAGTTGAGTTTTGTTCAAGGTGATAAGTATGGATCTATTTGCATTTTTCTATATGCAGGCATTCAGTTTAAATAGCCTTTTTGATGAAGATGCCATCTTTTTCCCTAGTGTGTATTTTTCTCTGCTTTATTAAAAAATAAAAAGTTTTCATAGGTGTGTGGATTTGTGTCTGGTCTTTGATTCAATTCCATTGATCAACCTATCTGTTTTTATACCAATACTATGCTGTTTTTATTACTATAGCTATGTAATAAAACTTGAGGCTACTCAGGATATCTCCTATAGTTCCTTTATTATCCAAGATTGTTTCAGCTATCCTAGAATTTTTATATTTCCATATGAAACTGAAAATTGTCCTTTAAAAGAACTGTGAAAAAATGTATTGAATTTTGATAGGGTTTGCACTGAATCTGTAGAGTGCATTTGGTAGATGGTCATTTACTTTGTTAATCCTACTGATCCATGAGGATGAGAGATCTTTCCATCTTCTGATAGCATCTTCAATTTCTTTCTTCAATGACTTGAAATTTTTATGATACAAGTATTTCACTTTCTTGATTAGAATCATCACGTGCTATTTTATATGATTTGAGGCTATTATAAAAGGTGGTATTCCATTTGTCATTTGTATATAAGAGAACTACTTATTTTGTGAGTTAATCTTATATCTAGTCACTGTGCTGAAAATGTTTAACAGCTGTAGGAATTCCCTGGTGAAATTTGTAGGGTAACTTACATATATTGCCTTGTCATTTGCAAATATAGATACTTTTTCTTTTCCAATTTGTAACCCCTTGATCTCCTTTAGTGGTCTTATGGCTCTAGATACAAATTAGGTGCTATATTAAATAGATATAGAATTAGTGGAAAAGCTTTTCTTATTTCTAATTTTAGTGGAATTGCTTTGAGTTTCTCTTCATTTAAGTTGATGTTGGCTATGGGCTTGATGTAAACTGCCTTTATTATATTTAAGTATACCCCAGGTATCCATAATCTCTTCAGGATTTATCATGAAGGGGTGTTGTGTTTTTGTCAAGGGTCTTTACTGCATCTAGTGAGATGATCATTATTTTCCAGCTTGTTTATTTGATGGATTATATTCATTCATTTATGTATGTTGTGCCAACCTTGCATCCCTAAGATGATGCTGTTATGAGCATGTTTTCCCCACTGCCACCACCGCTGGTCAGGTCCCACCGCAGCCCCGCTGGCCCCCAATAATACACAGAGACTCTGTATTTGATACAATGCTGTTGGCCAGTTACCATTATTGTTTATGGGCTAGCTCTGTCTTAATGATTAACCCATTTCTACTTATCTAAGTATTTCCATGTGGTCATCTTATCTGAGCGCAGCAGGCCGGCATCTTGCTTTCTCCACGCTCTACATGCTGACTCCTCCTTCCTACTTCCTCTTTCCTCCTAGTCTCCTAGCCCTGCCTATCTTGCTTTCTCATTGGCCACAGTGCTTTATTTATTAACCAGTATGAGAAACATATTTACAGAATAATCTCCCATCATGATGCCTACATGATCATGGATTATCTTCCTGGGATTTGGTTTGCAAGTAAATTATTGAGAATTTTTGCATCTGTGTTCATAAGGGAAATGGGTCTAAAACCCTTTCTTTATTAGGTCTTTATGCAGTTTGAGTGGATATCAGGGTGAATGCAGCCTCATAAAAGAGTTGGGCAATATTCCTTCTGTTTCTATTCATGAATGATTTGAGGAGTATTGTAATTAACTCTTCTTTAAAATTCTGGTAGAATCCTACAGTGAAACCATCTGACTTTGGACTTTTTTGGTTGGCAGACTTTTAATGAGTGCTTCTATTACATGTTATGTCTTTTAAACTGTTTCTTTGATCTTAATTTAAGTTTGGTAAGTGATACCTATCATGTTTAGGTTTCCCAATTTGGTGGAATACACGGTTTTTGTTTTTTGTTTTTTGTTTGTTTGTTTGTTTTGTTTTGTTTTGTTTTAAATATGATCTTATAAATTTTTGGATTTCTTCTATTGTTATCACCCCCTTTCCCTTCTGATTTTGTAATCTGGATATTCTTTCTCTGCCTTTTAGTAGTTATTGCCTAAGCTACATTAACCTGGAAAGTAAACAAATATAGATGATTTAAGCCTTTACTTACATAACTAACATCATGTCAGCCTTGAAATTTATGTAGGACTTACTAGGACCATTCACCTACAAATTCATTTATCTTTTAATTTATCTTTAAGGTAGGGCAGCAGGTATAATTATTCCCATTTTAAAGGCAAATGAAGTTGAACCTTCATTACATGAATCTCCCAAACCTAGCTGTAGACTAGAATGTGATTATTTTTCTAAATATTAATATATTAATACCAAAATGCTAGCTAAATCATGAAAGATGGGGTGGAAATATTTGAATTGAAATATTTAATTTCACTCAAAACTTTGTGTTCTTTATGATAAAAGCACTTTATTTTAAAATGTTTAAAAGGTAAATAGTCATTCTTGGTTAAAAAACACAAAGAAAGTGTTTGTAAACAAATGGCTATCATTCTGTTGCTCTCCATGCTAATATTTAAGAGAGAGGATAAATCAAGAAGAACAAGATAAGATGCTTGGTGACAGGAAAAGACCTGACAGGATGGAGAGAGGGCCATCCATGTGGTAGACGCCCTGCCACAGCTATGTCACTGCCACTCAATGAGGTCACAAACCAGATCGTGAATACAGTCACCCTGCTAAGGTTCATTCAGGTGGCAAAACTGGAAGATAAAATTAAGTGGTTTGGGTTCACCCAGTTAACAAAATAGTAGAATAGAGGGCTGTTGTATGTTTTGTTGTTGTTGTTGTTGTTGTTTTAACTAACAGCCTAGTGGGGGGAGAGAGAGAGAGAGAGAGAGAGAGAGAGAGAGAGAGAGAGAGAGAGAGAAGGAGTGAGGTTACAATAAATCTGTCCAACATGGATTAAAGGAGGTAAGAACCTACATGCTAGTTGTCATTCTACAACCATAATGTATAAAATACTTAAGTAGCTAGGGAAGCAAGCATACTCCATAACAACCTGGAATCCTTTAATGGGTCTATCTGTCCCATTAACACTATCTATACTTTTGAGCAAATAAGGTCACTCTTCTTGGTTTCACTTCAGGGATAAAAGAAGACAGCTTTTGAGACACTGAGATTTGGATAGAGTATGTGTGAATAAATGATTCTTGTTTCTGGATTATTCTTGTATGAACCCACAGGCAAATAGCTCCTAGATTGTATACAGGTATGTTAAGCCTAGTTCTCATCGGATAAACTGTACAGACTTGTCGAGCACCTGGTCTGAGTCTGCACGTGTCCTTCATTAAGTATTTGGATCAGCCTGAAGGGGACTCAGATCTGCTTGTGCAATTTACTGAGTTTGTATCTTGATGTCTGACAAAGAGTTTGCTTGTTGTCTAGCTCTGCCTGTTCACACAAGTACAAGACAAACGCAATCCTCCCAAACCCATGGACACAGCAGAAAAAGAAAATGAAGCTGAAAACCAATCAGAGAATTTGGTTTCTTTTGCTTTTTCAGATAACTCAAGATTGTTCTCTTAACAACTATCATAAAGATGATGATAAAAATGTGCATTTGGTCAACAAGATGTCATAAAAATGGATAAAATATCTGCTGCTAAGCCTGCCAACCCAAATTCCATACCCAGCACCCACATGGTGGAAGAAGCCAACTGACACCCACAAGTTGTTCTCTGACCTTCGTGAGTATGTTGTGCCATGTGCAGAGAGAGGGAGAGAAAGGGAGAGAGAGAGAGAGAGAGAGAGAGAGAGAGAGAGAGAGAGAGAGAAAGGGAGAGAGAGAGAGAGAATGAGCAATGTAAGAAAAATTAAAAATAAATTGATCAATTCATCAATATATTGAAAGGATATTAGTATATGTGGCAGACATTTACATTATGCTTTTTCCAGGGTTTCCAAGATCTTTTTAAGCTTCAGGATATCAATTATACCCATTCAAGAAAGTTTAGCAATATAAGGAGGAAAATAAATTCATCTCAATGTTAGTCCTCATAGTTAATCATGCTGACATTTCAGAACCTTTCCTTTTAGATTCATGTTCTTTTTACATGATTTTAGGCATCTTTTCTTTTATGCTTTTATTTTCCAAAAACATGCTAATTTGTTTCTCATGTCTCCCATATATGTAAATGCAGCATGTCACACAGCCCAGTCCTATAGAGGTCACAAGGAATGCTATGGAGAACACACTTGTGGGAGAGGTAAGGAACCTGAGTATTAGTACTCACCATGCAGTTAGGTAAGTGATAACATAGGAAACTGCATTAGGGCAATTCCCCCTAGATTCGGGGCATCTTGGCGGAAGGAAAGCATGTAGGAAAGATCACCGACAAGAGAGAGCATGATATTGGGAAACTCTTAATATCATTGTTCAAGATAAATGAATACAGGCAACAAAAATACCTAGAAAAAGAGAAAGCTCATTCTATGCATATTCTTACATTCATTTATCAAGTCATTTTGAGCATTTCTATTCCTGTGATGAAACACCATGACCAAACACAAGTTGGAGAGGAAAGGGTTTATTTGAATTACACTTCTACATTTTAGTCTGCCACTGGAAGGAAACAGTGCAGCAACTCAAATAAGGCAGGAGCCTGGAGGCAGGAGCTGATGCAGAGATCATGAAGGGGAGCTGCTTACAGCTTGCTCATCATGGCTTGCTCAGCCTGCTTTCTTATAGAGCCAGCAGTCCAGGGCTGGCCCCATCCATAGTGGGCTAAGCCTCCTGACATCAATCACTAACTGAGAATGCCTTACAGCCGTATCCTATTAGGGAATTTTCTCAATTTAGTTTTCCTCCTTTTGGAAAACCCCAGCTTGTATCAAGTTGACATAAAATGTATCAGCACCATCTTCTGCTTTATGACAGGAATTTTCAGTGTGTTGATGAACATAGACAAGCACAGCTTCTGCACTCACTGACCTGCTGTAGTTAGTAAGTATGTTTACCTGCCCTCCCCAAATCTCTTCCCATTGTAGGGAATAAATTATATGCCACTCTCCCTACTCTCCTAACACCCGTATTTAAGTCAATATTAAAATCTTAATAAACTCCAAAGTGGCTTCATTTAAAAAAAGAAAGAAAGAAAGAAAGAAAGAAAGAAAGAAAGAAAGAAAGAAAGAAAGGAAGAAAGAAGAAAATGTACCTGGTATTCCAATGTGGAGTCAGATGATCTTACCAAAACATTCAGCAAAGGCCCAAAACTAGTTTCACAGGTGAGCAAGTAAGTACTGGTAGGTACCCTATGCCTTGAATTTTAATGAACCAGACTCAACCAGATAATTGGAATATATTAATTAAGTCAGGAAGAAGAAGTGCAAAGAGCCTTCTAAGCCTATGGGAGAAGTTTGAGTTTTAGCATAAAAATTGGGGGAATGAGTAAAAGATCCACATCTTTTTATTTTCGTGTGTGTAACATCTGCAGTGAGCAAGAGTCAAGGAACAGGGCATGACATGGCAGCAGTGGCTCTAGTGGCAATGGGTAGCCTTGTGATCTGTGCCTGTCCCATTGATTGAATGAACTGAAGAAATTTCTATGACAAAGTTCAGTAGAGCTTAAAACTGACAACATATGGGCAGAGAAGAAAACAAAATTTAAAAGTGAGTAGTCATGGCTTTAGCAAATGCCTGAGCCATTTCAGAAGAGCAAACAAAAATGGAAGACTGGGTTGGTTGGGAAGTAAGTTCAATGATGTTTATGAAATGTTTTTGAGACATTTCCCAGCATGATAATATAACCTTTAGGCTAGGTGAAATAGAAGCAACCTTCAGGACTAAAGGAAAACTTGAAGATGGAACTATTGGCTGAGCAAGATTACAGTCTTTTCAGACTATTCTTTAGTTCTATAGTTTTTCTAAAGAATAGGGGCCCCCTCCTTCCCCCTTACAACCGCCCATCTCCAGGAATGAGAACATGAGGGATGGGATGGTGGGGGTGCAATGGGAGAGCAATGAAAGAGATATCTTAATAAAGAGAGCCACTATAGGCTTAGAGAGAAACCTGGGTAATGCCCAAGAATCCACAAAGAGGACACCACCTAAGATTCCTAGCAAGGATACCCGAACTGGTCTACCCCTGTATGTAATCAGATTGATGAATACCCCAACTATCATCATAGAGCCTTCATCCAGTAATTGATAGGACCAGACACAGAGATCTACAACCAAGAACCAGGCAGAGCCCGGGGAATCCAAGCAAAGAGAGGAAAGAGGTATTTTATGAACAAGGCAAGGTCAAGATGATGGTGGAGAAATCTATAGAGACAACTGAACCAAGCTGTGGAAACTCATGAATTCTAGACAGACAGCGGTACAGACTCCAGGGGACTAAGCTAGGTCCTCTGTATGTGGGAGACAGTTGTGAAGCTTGGACTAGCTGAAGGGCCACTGTCAGTAGGACCACAATACAAACCTGACACAAGAGCTTTATTGGAGCCCACTCCCTACAATGGGATGCCATGCTCAGCTTAATGCATGAGAGAGGGGCCTGACCCTGCATCAACATATTGTGCCAGACTTTATTGACTCCTCATGGGAGCCCTTACCCATGAGGAGAAGTAGACTGGAGCTGAGCTGGTGGGGAGGTAAAGGAGGTGTGGGGGAGGGAGTGGAGGCAAGGCGGGGCAAGGGGAGGTGTGGAATGGAGAACTGTGTTTGGAATAAAATGAAAGTAAGAAATAAAAAATAAAATAAAAAAATTTGAAATGTCAAAAGAAAAAAAGAAAGAAAGAAAGAAGAAAGAAAGAAAGAAAGAAAGAAAGAAAGAAAGAAAGAAAGAAAGAAAACAGTAACCGACAATCTTCAAAAAGGAATGAATCCTGTGCCCTCCATGATGTTCAATGGAATTGTGACACACACTTAGCTCACATAACACACATCCAGTCTCTTCATTGTCCCTACTCTACACAGCAACTCTTCAAGGCAGGATTAGGCATTCCCTCATTCTGCTTGACTCTGACAAGTCAGTGCAGCCTGAGTCTATGAGTCAAATTGACCTTTTACATTTGGCTTAAGTTACTGCTCATTAAGCAGTAGTGAATGGAATATGTGAATGCATGGGTCTGAGACTCAGGAGTGAGGGATCTTATACTAAGATGTCATCTAGATTTAGCATATAATACGATTTATAATTTTTATTTAAAAAATGTAAGATTATAAGAACATTCCAAATCTTATTACTTACTCATGACAAAATACCCACTGAATTCAAAACATGATTTTCTGAATCAACGACTCATAAAATTTTTAAATGTCTGTTTCATGATTAAATTCTTCAAAGAAAAAATGGCTACTGTCAAAATGATTGCTGAAATACCTTGTGTTTTAACCACAACAAATGGTCCATCTTTGCCTGATTGTATTTGCCTGGTCTCAACAACAGTGTGTAGAATTCAAAATTAAGTTTCTGGGTCAACAAAGAGAAGGTTAATAATAATCACTTTCTACAAAGTAATGTAGCAGCAATTTAGAAATCAAATCTAATCCTCTCACTTGAATTGTTCCCTTGAAGACTAAGATAATCCAGATACCAGAGCGTTCTTGAAATGTGTTTATAGGCTTAAAGTTTAGCCATTATTCCAAATATTGTTATTCATTACACTATATATATTACAAATATATACTCATATGCATATGCATATTTTAACTGAGAGATTCCATATATGCATATATGGTACATATCTGATGTTAATTTCAAATAATAAAATGATTTCTTACTGCATTTAATTTTGTCTAATGTAAGTGATAAAAACAAGTGCACTAGTATAAACTCTCAATTTTCTTATGCATTATTGTAAGAGAGTCACATGACTCAAAGTGGTAAAATGTCATTCCACATGATTATGAAACCCTGAGCCTCTTCAAGATGTCATTATATCCAATGCAGCCCTACCTCCCTCCCTTGCTTCTTTTTTATCTTAATTATTTCTTTAATACTGTCACTTAACCTCCAAGGAATACTTTTAACAACAACCAATTGTACCCATTGATCACAAATTTCTATACCATATTTAATTTAAATTTTAAAATAAGCAATATTCAACATATAAATCTAGTCAACATATGTACTTCTTTGTTTCAGCCACTAAACATGTATTCTATTTTATAGACAGTCTTCAAGTGTGAGTTTTACAAATGGAGACGTACACGGTACCAACACTGAGCAAATGCAACAAAACCACTCAGTTTAAGAGCATGAGCTTCCCTATCTGCAATGACACTCACTACAAAGGAAAAACAAGATTTTCCAGTGAAGTCTCATTAACCTAACCATGCTTTAGGGTAAGCCCCATGCCCAGGAGTAAATGACTAATATAAAATGAACTCAATAGTATTTTTGTAGATTTTTGTCTCATTTTCTTTGTTTGGGTTTTCTTTTTCTTATCTATCTTTTGCTTGCATATTTGGGTTTCCAATTTTGTGGGGGGTTTTAGCAGGGAGAGGTTTTGTTTTTTTAAGGGAGCAAAAGAAAGAGTTGGGCAGGTGGGAAGGTGGGGAACATCTGGGGGGAGCTGAGGAAAGAGAAAAACATAAATATATGAAAAATAATTCAATTAAAGCCTTTTTAAAGATAAAGAAAGATGCTTCAGAGCTTGCCATGGTGGTAGTGACTCATAATCTCAGCTTTTAGGGGGCTAAAGCTGCAGTTTAGCCATGGGTTTGACACCAGACTGGTCTAGGTAGCAAGTTTCTAGCCAGCCAGGGCTACGTAGTAAAACCCTGTGTCGGTGATGGACTCTGTGTGCTATAATCGCAACTTGCCAGACAAATGTGCCCACTGATACATTAGTGGCACAACTGTTGTGTAACTAACCATTTGCTTTCTGATTGACTTTAGTTCTGCTCCACAGGATTTTATGTCTGAAGTTGCAAACCTAATGAAAACCCCGTGGCTTGGGAGGTCATAGGCCCAATGGAGAAACGACTGTTACTTTGTTAGCCTTCTAAGTATTTATGTTTTATATCCATAGATTAGAGCTACTCTAAACTTTGGTCAACAAAGTTTCTTACAGTTGAGCAGTGGTCAACGCAGAGACTCACTAGTAATTAAAAAAAGCCCTGAGGACAAATGACTCTTAGTGCTTAATTCTAAATGGGATATTTATACCAGCACCATTTTCTCAGGTTCAGAGACCATCACAGATGGGGGGTAGAGGACCTAAGAGCCAGAGAATGGGGAGAAATGCTGTGGGATGCTGATCATATACTAATGAATTTCCAGCAACTGTGGCTACCTGCATCGGACTTGCACAAGATCACACCAATCAAGATTTCAGCATGGTTTAGTAAGAGGCTTAAGAGGTCACATCCTTAGCTAAAAAATTACTGGTAGGTGGCTGTGGGGGAAGGAGAGCAAATTTTTTTTTCTGGCAGTATGCCCACTGGTAGGTTGCCCATGCTCCAGGGAATGGCCCTACACCCATGTGTGTGGCACAAACTTTTTAAAAAATATTTCTAAAATAATGTAGAAGAAAGTCACCGGAAGAAGGGGGGGGAGAGGGAGGGAGAATTCTCCAAATTAAACAACATATGTGTATAAGATTACTTTGTAACAAGAAAAGCTAATTTGTTTGGAGAGAAAATAATGAATACATTATTCATTATGAAATGTAAAATGTTTTATAAAAATGGTTCTCACACTTTAAAAACCATGTACTTACTTTCACAAATTTCATAAACTACATTTTGTCATTTTTTTTAAGCTTTGAAGCACTTGGTAGTATTTTTTTTTTAATAAATACAAAGTAATCACTAAATACTGTTGCTCTGAGGTTTGGCACATTTTCATAATGCTCTCTTAATTATTAGTAATTAATACTATTTTATAGCTATATGTTAATTTTCTTTTAAAACATATTTCTCTTATATTTAAATTTTTATATAAGAATAGACTCTTATTTTTTGATATTATAGATCTTAAATAAAGAATTCATAAAATCCAAACACAGGAACATCCTGGCTTCTTGGTAGAGATGCAGCATGATCTAAGAAAACAGGACTTTCCCCCAGAGAACCTGCAGCATGCTTCCTGAGAATGTACCTTGCAGCACTAGCCAGCTTCAAATTTACTGCAATTCCCCTGCCTCAGCTTCCGGGATGTTAAGATTATAGGTGGTGCCAACCCCTTATGATTCTGAAGATTAAAAATCAACAACCAACCAATCAGTTGCTGGAAATCTTTGTCTTTTAGTCATATACAATTGTAAGCAAGCCATCAACTAATTTTCTGTTCAGCAAAATTGATATATTACTCTATTTATCATTTAATGGACCAGATGACCTTTAAAATCATGATCATGGCTCAATTTCTGTTAAGTATAAGGGGAAAAGTCAGTACTGGGTGTTAACTTCTTGAATTCTCTAGCTAAACTATGAATTCAGAGACCACTGTGTCATCTTAAAGCTCATGAACTAAAATACACTATCCATAAACATATTTTTAGTCAGCAAATTTACACATTGGGGATAAATGTGAGCATAATTTGCTGAAGACCCCTTGAAAGGTACTGGAGACTAAATTCATCCCAGCCGCCTCTGCTATCCTCCCTTGATAAGCACAGAGCAGCTGAGTCACACAGTTTGTCGGGGTGTGAGTTACTCAAGTCTTTGATGGTAGACAGTCTCAGAGCCTAATGAAGTAAGCCCACTGTCCTATGTCTGGGAGAATTTCTGTCAAAGGAAGTACAAAGCATTTTTTTAATTATTTAATCTATGAATTTTCATTTTCTCCCTCTCCTCTCCTAACAAAGAATGAAAAAAGAGCAAGACATCAAATAGGGATGGAGATCAAAAAGGAATTATATATGAAAGAGGTTTGAAAACTGGAGTTCTACATAAATATCAAAGTTCAGAAACCCAGTCATCATCACCATGTTGAAGAAAGATGATTGGCTCTTCACTCATCAATAGCTAGGCTTTCTGCCATGTCCATCACACAAAAAGCACAATAAGCTAATTTCAATTGAATTATGAAGTCTGAGGCAACGAACGATATCATGATGCTACATTCCTACACAAGAGTCAGATGGCATGATTTGAGAGGGGTCAAAACTCAACACAAATCAAAATCAAGTAAGACAGCAGTAGTACGGCCCTAAACTAGAAAGAACACAAAGAAAGGATGATTATGTCGGCTTTCATAGCCAAAAGACAAAGTCAAGCCTATCGGGTTCACTGGGATGGGTCTAGGCGAGTACTGTTCTCCAGAATTATAACCTTTGGCCTGAAATTTTGACTCTTTCAGTACCGATGCAGTGGTAATTTCATTTTTTAAATATCTGTAAAGTCTTATGCTTGTGTCAGAGACAGTTATCTGGCTGTTCCTCTCGAAGGCTCTATTTCCACACAAAACCAGCTTCAACAGCCTATAAGGTAAAATTCTCTTAATAATGTACTCTTTAGTTCAAAGTATCATGAGCTCAGATAGCTTGAACCTGCAGGCAAGCTTTGCTTGTTTCACAAGCTATATTTATAGTATTGCCAGAAGCCTCTAATCTATGAGAATATATTATGAGAATGTGCACTTGATTCAATACCCCTCCTCAGCTAATCTCTTCAGATGTTAATGAGTGTCTCTCTGTTGGGAATGAGTGACTCAGCTGCCCCAAATTTAAAACGGTGTTAGTCAACATGGGGAGATTTTGGCAGGCAAGGGAGACAGAACAAAAAGTAGGTTACGTGCACTCTGGCATGAGTGACAGGTAAGATGCCACACAAGGGAGAAGCTGAATGCTCATTTGCTGGGTTACCTGTATCACCAAAAAAGGAGGAAAAGCTGTTTCAATTTATTTTGGCAAAATCTGAGCCTCTTACTACTGGATCATAACTGACCTATCTTAAAGACAACCTCTCAGGCTGTACTAGTTTCTCACCAGCATCATGCTTTCCCATTTTAAAGGGTTAGAAAATTATTCTGCAACTTTATTTGTGTAGTATTATCTCTCCTCTCAAAGTTACAACTTCCTTTTGAACTAATTCAGTAGTTGTGAAGTTTTTGTAATTTTTAAAAATTATATGTGTGTTAGTATGTGCGTGATTTTTTTTCATTTTTGATGCATATTTTCTATTCAAAAATGGAGAAAGATTATTTCCTTAGTATCAAGCATGAGACTGCCCCTCTGTCACTATTCAATACACTGGTATTTGGGGATCTGTATGAAGTACTTATTGCAACAGAACCTGGGTTTTTGGGGGAGTGGTGTGGATGTTGGTGATGGTGGTGGAAGTAGTACTGGTGGTTGTGGTGATGGTTGTGGTGATGGTGATAGTGGTGGTGATAGTTATGGTGCTGATGGTGGTGGTTGTGGTGCTGGTGGTGGTGGTTCTGATAGAGGTGGTGGTCATGGTGGTAGTGTTTTGGTTGTTGTTAAAACAGGGTCTTACGCAGCACAGGCTCACTTGGCACTCACTGTGTAGCCCCTGCTGGACTGTGAATTTGTGGTCCTTCTGCTTCTGCCTCCTGAGTATTCAGTACACCTTCCCAAAGTTCCTGAGAAGACATATTTGCTATGTTGGTATTTACTGAACTTTCAGAAAGCAAGTTAAGTAGTTGATCCTGTGAGAAGGAAGGACTGGGGAAGAGAACTAAATACGAGGAGGCCCTGCCAGTACTGGGAGAAGGCAGGGCACCATGCCCTGTGAGCTCAAGAAGCACCACACCCATCCTTGACCTATCCAGTTCAGACACAGATCCACTGCCAAAGGTTATAAATTTCTTTGAAGAGAAATAATTTCAGCCAAGCTGATAGGATCTATTATATTCAAATATTTTGATTTCATCAGCAATTGTAATAGAAGTAAATGTCAAGGAAGACAACCCAGAGAAGTGATCCCTAGCAGACAGAGAACAAAGAGAAACCCAAGAAGACCAGCTTTGCCTATTTGGCAGTTAAACCTGATGTTGGCAGTCACTAGGAAGGTTTCAGCCCAGGCACAGAAGACAGCGGAACTTCCTGTAAGAGCAGAGACTAAGCAACATAGTGGCCGTCTTGTAGGCTTCCCAAGGCCCTCACCGTGTACCCAACTATTCAGGCTCTGTTTAATTTCTGCACAGCTTTTGGGAAACTCCCTGCCATCCAGTCTCCCTTTTGTAATTGATTTTCTACCATGAGCTTCATGAGTAGCCCTGAAGAAAGGAGTGTTAACACATACTTGGCTGAGGGAGGAAGGGGACGAAGAAGAGGAGGAAGGGGGAAATCTCTCCTCCAATGGTTGCTCATATGAAATATTAGTTTCATCTTTCCCTCCCTTTGAATCCAGTGTTCCCTTTCTTCACTTACAAATAACAGTATGTCATCTCATATCCTCATGATTTAACTTATTAAATAAATTAACGGCTAATGTGAAAGGGTGAGTAGAGGTCATTTACGTGGGTCACAGGTTCAGTCCCCATAACCCACAAGATGAGTGAACTGATCCCCAAAATTTGCCCTCTGATTTCCACAGTCACCCTATGGGATATACATATATGTCAATAAACAAACTGATTTGAAGGAAAAAGTAAATATTTAATAGCTTTTCTTAAGACCATGCAGCTGGCAAGTTGCAAGCCAAGTCAACTTTCAGGGCACTGACCACTGCAGCCTCTGTTCTTCAAGGTCAAGTGTACTGCCCTATTTTTAATCTCAAGACAGTCAAGTAAGATGCCCTAAGGGAAATGGCTCTACTCACAAATGTCATAAACTGAAACAATTTCCCACCAGTCCCAATTCCCTTCAGTGGAAGGCCATATGGCAAAGAATCCTAGACACTCTGTTACATGGATTCTTAATGGTTTTTTAAAATTATTATTCTCCATTTGTTAGAAGGACTTTTTTTGTCTGTCTAATCTAAGATGTGTTTTTGTTTTATTTGTAAGAAAATCTATCATCGATAATAAATAATTACAACATTTAAACTTTAAGAATAGTTAGAGCCTTAAATCCTGGCATGGGCCTTTACACTTCTGTATTCAACAGAAAACAGTGTGGGCTAAAGGATTGCTTTAGAAACAACATCTCAGGGAATGACAATTCTCTGATTCTGACAAAGACTCTGTACTGTTCAATGAACTCTAGAATGGCTTATGTGATGCTGCTAACAATGAGTAACAATCGATGAAAAGGATATATTTGATAATTGTTTAACACTTGAAAGGAAAATGCTATTTCACAGCATGTTCTAGCCCCAGTGACTCTATGGCAGGTACATTCACTGATCTACAAAGATCCAATGATTTGCTTAGATCACCACATTATCAGTTTTGTGTTACAGCTGAGTAAATAAAATGTTATTATCCCGCCATGTAAGCCTCATCCTAATTTAAATCATGATATGTGTGACTAGTCAATTATATTCTATTACAAAAAATGGAAATAATTATTCTATAATCAGAATCAGTAGACAGGCAAAATCAAAGTCAAATGTGTGAGAAATTATAGGGTGTCTTCAGCCAAACAAGAAATAATTACTTAGAACCATATCAGTATATATAAGAACCGAGGTTGACCCAAAGGGGCAATTATATAAGCAAAGGCAAACGTCACCGTGCAGTCAGAACAGAAAATGAAGTCCCTATTGATCCCACATTTCCTGCCTGTGGAATCCAGGATGGTGTAATGACATCTTGTTCTCTCACAGCCAGGAAAATGTTAAAACTAACCTGAGCCATATTGTGTTTTCTAGAGCAGGGAATTCAATACCCTGGACTCTTCGGAGCTCAGGAAGTTTTCAATGCAGACAGTGGGGAATCTGGCACCATTTTCTGCCTGAGTTCTGTGTAAAGAAAGGCACTGCCAGGTAGGACAGAGTTACCAGGGCAAGAAAGTAGGGCAGTTTCTCCAGTAAGAGTTCACTACAGATGAGGCACACACTGTGTGCGAATGACGTGCACATTCATCTACAGAAAAAGAAGTTTACTACGTGTCAGTCATTTGTGTGTGAAGTCACCTGTTATTAGCTTTCATTTGTCATAAGGAAGTAAACATTCCAAACAGAAAGTTTCTGCTTATATTTAAACAATTTAGGTCACATTTTCTTCCTTTGTTTTTGTACCTTATCTGCTCCCAACTTTAGTAGTAACTAAATATAAGGCAAGCCACTTTTGTATTTCCATGGCATCCCCAGCTGAGAAGTCTGGGATAATATTCACAGAAAGAAACCTCTAGAGGTCATCTGTGGAAAGAGCACCCTATCCCCCACCCCTGTCAAGCACACAAAGGAAGCTTTTGACATCACAAAGCTGCCTTTGCCACCTGCACAACTGACAGCCAAGTATACAGGTTCCTCCTGGTCAGCAACAGAGAACACCTGTGTTTATAAATAGCTGCCTCTCAGCAGTACTGACTCACAGCTTCTGTCAAAATCTCAGCTAATAAAATATCAGAGCCAGGTATGGTGCTGCATATCTGTAGTCCAAGCACTTGAGTAAAGGAAGCAGGAGGACTAGAAGTTCATTATCATCTTATCTACGAAGCAAGTTTAGGCTAACCTGAGCTACATGAGGTCCTGTCTCAAAACAAAAGAACATACATAGTCAAAGAGGCTGTAAAGACATATTTGTGTATGTTTTAATATTACTGATTTATGTTTTAATAAGCAGCTCTCACACACACTCACCCATCACGTATTTGCAATTTCAGAGACAAGGCTAGAGTCCTCTTGTAGAATGCTAGTGAGGGTTGTACCCTGAGGAATTATGCCCATTCTCTTCTTTCTATTGTTTGTTTTAAAATGTATGTTTGTCTTCACCAGATGGTGGTGGTGAACGCCTTTAATCCCAGAACTCGGGAGGCCGGGGCAGGTGGATCTCTGTGAGTTTGAGGCCAGCCTGGTCTACAAGAGCTAGTTTCAGGACAGGCTCCAAAGCAATACAGAGAAACCCTGTCTTGAAAAACCAAAAAAAAAAAGTATGTTTGTTTGCATGTATGTTTGTTCACCACTTCCATACCTGGTGCCCTCAGAGGCCAGAAGAAAAGTTCAGGTCCCCTGGAACTGGAATTACAGATGGTTATGGGTGCTAGAAATCGAAATTGGGTCCTCTAGAAGAGCAGCCAGTCCTGTTAACCACTGAGCTCTCTCTCCAGCACCCCTGTTTTAGTCTTCAGTTTTCTTTGTCTGCCAGACCACATCATTATAGAACTCACATGTTTGCTAAGAGCTTAAGATCTGATAGAAGTGACCTCACAGGATCATAATTCATCTCAGCTGACTTTCGTTAAAAGTTATCACATAACGTGAATGTTTGGAAAACACATTTCATTTTGTGAAACTTAGATTGACAAAACCATTTATGCTTGTTTCATAGCAGGCAATGTATTTTTCAAAAAAGTCACTATCTAAAATAAAACTTTTCTTTGAAGGCTATGGAAAGTTATAATTTTGCATTAATATTTATCTGAAATACCTAAAGAGCATTAGGAAACTTTGTTTTGAGTCATAACGATAACTGACCTTTACTTTGACTTTAATGTGTTTGCCTTCACTCATAAACAGAGCAAAACCTCTTTGGAAGCAGTTAGACTGGTGGTAATAAGGAAAATGCAAGGCAGATGTCATTCAGCAATGGCTATCTATGCATATGGCTGTCAGTAAATATTTTATGAGAAGCTACGATGATGCATTGATTTACAGAGATATGTACAAGGTCAGGCTGGTGTGGCCACTAAGTCAGAACTGTGCTCCCAGGAAGCCTGCCATTATTTAGTATATTTATATTCCTACTAGCATCAACTCTGACATTGGCCAGTCTCATGTTGTCTTGCTCAATCCATAGTAACAGTACAATATTGTCCATTAAGGCAAGCAGTACCTCTCATATTCCTTCTCGTAGTTTGGATTTTGAATACCTGTTTGCTCTTCCTGTGTTCTTTCAGACCTAGGAGCTTAATTACTTGGCCCTTTCATTCACCACTTGTCTTATGCCAAAACTGTTTATCTGCTACTGCCAAATTAATCTTTCAGGATGGCAATTCCAATAAAATC
Organism: Cricetiscus sungorus; assembly: GCA_030556225.1. Taxonomy (NCBI): domain Eukaryota; kingdom Metazoa; phylum Chordata; class Mammalia; order Rodentia; family Cricetidae; genus Cricetiscus; species Cricetiscus sungorus. The sequence continues at coordinate 20,512,337 of JANBXA010000600.1, read as the reverse complement.
CAAATTATTTAGTCTCAAATCCAAGACCATCTATACTCATGCTGCAACTCATCATGCAAAGTCAATTTCCTCTATGCCTCCCTTAAGCATTCCACCCCAGTAAAACTCATTTCCTACTGCCATTCCTTCTGCATTCCCATTTCCATTTATTTGGTCTTTAAGAATTTAAATTGCATTTATCCTTAAAGTCATTAAAAATCCTTGCAATAATCTACCAATAAAAGTAATTTCTTTTCCCACTGTAACTGTCTTAACACCTTTTCTATTTTTCCTTATCACATATATTTTATTTGGTTGATGTTGGAGAATGGGCTGTATTTCTCCTCCTAGACCATCAGTGGGATCCATTACTACCATAAGACACACCTAGCACAGCATGTATAAGAGATGGAAAGGCACTCAACTACTTGATAAGTGAATTGAACAAATTGTTTCCATTTCAAGAAGCTATACAGCAAAATCATACACAGCAAAGATACAAAGAAATCTAGTATTATATGCTAATGAGAGTCAGCCAAAAAAGAAGGTCTCTTATTTGTTCAAGAATCTCACAATGGGGAGAACGCATAGACACAGGGTCAGGTAAGCTTGCACCTTTTGCTACATCACACCCCAAGGCAGAGCCCAGTCATTTCAAAGAACCAGACATCTGGGTCTGGAAGTCAGACATGCCAATGTGTGGGGCTATGGGTGTTAAGGGTCACACAACACAGCAGAATCTTGTTTGTGGCCTACCCTGATAATAAGCATCTTTGTGGCTAAGTGGTAGGCCTTCTTCCTTTAATCTGGCATCCAAGTCTTAAATTGGAGCTACAAGATATGGGAAGCTTGCCACAAGATTCATCACATTGGGATTCTTGTCAACAAGCCCCTGCCCTGACATGTTAAAGAAGCTATGGTCCCATCTTAGTGGCTGGAAAATGCTAGAAGCATGAGGCCCTATATCACTCCACAAGTGACAGCCCTTTTTCCTAGGATTTTAGCTTGCTAGACATTGGTCTTAAACAAATTTATCCTTACCTTTCATATATTCATAATCCTAAAACAACCTAAATATTTTTGTTGCATAAAACTTAGGTATTGTAGGATGTGTCCAAGGAAATTAATTGCATGAAAGCCACTCCCAAAACCTGTTGTCTGTGTGAAGTACCAACTAGCAGGAATGATTACTTCACTACAGCAAAGCTCATCAATAGCTAACTCCTGGCCCTCCACTAGCAGGGACAGACAGGGAACCTCTCTTGAGTTCCCCATAGAATCAACTGAATGTTTGGTTATTCCTCTATGCTCACACAATATTAAAAATGCTAACATTTAGACTGGGGAAATAGTAAAATGCTGGCCTCCAAGCATGAGGAAATGAGTTCAATAGTCAGAATGCATGTTTAAAAAACATGGATAGTAGGGCTGGAGAGATGGCTCACAACCAGAAAAAAAAAAAAGATGAAAAGATGGGCAATATATTATATTATATGCCTGCATGTTTTACCAGTGCAAAGGAGCAGAGACAAGTCAATACTACATGCCTAGTTTACTTGGTAAGTCCAGACAAGAGAGAAACACTGTCTCAAAATCAAGCAATAATAATGGACAATGCCTGAAGAGTGACTCTTAATGTTGTCCTTGGACTTCTACACACACATTCACACTTGTACCCTTTTCACATATGAGAAAACACTCATCACATACACACACAGAAGAAAAAAATTAACATCTCCTGTGGGATATGAGGACTTGTTTTATCAGTACTTTAAAGTCTAGAATTAAAGCATAATTCTGTACATGGATGGTTTTAATTGATGAAAGATCTCAATCAACCACTTGTCCAACTATCGGCCCCATAAAAGCACAGGGATGTGGATCACTGGCTAAAGCCTTTCAAAGAAAGTGAGGATGCTCAGAAACTCACATCTGTATAAAGTCCCATCGATGAAAAGGAAGACTGAAATAAAGGGAGAAAGAAGATTTGCGATATCTAACTAACAGCTGGAGATACAATCAGAACAGCTGTCTTCTCACACTACAAAGGCAGGACTGAAAAGAAAGGCCAGTTCTGATTAAATTAGGACAGCTTGGGGAAGACAGAGAGAAAGCTCAGAAATCTAAGTTCCAAAGTTCAGAAGAAGGGCAAAGACTTTAAAGGAATAAGGAGGGAATCTGTGTGTGTTAACACCCTAGAGAAGCGACAAGGCCTGAACAGAAGAAGAGTCAGGATGGTGACAGAGGAGAAACTCAGAACAAATGCTAGCTGCAAAGACCACAGTCTGAAGACTGTGGACACAGGAGAAAGAATCCCAGTGCACAAAGAGGCTGATGCCCCAGCCTGGTCCAGTGGCCCCCAGTGACTCCTGGCTCTTGCTAATGTCTTGGCTGCTCAATAGACTTGAAAATGAAGTGTGCTTTTAAAATCACAGTTGCTATTTCTGTTAGTAATATCCCTGCAAGAGGAAGGAGAGCTGCAGTAGTAACAGTTTAAGGTACTTGGTTTGCATTTCAATTGTGGTTTATATAAACACATGTTCAAGAGCTGTGTTCACTATTCCAGCCACAGAAACAGCTATTAGGAGAAGGCAGGGAAGTGAATTTTTAAAAAGGAAACAGATTCATCAAGACATTTGTTCTTTTTACAATGTTATTGACCCTTTCTTCACAATTGACAGTTTAAAGAGTACCAAATGTTGTTTGACCATCCTGAGAAATCTTTTTAGCTCAGGAGACAGTGTACCTTAGCACTGAGCTTAATGGTGCCTGGTACTGTCTTGCTAATACACAGGTTCTATAATATCTCACAACTTGACAAGAATAGGACAAATTAATCATCAAGATGGCTCTGTCTTCAGATGGAACATGAGCAAAAAAAAAATAACATTTCACATACTTTCATGGTCACCACGTTTTTCTGTCTAAAATTTTAAGAACCTAACACATTGAAAGGTACTTTGAGTACTATTTGGGTAGTTTATGGTCCATGAAAATTGGCAATATCATGTTTGGAAATGAGGGTTTGTATTTTCCTTTAGCAGACTTGACAGGTTAGAGCTTTTACATTACCTGTATCTTGAAACTCATTGCTAATTTCTATTTTTAAATTTGAATTGGCCCTGTGTGCATTAAAGTCCTGGTCACTGGTCTCTGGTGACAATGAGAAATGGTGGGACACTTGGGAGATTGGACCCTAGGGTTTCAGAAAGAAAAAAAAAACTCTTGAACCTACGGTCTCAAAATGTCTTTCTGAATCTTGGCTACCAAGAAGGAAGATGGCCAACCATCCATATACTTCCACCACGATGTATTTTGCCCAGGACCAACAAACCATGGACAGACATCTGAAATCTTGAACACGGATATACCTACTCCTCTATTCTAGAGATGTCCATGCGGGCCTACTACATGCCAGGCAAGTCTGGTTCTACCACTAAAGCCAACCCTCTTGTATTTTGTTTTGTTTCTTTGGTGTTTGTTTTGCTTTTGCTTATTTTTGTTTGTTTGTTTCCCTTTGAAACAGGATCTCACCAAGTTGCCCCCCAGGCTAGCCTCAAACTCACTATGCAACCTAGATAGGCCTTCCTGCTGGTCGCAGACTCTGAAGTGACTAGGATTATACATGGTGACACCAGGGTTAATTAATCCTTTCCTTGTTTTATGATCATTTTATCATGAATTTTGTCACAGAGACAGAAAGAAGACTAGCATTTTATTCATATATATTTTTAATGTAACTACAGAATGTATGGCAATATTTCCAAAGGACTCCACTGCAACAGAAATATTTTTTTAGTCTTTATATTAACAAACAGGGTGTCCGCAGTTGTGTAGACCTCAAGTTATCCATGTGGTTTCCAGAATAATAAATAATCTTAATAAATAATACATTTGTCTTCCCCTAGATAATAATTGCTTTTTGGAAAATAAGTTTTTTAAACTAAGCTCTTTTAATGTTTTCTTGCCTACAACATTGTCTCTATGTCTACAACACTAGACTTACTATCATGTTCTTATGCAGTCTTACCGTGCTCTGGGTTGCAACACTTTAATTTGGTTTCACAATAGCACCAACTAATATGATTGAAAATATGTTATTAAAAATTAAAGAGAAAGAAAAAACTAAAGATGAAGTAGAGGGAGAAAGAAAAAAGATTTGAAGGGAGGGAAATAGAGAGGGGCAAGGGACAAAAGGGAAAGAGGGCAGGAAGGAAAGAGGACTGAAGACACATGCATCCTTGGCATCTATCCACTTGGAACAGCCTTTTGACTCCTCTCCACACTGTGAGTCCGCCTTCTCCAAATAAGAAACAAATGCAGGATATCTGTCTGGTGCCTCTGCTGGAGCATGTTTCATCAGCTCCACCCAGAAGGCTGCAGGCACAAGAGGAGTTATGTTTGTGGAGAGTAGATCATTGTTAGGAGGAGAACATTCCTGGCTCCTTGCTGCTTTTTTTTTTTTTTTAGCACCTCACACTGATTCTATGGGGGGAAAAAATTGTGGTTGTCACAGGTCATTTACCTATGGTTTCCAGTGTGCTTTATTCACTTTTCTCTGTTTCATTATACTGAAACTAGAAAAGAACACACAATATAAACTCTTACTGCAGCATGAAATTGCTAGAGAAATAACACAATCATACTGCATGATCTCCCAGCTATTGCATATTTTTAAAACAGAGCTACTATGTAGTCTTGGCTGGCCTGATTCACAGATCTCCACCTGGGATTAAAAGCTTGAGCCACTATACCCAGAAACTATTGCACATTTTAGCGCAATATGTCAGTCTTCTTCATGCTGGGACAGCACTCAAAAAACTCCTAACAACAATGGTAAATAATTAAAATTTACTCATGTAGGATTTGACAGAATATTTATACAGTTGTAAATCATTGTCCCTTCTAAGTATTCTGTTCTACTTATCCCTATCCAGTAGCCATGCAAACAAATATGAACTAAGAAATTCCAATAGACTTATTTCATATCAGCATGTTACACACACACACACACACACACACACACACACACACGGGGAAAGAGAGAGAGAGAGAGAGAGAGAGAGAGAGAGAGAGAGAGAGAGAGAGAGAGAGAGAGAGAGAGAAACATATATGGAACTAAACAAGATTATTGCTAGCAGCCCTTTGAGAAATTTGGATGAATCACAGAGATGTGGTACAAAAATGAAAAGGAGTTGCTTTTACTTTCATGATCTTTAATGAGGTGGATCAATAGAATAGCTATCACATTGTGGATAGCCATTAAATCTGCTAATTAATCAAAAGTAAAGCTCATCAAAGCTCAGAGTATTTTTATTGTACTTCATTTTCTACCATTAGCAGTTAGGACATGGAAGAGATTTCATTTATAATTATAGTCTTGCCCAATTACTGCAATGATGTCCCAGCCTTGCTTTTATCATAAACCAGTTGTGAATAACACCCACAACCACTACCACCGAGAAGGCACCAGTAGCAGCCCTCCAGATGAAATCAGAACCCATTTCAGAGAGATTGAAGCCATTGTTCATTTCTGCTCTCTCTTCCTGCACTAAAGACAAGGGAGGTCAACTAACAGTCTGCAAAATCTCTGGGAAAAAAAAAACAATAATCTGCTATGCATAAAATTATGACTTTAAAGTATCCTAAGCATTAATCAACTGGGGGGGGGCGGGGGTTTAGGGCTAGCTAAAGCCATTACAGAAATATGGTAGCCCATGTTTTGCTTTTATTACATTTAAAAGTATAATTCCAGGGCCGGGGAGACAGCCAAGAGATTTGATAGTTATAAATCACTTCACTCCGTGAAGTGCTTGCTGTAGAGCACGGGAGTTGAGTTGGATCCTGGGGATCCTCTTGCTGGACAGCCTCAATAGCTCACCTCAATTCCAGCCCTGGAAGGCAGAAACGGGATGTTTAGAGCAAGCTGGCTAGTAAGAATAGTTCTATCTGCTGTCTCTGGGGTTGTGATATCCTGCCTCACAGAGTAGTTAGAAGAACTACAGAGGAAGATTTCCAAAACCAACGCAGGCCTCCACATGAAAACACACACGTGTGCATGTATGCTGCCACATACACATATACTACAAGCAAGCAAATATGCACACACATGAAATAAAAAGAAAGTAAAATTATAATTTGTTTCACTTACATTATTTACAATAGTTCTTTCCCCCAAAAGACAATGTAATCTGAATAAATTCCTCAAATCTCACATTTAAATAAAAAAGACATAAAATATCTGTTGATATTTGCCAAATAAAATCTGTAATAATATGTTTAAGAAATGTCTTTTGAATGCTGCCTCTTCTTCCTTCCTTTGGAGTGATCTGTTATCATCTACCCAATCAACAAAACTTCTAAGCATAAACGAAGTCAAAGGCTCTGGACAATATGTCAGTGATTGAAGAACATGGCAATGGTCAGGGAGATGGCTCAGTGGGTAAAACACTTGCTGCCACAGCATGAAGATCTTATCTCAAATCTCCAGAACCCATATTAAACTGTGTATGGCAGTGTGTATCTGTAATCCCAGAATTCCTATGGCAGTGTGTATCTGTAATCCCAGTACTCCTATAGTGAGGTGAGAAGGTAGAATCGGAACAATCCTCAGAAGCACCAGAGACAGATACTCTGGTGCATTCAGAGTCAAACCACAAAGAGATCTTGTCTTTAATGAAGTGCGAAGCATATGTTATTCTCTGACCCTGTGTGCACACTATGGCATATGTATACTTGCATTCACATACATACCGCATACACACAGAAAAAAAATATTCTTTTAAGAGGACATTGTCCATATCCTCAAGTAATCAGAAGCCAATCAAGAAAGAAAATATCTGGCAGCAGCAATAGAGTATCTGGATCACATATTGACAATAAGATCAAAAGATACACAGTTCAAGTACCTAGCAAATATTAAGAGGGAATTGTCAAGGAAAGTGTCTTTGGTGAAGCTTTTGAAGATTGGGAAGGAAAAACTAAGCAAAACGCCAGGAGAAGGGGATGTGCACAAAGATTGGTGGCCACACAGAGACAGATGAAGATTCCAAAAAGCCCAAAGTTCACATGAGCATCATCAGATATCTCAGCACCACCTTGAGAGTGTGGTCCCTGGGGGCTGGACTCATGCGAGCACTCTCCTTGTCACACCACAGTAGTGCACATAGGGAGTTTATTCTGAACTTTCTTCTCTAATTAATACAGGAAGCGAAGCAATACTGGGAGAGTGTGACAATCAGAGACAGAAGCAATGCCTGAGGGACATGGTGAAATTGAGCAAGGACTGTCCAGGACGTGGTATTTCCCAGTCCATGCTACTTCCCTATTATCAGTGCTGGTTATTGAAATGAGAATTGAACATGACAGCACTCTCCATGGAAGGAGTAGGTTTTTCCATTGTGAGTTTCTGTCCAAATCCTTCACTTAGGTAAGTCCTAATAGTTTATTCCATGATCTCACCATGAAGAAGACAAGAGCCAAAGGTAAGGAGAAGGGTTCTGCCAAAGAATGAGGCCAAGCAAAGATGGAGGGAGTGGTGGGAGGAGAGGAAAGAGGAAATGGTGAACCGCAGGGATAAAGTACCAAAGGAAGACAGTACTTGTAACTTCTTTCGGTTCTGGAATCAGCAGACTGGAGATGGAATCAAGGTGTGGGGAAGTAGTACTTCTTGGTCAGATGAAAATGAATATTCTTAGAAAAATCACTACTTATTCATGTTAACAAACAAATTTTGGGGTGAGTACTAGAAAACTAAATATTTCCCCTTTTTTCTCATTTCGAAGATTTTCACTCTTAACTATATATCTTTTCTCTGTTTTCAAATTATAAGATACAACTTTTTCTCCAAAATCACACAAAAAAAAAACCTCCTCCCACACACAAATGAACCTTACTTAGTCTTAGAGATAATCAAATCCTTTGGGATTCAGCAGTTTTCATAAACATAAAGGCTGTTGTTCAATCCACATTTACAGTCTATCAACTGTGAAGTTAACCAAGGCTGAAATATTGACAAAAGCCAGTAGCAGAGGGTTAATTTAGCAAATGCACAATAGAGTCTTCCCATTTCTGATCCAGAAGTGTAACCCAGGACTGCAGAAATGGCTCAACATTTAAGAACACCTGCTGTCCTTTCAGATGTCTCTGTGTACAGGTTGATGTTTAGCAGCCTAACTCTAGGAGACAAGTTGTGTGTGTGTGTGTGTGTGTGTGTGTGTGTGTGTGTGTGTGTGTGTGTGTGTGTGCTTCAGAGGGTGGAGACAAGGAAATGGTCCAGGTCCTTTGAAAAAGCCAGAGAATTATGAATGTGTCCTAGATATCAAGCACTGAACTTTTTACTCTATTGAATTATGGTTTTTCTTTTTTCATATTATGAATGTGCCCTAATTTTCCCTCTTAAAATAAGAAAGTACTTGCCAGGTGGTGGTGGCGCATGTCTTTAATCCCAGCACTTGGGAGGCAGAGGCAGGTGGATCTCCATGAGTTCGAGGCCAGCCTGGTCTACTTAACAAGTTCTAAGATAGCCTCCAAAGCTACAGAGAAACCCTGTTTCAGGGGAAAAAAAGTACTTAACTTATTGTTTTTATTTTACAGGAGCCTGTAAGTTAAGAGACTTTGGAATTTTACAGAGCCTTTGGATATTTTAGAGAAATTTTTAACAATAAAAAAGACTTCAGATATTTTAAAGAGACTTAACTTTTGGGGGAACTATACAAGATTTATCTTTGTAACCTTGGCTGCCCTGGATCTCCCTCTGTAGACTAGGCTGGCCCCAAATTCAAAGATATACCTGCCTCTGCCTTCCAGTATGGGATTAAATCCATGCACAAACAGCTCCAGCCAACGCTGAATTTTTTGCATGTTTAAATTTTTAAAGACTGGGGAACTTTTAAAAGTCAGAATATTCTATATTGTACTATTGATATTAATATGAGATCTCAGAAGTAAGCAAGAAAGGAAAGGTTATATATTAATAAGTAATGTGTGTGTCAAATTGACAAGGGTCAATTATGCTGGTTACGTTTTGTCAGCTTGACACAGACCTACACCTAGAGTCTTAATTGAAAAGAAAAACACGCCTCCATAAAATTAATCTGCAGGCAAGTCTATAGGACATTTTCTTGATTAACGATTGATACAGACTATAGGCAGCATCATCCCTGCACAGGAGGTCCTAGGTGGTATAGGATAGCAGGCTGAGAAAGCCACAAGGAGCAAGCCAGTAAGCAGCACCCCTCCATGGCTTCAGCTTCAGTCCTTCATGTTGATAAAAATTCAAAGCTTTAGTCTATATAGACTAAGAATATGCTATATGTGAAATAGAAGATTATGTAAAGAGCTTGGGATATACTATAATATACACACAAGTATTGTGATGACTACTGTGACTTTCATTACATGCTTAGAGGCCCTTCTCTGAAAGGAAGGCAGAAATTGACAGGTTGGTTTTCATCTTTACAAAGGCTTTGAAGACCTTTCATTCTGTCTGGGCTCACCTTCTATTACCACATAGATCTCTGACTCTTGGTTCATCAGAGGGTTGCTCTAGATGTGAACAACTACCCATGAAAGGAGCAGAGCCTTCCTTCCGGAGCTGATAGTTCACATCTAAAGTGATATTATACAGAGAGAGTGGGTTCACCCTTCCTCTTGAAAGCCTTTTTACTTCAGACCATTTATTTTGCAAATATGTACTATGGTGGAACATGTCCGTCATCTAGTACTTGGGAGGTTGAGACAGCAGAATCATAAGAGTAAGACTATTCTGGGTTTACTATGAAAGCTGTGCTCAAAAACACCAAACCAAGGCCAAAAAAATAAGTAAAGAAATCAAAGTCCATAAAACCAGTGAGAGAACTAAAATGAAGCAGCTGGTAAGAAGTAAACCCGTAATTAAATTTAGAATTTATGACAATAATTTCTTATGGAACCATTCATCACCATTTTATTTCACACTTGCTATACATTAAAGTGTAGGACATAAATTAAATATCTTCTGTGACTTGAGGAAGCTTGTCAGAGAACACGCTGCTAAATGTGTGAGTGTGACAGAGTGCTGAATTGTATGACAGAGGCCTATGAGCTATGGAGAACAGTAGTGGATGTCTGTACAATGCATTTCATTGGTCTGGATCGGTAGCTACCACCATTTCATGACTAGACTATCACAACCTTCCCTCAAACTTAAGTCAGGAAACCAGCCTACTTCCTGAGGCTTACCTCTATAACCCTAACTGGATGACATTTGCACACAAAAGCTACAACCACCCCCCATTTCACACCCCTAGGCTGCAGCTGCTGGAAGCTATACATCCAGCATGGACAGCAGGCTTTCCTCCAGTCAGGTAGGGTGGCCATCAATGACATGAGGAAAGAAAGAGAACCCAGAGGGCTGGGAGCCCAGCTCCAGGAGGGCTAGTACTTACTTCCTGGAGTTCACAAGGGAGGCCTGTTTCCTGGTGATGTATCTTAATATAAGGGAGCTTGTTTTCATTAGAGAAATGAAGGAAAATAAACACAAAGAACATCTCTGTTCTCCCAAATAAAATCTTACATTTTTCACTCTGCACTGACCAAGAATGACAGATCTCTGTTGTGCCTAAATACAACACAAAGCTATCTGGTTTTAGTTTAAAGAGAAATATTGTGCAGGAAGAGCAGAGAAAAATCTCAAAGGGGATATGAGGATCACGTTTTAAAATGCAAATGTAAGAATCCTTCAAAAAAGAAATATGAGAATTGAAAAGGAAAATTAACATTTATGGATTGGCATTTTAAAAAAATGTTAAATTTGCTAGGTAATGGTGGTCCATGCCTTTAATCCCAGCACTCAGAAGGTAGAGACAGGTAGATCTCTATGAATTTGAGGACACCTTGATCTACAGAGGTAGTTCTAGGACAGCCAAGACAAAACAGAGAAGCCCTGTCTTGGAAAAAAAGAAAACATGAGAATAAAATGAAAACTAGTGGTTTTAACTATCCAAAAGTTTGTTCTGAGATGGCACAGTGGCACATTCTCTTCAGCTTCAAACACAATCAGGTGACACCTTTGACGAGGTAAATAAATTTAATTCATTGTAGTATTCCAACATATTACCCTGTTCCAGATAATTTTTATTTCAACTTGGTACAAGCTAGAGTCATCAGAGAGGAGGGAACCTCAGTTGAAAAGATGACTCCATGAGATCAGGTTGTAGGCAAGCCTGTGGGGCATTTTCTTAATAAGTGATTTATGTCAGAGGCTTTCCCCCATGATAGGTGGTACCAGCCATGGGATGGTGGTCTTGAGTTCTATAAGATAGCATGCTGAGCAAGTCATGATGAGAAAGCCAGTAAGCAGCACTCCTCCATGGCCTCTGCAATAGCTCCTGCCTTCAGGTTCTGCCTTGTTTGAGTTCCTGCCCTGACTTCTTACATTGGTAAATAGTAATATAAATGAAGGACCCGTTCCTCCTCAAGTTGTTTTTGGTCATGATGCTTCATCACAGCAATAGTAACCCTAACTAAAATATGCTCCCAAGTGGAATTTTTACAGTGGAAGTTGGTAAATTTTCCAGCAATAAAAATATCGGGAAATAAGTGGAATGACCATTCAAAAAATATATTAGATACATTATTAAGTGACTTTTAACATTTCAACCTGTATTTAATCTTCTGCATTCGATTTTACCTTATGATTTCTGGGTTTTCCCCAAATTTCTTCCATAGACCTAGTTCCCATGTTAAGGAAGCCTAGATAAACATTGTATTGCCAACATCTGTTTTCTTTCTTACCTCCAAATCAATATATAGTAAGCTACCTCCAGTTGATCACCAATTGCAATCCAGTAAGCAGCCCTACTCAGAAAATAAATAAGTAAAAGCATTTGTTTTCTCCAAGGGAGTCTCACTGGGGAAACAAGCTAACTTCAAGTATATGCCCTATGTTCAACATTAGATACCAACAGAAAACAAACTCAATGGCATCTTTTGGAGGTTTCTTGTCTCATAATGTTGTGTCATAGAAAATTGTATTTCTTTCTTTCTTTTTTAATTTTTATTTTTAATCTTTTTATTTATTTTATTTTTCATCCTAGAGGTCCTTTCCATATATATTCTGGTTTCTGGTTTTACATTTTCATGGGATTCCTGAGCATGGGAACAAGTGGGTTTCTGCCTCTAGATCTGTTTCTTGTGCCTTTTCATGGGCTCTTTTCCTTCTATTGTTTGTTTTGTCCTATTCAAGCTTGTGGTTGCTTTACCTTATTATATTTTATTATTAGCCCTTGTTTTCTGAGATACAGAAAGGGGAAAGTGAAAGGGGGTTGGGAGGAACTGGGAAGAGGAGGAAGAGGAGAAACTGTAATCAGAATATATTGTATAAAAATTGTATACTTTCAATATAAGAAAAATTGTTTTTAAAGATTTGTATGTAGATTTTATGTATGTTTAATAGTTATCCTTATATATGCCAATACTACAGCATATAATCTATTTATTTATTTAAAAGACTATTGATTAAATATAAATATAATGTAATAAGCACTTGGTAGAGGGAAAGACTATAATGATGTTTAAATATGTCTAACTCAACAATTACAATGCAATGTAATGAATTCCTGAATTTTTATCATTGATCCAGTGATCAGAAGCCATGGGGTCAGTCCAGGCTTTCTAAGAATGGAATCTCAAGAGCTAGAACCAATGAGTTACTTAGTATAGGATGAGTTCAATCACAGCTTCTCTAGGCCTGGGGTGAACAAGTAGGTATTGTATGCTTGAGCCTCATTCCCCTTTTTAAAAAACAATTTCCAGGATCTTTATTTAAATCATCATTCAAACAAAACAGTCCATTTCCTTTAAGACTATGGTGTTATATGACAAGACTTTTCTTGGGGACACAACATCCCTGATAGGAAGCCTATGACAGAACCAAAGTATGAACACTATAGTCCAGCCAATGAGTTTTATTGGGATTGCCAGCAGGAATGTGGGTGAAGGGTTATTCACATGAGGTGAAATGACTCAAAGACAACTGCATCATCAAAGCTAGGCCAGCACGGGTGACACATTACAAAAGCTGAGAGTCCGGAGCACACCACACAATGCAGGTGACTCAACAGTTTAGAGAGTGTCCTTTCCAAGTGACTCCGTTGGTCCAAACCTCTTCTAGTCAGCTCAGCTTGTTTCTGCTGCTTCTGGGCAGCTATTCAGGTCTGAGTCTTCTTCACAGCATGACTTGTCTAAGAGTGACTTTAGGAAGTCTTACTGTTTACTCTTGAGAGATTGGATCCTCATGAATCCAGTTTCAAAGACATCCTGAAGAATTTTGAGTTGTTTGCTTTCTGGAAGATGGAGTGTTTCAGTCTAGGACAAAATTGGAAGGTTGCCCATACTTCAGGAGATGACCCCACACTTATATGTACAAGGGCAGCACTAAGAGGACTCAGTAGGTTAAAATTAGAAATTACAAAAAATTTAAAACCCACATTTTAAAAACGAACATTGAACTAAAGAGATGAATTAGTGATTAAGGGCACTTGCTACTCTACTAGAAGACTGAGTTTTGGTTCCCAGCACTGGCATGTCAGCCTGCAACCACCTGTAACTCCACAAGAGATATGATACCCTCTTCTGACCCCACCAAGCACTATGCACACATATGGTACACATACATACATGCAGACAAAGCACTCATGTGCATAAAATATAAATAAATCTAAAAACATTTTTTTGAAGAAGCACATGATGTTAGGAAGGAAATGTTATAGCTGGTAATCTTGGAATGTGTTGGTAGAGGAAGATGAGAGATAGATATGATCAAGACACATTATGTATATAGATGAAATTTTCAAAGAACAAATTAATATGGAAAAAGAATTCAGTTAGGTCCTAAGGAATCTCTGTGAGCAGAAAATTCTATTCATTCCTGGCCCTCTTTGTGTATGGACTGCCTCTGACTCTTCCTATTGGAAAAGACTAGTCCTCACCCCTAAGTTGTCTACTAAGTAGCCCCTGATATATATGCAGGTATCCCGGGTGTCTGTTTGGTTTTAGTTCCAATTCCTGGGACACAACTTGCTTGGTTTACTTGAGTGTTCTCTTGTTTTGCAACAAACACAGCCGAAGCAGGGAGCAGAAGATGGCCATAGAGATCTCTGGAGGACAGACTGGTAGGCAAGTAAAAAAGGATGAAAACCAATGCTTAAACTCCCACATTTACAGTCTTGTGGTTGACTGCTTGAGGGAATATAGGAAATTTTCTATCTTTGGCTGCATTACAAAAGCATAACAGAGGCAGATTGTATGTGAGAAAATCAGCACTATATAATTAGCAATTGCGTAGTGGTATATAAACATGAAAATTTCAAATGTTTTGAAGTTTAAATATAGATGTTAAGATAGATCATGTAGGATGAAACATTAATAGAAGACAACTTTGTAGCTGGAATTCTGAGCTTCATTATCTCATAAAGGACCACATGTAGGCAAAAGCCAGAATAGTATCCAAATACAGAAATAAATTTCTGTAAGAAAGTTAAGAAAACATGTTCTTCTCTCTCAGGGACTGCACATCTACTAAATACTTTGGATTTATTTGAAATTAATTTGACTGGGCCGTTTATATTGGCACGTTTAGAGTTAGCATCTTCAATAAATGGCATCCACTCTTATGGCATTCATTTGACTCCAACCTCTCTCTTTTTTTCTTTATCTTTTTATTAAAAATAGATTTTCTTCCCACCCTCACACAGTATGTTCTAATTACAGTTTCCCTTTCCACTTCTCCTTCCAGTTCCTCTGTAGCACTGGCCCTTCTGAAAATGAAGGAGCCAGACATCTACCACATCCAGATTCACTCCCTTTCTGTGTCTCTCATCAGAAAAACACAGGCTTCTAGGGGAATATAACACAATGGGATTGCTAAAATAAAACAAAACAAAACACATCAGAATTGGACAAAACAAACAAAAAGCTGAAAAGGAGCCCAAGAGAAGGCACAAGGAACTGAGACTTGGGAAACCCATAAAACCACTAAACTGAAAGTATATGTCTGCAGAGGACCCAGGATAGACCCATGCAGGCCTTGCAAATACTATCTTAGTCTCTGTGAGTGAGGGGATTCTGGTCAGCTCACACATGGCAAACATGGCTCTGGCAGGCTATGTCCTTCTCTCCTATTCCCTCTGCCTCGATAAAATCCTTAGATTACATTCCTAAAGCAAGTCACCAAGATCTATTTCCTTATTTAGCCACATCTTCCTCCTGAGGCTGACTACCAGAGGTCCAGCTATGGAAGTATTGAAGTCCAGCAATCAAAGCCCCCTTTGGCTGCCATAATTAATATGCTCAATTAATATTAAACAACTCATCCTGACATAGGATTTCCCCCTTTATCTTAATAAGCTGCCATTTGCCTGTTAGCCACATCTGTCTTCTTTCTATCCAGAGGTAGACCTTTGTTCCTCTGGAACAAATAACCCTTCCCCCTTTCCCTTGCCCCCACCCTTCTCCTGTTCCCTATCTCCTTTACTACCACATCCTGGCCCATTCTAACACAGACCTCTGCTTCTTCTCCTCTTTTGGAAGGCAGTTGTGAAGCCTTGACTATCAGAGGGACCCCTGGTAATAGGACCACAATATAAACCTGAGCTAGCTTGTTGGAGTTCATTCCTTATGGTGGGATGCCATACTCAGTCTTAATGCAAGGAAGAGTGCTTTGGCCCTGCCCTAACCTGTTGTGCCAGACTTTGATGACTCCTCATGGGAGCCCTTACCTGTGAGGAGGAGTGGACTGAAGATTGGCTGGGGAAAAGGTGAGGGGGTGGAAGGGAAACTGTGGTTGGAGTGTAAATTTAAAAGAATAAATAAATTATTTTTAAAAAATCACACCCACAAGATTATTTGCTGCAATTTTCCTGCCTGAGTCAAAAAGCATGCACTTTAACTTTTCATTCCCACTTAATACAGGATCTTTGTGAAAACCAGAGCTTGGGTGTGGTCTGTGTCTAATCCATGGTCCAAGGGGAAGCTTCTCCATCAGCAAGGGTTCCCTTGGGTTTAGAGGAAGGGCCTTGTTTCCTTGGTGTCCTCCATTCCCTCTGGCCCTCACACTCCTGCCTCAGTGGGGTTACCTGAGCACTAAGGGGAGGGATTTGATGGTGACTTTTAGGGCTAAGTTTTCCAAGGTCCCTTGCTCTGCATAATGTCTGACTGTGGAGCTCTATTTGTCTGATTGACTGATTAATGTAGGGCTACAAGAGTATAATGACTTTTCTATTCTGTAAATAAGCAACTAGGTTTTGCAGCTTTTCCTTTGCTAACTGAGCCAAAATGTCACAAAAAGTAACTAAGGACAACTTGAAGGTTTGCAGCTGTTAGAAAGCACAGTCAGTTGATACTAAAATGGAAACTAGCTTTATCTGTTGAGTCTAGCAATGAAACCTTAGTGTCAAAGAATCACATCTTTGCATCTTGAAAGACAAAATATTTGGATCATAGTAGAATGTCATTAATGGGAATATGGTCGCTTTTAAACCTGTTATTTAGGTCATCTAGAAGAGAATTTTGAATTTGTAATGGGAAAATCCTGTGTTTAACTATTAACCAAGTGGAACAGTGTAGGCAGCTGCCCGCAGGACGCCATTATGGCGAACTTCCTCTTTCTTGTATCCTCAGTGTTTTACCTTATTCGGGCATATGCCAGCTTGGCGGCTGCACTCCAGCGCACCTGCTCGTTCCCTAGCCAATCCCATGGCTCCAACACTGAGGCGAGGTCTTTTGAGCCTATGAGACCGTGACCCGTTGCCTAGTAGGATATATAAGGAGCTGTCCCTTCCTGCCCGGGGCCCCTCACCTTCAGCTCTCCCTTCAACCAAGAAGCGCTCCAATAAAGTGGTTGCCGTCTTTCCTGCGGGTCGGGCTTGGCGCGCCACAGAACAGATGGCAGGCACTCTTGATCCCTAGTTCCTATGTGGTATATATCTTCCACTACGCACAAGTGAAGACATTTCAGATAATTCTTAATCATCTTCAGTGTTCAATCAATCAAAACAAAAATTGAAGATTACCAGTCAGGCTGTTTCTTCATAAATGTTATTCCATTTTCCTTAACAAGAAAGAACTTAGCATTCTCTTATTTTAGTCTGGGAATCCTCTAGTCTTTTTCAAATTTCTATTGTATAGTTGTAACCATTTACTGTACAAATACAATTTCAAATTTTTCAAATTTAATGCTTTCTTAACATTTTAGATGATTTATGTTATGTTTAATATATTAACTATATTAACTTTTAAAACAAAGTATTAATTCAAAAAGTCTGATTACTTAGTGGCATATAAAAATATGACAGACTTGGTTTGAATGATTGTTTTGGCTTGACTTTGAGATCAGTATTTTCTGGGTAACAAGTGAACAAATGATTTTGTACTCTGAAGAGGCATTTTATACTACTTATTTCCTTTTAATGATGGTTATCAGTCAAGATGGTAATATGCAATTGTACTTTGCTAGTTTTCCTGATTTCTAAATATTGTAAATAAAACATTTCTGATTCCTGGTCGAATAAAATGTCTCAGTAGGAAAAGGTGCTTGCTGCCAACCTCACAATCTGAGCTGAATCCCTGGAATTCAGTGCAAGGAAAGACTGACTACCTCAAGCTGTCCTCTCGCCCCCATGTATGCACACACAAAATTAATTAATAAATTAATTCTTAGCAATAGACTTTATCTTGACCTGTACATATTATGTATTAAAATCCTTTCACCCATAATATCATATAATTACTTGAGTTTCTACTTTCTATAAAGGAAAGCTTACAGGATGATTCTTGGTGAGAAAAATAAAATTATTATAACTTAAGTCATTGTTTCCTTTAGTCATTTTTATACCACCAAAATTTCTCCAGCCTGTGGGCTTACTTGCAAATTCTGAGAGAGCCATTCAGTAAATGAGAAAGTTCATTTCCAGCTTTCAAGTCTTGTGAGAAGCAGATGAAGTCCTGAGTGAATGTGTGTTATTGCCCATGTCAAGGATTTCAAGGCTCAGACAAATAGAAATGGCAAAGCCTTCCTCTGGTCTGTATGCAAATGTTGACAGACTATGCCGAAAGGATATTCCTTCTTCTGGATGTTTACAGCCTATGACTACTGTCCCACAGAGACCTCCTACCAACACAAGCTAACCCCTTCTTGTGCTTTGCATAAATACACTTAATTTCTTGGTTACACAGAAGGTGCCCTCCATGAGAGCAAGTGCAATCCACTGGATTACAGGTTTGCTGTGTGTCTGTCTTTTTTTCACTCCGGCCAGGTTTCTAGGACCAAGCCCTGAAGAAGGAGGCAGAATCTCCGTCCAAATCCTTATGTGTTAGCACTCATAATTTGGTCAGATTTTTTTCATCTTATAGCCAATGGTTGTTTTGTTGTAACAATTGGAAGAGAGTTAAATGAAAGAATGAAGAATTTTCAAATAAATTCACCTATACATCCACCTCTGCAACCAAATTTTACCAAGTGTCTGGTACATGGTATGATCAATGCTCAATACTGAAACTACAGTGAGAACAATTTCTGAGACCACAGAACTCAAAAAACAATAGAATCAGCACATGAAGTCCAGTATGTGATAGAGCACAGGGCTAACCTGGGGGCATTGGGGGAAATATACAGTCTAATATCTGAAGTTCAAGTCAAAATTAGGTAAGAAAATGAGAAAGAGGAGTCAGGGAGATTTGTATATAGGATAATTTAGCAATAAAGGACCATGAAGGAGATTTGCATCTGTCTATAAAACGAGAAAAAAATCCATAGAATTCACAGGAACAAACAGAAGTGTGGTTACTGTGATGTACGTAATTGAGAGGAAAAAAATGGTCAGAGAGAATACAGCAAGAAAGTGCAGAGCAGGGTGGGCAATGCTAATCAAAGGAAGTCATTTGGTTCATATTCTCTCAATCACAGCCAATGCACCCTGAACTTCCCACAGTGCATTGTTGGTCATCTTCATCTCAAAGGGCTTTAGAGATAAAAGTACAGGAGTACTTTCTTAATCACTGAAGCTTTATGAAGAAATTTCATTAATTAATAGCATAAGCTGTTCATGGGTAAGACCCCTGTATCTGGAGATTAGCACAGGCAGAGGCTCCACAGGAACATCTTAAATCCATATTAAACCTAGTGTGCACCAAGCACAAACAAGGAATCTTTGATCTGAGGGCCTTTCCTGGAGTCAGACAGGGTAGCGTGGCTGTGAAAGATACTCAGGCATGAAGTATTTCCAAATCTAAAGATCAGAATGAGTAGACAAAAAATAAAATGCATTTAAGGAAAAAAAACCATATGTCTTTTCCTAAGTTCTCTCAAAAACAAGATTTGAGACAACTGTTTATTAAAGGTTAGTCATTAGAGAACTCCAGCTCTGGGAACAGAAGTGAATGGATAAGCTGAGACAGTAAAGAGGAAAAGCCCATAGAAGGATGTGTATCCTAGTTGGCCACAGCTATGGCAGACTGATGATTAAGCCTAGGGAAGCCTTGAAGGAGCCTCATAAAAGTCATATTTGAACCAGGCACTGGTGGCTCATGCCTTTAATCCCAGCACTCAGGAGGCAGAGGCAGGCAGATCTCTGTGAGTTGAAGGCCAGTCTGGTCGACAAAATGAGTTCGAGGACAGGCTCCAAAGATACAGAGAAACCCTGTCTCAAACAACAAAGAACAGAGTCATATTTGAAATATCCTCTGAAGAGACACAAAGGAATCATTATCTCTGCGGGCCCCTGTCCACTGGTCAGATGCATTTCCATGGTTGTGACCTCCCCTGTAAGTCTCAGTTGTCAATGCAAAGGTAACAGGGGCATCCATATGGAAATAAACTGCTGCTGCATCAAAGAAGTCCGGGGATTGAGGGGCAGGAGCAGGTGAGACCTGATTATTTACTGAATATGAGCCAAGATACTGTCAAAAGCTGACTAAAGCTTGGATAAAACAGCTAAATTAAGTAGTGCTAACAGATTGAAGTCCAAGAGTTTGGGATACAACCAGGAATGTGCAGGAGCCAACACAAGTTGAGAGCTTCATTCAGTGGGACCTGATGATGGAGAGGAGGTGAAATAAACCGTTACTTTGAGACAGGCAACTAGTTAGAACAGTTTGTGGTACATAAAGAGTGTTACATCCTCTGGAGAGTTCACAGGAAAGTACATACTAGAATGGAACTTAAGACAGCCCAAAGAAGCAACTGTGATTTAAAGTAGTATGCAAACTACATACAAAGAAATGTACGAGCAGAGCCAAATCAGGAATAGCAAAGTGTCTGTATTGTACTAATCTATGTGGTACCCCCAGAAATAGCAGGACACAAAAGACACTGTGGGAAATAAGCAGATGGTTGAAGATCAAGTCTGGAGAGAAGAATGAATAGAAGATGTAGAAAATTGTTGGCTTCTCATTGATGCTTGTGGCTGACATCCAGGGAAGTGATGACATATGGAAACCTCAAGACTGTGATAAAATTGTTGACACTTGTCACTTGCTTAATTGTTCCAGAAATTAAAGGAAAATGTGAACACTTGTGCACATATAATATCCAAGTTTTGTAGGAGAATATCTAGTGTTAGCCAATGTCACAAGTAGAATGTCACAAGTAGTAGTTTTTTTTTTCTTTTTTCTTTTCTTCTTATTTCTTTAGTCAACATGCCAATTGTCTGAAGACTACCCTTAGGAAGAACTAGTAGGAATGAATGTCTAATATGAGGTCCTCTTGCTGTATTCACCCACAGAACTCACAGAACTGACTTTTGCTTGACCCTGCTAATCCACATACTCAGACTTCCTAAGCCAGAGCAGAGGGCTGGCAAAACTCATTCTCAGACTTACTTTCGCTGTTGTGCTGACTGGCAATGAGGTCGTGTGAATGTCATGGCTTCACTGTTCCTTCATGCTAGACTGCAGTGCCAAACCCTTCTGGTCTTGGTTCCATTACTGTCTGGTCCCTGCCTGTGTTCTCAGTTCCATCACTCCCTGAGTCTCTCCTGTGTTCTCTTCCCTCACTGCCTGGGTCCTTGCTTGTATCTCCTGGCTGTTCCTTTGTGTTACTTTCCAGACTAAACATCTGGAAAACTACTTTGATGGATGTAAGTCAGTAATAACTGCTTTATGTTTTGTGATTTTTAAGAATGAAGAAAGTGGCTGTGTAAATAAAATGTAAGAAAATCACAGAATCAATAAAACCTGAAATGGCTTTAAGAACATCTTGAATTTTGTTTAAATTTTAGATACTTTGATGATCTGAGCATTGTAATGCCATTTCAACTTATTTATGAACATGCAATTATTTTCTCAATTTCTAGTTATAGTAAAGATGTTTAGAATATTATGACGTATTAGATCCTACTTCTGAGATGGAGCTCTGGCCCTCTCTTCTTTGTGTATTCTGGCCATCCCTTCTGATAATGACTAGTTTCATTTGTTGGGGTTCTGAGTTTAAATTGAGGTCTCTACTTATTGTTGAGTTGTAATTGTTATTCTTTCTACAAACAAGTTCCTTACTCGATTTACTATTTCCAAAAATATATCCAATGCTGAAACTTGTCTTTTTTAATTCATAAGATCCTTGAAGAACAAATGTTGTTATGAGTATGTTTTCCCGCCGTCCTGGTCCCACAGCCGCACCAATCTCAAATAACACAGACAGATGCTGTATTAGATATAAAGCTATTAGCCTGTTACTAGTATTTCTTATTAGCTAGCTCTGTCTTAAATATTAACACATTTCTATTAATCTAAATATGTCCACATGGTATCATCTTATGGAAGAGAGGGGCCAGAGTTCTGCTCCCTCTGTCCACCATCTTGAATCTCCTCCCTACTTCTTCCTTTCTCCTCCTAGTCTCCTAGTCCTACCTATCTTGCTTTCCTATTGGCCAATAGTGGTTTATTCATTAACCAATAAGAGAAACATATTTACAGAATGACATCTCCCATCAAAATGTTTTAATTTTAATTACATATTTCTTTGGTCCCTTGTGTTTTATACCATTTTTTAATAGTACCTAATCTGTAGTTACACAGATTTTCACCTGTAGTTATCTTGTTTTCCTTGAGTCTTAGCTAGCATCCTTAGACCATTGCTTCATGTTTGGCACTTATGTTATGAAATATGGATTCAACTTTATCCTCTTTCAGTGAACATCCAAACATGACAGCAGTGTTTGAGGAAACCTGTGCTTCAGTCAGCCCTAGAGCTAATCTTTTGTGTGCTAAAGTCTGAGAACCACTGTTGTATATGCTGACTCTTCTCTCTTCCAGGCACAGTATACAGGATGCTCAGTTACAAAAAATTACTCATTTACGCTTCAAGATTCTGAAGATCAGTCAAATGCAACATCGTGTGTAACTGTACACTTATGGATAATAAAAGAAAATCAAAATAATTTTTCAAAAATGACTCAAGTGACATGAAAGAGGAGAATAGGTATGTGGGAAAGGTGGAAAAAAGAAGTAAAAGTAGCAATAAGGTAGGATAGATGATAGATACTACCTTGTATGCTAATTTAAGTAAAATACATAAATATTTTAAAACTCATGGGTTACTTTCAAATGTCTTCAAATTCAGACAGGAATGTTACACTCATCATGAGTATTAGATGTTTTCCAGCTTTAAGTATAAATGTGCAGAGTAGCTTCTTACACAGCTGCCCTGGTATAGTTTAGAAACACATTTAGTGGTCTGCATCAGCAAAAATTGCCTTGTAAAAAATGCTGCAAGACTGTTTTAATAAATAACAAATGTTGGACAAGTATGAAATTTCAATTAGTGTCTCTCCATTCTTTCTCTGTGGCATTTCTCAAAGAAATGGGGTCTATTTTATAGTAAAAGTGGTTATTTTGATGGGACAGATGATGTACCTTCCCTAGTCTGCTTCATGATTATACATTCAAGTCTACCCAATTGAAAATGGATTGTCTTACTTAAATATGGTCATCATATGAGCCATCTGTCATGCAGCTGTAATGCTCAGAGAAACATGTTTTCAAATTTATCATAATTTATAGGACTTAGGAAAATTTCTTTTGGCATATACATTTTTGAAGAATATATCTTCCCACATTTGCTTCAGACAGCAACACCTTCCACGCAAAGTTATTATACTAAAACTTGAAAATTATTTATCATTGGAATACTTTTATGCAAATTCCACAGTTGAGAGTATTAAATATGTAAGTTGACTCTATACTAGTTATACAGACAGCCATATGTTTCCATGAAATAATGTGTCCCGC
Organism: Cricetiscus sungorus; assembly: GCA_030556225.1. NCBI lineage: Eukaryota > Metazoa > Chordata > Mammalia > Rodentia > Cricetidae > Cricetiscus > Cricetiscus sungorus. The sequence continues at coordinate 20,489,096 of JANBXA010000600.1, read as the reverse complement.
ATAAAAGGTATTTGACCACAATTTTACCATCAGGAACACTCCAAATTGAGCATTATCCTCTACTCAAGGTCACCCGAAAAAGGCTGTTAATGAGGATCTTAGCTAAGCTTCTTTAGACTCTAGTGTTTAATAATACAAAACTACAGATATGTCCAAAATGAAAAATAAGTCCAGTCTAGAAATGAAGGTCTATTTTTAAAAAATAGTAAATTATGTGATACAAATGCTCTATGAACCTAGTTTTCGTTCTAGAAACTATTCAACTAATAAATATAGAGGCAAATTTTAATACCAAAAAAGCATTATAATGTCATAAAAGAAATTCTTAGCAATAGAGTGTCATGTAATATTATTTTAAGAAGTGTTACATTTGTTTATGTTGTGGAGCATTTGTTTAATGATGCAAAAGTGTATTGAATTCTTTTATGTTGCATTTGTTTAACTCTGAATCTGTGTTACATTGCCTGTCTAAAATACCTGATGGGTCTAATAAAGAGCTGAATGGCCAGTAGCAAGGCAGGAGAAAGAAAAGGTGGGGCTGGCAAGCATAGACAATAAATAGGAGGAGAAATCTGGGGAGAGGAGATCAAGGAGCAGGATAAAGAGAAGGACTCCAGGGGCCAGCTTCCCAGCTACACATCCAGTCAGGGAGTAAGAAGTAAAGAAAAGATATACAGAAATAGAGAAAGGTAAAAGCCCAGAGGCAAAAGATAGGATAATTTAAGAAAAACTGGCTATAAACAAGCCAAGCTAAGGCCTAATTTCATAACTAATAAGTCTCCATGTGTAATTTATTTGGGAGCTGGGTGACAGGCGCCCCAAAGAATAAAGAGAAAAACAACAACAACAACAACAACAACAACAACAGAATGAAAGAAGCAATGATTTCCATCTGAACACAAGGCAAACGCATATTCCATTTGGTTGCTGCCATGGTCTGGGTGTGGACTATTCCATAGCAGCCTGTGTGTTTGCACACTCTCCCAGCCTGTGGCCCTCTTTGGGAAGATTATGGAGCCTTTAGGAGGTGAAGCCTAGAGGAAGAAAATGGGTCACTTGGAGGTGGACCTGGAGGTGTAGAGCTCAGTCCTGCTTTTGGCTCTTTCTGCTTCCTAACCCACCCAGATGTGAGCAAGCATCCATACACCCTTGACTCCACATCTGTGAGCTGCTCCTCCAGGAATTCCTTTCCCATGGGGTAAAATACCCTTTAATTTGCTTCGTGTCATGTATGTAGTCACAGGGATGAGAAATATGACTAATGCAGTTGCCTAGGTCAGTCCAGCTGACCTAGCTTCTCTTTTGAAAATTCCCTGGTACATATAACTCTATAATAATGGAGTCATCTTACAAGAAACTGGTATGTATAAACAATCCATCAAAGCACAACTTCTCTCTGAGATTACTTAGAACTGTAATTTAATGGGTGATAAGTATGAATCAAAGCTCTTTATTTTCAGTAGCCTTTTATAAAATGGAAAATATACCATTAATTTATTTCTTTGCATCAAGATCTTGGCTGGGGAGCTGGGTGGTGGTGGCATACACCTTTAGTCCCAGTACTTGGGAGGCAGAGGCAGGCAGACCTCTGTTAGTTCCAGACCAGTCTGGTTTACAAGAGCTAGTTCCAGGACAGCCTCCAAAGCCATAGAAAAAAACTGTCTCAAAAAACAAACAAACAAACAAAAAGATTCTTGGCCAGGAATGGTGACGTATGCCTTTGACCCCATCACTTGAAAGACAGAAGCAGAATAGCAGAATAATCTCTGAGTACCAGGCCAGTCAGAGCTACAAAGTTAATATCGCAGTCACAAAATTAAAAAAAAAAAAAAAAAAAAAAAAAAAAGACAATGGTTCTCCAGATCATGTCTAGTGTCAGCAGCCTGAGTTTGAATCTGGTGTCACTACAAGAATACAGCCCACAGAATCAACTAACCAGGGCTCACAGGGGCTCACAGAGACTGAACCAACAATTAGGGAGCCTGCATGGGTGTGACCTAGGTCCTCTGCATAGATATTATGGTTGTGTAGTCTGGTGTTCTTGCGGTACTCTTAACAATGGGAGCAGGGCTGTCTTTGACTCTTTCACCTGCTCCTGAGACCCTTTACCCAGCCTTGATGTGAGGGTATGTGCCTAGTCTTACTGTAACTTGTTATGTCATGTTTGGTTAACATCCGGGAGGCCTGCCTTTTCTGAAAAGAAACAGAGGAGAAATGGATCTGGAGGAGAGAGGAGACTGAGGATGGAGGAGGAAATTGTGGTCAAGATGTAAAATATGAGAGAAAATAAATAAGTAAGTAAATAAATAAATAATTAAATAAGTGTCTTGGGTCAGGTTCTGTTCTATTGGTAGGAAGTACAAGTTACTGACAGAATTCTTGAACAATTACATAAAACAGAAAGGATTAGTGACCCAAATACCATGAACCATGGGTTTGCTTAAGGTTAGAGTTCAGGCCATTTCAGTGAGGCCCCCTGTGAGTTTGAAATTAGCTCATAAAAACTTCATCTCTTCCTCAAAGCGTGAACGACTTGAGTAGCATTAAAATAATGAGTTCAGGTCACTGTCTGTGTATTTTTTTAAACTGTTGAACCCAATACTACCGCTGCAACATTGTAGATTACTCTATAAACCAATCAACTAACTGTGCCTGTTTTCAAATCTTCTAAATGAGTTGTAAAAGAATTCATTTCCCCTTTAAAAAAAACTGCTCATTTCCATTTGAATTTACTGGTGTTGTTTCCCTATCTCTGTGCCTGGCTTCAAACCCAATAGTTCACTTAGTTGTTATTTTCAGAAAAGTGGGTTCCTGGTATGTTCCTAGAAAAATAATTCAGGCTTGCTTTCCATGACAGTTAAGGGCTATTCGGGCTGAGCCTACTCAGAAGAGGTTTGTATTTATAGTTTATAATTATGCTCACAATATGAAAACAATATTTATCACCAGTGTGATAAATCTGTCCCAGCGTCTGGGTGGCCAAAAGAAATAACCACGATCCATCTCAGCTGGACCTCAATAAAACAGCACAAATACTTTATTATTCATTCACCCTTTAAATCACACCAAGTTACCTGGTTTCCTCCTTTAAAAAGCATTTTCTTCCAAAGCATATTCAAGTTGAGGTACCTAAAGGAGTACCTAAAGCATTTGGTTTTGGCTTGCTGTGAGGTTTCAGGCAGCTGTCCCTCAGTAAGCCTTTACCTCCCATCAATCTTGACAACAACATGTGAAGCCACCAGCAGGGGTCAGAAAGCTGTGCCTTCATTCCCATAGAGGCTGACCCTATCCCTATGTATCCTGTCTTTGCAGGGTGATCCCTTTACCTTATTATCTGAAAAGGGGTGGCTGTCCCATGTCTGTGTATCCCTTCTCCATCTACAAAGTCCTTCTCACTAGAGGAGAAATGGGAGAAAGTTCCTCTCAGATTCATTCTGTCTCACACATTAAATTCACTGGTTGAATCTTTAACTTCTTTCCAGAGGAATTATCTCTCATATATCTTTTTGTGTTATTTCTCATCATTCATTTTCTCTCCTCATTCTTTGTATCTTCCACTGTTTAAATAGACTTCTTTCTATGCCACAGTACTAAATCTATACTAATGATATATTCCCCCATGTCACCTTCACAAATTGTGTAGTCCTACCTCAGCAGTAGCATGAGACACTCTGGTATCTCTTCCCATCCCCGACTTGCCTGAAGGTACTGGGATGATCTCTGCACAGCTGACATCAGTCCCAACATTTAATCACAAAAACACTAATGATATAAAACTTACTGTGAGCCATACAGCCTCCTGACAGCTTTGAATGTATTAATACATCCAGTCTCTTAATGAGCTAATATTGTCCCAGTGTGACAAATGTAACTGAGGCTCAAGAAGGCTAAGCCTATTTCTTGTTAAGACTTTACTGCAATGGCAGCTATTCCTGAGTACCCACCCACTGCAGCCTTGCTCTATGGTGTGTGCTGGCTATTCCACACTGCATCGATAGATCGTGGGCGGGGAGGCAGCTCTGTCAGTAGAGTGCTTACCTAGAATGCATGAAGGAGCCCTGGTTCAGTCTCCAGCACTGACTCAGCTAGGTGTGGGGATGCATGCCCGTGCTCTCAGCACTCAGGAGGCAGAGACAGGAGGATCAAAAGTTCAGGAAGGTGGTGAGGAGAATAAGGCAACCCTAGGATGTATAAGTCCTTGTCTCAAAAAGAAAAACAAATGACAAATAGAATCTGAGCTCACCAAATTAAAAGCCACATCACTGGAGCCATTTCAGTATACTCATGGATTTAAATACCTGCCATCATGATGATACATGCCTTTAATCCCAGTACTTGGGAGACCGGAGCAGGCAGATCTTTATGAGTCTGAGGCCAGTCAGGGTTATATAATTAGATTATGTTTCATGAAAAATCCAAAACAAAACAAAACAAAAAAAACTGAAGCGGTCAATCTTTAATATCTGATAATTAGAAACCGCCCCCATCTCTAATTGCCAAGTGAAAGGGGCAACAAAATAAATTCGTTGTAATTATTCCACAGATCCACAGAGCATGGTAGAAATAAGGGGGGGGATCTAATTTATCTGGGAGCATAAGATACTGTCATCTTTTAAGTACAAAATAGGCAAATTATGATAACCCAAAACAGTAATACATTGTTAAAAAAAAAAAGTATGAAAATCCCATGGAATTTAGGTCCCCCAACGCGTCTTTTTGGGACAGACTGTCATGTTCCTTCCATTACATCTAACATCATACTGAGTGACATTATGTTGAACATCGTTGTCTCTCCCACACCAAGTGAGGACGATCTAGCCATGATTTTAAAACTCACATGGAAATGCCTGCATCTATCTGAAGCCTCTTATGTCAACGTTTTAAAAGCATTGATGAAGAATTTTTCTGTTTTGAATCTTCAAGTGTATTTTCCTGTCATGTTGGTCAGTACAATTTCAAATAGATGTGATTTTATCTATAGCTCTTCCACTTGGTTAATGCTAGAAGTAATGAATGCAGGTTGTGAGGAAAAATTGTATAAATTTGTTAACACTTGGATTTGTTGTTCCATGGTTGATTCCACCAATTACATTTTTTTTATCTTTTCATTCTATATTCTTTCTCAGTAAAATATTTTAGTATATGGTGGCATTTACTTGTAAGTAAAAATGATCCCATTCAACCTTAAAATTATATATATATATATATATATATATATATATATATATATAGATAGATAGAGAGAGAGAGAGAGAGAGAGAGAATTATATTAGAGACATTATAAATTTTTAGTTTTACATAAATTAAAATAACTTAAAACTTAAGTTTATTTTCTCGACTTCACACACTAATAGCCATCTGAATGTACATCCTAGCTATTCCTAAACTATTGAAAAACAGCAACAGCCATTGCTCAGCTGGCCTTGGTATTCCTAAAATGTCATTCTTACATAATCTCATTAAACTGCTTGCAGAGTTTTCTAAACCAGACTTTCATTATCTGCCACAATGTAAAATCTAATGAGTAGAGTTAAACTTATGGTCCAGTACATGTTCAGGACTGCTCTACATTCTCCAGAGGAAGCCAAATATAGAAATGATATTCCCGGTAGTACATCTCAAAAGGTATCATCTGTTCTCCCAGCAACCACATGGGGATTTGGAGAGGTCTCCTTCTAGCCCACAGCCATGGGACTGCAGTTACTAGAGCTAAAACCCAGCTCTAGCCACATTTGGCCAGGCATGGGTAAAGAATTAGTTCTTGTTTCTACAGTACAGTAAGGTAATATTGATTAGAACAATCAATTTCATCTCAAAATAAATACAAATTTATACACTCATAAAAATGTTTGAAGATACATAATTAAATGTTTGAAGAGATTGAAATCTATAGTGCTGCAATCTGGTTACACATTGTTTGGATGTATCAAAATATCATGATGTTCCCCATAAAGAGGCTCATTACAGTAAAGTATCTTACTGTTGGAGTCCAATAAAATGCTGAAGGAAGACCCCAGGCTCAGATAGTATGTAAGAGCAAAGAGTATTTATTTACCAACACATTAGGGGGTATTGTTCATCTGTACAAAATGATGATGACTCTGAGAGAAGATTGCAGACTCCTTTTAAGTGAAGCTAGGGGAATGCCAGAGTAGTTTTCTCACATGTAATTGGTTAAACAAGCATCAATGACATTAATACATTTTTAATTGGATGAGGTTTTATCTTTGGACTTACTTGGGTAAATTTCAAGAGGGTTGCAAGAGCTCTCCTTGAGTAATTGTGGGGCTGACTCAGGCCTTGTTAGTGCTCTCTCCCTCATCCCTGAATGTAATTGATAAATAGCCCTTTATTGGAAGAGACACCTGTTTTTCCCTTTAGAAAACTCAAACTTCAAATCAGTAGTAGAAGTGGGAAAGCTTAAAGCCTTCATTACTAAAGTAATAATAAATGAGGAATATTCAACTTACTTAAACATTAAATGATCATACTGGCTTTCACAGAATATTCTCATTTTTCAACCAACAATCTGTATTCCTTCAAATAGAGTTTTATTTTTACCACATATTAGATTAAATTATTTAGAATTCTTATAAGAGTATGAAAATACTACAGAGAAATTTCAAATATCAAGCATGTTTTGATCAACAAGAGGGGAATATTTATTTAAAAATGGGAAACTTGTGTTTGAGATGTTTTGAATTTCTTTCTCTGCTCACAAAATAGGAACATGTTCAATTCTACACACCTAGAACATCTTAAAGCCTTCAGCTGCTCTACAAAGTCAGTCTTCTAAAAGGAATTTAGTACACACCAATACTACAAAAGCAGAGCATGCTACCCTCACTATGAGTCAGAAAGTGATCACACTGCACCATCAGTTGCTTATAATCTAATCTCTTGAAGATATTGTACAAAAATTTTAATAATTACAAATCACAAGAAAAAGTCTAGGAAAGATGTTTCAACAAAAATACTTCAGCACATTGTCAAGTGTTATTTAAGTTGGGGGCACAGCTCAAGGGAATAATATTTGTGTTGCATGCACAAGGCTCCAGACTGAATCCGAAGTACCACACTTATAAAAATATTGTTTTTATTTTTATTAATTCATTGAAAATGTCACTCTATGCACACAGATCATATTCATCCAACTCCTCATAAATCCATCCTACCTCCATCTACCCCATCTCTGTGACCTCTTTATAATGTAGTAACCCATGGACTCTAGTTTAAGTTGTCTCTATACTTCTCACTACACAGCATCCACTGGAACATAGTCAGATTACCGGGAGCCACACCTTGAAAACAACAACAACAACAGCAGCAACAACAACAACAACAAAAAATAACTGACTCCCCCAGAAGCCGTCAATTTTTCATAGCTCCTCAATTAGGAGTAAGGATTCATGATCCCTTTCCCATTCTTGAAAGTAATTGGCTTGATCTTGTGAAGTTCTTGTACAGGCAACCTTCCAGTACCGTGAGTTCATGAGTGCTATAAGCATGTCCAGATATAAGAGTTTAAGTACCATCCATTTAACTTTTCTCTAGGACAATGTGGTATAAACAGCTTGTGTGTAGGTTTGCTATGTGTTTTAAATATGTAACTCAGCAGGTTAAAAGTAATGCTGTGCAATACTGTCAGAGAGGGGTAACCACCCACACACAGGCTGCCTCCAGGCAACCTGATCCAATGTGAAGTTAGGCTGTGGAGCTAGTTGGAAACTATCACTCACACACCTTAGTAACCACACCCTAAGGGCTTTGCTTTTCCAGATTTATAATTTTTCCAAACAAGGGCACCCCCATGTTGCACTATGAGAGACCAAATCTCCTTAAGCTGCTGTAATTTATAGCACATTCATCATCATGCCTTCCACATTAATTGGGAATTTCTCTTCAAATGAGTCTGTTGTCTCAGTGTTAGGCACGCCCAAGAAGGTTGCCTATTCACCCATGGTCAGGAGTGTACTGAGATGTCCAATTATTCAACTTCTCTTTCAAGAAGGCCTCTTTCTCTGTTCTTGGTTCTTTCCCAAACAAGTTATAGAGAAGAAATACAGGAAGCAATGCAGACTCTTCTTTTAAAATCTTTTTTTTTTTTACATAGTAGGCTTCCTGAGAAAGTAAACTCACCTGGACCCAAATGCTTCTCCGATGCTATTTGTATTGCTTTGATCCATGTTGGAAGGACATATGGATTAGGCAAATATTTCTGAAAGGAGCAGTGGTATAAATAATATTTGTCATTCTTTCCATGTGCCCGGGCATCTTATTAATCCTTTGGCCACATATAGATGCTGCTTAGGTATTTAAAACTAATGAGATCATTCAAAAAATGAAGAAAAGTCTCTAAATAGAAACAAATTGTCTGACTAATAGAACTAAAAAACACAAAAAAAAACCACAAAACACGCAATTGCCATGGAGGAATGTTGATAAAGACAAATTGACATCAAGCACAAGGGTGAGGAGAAGGCAACATGATGGGGAAATGTCTTTGGAACTTAAAAACAAATGAATAATCACAAAAACTGCAAGGGCCTTTTTTTAAAAAAAAAAAAGGATGTAAATTTCACAAAGACTAAATTAGAGTGTTAAGAAATAGTAGCTTTGCATTACTATGTAAGAGCACTCTTAGCTCTAATTTAGTATTCCTTTAATAAGCATATTGGAGATTATATTCAATTTGAGTCATATATGTCCAAAGATCTAAGTTAAATTATGCCAAAGGAAAAGAATGAATGTAAGTGTGAAATGTAGCCACTTATTAGCTATTGAAAAGGCATTTCTGAACTTGACTCTGACTTTATAAGATTCTAAACTAAGGTAAGCACTTGATGTCATCCCTCTGTCTAAACAAGTAATTTAGAAAACACACAAATTCTTGCTTAGAATCAGTCAAGATTTCTTCCTCTTGCCAGTGGCAGTGCTTTTGGAAGCACACTGGTTCAGCATCAAATCTTCACCCATTATGCTCAGCTAATCGCTAGCTAAAAGGAATTCAGCATTTTAACTTTGAAGAGTTTGTTCTACTTGAAAAGAAAAGGCATGATAATGATAATCAAATTTGCAATAAAATTCAGCCAAGCAGAAAGACTCCTGTACATTCTCAGGTCTAAGTCCAAAGATACTATCCTGATCATGCAAGGCAACCACCAAACTACCTTCCTCCCAAAGTCAGAAGAATAAGTGAGCTGAGAGAGTCCCTGGATCATACTGTTTATGTGTGGATTATTCTTATAATGAAAGACTTATAATTTGTCACAGGTTCATGGCAACTAAAATAATATCTCCGACAATATAAATTCCCTTGCCATAAAACTGATGAAGAAAATAAGCATGATCTACAAAAGAATTGTTCAACTGAAAATCCACGGCGTCTACATGCTTATCCAGTGTCCTGCATCCCTAACACAAGACTAGGTTTGGTAGAACTTGAGACTTCCAGCATCCATACACTACTCATTTAAGGAAAATGAAACAATACATTGTATAAGGTTTTTAAAGCTAGGGAAACTTGTTTCATTCTTTGCTCAAGGCTGGACCTGTGTTCCATTCGCAAACAGCAATGTTTTGTGTTTCAGATCAGCATAGCAACACTAACTTGATATTTAAGTTAAATCCTTATAAATAGTAACAGAGTATCATTCATTGGCAGTTTGGAAATTTCTTGGTATCTTCTCTTGACATCTTGAAAGATAGCTGAGGTGTTTTGTTATCTAGCTTCTCTTACACTGTGAGAACAACATGTTCTAAGTGCAAGCTTAATCTCCTACAAGCAGAAACAAGAACCCAAAACACAAGTCACAGAAAATATGCAAGACATGAGTCACAGAAAATATGGAAGTGACTTTCCTTTCATATGTACTATATAGATTTTGAAAAATTTTTGTTGGGGTATTCTACTAGCTAGCCACTAATAGAAAAGTGAAGACAGTGTTTCAGAAGGACACAGCCCACCTCCAGCTGTCTTCTCAGTAGGTGAGCCTAACTGCAACCCTGCAGATTTAACCTCAGGGTAAAGACTATTGTTCACTGCTCGTGACAGGCAATCTGCTCACATTGTGGAGCATCTGATGTGGAATAAGATTCAAATTGTGTTCTCAAGAAATTCCCTTACAGTGAGAGATAGCAACTCCAAATGTTATTGTGAGTTTAACACAACTTGCTAAGTGTTATTATAGATTTATAACAATATCAGGGGAGTGCAATGCCACAAAAATATTACTCACACTGTTGGGAAAATTTAGGACTGAAACAAACTATTACAGTGTGGTGGAATATTCTATACAAAGAAGAGAGGTACAAAGAGATCCAGAAAGCATAATTCAATGTTGAAAGAACAGAATATAATACAGAATAGTAGCTTCAATGAGCATGAAGGGGGGACTAGGAGGTGGAGGTCAAAGAATTGGAGATATATTTGTGCAAATCACGAGGCTTGAGCATGTCTTGACATCTGTAAGGTGGCAGTCCTAGGGGAATGGATCTCATCTGTGAAAACTGTATGAAATCCCTGATAGATTATAAAATATAGACTTTAAGTGAGACATATTTTTACTTTCATATATGTTCACAAAACTCACTTTCAGTTTGATTTACCAGATTCTGGTCTTATTATGCCTGATGCAACCAATGAAGCAGCCACTGAGGCTTTGCCTTCCAACAAGCCAAAAGTGTGGACACAGGGATATATATATATACATATATATATATATATATATATATGTATATATATATATATATCCATATACATATATATACGTATATATATGCTTTGAGAAGTACTGTCCACTGCTCCAAGATAAAGGGCAAATTCTCTAGGCTCCCCAACTCATGTGGGCCACTGAGACTCAAGACACCATTATGTTACCCTACGTTCCTGGTACACACTCCCCTTAGCATATACTCACTGGCGACTGGACAAAGGCCTTTGGAAACTATTCCTTACTTTCAGTTGGCGATAGGAAAATGTTCCCATGAGGTTTAGAAAGTACTTCTCAGATTTGAGGATGCATAAGAATCATCTAAGAAGACTTACTTGAAAACCAGACCTTTTCTGTTCCATACTGCCAGAGTTTCCCATCCACTAGGCTAAAAAAGGGGAATTCGTGAGATCTATGGTTATGATGAAATGCCTGTCAGAAAACACTGGGAAATACTTGTGTGTTGGGGGTACCTGTGTGTGTACAGTAATGTTCATCATGTATGTGTATGCACATGTTCATGAAGGTGTGTGGACACATGTGTAGTGGCCAGAAGCCAATACCCCAATCACTCTCACCTTAGTTTTTGAGACCCAGGAGCTCCTGAATTCAGATCCAATAAGATCTGAATAGATTCAATACACCAGTGAACTTGACGTGCCTCTGACTGCCCCTCCCAAGCCCTCAGATTACACGCATAAACCACCATATTCAGTATTTTAGGGGACTTCTGGGGACCAAACTCAGGACCTTGCTGAGTGGCAAGAAATTTAGCTACTGAACCATCTCCTCAATGCCTAGCAGATGTTTCTCCAGTGAAATCCTGACAAGCATTTTACAGCTTCTTCTTTGACATCGTATCTAATTTGTGGCAGGTCCACCCTGATTTACTCCAGGCTCTAAGTAGCTACACACAATAAAACTCACAGATAAAGCAGATAGGAGACAATTTACTAATTTGGTTACCCTTAAGTCATGTATGATCATTTCACATGCAATTGCTTTGTATCTTCATCATTATAATTATCTATCTAAAGAGACATTTTCTTGATCATTGTCCCTGCAAGATTTTCAGGTAATTAGTGTGGGAAAACAATTTTCATTTATCACAGTTATTTCTCACTGAGTCATGAACTCTAGCCCATTAGAGATGTGTCTCATTTGGGTGAATGGGTGTCAATTAAGCAGCACAAGCCAATATTTAGGATCAGAATTCCTAATTAGGAACCATAGAACAAAACAAAACCAGTCGATGGACACTATAATAGCTCAATTGTAAGGAAGTTTACAGCATAATTAGATCATTACCTGCTCTATCAGAGACAGATGCTAAATGCTGTATTTCTCCTTAGCACAACTGGAGTTTGGCACCACTCTGCTTATTCGGAAGCCGGTTTCAAGGAGCTTTTTATTGAATATATCATTTATTAATTCAGCAAATTGTGTCATAAAAGACACATACAAAGAAGCTAAGCTATGCAGCCACCTGAGTGCTTTATCTGGACCATATATGATGGGGGATGTCCTTCTGTATTCTGTGACTACATGTTTCTCTTATTGGTTTAATAAAATGCTAGTTGGCCAGTATTTGGGTAGGAAGTATAGGTGGGGCTACCAGACCAGGAGAATTCTGGGAAAAAAAAAGGAGAGAGTCTCCACGTAGCAGCTGAAGGAGTAACATACCAGAGCATTATAGGTAAGCCACAGCCTTGTGGCAATACATAGTTTAATAGAAATGGGCTAATAATTAAGAGAGAGTTAGCCAATAAGAAGCCTGAGCCATTGGCCAAACAGTTTATAATCAATGTAAGCCTCTGTGTGTTCATTTGGGAGTAAATGTGCCACCAGGTGGGACAGAAACTCCAACATCACACATGGTAACAGCAAGGAAGTGAGAGTCAGGAAAAGTTCTGTCACTAGGAGTCCCCAGTTAATCCCCAAATGATGTCAGCTACCACGTATGATTCATCAAGCACTAGGAAGATGGTGATCCTGTCTGAGTGGCTCACTCCTCTATTCCCCAGCGCTGAGCATGGACTCTGTCATACAGAAAGTAATATAATACATCAAACCTTCCCTCAATGTAGAGAAACAAGGAACCTGTTCTGTCTCTCACTGTCCCTAATAAAGGAATTCATTCTCCTTCCCCAGAAGAGAGAGTCGGATATGCAGAGAAGCCAAGAACCACTCAGAGAACAAAAGAGGCAAAATATTGATGACCTGGAGATCCATTCCCAAACATAGAGTCTGGGGAATAAGAATTTCATTTCTACTGAATTCCATTAAAAATATAACTATGACAATTATAACTTTAAGAGTTTATTTTTAAACTTTTGTTCACAAATATTTTTTTTTGCTGATACCTTATGTTTCTCTACTCTCACCTTCAACAATAACAGACTTTAGATTCAATGCTCATAAAACAAATGTTCTTATGCTAGAATAAGGATGCTGCAGCAATAACACAGTTAGCCTTTGTGGATGAGCTCAGGTTCATTTTTCCAAGTCACACTAGCAAATCATTTGAAATTCATGCAAAATTACTATGGTCATTGGTAAGTGACCTGCACTATCTTTATTGAAAACTAACTAGAAAATTTAAAGAATAGGTAAAATAAGCATTTTAATTAAGTTGAATAAAAAAACAGCATTCAAGTAGTTGGGTGTCTATTTGGGTTACTATCATAAAATTCAGTGAATAGGGCAACTTATAAACCTGCAATCCATTTCTGAGTTCTGGAGATTGGAAGCTCTCACATTTGATGGGGGCTCTGTGTCTGGTTTAAACTTCACACCCTTTGGCTGCAGTGTCAAGTTATACAAGGGGTATAAAGTTCCCTGGGGCTCTGTTATAAAGGCACCAACCTCATTACCTTCATGCTCAAGTCATTTACTCAAAAGCCAGACTCTAACAGCATCTCCTAAGGAGTGCTTGAAGAAATGAACAAAAATAATTGTGCTTAGGATATAGATTATGTATTCAACACAGACAATGCCCTGGGCTTAATGCTCAGCAGTAGATTACATATATACATCTATGTATGCATATATATTTTTATGTACATGTATATGTACATAAAAACACATATGAATATACATACATATGTACACACATACAATTACATTCACCCATGGTTACCAAAAGTTAATTCCATAAATTATAAGACATTACCTGTCATTATTTTATTAAATGGTTTTCAGTGCCAGTGCAAAAAAATGTGCTATGCCTTGCCAAATAACCCCTTGTTCTGAACTACTTTTCTATTCTCTATGATTGTCACAGGATATTAAAAAATAAAATCATTTGGTTTGGTTCAAAACCTAGAGTTATCTCAGCCCTTTCTAATGACCCTTTGATGGCAGTTACACAAAGCCAAACATCTGAAAACTAACAATCCCAAGTATGCTGTCTCACCCTTCTAATTAACTCAATTGTCTCAAGCCAACTCTTCAGAATACACTGCGTCAGCAATGCAGTTTCATAACTGTGACTTGGCACAGGTGTGTTTATGGTTTTGTGCTTAAAACCCGGCTTCTGCCCCCTCTCAGGGCTGCCAGGAGAAACAAGCCTTTGTCCTCCAGGCCTGATGAATCAGTGACCCATTTATGAGGAGATGTATTAAAATATTTGGAACCCCTAAGTGTTGTCTCCTTCCTCATGGCACACAATGGACAAGGTATGACACTGTAGCAAACAATATGTAGCAGAAGCAGATTCAGGAATGAAGGAAGGCTTGAGAAGATAGAGTCTGTCATGGAGGGAAAGGCATAGCATCAGGAGCAAGAGGCAGCTGGCCATACTGCACCCACTGTCAGGAAGCAAGGAGAGATTGACTCAGATACTCCATGGCTTCTTCATTTCTCCCATTTATCCAGTCTGGGACCTGAGTCAATGGGACAGTGCTGCCACATTCTGCAGAGGACTTCACACTTCAATTAACCTCACTAGTGACAACATGCCCAGAGACGTGTCTCCTAGGTGATTTCAAGTCCGGTCACATTGGCAGTTAAGATGAACCACCACAGTCTATAAAACACAACAACTTTTCATCCTTGGAAAGTCTAATAGAGATGAGCTCTGAAATACAAAATTCTTTCAAATTAACACATATCATTATAAGAGAGTTTTTAAGCATTTTGGCCAAATGATAAAGATGTTCAATGAATGAAGTATAGTCATTAATTTACTTCAATTAAACATTTACTAATTAAAGGATTCCAGCACCTGTTAAATAACACAAATGAATCAAGTTTAAGAACAAAATTCCTGGCAATTCTTTAAAATTTCCCTATTCACCTATAGCTCACCCTATAATCTGTCTGACTTTGTTTACCTGTAATCATCATGTTCTCCAAGGAAATCCACTCCAGGGTTGACACCTGCTTTTTCCTAAACAGAAATGAAGGGAGAATGAATTAGGTAATGGGAACACGGGGGAGCAGGGAGGGACATGCAGGAGAGGAGGGAGGGAGGGGAATGTAAAATAGATAAATTTATTTAAAGAAAATGGAGGTATTGCCAGGCAGTGCTGGCACACACACACCTTTAATTCTAGCATTCAAGAGGCCAAGGCAGGAGGATCTCTGTGAGTTTGAGACCAGCCTAGTCTACAAAGTGAGTTCCAGGACAGCCAAACTACACAGATAAACCTCTCAAAAAAACAAAACCAAAAAGAAAAGAAAGGAAGAAAGGAAAGGAGGGAGGGAGAGAAAGATAGAAAAGGGGAAGGAGGAGAAGAGAGAGACAGAAAGAAAGGAAGGAAACAAGATTTGAGGTCTCATGATGACTACTGGTGAGCCATTGAGACATATCCATCTACCTCCTAGATAGCTGCAGCCATGTCTCCTCCTGAATGAGAAGTGGCATGTTCTCCAGGTAGAGGCACCAAACAGAAAAGAAAACTCAAAGAGAGGCCTGACTCCACGCCCAGAAGCAGCATCAAAGGAAGGGTAGAGCTCCAGGCCCTGAGCAGCATCAAGGAAGGCACTATCACCATGCAAGTAAGCAATGTCAGTGGAAGACCTCATCCTCAGGTCCAGGAGCAAGAAGTGAATCAGCAGGTAAAATGACAGCAGCAGTTTCCAGTAGCAGCTTCCAGAAACTATCTAAAAAAGCTCCTCTGGGAAAGAGGATCAGTGTCAGAGCCAGCATCCACTGTCATTTATTGGTTGGAGATATCCTGCTAATTCTTCAACCATTGAACCCTCAGCCCCACCTACACCTCCAACAGGAGGATCATTCACCTGAGCTGTAGCCCCACCTTCACATCAAGGTATGAGCAATGGGCCCACTTATACCAGGGGCAGCATTCACTGGAAGCTCTGCTCAACTAGTGCCTGAAGGTTTAGTCAAGCTATACCCCAACTATACCAATTGAAGAGAGAACCCCCTGAAGCACAAGCTCCAAATACATCGATTACAGGAAAAGATGCATAGACAACAAGGTAAGATCACACTCAACGATATAAAGAGTACTACAGCACCACTAGAAACTAGTGAAGCTACAACAGCAGGACATGAACATCCCAAGACAGATGAAGCATAAGAAAACAACCTAAAAGATACCTTTATGAGGAAGATTGAGGCCCTTAAAGAAGAAATGAAAAATTCTCTTAAAGAAATGGAGGAGAAAAAAAAAACAAAATATTAGAAGATATCAACAAATCCCTACAAGAAAACCAATCAAACAAGTGAAGGAAATGATTCAAGACATGAAATCTGAAAGAGAAGCCATCAAAGAAACACAAACCGAGGAAATTTTGGAAGTGGAAAAGCTGTGTAAATGATCAGGAATCACAAATGAAAGCATAAACAAATGAATACAAGAAATGGAAGAGAGAATTTCAGGCACTGAAAATAATATGGAGAAAATAGATTCATTGGTCAAAGAAAATTTTAAATTAATCACAAATTCTTAACACAAAACACTTAGGAAATCTGGGATACCATAAAAAGACCTAATCTAAGAATAATAGGGATAGAAGAAGGAGAAGTCCAACTCAAAGGCACAGAAAATATATTCAACAAAATCATAGAAGAGTTAATCTTGTATCCTGCTAATTTTTTAAATGTGTTTATCAGCTGTAGGAGTTCCCTGGCATAGGGGTCAAGACCAGGCTACAGAAACCCACAGAGATAGCTGACCTGAACAAGGGGGGCTCATTGACCCCCAGACTGAAAGCTGGGAAACCAGCATTGAACTGACTCAGACCCCCTGAACATGGGTTTCAGTTAGAAGGCCTGGGCAGTCTAAGGGACCTCTGACAGTAGAACCAGAATGTATCCCTGGTGCATGAAAGGACTTTGGAAGCACATTCCCCATGGATGGATACTTCCTTAACCTAGAGGCAGGAGGGAGGGCCTAGTCCCTACTCCAAATGACTTGACAGATGTTGATGATCCCTCCTGGAAGGCATCACCCTCCCTGTGGAGTCGGTGGGGAATGGGACAGGAGAGGGGGTCAGAAAGCATAGGAGGAAGGGAGGGAGGGAGAGAGAATTGGGATCAATATGTAAGAAAAACTTATAATCATAGAAGAAAATATTCTCAACCTAAAGAAGGGCATGCCTATGAAAATACAAGAAGCTTACAGACCCCCAAAGACATTGAACAAAAAAGTTCCCTTGCCACATAATAAACAAAAACAAAAATTAACAGGAACTAGCAATCATTGATCATTAATATCCATTAATATAAATTGCCTCAATTCACCAATTGAAAAAAGAAAACCCACAGGCTAACAAATTGGATACAAAAAGAGAACCCTTCCTACTAGAAACACACCTCAACCTCATAGATATTATCTCAGAGTAAAGGGTTGGGAAAAAAAATTTCAATCAAATAACTCTAAGAAACAAGCTGGTGTAGCTATCCTAATATTTAACAAAATAGATTTCAAACTAAAATCAATCAAAAAAAGATAAAGAACTGCATTTCATATTCATCACAGGAGAAATCCATCATGAGGAAATCTCAATCCTGAACATCTATGCCCCAAACACAAGGGCTCCTGCATTGTAAAAGAAACATTGCATTGATAAAGCTTAAACTGCAAATCAAGCCCCACACACTGATAGTGGGAAACTTCAACACCCCACGTTCACCACTGGATGGATATGCCAAACAGAAGCTTAACAGAGAAACAAGGAAACAGGCATCTATAGAACATTCCACCCAAACACGAAAGAATATACTTTCTTTTCAGCACGTTATAGAACCTCCTCAAAAATAGAACACATACTTGGTAACAAAGCAAACCTCAACAAATACAAAATTTAGCATAAACCCCTGTACCCTATCAGATCACCACAGCTTAAAGTGAGAATTCGACAGCAACATTAATTTCAGAAAGCCCACAAACACATGGAAATTAAACAATGTTCAACTGAACCACCACTGAGTCAAAGAAGAAATAAAGAAATTAAAGACTTTCCTAAAATTTAATGAAAATGACCTCACAGCATACCCAAACTTATGGGACACAATGAAAGCAGTGCTAGAGGAAAGTTCATAGCGCTAAGTGCCTACCTGAAGAAGCTGGGGAGAAAAATCTACAGTAGAACAACTGAAAGCTCTAGAACAAAAAGAAACAAACTCGCTCAGAAGAAGTAGATGGCCAGAAATATTCAAATTGAGGGCTGAAATCAATAAAATAGAAACAAAGGAAACAATGCAAAGAATCAATGATACAAAGAGTTGGTTCTTTGAGAAATTCAACAAAATAGACAAACCTTTATTCAAACTAACCAAAAGACAGATTAACAAAATCTCAGAAATGAAAAGAGAAACATAACAGACATGGAAGAAATCCAGAGAAGCATCAGGTCATACTTTAAAACCTGTACTCCACAAAATTGGAAAACTTTAAGGAAATGTACAATTTTCTAGGTAAATACCATATACCAAAATTAAATCAACAACTTAAATGCACCTATAAACCCTCAGGAAATAGGGACAGTTATCAATAATCTCCCAACCAAAAAAATCCCAGGCCCAGATGAATTCAGTAAAGAATTTTACCAGATGTTCAAAGAAGATCTAATACCAATACTTCTCAAATTATTCCACACAATAGAAACAGAAGGAACATTTCCAAACTCTTTTGAGGTGACAATTACCCTGATACCCAAACCACACAAAGATACTACTAAGAAGGAGAACTACAAACCAATTTCCCTCATGAACATAGATGCAAAAATACTCAATAAAATACTGGAAAACCAAATTCAAGACCACATCAGAAAAATCATCCACCATGACCAAGCAGGATTCATCCCAGAGATGCAGGGATGGTTCAACATATGAAAATCCATCAATGTAATCAACCATGTAAACAAACTGAAAAACAAAAACCACATGATCATCTTGCTAGATGCTGATAAAGCCTTCAACAGAATTTAACACCACTTCATGATAAAGGTCTTGGAGAGAATACAGATACAAGAAACACACCTAAACACAATAAAGGCTATATACAGTAACCAAGCAGCCAACTAAATGGAGAGAAACTCAAAGCAATCCCACTGAAATCAGGAACTAGACAAGGCTATCCACTCTCTCCATATCTATTCAACATAGTATCCAAAGTTCTAGCTAGAACAAAAGGACAACAAAAGGAGATCAAAGGGATACAAACTGGAGAAGAAAAAGTAAAACTCTAGATATTTGCTGATGATATGATAGTTTATATAAATGACCCCAAAAATTCTACCAGAGAACTTCTACAACTGATAAATACCTTCAGTAATGTAGCAGGATACAAGATTAACTCCAAAGAGAAAAAAATCAGTAGTTCTCTTATATACAGATGACAAACTGGCTGAGAAGGAAATCGAAGAAACATCACCCTTTACAATAGTCACATATAACATAAAATATCTTGGGGTAACTCTAACCAAACAAATGAAAGACCTGTATGACAATAACTTTCAGTCTTTAAAGGAAAAAATTTAAAAAGATAGCAGAAAATGGAAATACCTCTCATGTTCTTGGACAACATAGTAAAAATAGCAATCCTACCAAAAGTAATCTACAGATTCAATCCAATCCTCATCAAAATCCTAGCACAATTCTTCACAGACCTTGAAAGAACAATACTCAAAAAACCCAGGATAGTCAAAACAATCTCGTACAATAAAGGGTCATCTGGGGGCATCACTCTCCCTGACTTCAAGCTCTACTTTAGAGCTATAGTAATAAAACCATCTTGGTATTAGCATAAAAACAGACAGGTGGACCAATGAAATTGAATTGAAGACCCACACACCTATGAGCACCTAATTTTTGACAAAGAAGTTAAAAATATAAAATGGAAAAAAAGAAAACATATTCAACAAATTGTGCTGATATAACTTGCTGTCAACATGTAGAAGATTGCAAATAGAACCATATCTATCATCATGTACAAAACTCAAGTCCACATGGATCAAAGACCTCAACATAAATCCATTCACACTGAACCTCATAGAAGAGAAAGTAGAAAATACATTTGAACACGTAGGCACAGGAGACCAGTTCCTAAATAAAATACCAGTAGTACAGACACTGACATCAACAATAAATGGGACCTCTTGAAACGGAGAAGCTTCTGTAAAGCAAAGAACACAGTCAACAAGAGAAAACGGTAACCTACAAAATGGGAAAAGATCTTCACCAACCCCACATCTGTCAGATGGCTGATCTCCAAAATATACAAAGAACTCAAGAAACTAGACATCAAACTACCAAATAATCCACTTCAAAAATGGTACAGAGCTAAACAAAGAATTCTCAACAGAACAATCTCAAGTGATGGAAAAGCACTTAAGAAAGTGCTCAACATCCTTAGTAGTCATCAGGGAAATGCAAATCAAAACCACTCTGAGATGCCATCTTACACAGATCAGATGATTAAGATAAAAAATACCAATAACAGCTTATGTTGAAGAGGATGTGAAGAAAGGGGAACACTCCTTCGTTGCTGGTGGGAGTACAAACCTGTACAGCCACTGTGGAAATCAGTGTGGCAATTTCTTGGAAAATTAGGGATCAACTTACCTACCTCAAGACCTTGCAACACCATTGTAGGGCATATTTCCAAAGGAGGGACATACACACAACAATAGACATTTACTCAATTATATTCATAACAACATTATTTGTAATAGCCAGATCTTGGAAACAACCCAGATGTCCCTCAAGTGAAGAATGGATAAAGAAAATGTGGTATATTTACACAATGGAGTACTGCTTAGTGGTAAGAAACAATGACATCCTAAAATTCACAGATAAATGGACGGAACTAGAAAACAACCATCCTAAGTGAGGTAACCCAAAACCAAAAAGACAAATATAGTATGTACTCACTCATAAGCGGATACCAGACATAAAGCAAAATATATCCAGCCTACAATCCACAAACCCAGAAAGGCTATAACCCTCTTCCAGAAACAAATGGAAGCAGATGCAGAAATACACAAATAAGCAATGGGACGAACTCCTGAAGTGCAATCAAAGTGAGGGAGGAGCAATAATATGAACAAAGGAGTCAAGATCATGATGGAGAAACCCACAGAATCAGCTGGCCTGGGCTAGTGAGAGATCACTGACTTTGGTCTGACAAATGGGGAACCTGCATAATACTGAACTAGACTCCTTTAATATAAGTGACAATGGTCTGACTGGGACAACATATGAGGCCATTGGCAGTGGATCCAAGACCTAACACTAATGTACAAACTGACTTCCATTCTATATGGAGAGATACCTTACCCAGTCTAGACACAGGTGTGTGGGCAGTAGACAGGTGCCTTGGTCCTGCCTCGAGGAGATGATGGGAAAGACTTAGTAGACTTCCTAGGGGAGGATTTAACCCCTCCAAGAAGCAGATGGAAGGTGGGGGAGTGTGGGGAGAGCAGGAGGAGGGGAGGGAGGGGAACTGAGTTTGGCTTGAAAAAATAAATAAATAAAAATTTAAAAAAGAAAGAAAGCTTACAAGTTAGCTGATAATGTAAGCTGCTGCCCAAAGGGAATTCTGCCAAGGTTTAGGGTTTTCTGGTTATAATGAAAATAAAACACAGAAATGAATTGGATTCTGACTTATACATATAAGATTATAAATAGAATATTCAGTTGCTTTCAAGACTTAGCTTGGAGAGCATTTCCTTGGAGAACATGAAGATTATTCACTCAGATGGCAAAGCCAGACAGATAATAGGGTAAGCTGTCTGGGCAAGAAATGTCAAATTACCTGGGTTGATAAATACTTAAGAATAAATTCTCATATTTATGCTTTTGAATCATGAATCTTCCCTAAATTTTCATCTAAAAATAGGGAGAAATGGAAGCTCGTAAAATAATTAAGCAAACTAAAGTTATACCCTTCTGGTTGTTCCCCAGGTACTTATTATTTGATGGACAGAAAAAAAACCAAGGCCAAACCAGTTAAAAATTCACACAGCATGTCACACACTGCTGAGGGGACAAACACTGCTAAATGACCTTTTCAATAGTCTGAGTATATTATAGAGAAGACACCATTTTAAGGATGCAGTAGCTAAAGAGAAATCACTTGAGATTTCAAGTAGGTCTTGAGCAGCAAGTGTGAACACTATCCAAGAATAAAGGGGAGAACAGATAAATTCTTCAAAGGGTAAGGCCAATTCTGCTCCCTCCTCTCATAGTGGAAAACCTGGAAATAAATGAGAATTGAGAAGGCCTTGATCTTGTCTCCTTAGAGAAAGTAGCCTTGGGATGAAAGCTACTGATGTCCTGCCTAAGAAATCCTAAAGCAAGGCCTAAAAGATCAGCTCACGTCTAATGAACTACCTGTATTTAAAAAAAAAAAAAAAAGTCTCAGAAGTACTTAGAAATAAAAAGCCTTAAGCATACAAAACACATGGTACATAATACCTGGATTCCAGTTTGTTTGTATAGCCAAGAATGACCTTGTCTCTAATCCTCAACTTCCACTCCCCAAAGACTGGAATTACAGACCTGTCTTATGGTGCCTAGGCTTAGCTTTTCAAGAATGGAAGAAAAGCAAATATAAAAGTTAAGAGCATTAAAAAAAAATTGCTACATTCCAAATCAGAAAAGTTGAGACATACATAGTGATATTTAAAAACACAAATTAAACATCTTTATGCAATCAACAATGTATAAAACTCTAGCACATCATTGGTAGGAATGTATACTGAATGTCTACTCTAGAACACAGTGTGGTGCTTTCTTAAAACTAAGATACACCTATGTTGACCCATCCTTCCTTCTGACCAAAAGAAACAAAAGCATGTTCATTTCATCTGTAACTGCCCAAAGCTAGAAATGACCTAAATGTTCATTAAAATGTGAATGCATAAATGTTAGTATTTGCACACAGTAGAATACAGCTCAACGATAAAAAGAACTGATTTGTGCTACATTCATGAATTCACAGCAACTGTTCAGAAAATAATAAAGGACAAAAATGGAATAATATATGATTCCATTTATATAAATGTCAATAAATGAAAAAAAAAGCATACCCTATAGTGGCAACAAGCTAATGACTGCCTGTGAGTGATGGCCTGGGAGCATAGAGGTCAAAAGCATGGAAATTTACTTTTGGGTAAATTTCAAAGAATTTTGTTGTCACCATTTTCTTTGTGCCAGACAAATGACAAACAAACTGAGAAAGAAATCAGGAAAACTACAGTTTCCACAATAGCCTCAAATAATACAAAAAAATCTTAAGGGTAATTCTAGCCAAGCAAGTGAAAGACTTGTATAACAAAAACTTCAAGTCTTAGAAGAAAGAAATTGACAAAGGTATCAGAAGATGAAAAGACCTTTCATGCTCACAGATCTATAGGATTAGCATTGTAAAATTGGCCATTGTACCAATAGCAATCTACAGATTCAAGGAAATCCTCATCAAAATTTCAACACAATTCTTTACAGACCTTGAAAGGACAATATTCAATTTCATATGGAAAAACAAAAAGCCCCAGATAGCTAAAACAATCCTCAACAATAACAGAACTTTCAAAGATATCAACATCCCTGATTTCAAGCTCTACTACAGAGCTATAGTAATACAAACAGCATGGTACTGGCATAAAAATAGACACATTGATCAATGGAATCAAATTGACAACCCAGACATAAATCCACACACCTAAGAACTTGTAATTTATTTTATAAAGAGGCCAGAAATACACAATGTAAAAAAAAAAAAAAAAGAAAGAAAACAAACTTCAACAAATGGTGCTGGTCTAACTGGAAGTCTTTAGTAGAAGAATGCAAATAGATCCATATCTATCACCCTGTACAAAACTCAAGTCTAAGTGCATCAAAAACCTCAACATAAAACCAGATATACTGAACCTCATAGAAGAGAAAGTGAGGAATATCCTTGAACATATTGGCACAGAAGAGTAATATAGTGCAGACACTAAGATCAACAATCAATAAATGGGACATCATGAAACTGAAAGGCTTCTGTAAAACACAGGACACCATCAATAGGACAAAACACCAGCCTACAGAATGGAAAAAGATTTTTACCAACTCCATATCCAATAGAAGGTTAATATGAAAAACATAAAGAACTCAAGAAATTAGGCATCAGCAAACCAAATCATTAATTAAACCATACCAATTTAGAATAGAGATCTAAACAGAAATCTCAACAGAGGAATCTCAAATGACTGAGAAACAGATGTTCAGCATTCCTCGCTATCAGGAAAATGCAAATCAAAACTACTTTGTGATTCTATCTTACATCTGTCAGAATGGCCAAGATCAACAACATAAGTGTCAGCTCATGCTAGTGAGGATGTGGAGCAAGGGGGACCCACTCCTCCATTGCTGGTAAGAGTGCAAACGTGTACAGCCACTCTGGAAACCAATACCGAGATTTCTCAGAAAATTGGGAATCAGTCTACCTTGACTCAGGTGTACCACTTTTGGGCATATATGCCCAAGGGATGTTCTGTAATGGCTATTCTTGGTTGTCAACTTGACTATATCCGGAATGAACTACAAACTAGCAATGGAAGATACACTTGTGATCCAGATCTTGAGGCAGGAAGACTCAGGTTTTAGATCCAGATCTGGAGGTGGGAAGACGCATCTTTAATCTAGGTCACACCTTCTACTAGAAGCCTACATAAGAACACAAAGGAAGGAAAGGATTGGGTGCTCTTTGCCTGCTTGCCCTCACCTTGTCAACACACCCATTCCTTCACTGGCATTGGAGCCTACTTCTTCAGGATTCCAGGATACACAGAAAACAAACTGAGACATCCAACCTCATAGAGCCTCACTACTAGGAATTACTAGGTTCTTGGATCTTCCATTCATAGCTAGTCATTGTTAGGCTGCAGCCTGTAAGTCATTCCAATAAATTCCTATACATATACATATGAGCGTGCATGCATGTGTGCGTGCATGCATGTGTGTGTAACCTGTATGTATGTATGTCCCCATATAGTACATATGAAAGACAGACAGATAGACAGACAGACAGGTAGAGATTCATTCCATAAGTTCAGTGAGTCTAAAGAACCCTAACTAATGCATACTCCAGCCTGCCTCAAGGACACAATGTGCTCTGTATACAACAGTTGCATATATGAACATATTAGTTATGACAACATGCACCCACATAGCCCATTGTAGCCAGCTGTCAGCAACAAGAAGCCCTGCCACAAACAAGGTGAAAGGTGAGAATGAACACCCAAAGTTGCCCTCTGTTCTTAACATTGCATTTTCAATACAGACAGTACATGATACTGAATTGTGACTCACATACTTCCACATCCACACACATGAGCACTTCATCAAAATACACATTTCTACAATGCCTCCATTTTTAAAATTTTCTTCAGTGAGTATTTGTGTGGTGATGAGATATTTTCAATACATATAGTGTATATTAATTTTCTTATACAACTAGACAATCATAATGGATTTTTAATCTGTTAAAGTGTCAGTGTGCATGTATAGAACAAACCCATTTTACATTCTCACTTCTAAAGGCTACTAGCCAACTTTTTTAATAAAAAATGATTAATAATAAAAATTGCTAGCATTAGTGTTTATATATATAATAAATTCAGGTTCAGGTAGCCATCATTATATAAACATATTATTTAAAGAATTTTGCCTTGTGTCTAAAATTATGATTCATATAAATAACTGCATTTCTAAGATTCTACTGATGATAAATTATTTTAAATTGCCAAAAGGGGAAAATGACTAATTGTTAAAAAGAGTTCTGTCACAGATGGTTTGCTATCTCCAGTTGCCACATTCTTTTCCTGGGATTAATGATGAAAGCATAATTCCCATTATAAAATTGTATGTAAGTCACTGATTTCCCACATCCTCACTGGAATGTGAATGAGTGGTATGTTTTCTTATGATACTGTATTCCTTATATCTTTTGACTCTTTGGTCACGATCATTAACCTAATTAGCATTACAAACATACCATTATCTGGCTGTATGCCCTTATTTTTGTTTTTCTTTGCATCCTATTTTTTCATTCTTGGGTAATTTATAGTGTAGTCTAATTAGATTGCTTTATATTTTTAACATCCTCCTCATATCTATTCCTTTAAATGATGTTTTCTACCATCTGGGTTACTCTTCCTCCATTTCTAATTACTAAAAATTTTTGTTCCTACATTGTCTTCCTTATTCATTTTCCAGCCCCACTTTTCACCAGAATCCCTTTGGAGAAAAAGAAAAATAGAAAGGAAAACGTCTTGAGTTATGTAATTTACCTATAGAAATTCAGGTAACATTATATTTTATAATATGTTTTCATTTCACTTTATTTTTACACCAGTCTGTTGAGTTCTGAGACTTATTTATCAATCCACTTAGTTGTCCTAGTTCCTTGGAACCTTTTCCAAGCTCCTCCTTACTGGTCTTTTCATGTGTAGTCCGAGTCCTTAGAACTCAACCAACACTTTGAGTTGTGGTACAGTATGATCTCCTCTACTGAAGCTGTTAAGAAATTCATTGAGATTACTCTAGCAAAGTTCCTAGGATACAGACATTACCACTACCCTGATTCTGTGCATGAAATAACAATGACCAAAGCAGTTGAACAACTTCCCTAAGGTCACTCAACTAGATTAAACCATGCTTGTTTGACTGCAGACTTTGTCCTTTGAGCAAACACATTTGTAGGTAGAGTTCTAAATCCTCAGAGGCTTTGAGAGTCATGCTGTCTGTTCAGGAAACAGTGGATTCTGGTGTCCAATCAGACTATCTTCCAAAATCTATGAAAATGTTCAACTGGTGATAAAACTAGAAATAAAGGTATCAATTTCCCCTTCCCTTTATCCCAATCACATTTGTACTGCTTTTTAAATTCTATCTGTTCAATCTAAGTACAAAACAGTGTACTAAAAGATAAAAACTAAAGAGAAAAACAAATTCAGTTAACATTTATCTGTTCTGTAAAAAAAGTTAAAAATCTATTAAAAACAAATACAAAACAAACAAAAACCCAATATGGCCCTGTTTTCCATAGAACTTCAATACATTTGGACAAACTACTCAACAATAAGTTTCCTAACATCAAAAAAATTTCATTAACCTTTCATAGTTTCAGAAATCCTATTGGATGTAGGGAATGAGCATACATCAAAGAAAGCAGCTCTGACTTCATTTCCTGTAATGCCAGCATTTTCACGTGAGTTATAGCAACAGTGCACTGTCTATCTCAAAGTCATGAAGAAATACTGAAAAGGGGGGCAGGAGTCATTGGGACCATCACAAAGTAGGGCACCCATCTACTCCTGAGAGATATAAGATATGGGTCAAGAAGCTGAGTGGTTTAAATAAATAAAATAAAATAAAATACTAAGTCAATGAGAGCAGTTGAAAACCTGCCCACTATTACTTCACCATCAGAATTCAAAAGGGGATTCTTGCTTTGTTTACCCCTCAGGGTGCCTTCATGATATGTGCCATGCTATTTAATAAATCCACTTCAAGATTAATCTGTTCATTACTAAAAGATAATGGTTAGTGTTTGTTCCTCAGAGTTCTTCAAGAGCTAAGCTCAGCCCCATTGTCATCTAGGGGCTGAAGGTGTGGGACCCTACCTCTAGTAGCTTGTCAGAGGTTCAGGTAAAGAGCTAAACAGTGGGAGGCTGTTTAGAGTATCATCACAGGACCATACACTAACATATCAAGTTTGAATTTTCCTTCATAGATCTCTCTGATTTTAATTTCTAGAAGTACAAAGAAATTGTCACATGAACATATCATAAACATGAACTTCAGGATTTTTGTGATGGTTTTGGAAATTACCATATATCCATAAAACTATCCTGAACACACAGACAGAAACTTCAGGTACAGAGCATAAATTCAGAATTAAAATGGAAGCCTTTTCATTTCAGTGAAAATGTTGAAGGGTGGTGATGGAGCATGACTTTAATCTCAGCACTTGGGAGGCAGAGGCAGGTGGATCTCTGAGTTCAAGGGTAATCTAGTCTACAGAGTGAGTTTCAGGACAGACAGGACTACACAAAGAAACCCTTTCTCAAAAAGCAAAATTAATAATAATAATAATAATAATAATAATAATAATAATAAGGAGGAGGAGGAGGGAGAGGAGGAGGAGGAGGAAGAGGAGGAGAGAAGAAGAAGAAGAAGAAGAAGAAGAAGAAGAAGAAGAAGAAGAAGAAGAAGAAGAAGAAGAAGAAGAAGAAGAAGAAGAAGAAGAAGAAGAAGAAGAGAGGTAGGAGTAGGAACGGGAACGGGACGGGAACGGGAACGGGATCGGGATCGGGATCGGGATGGGAGAAAATGTCAAGAAAGATTAATTATACTGACAGAGATTACTTCTATTTTTATCCTCCAACAGCCAGTCTTATTCTCTATGATCAACTGACCAATGAACCACCATTGAAAAAAAATCTTAGAAATTTCCCTAAGGTAAGATTATACATTGTTTCAAATTTGCTTCCTGAGTCAATTATTTCAGAGCAGGACCTCATTAGACATAGGCATCTCAAAGGCAAGACTTGGATATTTTTATTTCCGGCTCATATTTCACAGTATCTAACATGCTATAGAGCTTAATATTTGTTGGACAAAGAAGTCATAGAAGCATGAAAAAAAGACAGATTATTTGGCCTATCAAAAAGACTCCTCAAAAAAGAAAACAGTTGATAGGGCAGACTTAACTGAATGTGACCTGAGACACCTAAACTCAGATTCCCAGGGGGTTCAGTGTCACCTGCCCCATCCCATGTTCTCAAAGTATCCTGGTACTGTGCAGCTGGGGTGCCAAGATTAGTGGCTGGCACCCCAAGCCTAGACTGACTGGTGCCACACCACCCATGCATCACCCACAAAGAAGTAGTTCTCAGGATTTCCCTAGGAATGAGAGCAGCTGAAGTGGGTGAGGCTGACAAGAATGCACGCCCACACAGCTGTGGTTCTAGCCCTCCCCAGTAATACCCAGCCCCTAACTCACCTCATAGTTTCCCAGGCCCTGTGGAATGACAGATGCAAAGCTAGGGGTGGAATTTCCTGGCAGATACTACTAACTACTGGTTGTATATCATTTCAATTTAGTAAACATAGATTGAGCATTTACCACACACAAAGCCCTGGCTAGACAACATTGACAAATACAAAGAGGTGTCATTATTTCTTTTGCTCACCAAGGTATAGCCTAGTTATGCAGACACTTTGAGAATCAGCATTTAGATCTAAGAAGGTAACTATAGGAAGTGAAAGAGCCAGGAGTGGCTGAGTCGGTAGTTGGAGGACCTGGGTCTTTCTTTACCAAGAAGATTGATGGATTTGAATTAAGCATTGAGAAATAGGTGGAAACTCCAACCAGGCAGGGAAACTCCAGCACTTATGCACAATCCAAAGCAGAATATAAAACCATTCCCAGAAGAGTCAGGGCTGTGTGCTTATAGATGTAAATTTATAGTCTGGCAGGAGGCTGAATGGGGGTTACATACATTTATGAGATGTTTGCATTTATAAACACACAATCATGCACTTCTTAACACGGGGATGCAGTTTGTGAAGTGTGTCATGAAGAGAGTTCATCACTGTTTGAGCATCATAGAGTTACACACACAAACCTAGATGGCAAAGATCAGTCCCTTTGACACAGACTCTATAAACACAAGATAGATGAAGCAGCTGCCAGCATTACAGGGTACATTGTTTTATAATAAAGGCTTTTTGTTGAGATAATTACACTCTAAAATAATGATTAAAGTCATGGTATAGAGAATACCTACACCAGTAAAACTCCCTTATCATTATGAAGTATTTTGTAGTATACATTAGAGCGTGGGTAGTACTTTTATGTAACTGTTAGCAGAATGGTTTTAGCAGCAGTGGCAACTGCAGATATGTGAATAAATGTCTTGCTCTGTGGTGTTGTAATGGACATATCCCAGGAGACAGGAACTTTCCAGCTGCCGTGAGACAAGGTTCTTATGAGACCCCTGTAATATACCTTGAGCCAAAGCAAGGTTATGTAACAAATGTACATGTATAATGTTCAATTTTTCATTTGAACATTGATAACACAATATTTACTTAGGATTTTTTTCTTTAAAAAACACCATAAAGAGTATGTCAGGTCTAGATTAATGTTACAATAACTGTGACCACAGTTTGGATAACTATTGTAAAGTATTCTCCTAGGTTCTACATGAAGCAGGGCTAACTAGAGCAGAGCACCAACAGTCACCATCTCTTAAGCTTTTCTTCTTTTGCAGTACTGGGAACTGAACTCAAGACCACACATGTTAGTCAAGAGCTTCGTCTTATTTTATATTTGAGATCATAATGTAATTATAACATTCACCCTTCCCTTTCCTCCCTCCTTCAAATTCATGTCCTCTTTTTTTCACTAATAGTAACTCCATACATACATGTAGGAGCATATACATATGTATTCCTAAATATGACCAGTTCAGTCCATGTAATGTTAATGTATGTGTGTTTCCAGGGCTGACCATTTGGAACTAACAACCAACTGGCCATCTCTCTTGCTACCAAATTTCCTTAGCTGCCTATGTTTTTTTATTATTATTATTATTTTACATAGCAACCACAATTTCTCCTCCCTCCTCTCCTCCCATCCCCTTCCCCAATCTCCCTTCTATGGAAGCTTAAATCAGTACAAAATTGTTGAAGAGCAACAGAGCATAACATTGTTAGTATCTCTAACCCAGCAATTTTAAATGCAAAAATTTATCCCAAAGAACTAATTAGACGATTACACAAAAATTTTATTACAATGACCTTTTTAAAATGCATTGTAATTCAAATAGAATGATATCCCTGCCCCCCTTCTTTCTTCTCCCCTCCCTCCATCCCTTTCAGGTACCGTGTTTCCAGCCCCTTCCATCCCCCATCAGTCTCGAATTGATACCTCTTCTTTATTATTGCTACAAATATGTTTGTCAATATGTATATATGCACAAATATACAGAAACAACCTGCTGAGTTCATTTTTATTGTTTATGTGTATATGGCCTCCAGGATGACCAATAAGGAAGCTTATCTCTGGGAGAGGCTAATTCTCCCTCTCTCAGAAGTCATTACTTGCATACAGTTCTTTACCTCTTCCATATTAGCATATATATTGATACTGCCATTGTTCCAGTCTTGTTTACCCAGACATTTCTACGAGAAACTGTTTCACAGCAGACTTGCTGCTATTATGGCCCCTAAAATCTTTCCGCTCCTTCTTCTGCACTGTTCCCTGAGCATAGATGCGGAAACTGTAATACAGATATAGCCACTGAGACGGGGCTCCCCATGGTCCATTGTTTTCTTTATTATGACTAGTTGTGGCTTTCGGTAATAGTCTCCACTTGCTGTAAAGAGAAGCTTCTTTGGAGAAGAGAAGTAACTGTACTTCTCTGTGGGTGTGAGAGTTAGATTTGGAAGGGTTGGAGATTCAGATTAGTGGTAGAACACTTGCCTAAGGACCTGGGTTCAGTCCACAGCTCCAAAAGAATAAGATTTAGAATGTAGTGAGGGATTATGCTGCTCTAGCCAAGTGATAGAAATAAATTCTTTTCTAGGGTCTATGACCTCACTATCCCTGAGAACTTGGCTAGGTTTCTACTACCAGACATGACTTCCTTACTGTTGAATGAGCCTTAAATCCAATTAGATAGCTGTTAGTTACCACCAACATGTGAGTGTCACTTAATACACCTTTAAAGCTAGGCTTTCTTGCCAATACTGGCCATTATATGACTTTCAAATGTTGCATCGGGATAGGACTATTAATTACCTCCCTCTTTTAGTAGCTTGTGTAGTGTTTTCTAGTATCATAGAAAATAATGCAAGGGGTAAGTTTTTAGGTTGCAGAGGCAAATAACACCAAGGTTGTTTAATAACACCTCAAGTAATCATATTATTTGAGTTTTTACCCAAAACTATATGATATACATATGTGTACACACACATATATGCTCACACACTACATATATATGGAAGTTATGCTCACCACAAGAACCATAGATGAACAAAACAAGAAACATACTTTGCTGTGGTTGGTCAGAGAAGTCAGGGACTCTACAAAACAATACATTGATGTAGTCCTTGATTGTCCCTCAGAGGTTAAAGGTAAGCCCCTGTGGCCAAAGACACTTAGGACATTGGATTCAGATTATCTAAGAATCTTCTTTATTGGCTCCT
The DNA here is from genome assembly GCA_030556225.1 of Cricetiscus sungorus. Taxonomy (NCBI): domain Eukaryota; kingdom Metazoa; phylum Chordata; class Mammalia; order Rodentia; family Cricetidae; genus Cricetiscus; species Cricetiscus sungorus. The sequence continues at coordinate 20,456,705 of JANBXA010000600.1, read as the reverse complement.
GTTTTCGTTTGTTTTTCTTTGAGACAAGACCTCATTACCTATCTAACTGGGGCTGGCATCAAACTTAGTATTTAGCCCAAGCTGGTCTTGAACACCCAATCCTTCTGCCTCAGACTCTCATGTGCTGGGACAGCAAGTGTGAGCCTCTGTATATGTTAGTCTTTTCTTTGTGTAGGGAGGGTAAAGGTAAGTATAATGAAATAAGCATAAAACTGTTCCATACAAGGATCTTCACAGAATGAGATCTCCACGGAAAGAATAAAAATAGAGTGGGCTTATGTGGGGAGAAAATAAAATGTTACACAGAATCAGGTTGGGCTCCTCATTTTTTAGTTTACAGTTAAAAGATTCTCTTGGATTCCTCAGGACCTCCAGCATTCTGCCAGCATTTTTGTTTAACTCTTTTTTAATTTTTTTTTCTTTTATTTTTCTTTCTTCCCTTCTTTTTTTAATACTATTTTTTTCTTATTTTACATATCGATCCCAGTTCCCTTCTGTCCCTCTCTTCCTCCCTCCCATGCCCACCCCCAACCATCTTCCCATCCCATCTCCCCCCCCCCACTCCACAGGGAGGGTATCACTCATATATGAATTTTAGACATAGAGCAAAGGATCACCAGCCAGAGAAACTAGGATTCAAAGAGGAACCTAAGAGATTCATACAAGGTCCCTCACAGAAGTGGAAAGGAACAAGATCTCCTAAGCATATTGGGGGGGGGGCAGTGAGTGGAGAGGGAGCTAAGAGAAAGGGAAGGGGTGGAGAGGAGAGCATGTGGAACTAGGAAGATTGAGTCAGGGGAGGGATAGACAAGAGAAAAAGAGAGAGAGATAACAAAGAAGAGGGAGCCATTCTAGGTTTGAAGAGAAAACTGACTCTAGAGAAATGTCCAGAGACCTACAAGACCAACCCCCAATTAACAAGTTAAGCAACAGTAGAAACGCTACCTTAAATGCCATTCCCTGATAATGAGATTGATGACTAACTTATCTACCATCATAGAGCCCTCATCTAGTAGCTGATGGAAACAGAAGCAGACACCCACAGCTAAACACTGAGCAGAACTGGAATCCAGATGCAGAGAGGGAGGAGTGATAAGACCAGGCTACAGAAACCCACAGAGACAGCTGACCTGAACAAGGGGGAGCTAATGAACCCCCAGACTGATAGCTGGGAAACAAGCATTGGACTGACTCAGACCCCCTGAACATGGATCTCAGTTAGAAGGCCTGGGCAGTCTAAGGGACCTCTGACAGTGGAACCAGGATGTATCCCTGGTGTATGAAGGAACTTTGGGAGCACATTCCCCATGGAGGGATACTCCCTTAACCTAGAGGCATGAGGGAGGACCTGGTCCCTACTCCAAATGACTTGAAAGATTTTGTTAAACTTCTTTTCTTTGACACAATATGCTCAAGATAATACATTAATATTTTTATGGATTCAGAAAAAGACTATATATTGTATTTGTAACTAAATAAGCCATTTAAATTCTAGCACCAGGGATTTGTGATTCACTACATGATTCAATCCTGTGATAGTGGCAAGACTATGTCTGATTCATCCCCACAATGTAGTGTTTACAGTGACACCTGAAGAAACAAATCTGAATTATTCAACTGCCACTGATATCATAGTTCTTCCAAGAACTTTGTGATCATGGTCAGGGTTTGTAACCCAGCTAGTATCAATTGTTTTGTTAGTAAAATAACAATATTTTACACAATGTAGAGTCCAGTGAGAAGAAAATAAACAATGTTTGTTGATGGGAGATGTGATTCTGTATATATGTTTCTCATACTGGTTAATAAAGCTCTGTGGCCAATGAGATAACAAGGGCCACGGGGCTAGGAGACCAGGAGGAGGAGAGAGGAAGTAGTAGGAGTGGAGATGTAGACCAGGGAAGAAGCAGGACACCTGCCGCGGCTCTGGGATAAGACGACCACGTGGAAATACTTAGATAAGTAGAAATGGGTTAATAATTAAGACAGAGCTAGCCCATAAACAATAATGGTAACTGGCCAACAGGATTGTATCAAATACAGAGTCTCTGAGTGTTATTTGGGGCACACGTGGTTGTGGGACCATGGCAGCAGGACCCGCTGCGGCCGGCAGGAACAACCTGCTGTAACAGTTTGTATACAAAAAGGATGTATGTATGTATGTGTGTGTGTATACACACACACTATCTGAATGTAGTTTACATATTACAGTTATGATTAGGAACCATCTTCTGCAAAGTGGACCTGTCAAAGGAAGGAGGAGATGAAAGTGATACAGGGAAGGAACCACACCCAGCAGGGCACACTCACAACCTCTGGGAACTGGAAATGGACTTCCCCCACAGGCTTTCCAGAACACCAGACGCCATGCCAGTAGGACTGACCTCAACCTTTCTAATATCATGAACTACAAAACAAGACATTTTTGTCCTTTTCAGACACTGAGTTTGTATCAATTAGTTACAACACTCATAGAAATGCAGTGTTCTCTCTCCTTACCCCCAAAGCATACATCCCATTCAGCACTCCAAATGGGCCCTTAATAAGTACCTGTAGGGGAATGAGTCAGACGTGCATGGCTACTGCTATTAACTCAAACTATGCCATCAGGTGCCCAAACTGTAATAAGAGCATCATCACTTCCTATAGAATGATTGCAGAATGAACTGAGGAGTGATCATTTCCTTCCCTCTCAGATCTGTGGCTGAGAGGAAGAAGAGCAGAATGTGGTAGCTAATGGCTTGAAGGTATTTAGATAGTCAGCTCTCAATTAAGTAGTGCAAAATACACCATTGTCTCTACTTGTATCTTGTCATCACTTTCTCATGTGTCTGTTCGTTGGACTCTAAGGGGTTGGAATTTTTCTGACATTTTTCTCCTTTTTTAAATAAAAAAAATCGACATAATGAACAAGTATTTTAATGATATTTTAAAAGGCCAAATAATTTGGCTTCTAAGTCTTCCATGATCTGTGTATACTTTATGCCCAAAGTATACCCTTCTTTATTTTCCTTTCACTCATGATCTACTGTTCCTGCTCTGTTAAAACAGTCCCCCAACCACAATGACCCCATCTACTTGTCTGGCTTCCACTTGTGTTCCAAGTACACAGAGCTAAAGGCTTGAAACTAGGATCCACATATGAGAGGGAATATGCACTGTTTCTCTTTCTGGTCCTAGATTGCCTCATTCAGGATACATTTTTTCAGTTCCTCCTACTTACTTGAAAAATTTATAATGTCATTTTTCTTTACAACTAAATGAACCCACTCATGATAGTAAAGTAACTAAAAATACATGACATACTGAGGAATAAACCTAACCAAGGAAACGAAAGACCTCTACAATAAAAACTTTGTGACACTGAAGAAATTAAAGGAGACACTAGAAAATGGAAATATTTCCATGCTCATAAATCATAAAAAATAAATATTATGAGAACTCCTACCAAATCTATAAATTCAATGAGTCTCACTCAAAAATTACATATCATTCTTCACAAATATTGAAAAGAATTAAAATTAAAAGGAAATATAAAGACCAAACATAACCAAAGAAATTCTGGAAAAAAATATATAGTCATACTTGATTTCAAGTTATGCTACACAGCTATAGTAATAAAAACAGCATGGTACTGGCACAAAAACAGATGTGTAGATCAATTGGATAGAATATAGGGCCCATATATAAGTCCATGCAACCACAGCCACCTTTTCGTCCGAAGCACTCATTGGAGAAAGAATGGCGTCTTTAACAAGTGGTTCTAGGAAGTCTGGATATCTCCACACAGGAAGATGAACTAGACCCTTGTCTCTCATTCTGCACAGAACTCAACTCTAAATGGGCCAAGACCCTCAGCAGATCTAATAGTCTGAAGAATATAGGAAAGTAGGCAGTGTGCTTCGACATACAGACACATGCAGAGACTTTCTAAATAGATTCCAGTAACACAGGAAATAAACCAAACAATGGAAAATGAAATCACATGGAAACAAAATACAGCAAAGAAAATTGTCAATCAAGTGAAGAAACCGCCCTCAGAATGGGTGAAAAAAATTGCCAGTTATGCATCTGACAATAGCTTAGAGTCCGCAATATACAAGCAACTGAAAAAAAACTAAACACTAACAAAAAATTGAAAATGGGCTATAGAACTAAGCAGAGATCTTTCAAAAGATGAAAAATAAATGGGAAAAAAAAACAATTTAAAAACAGTTCACTATCCTTAGCAGTCAGGGGAATACTGATTAAAACTATTTGTCTTAATTATTTTACTATTGCTGTGATAACACCCCATGACCTAGGCAACTTATAAAAGAAAGCATTTAGTTGGGCTTATGTTTCCAGAGGGCTAGAAACCATGAAGGCAGAGTGAAGACCTGTCAGCAGAAACAGTTGATGCTTACATCTCACAACCACAAGCAGGAGAAGAGAGGCATGCTGGGAATGGCACTGAGTCTTTTGAAACCTCAAAGCCTGTCCCCCATGACACCTCTTTTCCAACAAGAACACACATCCTAATCCTCCCCAAACAGTTCTAGCAACTGGGAACTAACTATTCAAACATATGAGCCTTCAGGGGCCATTATCATCCAAACCACTACACTACTTTAAGATTCTAGCTCACCACAATCAGAATGACTATTATTAAGAACACTAGTGAGGAAAGAAGGAAGAGGAGGATTTTTAATTTCCACATACCCAGGCACTTCTCCTTCAGAAAATGATTGATAGTCATCTCTCCTGAATTAAAGGCAAACTTAGAGAGTTATCTTGTCCAAGAAGTCACTATCAAATCTTGAAGGAATGAGTAGGATGGAAATATGACACTCCATAGTTGATGATAGCATGTCAGCAGAACCTCTCAAAGCTCATAATTATTTCATTGTTTTAGATGAGCTCTTTCATGACCAGCTAGCTATCTGCAGGCTTTGATTTCAGCATTTTGAGATAAACAAAAACATACTTTAATTGCTATTCTTTCTACTCAGGACTCTTCATTTTTATAGTAGATTTCTGCAGTACAGCTGGCTGGGATGAGTTTTAGCCAGAGTCATTCTGGCTCTGATATGTGTCAATGAAGGTCCAGAAAAGCAAACAGCTCTTTATGTTTTTGATTATTGATTTGGGGGGGGCATTGCTATAAAATGATTCGAACAAGCCAATCTTAGGAAAGCCTTCTAGATTAAGAAGTGGCCACTATTGTAGAGAGAGCTAAAGTGAGGAGGGCAATAGCATTATAGCTACTTACCAAGCATCATCACACACATTTGCTTAGTAAAAACTGCCCTGTGAAGGCAGAGAGTTCATTTCCTCAAATAGTACCTGTGCAAGAGTAACTAACTCTATCAAGTTGTTTATACAACACATTCCATTGCTTATTATTCTCATATATTACAAATATATTACAAATACATAAATAAATAAAGCTTAACAAAGTAAAAAGTAAAGTGTATACAGAAAACCTTTTTCAATGTATGTGTTACACAGTAAAAGTATTTTTATTAATATACTGTATATAACACACACCACACATATAAACACAGACACACACACACACACACACACACACACACACACACCCTTGAACTGGCTACAGAAATGTCCCTCTATACCTACCATAGTCTCAATTACTACCTATATATTCACAAAACATAGAACTTCAAAAAGTTCTTTTTTATTTAAAGTTATGAAAATTGTGATCACATGTGGCACAATCTTTTGATCTTGTAATGAACTTATTCCAAGTAGCTTGACTTAGGGGCATTGGTGGCAAAAGATTAGTGTGTGTTCTTTTCAGGGTCTTTTGGGGGATTAGGTGAAACTGAACTTCTTTTAATGGATACAAATATCATTGAAATATATGTTACTTCAAATACTTAATTAAAATTACTCTGTAGTGATCTCATCTGTAAATAAATGAACAACATTAACGATTTTATGAAAAACCTTAGCCTTTGGAAACTTACGTTTTTGTTTCAGCACATCACACTGGCCAACATTTAAAGCCTCAGTAGGCTAATGTGTGGGCCTGGCTCCTGCTGCTCTGACGGCTTCCAGCAGACTTTCCTCAGGAATGAAGCCCACTGACCTGACTACCACCACCAAAGAATATGAACTCATTAAGCTCATGCAGAACTAATAAACCAAATCACTAATCCCCTCAACTATTTAACCTCCATAACATCTTTTGTTCACAACTGCTTAGTTTTGATGAAAGGTCAGCCAGAATGACTTTCCTCAGGACAATGTCACACCATCTCTTAACTGTAATCCCTGTAAAATCAGGAGAAAACACATACTTTCAACATATAATGGCACAGAATATACATTAGTGTTACAAAACATAGGGATGGACATAGCAAGGAAATACTGGAACAAAGCAAGACCAAAAACCAGCTGGGCAAACTCCAAACTCTGTATCTCCATGTCTGATGTCAAAGCGCTCTTCAGATCTCCAACTCAACTCCTTTCATCTTCAGGCCTCCAACTTCTCTCTTGGCTGTTTCTACTCCCTTTTAGCATCTCTCTCTCCTTGGCAGGTATCCCACAGCTCTGTGGCGTCTCCAATACCTTGGATTCTCCAAGGCAGTCCAGGCTTCTCCTTCACAGCTTCTTACAATGGCCTCTCTAGGCCTCCATTCAAGGACACATCTGACACATACCTGGTCTCAATGGCTTTCCTTAGTCATAGAGGAATATTCCATAATCCATTTCTTCTGTGATTGACATTAAAGTTAGAACCACATGGCCAAAGCTGCCAAGTTCTGCTGCTTGCTAGAGCTGGAACACGCCCCCTTTGTTCTATTACATCTTCACATGCTTTCTGTTTTCAATGGTTTCCTTCACTGCCAAAGCTTGGCTGTTCTGGAACTTACTCCACAGACCAAGATTGTCTCAAAGATCTGCCAACCTCTGCAACCTCTGTGACAAAAGATGCATGCCACCACACCTACACCCAACTCTAAACTTTTCTTTAATTCCTTTTCACAAGTTGGAATGTTAGCTGAGTGGGATCTTGCCCTGAGGTTACCACTCCCTTTATTACATTTCTTAATCTGTTTATCTCCTTGAACACAGGATTTAGCTCCATTCTACTGCCTAATGCTCCTTTCCTCCTCAGATTTTACATTTTGTAATTTACCCTGCTCATCTTGCTCCTTTTCATTATAAATCTTCATTAGAGTCACTACTAATATCCACATGACAGAGTCTATATTAGGCTCTTTTGAGATTTCCTCTGCCAACAGAATTAGTCCAAACCTCTGCACTTCAGCCTCAGGCAGACTCTTCAGACAAGGTCAAAAGACAGCCACAATCTTCCCCAAAATATCACAACAAAGATCTCTAGGCAAAGCACTTAAACTCTTCTCCTCTAAAATCTCTTGAGCGAGTCAAATAATTCTCAGGACCACTGTCCTCCATGTTCCTACTAGTATGGTCCAGTAAGCAGTGCTTAAAGCATTCCAAAGCTTTCCTAATCCGAAGTACCAAAGTCCAAATTCCTCTAAACAAAACCATGGTCCAGTCTATCATGACAATACCCCACACCCAGTACCAACTTCTTTTTAATGTTTCTATTGCTATGAAGATACACCATGGACATGGCAACTCTTACATAGAAAAACATTTAATCAGGGTGGCTTACATTTTCAAAGATTTAGTTCATTATAATAGTAATGCAATATGGTGGTATGCAGGCAGACATGGCATGAGAGAAGTAGCCAAGAGTCCTACATCTTGACTTGAAGGCAATAGGAAGTGGTCTGTATCACTGGTCATGGCTTAAGCATAAATGAGACCTCAAAGCCTGCCTCCACAGTGATATGCTTCCTACTGCAACAAAGACACTGTTAATCCCACCAGTAGAAAATAAGGCCATCACCACATTTTATAGCCAATTTTGAAGCAAGCTTTAATTAAATAGTGGCTATGTGGACAGTCTCTGACAAGGTTCATCTCTGGGTTTCCAGAAAATGGCCCTGAGTCAGGTTTTGCAGCAGCTTCAGTATTTCCCATCAGGTCCAATCAGAAGAAAGCATACATCCTGACACATTTCCTGCCTGGGAACCTCCCACCTACATGTGATCATGATCAAGCACATCTGGTGCAGATGGGTCAAACAAACTTGTTTAAGAGAGTGAAAATTATGTGGCTTGTTATCTCCCATGAACAACAGCCTCCAGCATTTCAGGAACTATCTCTCCTTGGGCAAGGGCTTGCAGATCAGAGTCATTTTAGTTCATGGATTTCTTGGGCATAGTAATTAAAACTTAAAATGTAACTTTGGCTTTCACAACATACCTCCAAATAGTGCATTTCCTTTGGGGGCCATTTTCTTTCAAACCACCACATTGGATCATCTTTATTTTAGTCCCTTTCCATTAGCAAAAGATGAGTTGAACCCATAAGCAAATCGGTATTTAAAGAAACTGGCAAAAAAAAAATATGATTTTTAAATGTAGCTATAATTATATATAAATGAGAGGGGTCTAGGATAACTGAGGCTTTTTGGCTAGCCTAGTCTATTTAATGAGTTCCAAGCCAGTGAGAGGTCGTGTCCTTAGCTCTTGACACTAAAGGCTTCATGTAGCTTCTACTAACATGTACACATGCATAAATGCACATGTTAGTAAACATGCACACACACACACACACACAAATAAAAACAAACAAAAAACACTGCCATGGGTATCCTGTTCAGTATGTACTCCCATGCATTGCATTACATGTGTACAGTGTCTTTGGAGACCAGAAGAGGATGTCAGGACTCCTGGGATTGGAGTTGCAGCTAATTGTAAGTACCTGTGTAGATGCTAGGAATCAAAACAGGTCCTCTGGAAGAGCAACCTGTGCTCTTAACCACTGGGCCATCTCTCCAGACCCAAAATTTTAATATTTAGGGCCAATTAGTATTTAATTAGCATTATAATATACTCATTATCCTGCCCATCAAAGACATGGCATTTTTCTTACGGTAAAGCAATGTTTCTTCTTAAGGAATGGTACTTGGCAATGTCTGAAGGCAGTTTTTATTGTCCCAACAGGGATACCTTTAGTAGATTGAGGACAAGAACACAGGAGTGTGGCTAACCATCTTCCCATGCACACCACAGTTACCAGAAAACTTAAAGTCCCCTCTTTGGGTTCTTAGTCTCATTAATAAAAGAAGTTAAAATGGACTCAGAAGGAAGTCTGAGGACTTTTTTATTAGCGTTTAAAAGAAAAGCAATAGGAAGGGCAAGCTGTAAATCTTGGTGTCTTCCTAGAGAATAAGATAGGGAGGAGAAAGCATGCCTTTTCAGTTAGGTACAAATGTCATCAAGCACTTATATGGTGTCTAAGCAGTGTCATGGCATCCCAGCTGGATAACTCTTAAGGAAGAAAAAATAGTATGTGATGGTCTAATCCTTAAATTAGATCAGAATACCAATGTCTCCAGCCAGGACCAGAAGTATTCAATTTTTTTTTTTTTTTTTTTTGATTGGCCCTTAAGGAATGGTGAAACTGTGTCTTTCTAGTGTCACCAGGTAAATTTGAGGTGGAGTTAAAAAGTTCAAGGAAACTGTAACACCACCATTTAATAAATAAATAAATAAATAAATAAATAGATAAAAAATCACTTGATTCAGGAGCTAGAAAAAGCTGATAAAGCTCTATATGGCAGGAAAGTTGTGGTACAAGATTAGAGTTGATCACTGGAAAATTGAAATTAATGCAGCAAGTAAATGGGTCCAGGGAGATGCTATCTTTCACCTTTTGTCTTTGAAGGCATAAAGGTAAAGATACACAGAAGGAGACATTGTTAGAGCCACCTGGTTATCTAAGTCAATATGAAGGTAGCAATCAGAAGGTAGCAGCATCATAATGATGGCTTAGTAAGTTTTGAAGGTAGCATCCTATATTCACAATCCGTCCAGTTCTTCCACTTTCTAAATCTGATAGTTTACAGGTTAACTTCTGTACCTTTCAGTTCTTCATCAGTAAAACACGTGTAATGACAGTAGGAACCTCATTGTAAGGTCAAAACAACTTCTTGTAGTTACAGCATGGGGCTTGTAAAATACATGGTATAGATGCTTGCCTTTTAGTAACATTTTGTTATTGTTGTTTGATTCTTTTGAGCTTACTGTACAGCTCTGGATACCCTAGAATGTACTATATAAACCAGACTGCCCTACAACTCACAGAGATTGCCTTGTCTCTCTGTCTCTCTACCTCTCTACCTCCCTGCCCCTGCCCCTGCCCCTGCCTGTCTTTGCCCCTCTGCCTCTGCCCCTGCCTCTGCCTCTGCAAGCTGACATTATAGGGGTGAACCTTGTTTTTACAAATGTTGTTCTTATTACACTTATAATTTTTCATACATAAGAATACTGAAACTCAGAGATGCATAGAAAATAGATCACAGGGACAATACGTAAATTGGACTAGATGCCATCAGACCTCAGACTATGATATGCCTGCATAGTTCAGCGTCAGAAACTTTCCCAAAAGCAAAAGAGTTGCCAGGGTGTCTCCTGGAAACTCCACCAAGACAAACTGTTTAGCCTGTAAAGTTGTTTGCTTAAACAGATGAGGATAAGGGAGGCCTACCTAATCTATAATCTTGTCCACAGTTAAGTAACTTATTTCATTCTCTGAGTGAGTCCATGTCCAAAATGCAGGTGATCCCATTTTTAAAGATAGAGACATATTCCTTACTACCAAGAACAGATAGGAAGAAATCATCAAACCTTCTTGAAGAACTAGTTCATTGTACTTCCAGAATTTTAGGCAGATTACTCACTGAGTCATCTAGGCTCATCTTGTATCTTAGCTGATTAGCTGATGCTGATGAGGCTTTTTTTTTTTAGTACATTTAGAGAGGTCTTGAGATGAATTGTTACATCCTTGAGGGGTCCCAGGTGTCAGTCACTGGTCCATTAGTGACTGGAGTTTAATAGAATACAAACAACAGGAAAAGAGAAGATAAATCTTCAGAGGACTGTCTATTCTATGCTGATTTTCCTGTGTGGAAAATCAGATGACTTGCAGATAATTGTTTGTGTGCTGAAGCTCTTGGCAGCATTGCCAACAAAAGCAATGGACAGTGTGTCTGCCCAAAGCAAACACGTCAGCCTGTGAGTTCAGCAGATCCTTCTGATCAGAACACTGGTCATGTGAGATGATGGCTTTTTAGCTCAGCTTCCGGAGGCTTTTCCTGCAAGCATAATGTCTGGCCTGCAGAGTACAAGGCTGCCCAGGCAGAGCCACAGGTGGCCATGACTTGGCAAGTGATAAAACAGCAGCTCACTGAACACAGCAAGAGAGGGACAGGATTTTCTGTCTGGGTTTCAATGCCTTCAGACAGCACAAAGAGTTCCTCCTTGGAAATCTAAACTTCTCGGTTAAATAGAAAGCCCAAAACACAGCCCCGGATTACTGAATCCATATTTAACAGCTGGGAACTTAGACAAAGTAAAATAACAATAAAAATATATGGGGACTTTTACACAAAGTAACTGGATTTCTAGGCTATACAATTGACATCATTGCTAAATAACAAAGGACTGACTATCTTCTTGTACCTTTTTGCTCGTTTCTTCTTTAGCCATTAGGGACCCTCAAACATTTTTGTTCTCTGACTTTCAAGAAATGTCATATAGAATGTATGCACAGAGGATTTTTCAAGTGCTGGTAAAAAACATCTCTTTGTGTCTCTCAAACACAAAATACAGCCAACGGGAGGCTCATAAGAAACCATTGACCTAATAGTGCCAACATTTGTACTCTTTCCGACAACAGTGTGCTGTTTGCCTCACTTTTATCCATCAGTCTGTTTCTCTCCAAACGCTTGATGATGTAAACCCACAATTTACTGCAGCTGTTGCTTTCGCATTTCTCCTGCACAATGCACTATTCAATATTCTGCAAAACTATGTACCTTACCTATAAACAATCCAAATGAATATGTATGCATAGGTTTATACATGTTAGATACAAATATGTGCATATACATGATAGACATCCATAATAGATGTCAACCATCTCAGCAAACCCTTGCTCCTGTATCAGAATATCTGTTTTCTAAACCTGTTCCTTGGGGATTATAAATTCCAGCTTCCAAAATGAAGTAATTGAGAACCAAGGCTGTACACAGAGGTTTCTCTGTCCTGCCCCATCCACAGCCATTTCTAAATAATCACGTAGAGGCTTAATATTAGTTACAGAATGTTTGGCCTATGGTTCAGGCTTACTGCTAACTAGCTCTTACATTGTAATTAACCCATTTCTATTAATCTATGTATTGCCATGTGGCCGGGGCTTTAGTGGTCTGCTGGCATCTTACTTCTTGACTTCTTGGGTGGCTGACTCAAATCTTCCACAACTCTGCCCCTCTTCATCTGAGTTTGATTGTTCTGCCTAACCTTATGCTGCCTTGCCATAGGCCAAACAGTTTAATCTTAACCAATGGGAGCAATACATATTCACAGCATACAGAAAGATCATCCTACAGCACAAGGCCAAAACTAAGACTGCTGTGGGCTCTGCCTCTTTAGGAGCTAGCCAGAGGGAACAACTTTATCCCTCCATTTTCTTCACCCATAAAATAGAAATTAAAATGTATAGCTTATTATGCATAGTCATCATTAATCTTGGCTAAGGTCATTAATATCTTTCAAAGACATACAACTGGTGCTTTGGGGGTTTTGGTTTAGAGATTTTTTTTTAATTTTAAAAATATTTTTTACTTTATTTATATGAGTATTTTGCTTTCATGTATGTATATGTCCACCATGTGCATACCTGGTGCTCCCAGAAGTCAGGAAAAGGCATTGTATTCCTTAGAACTGGAGTTACATTTATGAGCAGCTATGTGGGTACTTGGAATTGAACCTAGCTATTCCTCTTAGCCTTTGAACCATTTCTCAATGCCAGCAATTAGTATTTTGTATCACAAAAAAAGAATCCCCATCTCATAAAATTAAGCAATTATATTATTTAAAGGAAACAGTATAAACTAGTCAAATGTACACTTCAATTTAAAACTCTGTTTTTATTCTCTGTATAAATAAACATCCATTTACATCCATGTATAAATAAACATCCATTTATACTTGAATACAGTTCATGATGGGAATCCTTGATCTCTGAAAGCAACACACTCTGATCTTAAATAACTTCTTCTAATCCTTAATAACCTTTATCCACACCACACAGTATTAAAAACAATGCGCCACCTCTGACATGGGTTACAAACTGACAACTTACCATATGTACATCAGGAAAAGTCTGCATGCATGCTTTCTTGTTTGTAATTGACAGATGATGGCCCATTTAATTATGCTAAAGTCTCCAACCGAAAAGAAAAGCTGCTAAAATTCAGACCACATTTCCGATATTGTTACTCCTAACCTCTGAGATAATCCGGAGTCCACCTGCAAATAATCTCTACATTCAACAAATCTAAATTAAGCTTTAGAATAATTTTTTTAAAAGCCTAAGGGCTAAAGACAAAAATGAATTTTTGTGTGATTGTAACTATCAAAGGAGATAAACATATGGAAAAGAGCTAGGACATGAATTACCAGGAAGATTTAAATTAAACTACAATTGTCTATCAAGACACATAGGACAGAACTTTAGAGGCAAACAGTTGACAATAAATAACAACACTGAACACGTGGGGCATCTGAAAACCTCACATATAACTGTTCAGAATGGAAGCGCGTATCATTTTGTGGTGTACATTTAAACTAAAAACACCATTGTCAAATAAGCCTAACACCTGGAATAGAAGTGATTTTCTCCATTGGAGGAAATGCACAAAATTGCTTGTAGAAGTTTTGTTTCTAAATGAATTCAGCTCAATAACTATCAAGTATAAATGGATAAGTTTGAGATATTTGAGCTGTACAATAATGAGAAGGATTAATGTATCTCTACACACAGCTGAGCCACAAATCTCATACTCAGGTGAAGAAGTCTCAGAAAAAAAAATAATAATACATAATTGCATGGCTTGTAATTTTAAGTTTTGCTACTCTATGAAGAATCATCCAAGCAGCTTAGATGTATCTACTCTACAATTTTTTCTTTTTCCTGTTTTAAAATTTACCTCTGGGTAAAATATATTTAGCATTTCTTCTTGTGTCCATTTTCTGCTTTGGATATTTCTTAAGTTGGGCTAAGTCTTAGCTTAATTTTTGTTTTTGATTTTATTTTTGTTTGAGACAGGGTTTCTCTGTGTTGCCCTGACTATTCTGGAACTCGGTCTATAGACCAGGTTGACCTCAAACTCAGAAATCTGCCTGCTTCTGCCTCTTGAGTGCTGGGATTGCAGGTGTGTGCCACCATACCCGAACTGTCAGATTAAAGTTTTCATATAGCTTTTATGTGTGTGGTGCTGAAGACTGAATCCAGTATCTCATACATGCTAAGCAAGCAGTGTATTGCTGGGTTACATCCCCACCATTTATAAGTGTATTTAAGGATGTATTTAAAGGAAGTTCAAGTGTAACTTACAGTAACAAGGGTGATAACAATGCCTTTGCATATGCATAATGGGGCTTTCTAGGATGGGTGCTGTAAAGCATTGATGCTAATATCAAAACACAGATGTTACTCTGTATGGTGGTTATACAATATACACATTTACAAAAATTAATTTATTTTTATATTTAAGAACTGTGCACAGAAAAGCCTTCTAACCACAGGGGTTTATTGCTTCAAAATAATATAATCTATGCTATAACTCATCTAATCAGAAGAGTTGCCAAAGGTTTAATGTAAGTTAATTACTGTGTTTGTAGAGAGGATGCTGCTGATGCCTTTGTCTTGGCAGAAAGAAAGTACCCGTAACTCTTCTGGGCAACCTCTGCTTACATAATATGAGAATTTACAAAATTCATTGCAACACTCTGGCTGATGAAATCATTCTTCAAAAATAAATACATTAGAAATAGTAGTTACTTTACCCACAACTAAGGCAAATTAGATAAGACTTGATTCAAGAAACATTAAATTGAAAAGTGTGCCCTCATAATTCATGGAATTCTATTACAAACTCTACATAAAATGGCTTGGAGCACACAGGTCTCACGGAAACTGAGTTGTATAAAGAAAGAAATCACGTTTAAAACATGTGAAAAGTGCATGCCTGAGCATTACGGCCTCCAATGTAACAGCAAAAATTGCATCTTCTTGTCCCTTCTCTGAACACAGCTACCTGGAATCACACTCAACACTTTCACTAGGCCAGATTGTGCTAATAGTATTCACTTGCCTTAGAGACTCTCACTGATTTTTGTTTGGTTTGGTTTGAGTTTTTGTTTGCTTTGCTTTGTTTTGTTTTGTTTTAGATACATTTCTTCTATGTCATATGTATGAGTGTTTTGCTTCCATATATGTATGTATATGCACCACATGTGTAAATGGTTTACTCAAAGGTGAGAAAGGGCTTTTGGACCCCCGGGCCAGAAATTACAGATAATCGTGGGCCACCATATGGTGCTGCAAACTGAACCCAGGCCTCTGAAAGAGTAACAGATGTCCTTAACCATGAGGCATCTATCCAGCCCAAGTCCTGAGCAACAAGTGTTTTACCCCTGGGCCATCTATCCAGTTCCTAGTTTTGCTGTTCTGAGGTTAATAAAATAAAAAATAATAAAGAAATGCAGAGAAAACTAATTAATTGTCCAAAAAAAAATCTACTGCTTTACGTAAAAGAGTGAGGTGAGGGACAAAATCTCATGTTCTTTCCATGAAAGTGGTTACTTTACAAAGCTAAAGAGTTTACACCTTTTATTGCAGCACTATGATGTGACATGAGAAGGGTACATCAGGAATAGATAGCATTGTCAAGATACACGCAGAAACTATGCCCCATGCAGGGTGACTAACCCCCCCCCCCGCTTGTTTGTTTATTGTTTTGGGTTTGTTTGTTTGTTTGTTTTTGAGACCGGATCTCGTGTAGCCCAAGCTGGCTTCCAGCTCAGCTCACTATGTAGCCAAGGCTGGGCTTGAACTCCAGGTCCTCATGCCTCCTCTACTCATGTTTTAGAATTATAGACTTGTGCTACCACAACCAGGGGCTTTAAAGTGGCTAATAGGTTTAGGAAGGTCTAATTTGCATCTGAAAGTAAGTTACAGGTCTCTGGGCTGATTCTAAGGCATGGGTAACTTCAACACTTTAACTACGAAGTTTGCTCCTGACTCCTGCTGTTCTCCACATCCCTACCAGATGTTCTGGCTGGTTTTAACTTACACGTGGAAGAGGTAAAGGCGTTACACACTAAAATGTGAGGAAATGGCTCTCACTCCAGAATTGACTCCAGTTCTCCTGCATTTAGTCAAATACGCATTTCAGTGATATTTCTTCTTCTGCAGTGTACAGCTTCCTATGATGGATCTGTCAGACTAGAGAGGACACAGATCCTTTGGGAGAAAAGTGACAGTGATATAAAGAGATCATGGGAGACTAAAGGCCAACACAAATGGTTACAGTATAAAATCCACCTCATATGGTAACCTGCAGCGAAGTACCTAAATAGTCAAGCATCATTCTTTGTTTTTTTTGTTTTTTTTTTTAAGGAGGTGTGTGTGTGTGTGTGTGTGTGTGTGTGTGTGTGTGTGTGTGTGTGTGTGTCTATCTGTCTATCTAAGTGTGGGCTTGCATATATGAATTCAGTGCCCATGGAGAACAACAAAGGGCACCAGATCTTCAGGAACTAACGGTGTGGGTAGCTGTGAGCCTCCTCTAAGGTAGCAGTTTGTACTCTTTACCACAGTAAGCCATCTCTGCAGCCCCTTCCTGGATATTTTTTGTAACAGCATCAGTAGATTAAGTAAAGCAGATTTAACCTCATAATGTGAGTAGGCTTCATTCAACTAGTTAAGTCTCTAGATTAATAGAGACTGGTGGCCTTCAACTTGGCACATCAGCTTTGCTGACTTTAAACTCACCAACTTCCATATGCATGTGAGCCAGTTCTTTGTAATAAATAAATATCAATAAACCATACTAGTTCTATTTCCTTAGAAAATATTAACAGAGTTGCCTTTAAAAACCTTCAAACCTCTAGAGGGTGGTGGGTACGTTTGAAGCCAAAAGGAAAACATAAATACATTACCGGATGTTAGTTAATAAAGGAAAAGGATATCCAAGACTCATTATACCTAAAACAATTCAATTTTACTTTTACATAGAAAATAAATGTGTTTTAAAACAATGAAGATTGTGTTAGAATCTGGTCTGTGATATAAATGAGGGTTGTGAAATATGAAGGAAATCCAAACCCCAGAAAGCTTACTATAGATGGTACCTCATAGCATCCATCATACAAATCACTTAATTTCACATAAAAGTATGTGTAAAATTATTATTTAGCCCCTGTGGAGAGCATCTCTCCCTGCTAGAGATGCAGGTTAAAAGACAAACACAACCCTGGTCTCAGGCGAATGCTGAGGCAAGAATACAATGGTCATTTCAATGGTGGGCGGGTGCATGAAGAAGAAGAGATAAAACCCATAGAGGCCAAAGTCATCCAAGTCAAGAAAGGAAATGTCTTGATAGTTTTCCAAGAAGGGAAATATTAAAAACTGGGTTTCAACTGACAAAGAGATATGTTGAGGGGACAGGATCATCAGTACAGAGGGAGTTTCCAGTGTCAAGATTCCCAGAGTGCACTGTGAATGGAGTTGAAGAATTGACAGAGGGCCTCAGTGTATCGAGCTTAAGGTACATTCTTGCTTGGCACTGTATAAGGCAGTGGTTCAATCACCAACCCCAGAACAATGCTGATGATGGCGATGACGATGATGATGAGCAAGTCATGCTGGTGGTGGTGGAGGGGGTGGGGTGGTAGTAATAAAATGGAGTTGGTGGAGACCAAACCTGGGAGATCCTGAGAATCCATGACAAGCATTTGATGCCTTCCTTTGAACAGCAGGTATAATGGATAAGCATGTGTTAACTTCATCTCAGGCAAAACCTGGCCAGTACTAACGCAAAACACAAAAGTATTTTAACTTGGGGAGTAATAGTTCAGTTTTACATTTTGAAGAATAATGGTAGTGATTGTGCATGGAATTTTGAGGGGAAGGGTTCATTTCTTAAATCGTGCAGATGTCTATGTTACAAGCATGTGAGCATTTAGGGATTCCTACACATTAGACACAGAGACATCATTAAACTTATATTAGAAAAAGGAAGCACAGTCTTTGCCATCATGGAGACGGGCAGTCTAAGGGATGGCGATATATGTTATTTGGAAGGGAGAGAAAGTCGAAAACTACTGGAAATCCCCATCAAGAAAGTAGAAATGACAAAGCCAGTTTTGAACTAGATGAGGAAAACACTACCGATAAGATCTAGCATAACAAATGACTAAAGGTTTGGGTGGTTTAAGAGGGAAAGGAAGCCAAAGACAGTGCCCAGGTTTGTCTTGGGGCCAGCACAGATGTAACAATATGCCTGGGAGGAGAAGTGGTTTGAGAGAGACACAGTATTGAACCTGATTGTGTGTCTGGAGACTGAGTGTGAGGAAGGTGATAGCTAAGCCTACAAACATGCTTTGCATATACACAGCTGGATTCAGACTCAGGCCTTAGGGCAAACCGTGGAATTCCCAGGCATGAGTAGTCACAGTCTGCTGCCCATCGCCAAGTTCTAAGATGGCTGAGAAAACAGAAGCATGTAAAGTGGGAACTTCCTTTAGAAGATTTGTTTTTTTTTTTATGTAATGCTTTCTTAAGGAGATATGGAAAGACAACATCTGTAGACTGGCACACAAACTTTTCCCTGGTTACACAGTCCATAACAGGAAGAATCAACGGTCTTTTGGAAATAAGAAACATGTATTTGATGATTGGTTTGTCAAAAAAGAGGTTTTCTTTGAGTTAAAACACTGACAAATCATTCACCCCACATTGACAGAGAAGATATTATTTGAGCACATCTGTTAGTTGTACATGTGTATCTGTTTCTGGTCAGTACCTAGGAGTTTACTTCAGAGTAAAATCATATGCATATTAACCATAAAGGTATTCTGGCAATGTGAGCTTTGTCATTGGGCATCATTGAGATGGGCTGTGCCTCTTTTATTTCCATGCAGGAAAAAATTTTCCCTGTCATGTGATATTTCTTAAGCATACCCTATAAGTCACCATTGTAATCATGGCCCAGAAAGGAGTTCATTCTTCTTTATAAAGATTTCATATAGAGGCATTAGTATAGCCTCCATTCTGCAGATAAAGAAAATTGCCAAAGTGTTGAGTAATGTCAAGTTCTCAGAGTTAGAAATCAAGGGACTAAATCTGATATGGAACCCAGAGCCCCCAAATGCTGCTCTATGCTGACATTAGAAAAAAATAAAAAGGGGGGGGAGGGCCTTCATGTCTCACCCATCAGCTTTCAACTCACACTGTCAGCTACTGTCCTTCTCAGGGAGTATTCAAAGCAATGGTGATGTCTTCTGAGACATTTAACATTATGTGGATTACACTTCTGAGTCACTACAGCCCACACAGCACAAATCTGCAGGTGTTCTCGGCCATGGTGGTTATTTTTTCCTCACTGTACTTACTGAAGCCGTGAGTGAATCTGATGGCCCATCTTCTCCTTGGGTCTCTAGGAACATCATGATGAAAATCCCCCACTGTGCGGATAAGGCAGTGCAAGGACAGTCCTAAATATGACTGTGTCAGAGGGAGGAGACAAGGATAAAGCAACACTGATGGCAAATATGTTAAGTGACAAAAACTTCCTCATGACTCCTGACCTTCATTGGAAGACTGAGTCCACATGGGTTAAATGAAAAAACAGGTTTGGGATGTAGGCAAGCCTGGAGTTGAGGCACAGCTCTGTTGTTTATTTGGTAAGTGACCCTGCAGATGTGACCACTGAGAATCTCTGTGTTCCTATTTGCTAAAGGCAAGATAAATCCTATCTCCCTGTTACCTGAGAAAATAAATGAGAGAACAATGTAAACTATAAAGATAGTATTGTTATGGCCAAGCAAGCAAAATTTATCCTCAGTTGTCATGGTCCTTACCCAGTTGGCTATGCCATGCTCAATGTAAACTGCTGTGTCAATCGTTTTTCTTGATGGATGAGCTATAGTCCATTGCTATTCTCATTAGTAATGTTGTGACTATATCTCTGGACACTTCGACCAAGATATGTATAGCCTTATAAAGTGTATATGTCTTTATATTCTGATTTTCAAAATGCCACCTCTGGATGATTTGGATTTTCTATGCTGTATACTGCCATTTGACCTATCTTGACCTGTCATGAAGGATACCCTCTCTGGAACTTGTGAAAAGTATCTAAAAAGGGAACATGGAAGAGAGAACATAGTTTTAGTGAACAATATTCACAAAAAGCCTATAACAAAGAATTTATATCATTCCTTTTCTCTAAGTGTTCATTATTGGAAACCATGTATGAGTGTGTGAGAGAATGTGAGTGTGGGTGGGTATGAGTGTGTGAGAGACTGAGTGTGGGAGAGACTGTGAGTGTGGGAGAAAGTGTAAGTGTGTGAGAGAATGTGAGTGTGTGAGTGTGTGTTGGTGTGAGTGTGAGAGAATGTGGGTATGTGTGTGAATGAACATGTGAGAGAATTTGAGTGAGAGAATGTGAGTGTATGAGAGAATGTGAGTGTGAGAGTGTGTGTTAGTGTGAGTGTGAGAGACTGTGAGTGTGGGAGAAAGTGTGAGTATGGGAGAGACTAAGTGTGGGAGAAAGTGTAAGTTGTGAGAGAATGTGAGTGTATAAGAGAATGTGAGTGTGTTAGTATGTGAGTGTGTGTTAGTGTAGAATGTGGGTATGTGTGAATGAACATGTGAGAGAATTTGAGTGAGAGAATGTGAATGTATGAGAGAATGTGAGTGTGAGAGTGTGTGTTAGTGTGAGTGTGAGAGACTGTGAGTGTGGGAGAAAGTGTAAGTGTTGAGAGAATGTGAGTGTGAGAGACTGAGTATGGGAGAGACTGAGTGTGGGAGAAAGTGTAAGTGTGTGAGAGAATGTGAGTGTATGAGAGAATGTGAGTGTGTGAGTATGTGTTAGTGTAGAATGTGGGTATGTGTGTGAATGAACATGTGAGAATTTGAGTGTGAGAATGTGAGTGTATGAGAGATTGTGAGTGTGTATGTGAGAAACTGTGTGTGTGAGGAAATGTGAGTGTGTGTGTGAGTGAGAATGTGAGTGTGGGTGTGTGAGAGGATATGAGTGTGTATGTGAGTGTATGAGAGAATGTGTGTGAGAGTGTATGAATGTGTGATTGTATGTATCTGTGTATATGTGTGTGATTATATGAGCATGTGCATGAGCACATGTACATTCTGGATAAAGCTATGACTCTAAGACCTCCCTTTTTGGCTTTATAAAATCATACTTCATTTCTGATGCAAGTACTAGTGAAAAAAAGAATCCATGAGAAATCTTTTGTTGGAACATTTAAGTATCTTGAAAACTCATTGAGGTGTTTTCTACTAGAAATGGAAATGAAGTCTAGAACTCGGTGAGTATAGAACTCAGTGAGTAATATTTGTTTTTTGTTTGTTTGTTTGTTTTGAGGAAGGAAATTGCAGTGGTTTTAACCATGGGTTTTTTTTCCCTGAAGAAAACAGTATTTAGTGTCAAATCAAACAGTTTTTCATGTCAAGGGCCTGAGACAGAGAGACCAATTCAGTTTGTTGTTCCAGATGAAAACATTTTCCAGATAAAATCTCAGTGCAACTGGCATCTCTAGTGAAAGACTATAAGCCAACCTGTTTTGAGGGCTCTTGAGGGGCCAAATATGAGCTCTGAACAAAAACTTGGATAGTCTGGAAAGGAATAGAATAATTTCAGAAGAAAAGCTGAGCTAGGAGATGGGCAGGAGAAAGAAGAAATCTGCAGTGTGGATGGTTGCACTTATCCACACTAAAGAAATGTCATTTAAATTAATTCAGGGGCAAATATAACCATAAGGCTTTGCTTTCATTAGATAACTCATAGCTTCTATTTCACTCGCTTTGACCATTGTATTTTTGGAGACCACTCAGGAATAAAACTCATGGAAAGAAATAAAGTGGTTCTGAATTTACATGATCATACTTTTAATATTTTCACCAAAATAAATATATAGTTTTTACTATCATTTTGTGCAATTGTGAGATACAGACTTTGCATTTCTGCTAGTTATTTCTTTTGAGATTATAATTCACTTACATCTCTTCCTACCCTTTTCTCCCTCCAAACCCTTCCATATACCTTCCCAATTCTGCTTCAAGTTCATGACCTCTTTTTTCACTAGCAGTTACTGCATGTATATATACATATGCATAAGTATTCATAACTATAACCTATTCAACCTGTATAATGCTACCTGTACCTGTGTTTTCATGGCTGACCATTTTCTACTATATTTTAAAATGTGAACAATTTCTTGTAGTCCATGAAAACTTTCCAATAGACATACTTCTGAGACCCAATACCAGTAAAAGAAAACGCAAACACTCTAGGAGACAATATTAAATTCCTACCTATAAAATATCTGTGACTATTCTCTGGGACAGAGTACTTGAAAAGTTGTAAGCAATAAATGATAATGTCAATCATGACATCTTAACATGATGCAGTTAAAGTGTCAGCTGGTAACTCAGGTGTATATGATCTTCAGTTTTTAACCTGTGTCTAGCTGGCTATGTAAGAATGATGTCATTATTTATTACAAATAGTACAAACTTACTCAAAAGGAAGCCTTACAAGCTTCCCAGATTACTGTTCATCCTCTGTAGAAGTCTATCTAATACTGAACAAAATAGAAGAATCACTTTAAATGCCAACTTTGGGCATTTTGTATGAATACCTTTATCTTTCAATCCAACAGGGACACAAAAACAATTGCTTGGCAATTGAATAAACCCCAGCTGCTTTCAACACAGTTTGTGGAAATCCTGTGTGTGTGATGGACAAATGTTTGCCTAGTCAAACCACCTGCAAAGCACAGTCACACACACACGACATACACATTCTCTCTCTCTCTCTCTCTCTTTTTCTTCTCTCTCTCATACACCATGCATGCACTCACACACACATATGATGTACACACATTCACACACATGATGTGCATACACTCATATACATGACATACACATTCCCTCTCTCTCTTTCACACACACACATGTACACACACACACACACACACACGACATGCACACACTCATATACATGACATGCATGCACTCACACACACATGACATGCACATACACGCATATGACATGGACACACATACACACACCCAACAAAGGCAGTTTTCACTTCAGAACATGACCTTCAGGTAAGCCTGAGTTTTCTGGAGACAAGTCTAGAGACTAGGAAATCTCTTCAAAGTCACAGATGAGATGTTACAGAAAGTAGGCTTTTGTCTTTTGTCCTCATTTACATGTTGCATTTTTCCTTTTATTCATATTTATTCAGTATGAATATCTCTATCATTTTTTAGCTTTTCTATGTATCATTCTCTTTTTCTCTAGACTTTTTTTTTCATTTTAATTTTTATTTTATATGTATGGGTATTTTGACTACATGGTTGTCTATACTTGAGTGCCTGGTGCCTAGGGAGACCAAAAGAGGGCCTTAGATTCTCAGGAAGTGGAGTTACAGATTCTCTGCAAGGATAACCAATGCTCACATTCTCTCATACACTCACATTCTCTCACACACTTACACTTTCTCCCACACTCAGTCTCTCCCATACTCAGTCTCTCACACTCACATTCTCTCAATGGTCATCTCTCTAGCAATCCCCACACTGAAAACTTTGCGGGGAAGGGGGCTAGAGAGATGACTCAGCAGTTAAGAGCACTGAGTGTTCTTCCAGAGGACCCAAGTTCAATACCTAGCACACACATGGCAGCTCACGACTGTCTGTAACTCCAGTTCCAGGGAACCTGACATCCATGGCAAAACACCAAAGTACAGAAAATAAAAATAAGTAATTTTTAAGTGGAGGGCTTCATAATCAACAGTGCATATACATCCCCCTCTAATTCTTCCCATGCCCTCCCCCTCCCACATCTATGATCTCATTGTTAGTATTGCTGCATGTGTATACACACACACACACACACACACACACACACATTGTTCGTGTGCGAATGTGTCTAGGGCTGATCAGTTGAGCTGGACATCACCTCAGCAGCCACTGACTACCTGTATCCCTTCATTTAGGCCTGGGATCGTGTGGAATTTTCCGTGCCCATGTTGGCATGACAACTGGTACTATCCATTACACCAATTTTGTTCAGGCAATTGTATTGTTGAGATTGCATGAGCTCATTTTCCCCTTCATGTCTAAGGGATACTATATCTATCAGCAAGCAGCCTGTGTCTCTTACTCGTCCAAGATTTTCCCTGAGCCTTGGTATGGGATTTGTACTGAAGATGTATCAATTAGAGTTAGGCACCCCACAGTCCCTTATTCTATGCATTTTAATCAGTTGTTGATCTGTCTCCAACTATTGCAAAAGAAGCTTCTTTGATGATATAATGATGAGCATTTGGAAAACAGTGAGGAATCACATTGGTTTAGGAAAATGACAGTAGGTTCTCCCCCTTAGATCCATGGCCTCTCCAGCTGTGGGTAATTGAATGCTTGAAGTGTTTTTCTTCTGTGGGAATGAAGAAAGGGCAAGTATGAGGAGAAGCAGCTATTAGAACTATCTTCACTTTGCAATGTACTGTAAATAAGTTCAAACGGTACTTCTTATCAAAACTAAGAATTGTGTTTCAAACTTCTGGTAACCATTACAGTTATAAATAAATACATTATAAAACAGTTCTTTAGCTAACTGCCATCTTGCTTCCCCATGTGTGTGTGTGCCTTATTTCAGCCGGTCTGCCCAAGATCCACTGAGCGGGAACCCTAGTCCCCTGTGCAGCCCCAATTCAGCTCTGACAAGATGAAAGAAAGGATCATGAATTAGGAAAAACTGGCCAAGCTTAAGGCATAAGCGCTCATTGGTGGGAAAGGAACTGCTCTCAGAAAGAAGAAGGTGGTCCACAGAACAGCCACAGCAGACTACAAAAAAACTGCAGTTCTCCTTAAAGAAGTTAGGGTGAACAATATCTCTGGTATTGAACATGTTTACAAACCAAGGTACAGTGATCATTTTAACAACCCTAAAGTTCAGGAGTCTCTGGCAGCAAACTCCTTTACCATTACAGGCCACGCTGAGATAAAGCAGCTGACAGAAATGCTTCCCAGCATCCTACACCAGCTTGGGGCAGTCTGTCTAGTTTAAGGAGACTGGCTGAAGCTCTGCCCAAACAATCTGTGGATGGAAAAACACCACTTGCTTCTGGAGAGGATAATGATGATGAAGTCCCAGATCTGGTGGAGAATTTTGATGAGGCTTCTAAGAATGAGACAAACTGAACTGAGGTGACTTCTGAAGAAGGTGACACCTGCAGAAGTCACAGGAGCTGTTATTTTATATGATGACTGCTTTGTAAAATTCTTTTGTTTATGGATATTTTTAAGCCCAAATCCCCTGGACACTGCAGCTCTTTTCCGTTTTTGCTTAAACACAATGCATTCTTTGCAGCAAATTAAGCTAAAGATGTCTGGGAATCAAATTTGGAAAGGGGTTAATAACATTTTTTGCCTAATTAAAAACAAAACAACAACAACAAAAACAGTTTTTTTATAGATATTTCCACTTTCCTGTAGTTTAAAATTAAATTATCTGGGATTTAGGAAAAAAAAGATAAAACATTAATAGTGGAAAAATAATGAAATAAAGCTACCACCTACTAAGAAAAAAAAGTTGATTTTCAACAACATAAGGAATTTTTTAAGAAAGGAAAATTGAGTCTTTCCCTATTTGGCCCTATGAATTTTCTTCACCAAATACATTTATAATACCAGAGACAGTTTTTCTACTAGTTTTGGAGAAGATGTATTTAGAAACTATACTATCTGTATATGAAACAGAGACATGAATAGATGATAGATGACAGATTAAAGATGATAGATAGATCAATAGATAGATAGATAGATAGATGATAGATAAACATTGATAGATAATGAGATAGATGATAGATATACATACATACATAAATGCATACATACAGATAGACAGATGATAGGTACATAGACAGACCAACACACCCTCATCTCTCCTTACTATTCTTCCAGCACAGGTTATTCTAGGATCCACTTTTGAGGTTGTTATCAGATGGATACTTGCTGGGATACAGGGTAACTTGAGCTCTGATATATATATTTAGTCCCTAGAAAAACTCATCAAAACAGAATAATAGAAATGTTTTTGAAACAAGACTTGATGTTGAAAAGTCATTTTTCCAAATCTTGATTTGCCTTGGACATCAAAGGACACCTATATGGAATAAGCTTGGTGGGATGAGAGGAAAAGAGGGACTTGGCAAAGAAAACAGAAGGACAGGAGAAAAGTACAACATCATGAGAAAGTTTGCCAAGTACACCAGTGCTCTAAGGTCAGCTGTGCACTTTGAACAAAAGCAAATTTATCCAGACCTGTTGACTGAGTGACAAAGCAGGCAAAAACGAGGACTTACTGAGGTAATAATTGTCCCAATGGCACAATTTAAGCTCAATTACATATGAAGATGTTATTTTTTTCTGATCATTCAAAGCCAATGTAAATGGATGTTTTAATACAAATATTTTTCCTCCCGAGGAAATTGGGAGCATGGGGAGAAGGAGTTAGGAGAAAGAGAAGGAGAGAAGAGAAGGGGAGAGGAGGGCATGGTGGAGCAGGAAGATTGAGTCAGGGGAAAAATAGAGGACAACAAGAAAAGAGATACTATAATAGAGGGAGCCATTGTATGTTTAAAGATAAATCTGGCACTAGGGAAATGTCCAGAGACCTACAAGGATGACCCCAACTAACAATCTAAGCAATAGTGAAGAGGCTACCGTTAATGTTCTTCCCCAATAAGGAGATTGATGCCTACCTAATATGCCATCCTAGAGCTTTCATCCAGTAGCTGATGGAAACAGAAGCAGACACCCACAGCTAAACACTAGCCGAACTCCTGGAATCCAGTTACAGAGCAGGAGAAGTGATGAGCAAAGGGGTCAAGACCAGGCTGGAGAAACCCATGGAAACAGCTGACCTGAACCCAGTCTGATAGCTGGGAAACCAGCATAGAACTGACCCAGACACCCTGAATGTGGGTGTTAAGTTAGGAGAACGAGCAATCTATGGGGCCTCTGGTAGTGGATCAGTGTTTATCCCTAGTATACGAATAGATTTTGGGAGCCCATTCCACATAGAAGGATACTCTATCAACCTAGACACACAGGGGAGGGCGTAGGCCTTGCTCAAATGATATGACAGACTTTGAAGATCCTCCATGGAAGGCCTCAACCTCCCTGGGGAGCAGAAAGGGTATGGGATGGGGGTGGGGAGGTACAGGGGAGGAGGAGAGGGTGAGGGAACTGGGATTGACATGTAAAACAAGCTTGTTTCAAATTTAAATTAAAATTATCATAAAAATATTTTTCATCATTAATTTATAATGTGAGATCAGTAAAGTATGCATGAAGCAAAAAAAATCATTATAGTATTAGTTTAGATTTTTTAAAAGTAAATCACTACTGTTTACATAAATGTGTTCAGTCTATCTTAAGTACATTCTACTGTGTTGTATCTTTATTATTTTAGAAATGTTACTACCATTCAAATTAACTCTAAACTTTGGGGACTCTGAAGAAAATTACTCCCCAAACTTCCATTTTAATGAAAATATTTTGTACTGTTATAAAATAGTATTTCCCTGGTGTAAATGTATAAAAAGTAATAAATGTAAGCTATATCACCCACAATTCTTCTACCACAATAACCTTTGAACATATCCTTCCAGAATATTCCCATGAATGTTTCATAAACACAATATTTTTGCAAAATGATATAGCTCTACATATTCTTTTTACTTAACATATGTATACCATATCTATTGCATTTATTATATAATATATACACTTAGAACTATATCTAATATAACTGAGATGTTCAATCATAATAAGTGTACTTTAGTCAATTATATGCTAAGTACCAACTAATAACATATTGTATTTATGAACTGAATACAAATTATTTAATACTGCTTTTCAAGGTTTTTAAAGTCTTCCAATTTGGGGACAAGAGAACTCTAGTCCAAAGTCAACAACATTTCTTAAATGCTGGACACTCAGACTGCTCAGACTGTGTGTGTATGTGTGTGTGTGTGTGTGTGTGTGTGTGTGTGTGTGTGATTCAAAACTGGATTCTCAAACAAACATGGACTCTTTGTGAGTGTAGAATACAGGAAAACATCACTGGACTTTTTATTTGGCAAAATCCTATTTACGTTCCAAATAACTCAGATTCCAGGTTATGTTATTACTAACCCTCCAATGTACCTCTCTAGTATTTATTGTAGCCTTTTCCAGTTGTATTAACTTATATTAGTAATTCTGAAATAACATTTTCAGATTTGAGTATTTACTTCCTGAAAACTAATTGTCTGGACTGTTTCTGGGGGTTTTTGTTTGTTTGTTCATTTTGTTGTTGTTGTTGTTATGTTTTTTTAAGATCTGATGTTTGCTATCGACATTTATATATCACTGTACTCATTTCCCATAAATTAAGTGAATTACCAGTTAATTGAGAAAAACAAAAACTGTTATAGGAAACAAACTAAATGAAAGTACATTTATCTTTTTAAAAAACACCTACAAAATTAGAACATGATGTGGGGTGGGGTAACATAGCCACTGTCTATCACAGATTCTCAAGCAGAAGCATCGGGGTATAGTGTCTGTATGTACTTTAACATTTCTCCCCGTGTGGACACTCATTCAATGAGAAAAACGTCTCTCCACAGTTTTGTCTGAAAGCCTTTTACTGGAGTTGTCAGGATTCATGACCAACTTATGAATTACAGAGCTCTTAGTCTTTGGATTTTACTCAATACTTGGCTGCATGGAGGACAAGAATTTACCTGCCTAAAATTAATTTTTCCAAGGCTTGTCATGGCACTCCCCTCCCCTCTTCCCTGGCTCCAAATCAACTTTGCAGATTAAGCTGATGACTAAGAAAATCAAAGAGTGAGCAACAGGAGAACCCACAGTAAGGTAAGTTGGCTCATAGAACCAGGCTGAAGTGATTCCTGAACAACTGGAGAAGAACTTGAGCCTCTATGGGGGACAGCGGGGGTCCTCAGAGAATAAGGCAGGCCACCTACAGGAAAGGGCCAGAACTAGGGAGGGAAGGCTGGATACAGTGAGACATTTGATTGTATGTTCTGAGCAAGTTGCCTTGAACATAAGGACCATAAAAGCACAGACCATCCTTAGTTGAGAACTAAACTCTAGTAAGAGGCTGTAATTCATTGTGATCATTTTTCAAAGCCATCTCCCTCTTTGTCTTAGTTTTACCTTTTGCTTCGCTACTTTTAAGTAAGTAGAGTAGACTCATCATAATTCCATTCCAAGGATTTTCTGACTTCTTTCCTCCCAAATAAAAGTGCTTAACTGCATGCAAAAGGACATAATAACTAAAAAAGAAAAATGTGTAGGAAGCAAGTAGAGCAAGAGTGCTCAAGTCCACATAGGTGGCTTCATCCATCGCCTCATAGCCACTAGTATTTTGAGCATAATCATCAGTCTGCCTCACCCCACCTTCATGACTGCCAAGGAAAACAAATTACAGTGAAATGCCTCCCTTAAGTTGTAACAGATGTGAAAGTAAGATGAAAACATTATGACTCATTACAAAAGAAAAAGGAAAGAATATGATGATTATGATAAGCACATGCAATGTTGTGTGTCTGTCTGCCTGACTGTGTGTGCATGCATGAGTGTGTGCTCGAGTTTATTGAATGAATCATTGGACCAAAACTCTTTCTGAAGCCAACGTCATCAATAACTGGGAGAATGTTTATTTAAGAGTGGATATTGAGCTAGCAAAGTCCAGGTTGATTTGTGATGGATTGCTGTTGAAGTACATTGTCTTTGTATTTTATGGTGGCCTTCAACAATGCATGCAAACATCTAGACCTGAATGACAAATACTCAGTGACTCTCCCTCAATGGCTTTAAGGGCAGTGTCTGGTGTCTTCAAATATAATTGTTTTCCTTTCTAAGTAGAAGAGTATAAATCAAACCAGTATAAGAGCATCTAAGTAAATAGAGCTTCCCAAACCAGTAAGAATTATTTGCTCTACATTTTACTCTTGTTTACCATAACATTTGCTTCCCGTCAACTGGCGAAAGCTTTCTGAATTCTGAGCTCAACACAAGAAAAGCTATTTAAGTCCTTATATGCACTAAAGAAGAAGTATGTTAAGTGAGATTCCATCCCTACTGTGCTCTAAGACCCTGTATAAATTCCACCTTACACTACAGCAAAACCATTATGTGACAATCCATTCAAAGCACCATGTCTGTGAGTGAAGTGGCACATAAAACCTCATCTTTGAGCCTTTTGATTTATTCTACATCGAATACAGGGATAATTAAAGATTTTAAAGATCTTAAAGAAAGGCATTTGTTTCTTGTTTAGTTCTCATTTGCATATATAGAAATACAGGTATTCCTTATACAAAAGAAATTGGACACATTCTTGTCATTCAGAAGAAAATAGTCTTAAATGTATGAACTAAAAGTTTAAATGTATGCAATAGAGAGAAACTAAATAAACTGAACTTTCTCAAATTTATAAACTTTTGATATATCAGGTAGCTAAAAATAGAAACACAAAGTATAGGAGATAGTATTTGTAAATTATGTATCTGTTAAAGGTCCAGTAATCAAAACATAAAAAGGGTGCCTAGAACTCATTAACCGAAAGACAAATTCCCTAATGAAAATTCACAAATAATCTTAATAGATATTTCTCAAATGAATATATACAGAAGTCTGTGGATATGATAGGGTCTCCAACATCATTTACCACTAGTGACCTGAAAACTCAAAACTACCATGGGATACCATGAGGATGGTTATAATAAAAGATACCATGCATGGCAGTTCATGCCTATAAACTCCAGCACTCAGGAGGCTGGAGGCAGGAGAATGAAAAGTCTGTCATTGTCATCACCCACAGGGTGAGTTTGAAGCCAGGCAGGGCTATGTAAGACCCTGTCTCCAGGAAAAAAAAGGGGGGGAAGGAAAGAAAATAAGAGGAAAAAAAGAAAAGGAGGAGGAGAGGACAGAGGGGAAGAAGGAGGGGAGGAAGAAAAGAAGGAAGGGAGGGATGGACGGAGACTAATTTTCTTAAAGGATCTTTAAACATCTAAATATGTGTATCAATCAAAAACAAGTCTACATAAAAGATTGGAAGGATCAAGCTAAAGAACTTTTTATAAAAAGTCTTTCCTCAGTCAACATGAAATGTAGATTTGTTTTTCTCTCAAGGTAAGAAAACCATTGTAGGAAGTAGATAGCAAACAGTGTCTGAGGTCATCCTGTATAATGAGTGTTATGTCATCTAATAAAACAAACACTTCTGAGCTACTTTGTAAAACTAGTCTTTTTCTGTTTTGGTTATCTTGCATTATTTGCCATCAGTAACGAAGCTAATCCTCTCCTTCTGGGTTCCCATATGTGGTATAACTGCATCATTTGCCCTGCAGTAAAAATGTGTAATGAGTATATAGCACTAGACTTGTTATGTTCCCAGTTGATGTGAAACCAACCAAAAGGCAAATAACTAAAGTATTGCTGGTTCTCTATGAAACATGTTGTGGCATCAGAATAGTGTGTTAGCAGGAAGGAAGATTCCCAGAAAAGAGCGATCCTATCCTAAAACAATTGTTGTCAATCGAACAATATGAGGTAGAAGACATACTCAAGGTTCAAGTGTGAATACATTGTTCAAGCCTTGAGGAGATTATAAATTAATTTGTTCAATGTTGCTTTGCCATATTGATGAGTCTTTTGTTAAAAGTAGGGAAATATACTTTTCTTCATCCATTTGTCTAAAACAATCATTTCTGGATGTTGGGATTTTTAGGTTTGCCCAATGATTTAATGATTTAATGGTTATCATGAAAACTATTACAACCAATATTATCCCAGACCCCTAATACCATTTAATCTCTTCTATTTGTTAATGTTTTGAATCTTTCCAAGTACAACAAGGGCTGAACTCACAGAATTAGTAAGTGCTGTCCTAATGGTGTCTTTTAGTTTTAATAATAGTCCAGAGTGGGGCTTTTCCAAAACCTAGTATAAAAGATATGAGAGAGCTTTACAACCCTGGGGCCCCAGTCAGAGAGACTGAAGGTGACACTCATCCCAAGTAAGGGTCACCATCATAAAGAGAAATTCAAATTTACCTCCTCAAATATTCTTTTACTGTCTCTGCAACAATGCAGCCCACACAACTGTATCTCCTCCTCTGGTCATTCCTCACTTTTATCTTTGGAATTTGGATTCTGTTTTCCAAGTAGCACCAATTAAGCAATATCATAGAAGAGGATTAAACAATAACATTGTTATTCAGTAACGCTTCAAGTCAAAACCTGTCCTATAGAACACAATTGTGAGTGTTTCGAGGCCTGGTATACTACCCTTGTGAACTTGTGTTACAGGAATTGGTGTTCTCCAATTCCATCTTGTTGGCATGGTGTACAAACCAGGGTTCCTACTGGAAACATATGACATGTTCAAATTAGGATGGTCTGAGTAGGGTTACTTACAAACATTTATTTTCAGAGGTTCAGGTATAGAAAAATCCTTAATGATCACATGAGAATATCAAGCTGGTGACATAGGAACACTTGAAATCAAAAAACACCAAGGGAAGGAGTAGTTATATTAGAACTGAAAAGGAGAGTTATTCAGTGACGTTTGCCTTGACAAATGGCCTTCCAAAATCAATACAGGAAGCCCCGTAGAATCCAGCAGAGAGGTCAACTCATGCCTTGTCCTGTTCTCCAATTCAGTAGGAAACTCAGGGGCACAGCAACCTTGGTTGCCTTTGTCAACACACCACCTTCAGCAATCTACCTTAAGATATCAAGAAAAAGAATTGCATCAAGATCACTTGCAGTAGTTTCCTAACAGCTAAATCTACCGGAAAGCCAGAGGGCAAAGGATACAGGAGCCATCAAATAAGGCTTTTGAATGAGTCAGTTTCCTGATCCAAAGGCCAGTTTAGACAAATGGAGGCTCAGCAATGCAAGACTGGTACTCATGGCCACACAAATGTATCTACAACTGCTGCTTAATACATAGATGTATTCACACACAGAACTTGGAGAACTTTCACCCAGTCATTTTCCCAGGAAATCTTCACTTCATGGGTATCTTTCACACTCAGAATCCCCACTGTCAAATCTTTGAACATCTAGGACTTGCTAATCCTTGAGTGATCGTGTGCAAATTGAACACTTCTTCCTTTACATATATTTTCCTACTTGAACTTCAAAATGATCCTGAGTCATGTCACTATATATATTTTAAAGGGAATGTAAAGCTCAAATAGTTCAAGAACATTGTACAGAAGCTAGGTGACTCCTGGGCCTTGATTCTAAGGCTCCCTCTTTCCCACATATTGATCATTGTTAACTGACAGACTTGAGTACTTTAACCCAAAATAGTTGAGCAACTATCAGAGGGCAGAGGATGTAGAATAGTTGACTAAAAATGCAGACAAAACTGGCTGACTGAAAATTGCTCAGGATTAATGTCCATTTGGTAGATCATTAAAGGGAAAATCCAGGAGGAAAACAAAATGGAGTAATTAGAAAGAGTTGATGTCCAGAAAGAAGAGGAGACAAAGAGTCTGAATATCACTGTATTTGCCCCACTCTCCTCTCCTGTAAGGCAGTCCAAGCACTGTTTATTGTCTGTGGACTTCACACCTGAAATGTATGCCTTCAGGGATGTCTGCAGTAATGTAATGCCTCACCACTGGTAATTTCACCTGCCTTTCATATTACCTTTCTTATCGGTAGGCCCACTGTGAGGCAGCAATATGCAATGAGCATCTGGATGTGTGAATGGGCAGACTCACAAATTGACCCTGAGGGTCAATGACTCTTCTGGATGCACCTGCGTTTGTACACATGTACTGTCATCATCAATTTAATCACACCTACTTAGACAGGAGGATGCTGCTCTCAGGGTTTACATCTAGATATCAAGAAACGAGTCAGGGGCTTGGAAAGGCATAATTCACAGGAAATCAGAGAGGGGGTGTCCTGTCAGACTCTGGGGTTCTGTTTTCCTAGAAAACAAACAGAACCCAAAGCTAAGTGAACCTTGGTTTTAAAAGGTCTACAAGCAAGCATCCACACAAGCAAAAGCACCTGGTCTGTATAGTAACAGACCAGTATAGTGTATAGTGTGAACTAACACAACGTTGTCATTTTCTCAGAAGCAAAAATGTCCAAGTGGAAATGAATGGCACAAGGAGAATAAAGCTGTGAGCTTTATGCTGTAACAATACAATTCTTTCCTTTTTAGGACAAGGCTAGAAATCCCTAAAAACAGAAAACAAAGAAATAGCTTCCAGGGTTGGGCAGACACTCCCTAAGACAACAGGCTATCGCCAGCCGTGCTTTATTTTTGACTCAGATTCCACAGTTGTCACAAGACTAAACATTCTTCTTCAATTTCCACACTGGGCTCTACAGAACTTTTCTGCAGTCATTCTCTTTACTCAGCCAGGCTTCCCTGACTAAGCTGTAAAACCATTTCAGACAGCTAACTGGATAAAGAGATTAAAACAGTATGACACTTTTGTTCTTTATCAACTAAAAATTGCCAACCAGTAGCTAACTTGAGCTTTGGATGAATGCAGGAACTATTTTGAATAATTTATATTCTCCTTTCTACCTGTGAAATATTTTAATTGAGAATAACATAATACATCCTGACCATGGAGTTTTGTTTAAAATAAGGTAAACTAGAGTGGTTGGAGCTCATTAAAATATTAAATGAGCTGTATGTGGTGGCACAGGCCTGAAATCACAGCTTTCAAATGGTGAAGTTAGAAAAACCAGATATTCAAAGTCAGCAATGGAGCAAGTTCAAAACTAGCCTATGCCATATGGAAGGTTGTCTCAAAAATAATTAATTATTCTGAAGTAGAGAGTTTATAAACTGTCTAGAAATTCAGGACAGATGAAAAATTTTTTAATTCATATATAATCATGATATTGAGCAGTATTTACATTACCACCAATAGGTAGACACATGAGGAAATATGTCTCCATGAAAGAAATTCTAGCGCAAATTCAAGACACAGGATTTGAGCAAAGTCTCTACCAAACTTGCCTGGAAAGACTAAAAAAAAATCACTGAAATTACCATTCTGTTAATCCCTTCTCTTGAGCACTAATGACTACAATATGTCTTTGAATAAATTCTGTGAAAAATTTATTTCCATTGGCATGAGAGATTGTTTCTCTATGTAGTAAAAATCATTTTTCCTGAATATAAAAATTAAATATATATTTTTAAGTAGTGTGTGAGACAATTACCTCATTTTAATCTATGAAAATGGGCAAACCTAGTTAGGACAGAGAAAAGGGTAGAAGAGGAAGGGAGAGGAGAACTTGAGGGAGCAGGAAAATTGAGTCAGGGGAAGAATAGAGAAGAGCAAGGAAAGAGATACCTTAATAGAGGGAGCCACTGTATGTTTAAAGAGGAGTATGGCACTAGGGAAATGTCCAGAGACCTACAAGGATGACCCCAACTAACAATCTAAGCAATAGTGGAGAGGCTACCTTAAATGTTCTTCCCTGACAATGAGATTGATGACTACTTTATATGCCATCCTAGAGCCTTCATGCAGTAGCTGATGGAAACAGAAGCAGACACCCACAGCTAAACACTGAACTGAACTCTTGGAATCCAGTTGCAAAGAGGGAGAAGTGATGAGCAAAGGGATCAAGACCAGGCTGGAGAAACCCACAGAAACAACTAGCTGAGACACCAGCATAGGACCGGCCCAGACCCTCTGAACTGAACGTGGGTCTCAGTAATGAGGCCTGGGTAATCTATGGGACCTCTAACAATGAAACCAGGATGTATCCCTAGAGCACAAAAAGACTTAAGGAGCCCATTCCCCATGGAGGGATACTCCCACAGCCTAGAGACATCTGGGAGTGTAAAGATTTAGGCCTTATGCTGGCCTGCCCTTATCATCAGGCAGAATGCACTCAGGCAGTACTTGGGTCAGCCCAGGGTTCCATGAGTACTAGTCTAAAGACAGGTGTAAAGGACCCCTTTAAAAGACAGCCCCCTGCCACTTATGATCTCTTTGCTCTCTCTTTGCCCTTTGCGCTCTCTCTCTCTCTCTCTCTCTCTCTCTCTCTCTCTCTCTCTCTCTCTCTCTCTCTCTCTCTCTCTCTGTCTCTACGTCTTTGCCCTTCTTTGTTCCCTTTCTGCTCCTCTCTCCTCTCCTCCTCCCTCCCTCTCCCCCTCCCTCCCCTCCCTCCTCTCTCCTCCTCTCCTCCTCCTCCTCCTCCTCCTCCTCCTCCTCCTCCTCCTCCTCCTCCTCCTCCTCCTCTCCAGCTGCTGCTGTTCCCAGTGTCTCTATGCCTCTTTTCTCTTCCCTTCCCCCACACTCCCCTTTCTGAATACTAAATAAACTTCTCACTTAAGCTCTGTCTTTCTGGCATGTTATTCCCTCCTCCTTGGTCACCTTCCCCTGCTATGGAACCTGCTATGCTCTCCCATGTGGTACCCTACTTTGGGACACTCCCTTCCTTCCTCCAGCTTTATCCTTTAACTGTAACAAAAGATCAACAGGAGAGCCTATGCCCTACCCCAAATGACTTGACAGATTTTGATGGTCCCTCATGGAAGTCCTCATCCTCCCTGGGGAGTGGGTGGAAGATGGAATGGAGAAGGGGGGTTTCTGTGGGGGGATGAAAGGATGGGAGGGAGAGGGAATTTGGATCGATATGTAAAATAAAAAAAAAATTAAAGAAAAAGAATGGACAAACCTTATTGGACAGATTTCAAGAGTCCTCCTTGTTTTGATACTCTACCCCTTACATTTGAACACTTTGAAGAGCCTAAGTCCTTCAAAGTAAGCACATGACTCCCCCATCCTTCCCATGTCTGGACCTCAGTCAATTAAAGCTGACTTGGCTACAGCAACCAGGCAAGTCCTCACAGGAATGCTGAATGCAGAGGGATATGGAACAGAAGGTTAAATCCCTGGGGAGGAGTCCTGAGGAAGCTTATTTATGACATCAGTCTAAGAAGAACTCCTGTAATTAGAGGGACTCAAAGCCAAAAGAACTCCGGGATCCAGTCCTCAAACTGGAAGTAAAGAAATGAGTCCATTGAAGATAAAAACAGAAGTGCCAGGCTAGAACAGAGAGTCCAAACACAAGAGAGCTGAGGCTTGCTGAAGAATGACTTTCTCATAACATAAAATTAATTAATTTTTAAGTGAATGAATTTCTCAAGTGAAGTGTCCTGCATAATATAATTTTCAGCTCTTCCATAATTTTGATGCACTAATGGTATGTGTGTGGGTATATGTGTATGTATGTGTTTGGGAGGGGAGTGTGTGTGAGTGTGAGTGTGTGTGTGTGTGTGTGTGTGTGTGTGTGTGTGTGTGTGTGTGCACGCGCACGCGTGAAGCCATAAAGGAAGAAGAGAGCTTTCTGCCTATAACAGAAGAGTCTGTTAAAATCCAAACATGTCACTTTATTCCCCTCAGAGCACAATGTGATATCAATTACTCTGACATTTCACTGATTTGGATGCAATAAAGACTATAATCATTTCACGACATTTGTTTGGGTAAAAGATGTCCTCATGCCACAAAAAACACTTAAAATGAATTTTTAAGCTATGTTGTAGCATCTCTGTGCAATTTCAGTTCTATCACCTTCAGTATATACCATTTTAGTAAGGTAAATTTATATTTTGTATTGTTTGAAATTTTTCTTCTCTTTAAACTTTTACTGAAAATGTTATACTTGATAAGATAATTCTAGATTTTCAAGAAACATGAACTAGAAAGGTCTTCTACCACTTAAAATTCTACTTTCAAGATAAGAAAAACTTTAAAATACTCAAGGTCTAACTGATCCTTACATTTATATAAAAAGATGAATTTCTACCACTTCTTGAAAAGGATTTTGAAAGAAATTTTGCCCTCATATTTGGGTCACAGAATCCTTGGTCTGTTACCTCCAATCAGGCCCATAAGTGAAAATAAGATCACATCGCCATAGTTCTCCACTGCAACATTTACAAAGCATTAGTCATGACCTTTGCAAATTAGAATAAGCCATAGTGGGTTTTGGCAATTCATACAGTTTGCCTAAAAGGAAATGTCATTATGCTCACTGTTATTAACAATGAAGTCTTTGGGAAAAAAGACAAAAATCACTTTGACGTAAGAGAAGGATAAAGAAAATTGGCCAGTAACTGGGTGATCTGTTCCATGAATGGAGGCAGATTCATGATTTGTTGGTTTATATTTCCTTAGCCAAAGAAGCTGAGGTAAGAAATGGTAAAATCACAGAAATGCCATTGGTCTCTGTGGTGGTTTGACTAAAAGTGACTCTCATAGGTCCAATAGGGACTGGCACTATTAGGAAGTATGACCTTGTTGGAGTGGGTGTGGCTTTTTCAAAGGAAGTGTGTCACTATAGGATGGGCTCTGAGGTCTCACAAGCTCAAGCCACATCTACTTGTTCTTTCTGCTACCTCTCCAACATACTTTTCACCATAATAATAGACCAAACCTCTGAACTGTAAGCCAGCACCAATTAAATGTTTTCCTTTGTAAAAATTGTCTCTTCACAGCAATTAAAACCCTAAGACAGTCTCCTTAATTCCTTCTGCAAATGTGGACATTAGAGGTGTTTGCTTGTTTATGTTGGTAATACTGAGGCTCAGGAACCAGGCTCCACTTAAACAAGACAGATTCTATAACACAAACCCAAGGCTCAACCCTTAGACATTTTCTTTTCGTCAGGTTACACCTCACAAAGATAATGCATGTGATGGACCCCAAAAGTCAAATCCACTATGGACTGTCACCATGATTCTACATGTGGTACACTTGTTTTGGATAGAAGGAAACACTAAACCCAAACTTCTTCCTTGAATTAAATGCATCTCAATACTTAAATAAGTATGGTCTGAATGGACTGTACAAGAAACTACTCAGAGCACACCATAATGAAATTTGGTAATGTCAACTTCAGCATTTCATAATCATGGGTGATTCTGTTATACAGGTATAGCTTTACTTATGTACCATATATATATATATATATATATATATATATATGTGTATATATATATATATATGACTGTATGACTGAAGTATATATATGTACTATGTAGACATATACATGTATGAGTGTATTACTAAATTATATATGTATACATATACATATATACATGTAGGACTGTATGACTAAATTTCAGATTGGCAGGTTTATGATCATTGGTCTTGATCAACTCATATTACTCATATTATTTTGTTAGCATCAATTTTGTAAACAAGAAAAAGATTAGAAACTCAAATGTCCACCCATATTTCATAGCAAAAATTATGAAGTATATTTGAATGTTTGATATCAGAGTTCACCAAAAAAAACTTGAACATAGCAATCTTTTGGGAAATGTTCTACAAAAAATGTCTGTCAGAGAATGAATAGGTCTGAGCACAAGAATCAAGCTTCAGCATGCTGACAGCAGAAGTCTCAGGAGATCTCCGTTTGGGTTCCAGAGCTAGGCAGGACCACAAAGTATGCTGAGTCTCTACTCCTCTCCATTTCATCCACCTGACACCAATACATGCCTTTGCAGAGGGGAAGTAACTAGAGCAAATAATGCTACAAGAAACACTTAGATGCAAGTGTTGATATGGTGTCTTATCAAAATGGCATTTAGGAATCACACCACAGCCTCCACTATAGTGATGAAATTCTTACAAAGCCTACAATTTTTTTCAGAAAGAATTTATACTTAGTTTATATAAAGTGGTTTAAATTTGAACAATCTGGAATAAGTATATCAATATCTACTCCAAAAGCTGACGTGAAGTAAAATTCAGAGAAGGAGTTAACACAGCTCATTATATTAAGCAAGTGATATACTTGCAATCTTAGGACCCAGAAGACTGAGTCAGGATCATTGTTGAGAATTCAAGGCCAATGTGGGCCATATAGTTAGTTGAAGACCAATCACACTACAGTATGAAACTGTCTCAAAGAAGAAAAGAACTTCCAATCATCTTTGGCATCATGCCTATTTGCATGAAGCTGTATCTCTGGACCTCTGAACTTTAAGATCATTCTGAGGTACTTATCTCTGAGTCACTTAGCAAGAACACTAAAAAAAAAATCTTTGCTCTCTAAGAGTTATATAAACCTAGTGCCCCAATTTCCAAATTAGGAAAGGACAGAAGAAAGAGAGAAAGCTTGGTGGGGAGGGAGGGAGTTGGGGGGGATGATGTTCAAAGAAAGACAGAGTCTGAAAAAACTGTAAAAAAAGTGTTTGGTTGCTTTGATCAACTGTAAAATGTAGAAATATTTGTACTAATTTGGAGTTCCTATTGTTCATTCTTTCTTAATGCTATGCACAGCTCTATATAGGGCTATTCAATGGGTGGCCCTTGACTTCTAGGCCCAGTAAGAACAAAGTCCAATAAAAGAACACCTAAGAATAAAGCAAAAGCCAGGCTCAGCTCCATGTAGGTAACCCCAGTGCTGGGGTAGACAGAGATAGCTGGATCCCTGGATCTCATTGGCTAGCCAGTCTAGGCAAATTGGTGGGTTTAAGTTCTCTGGGAGACTCTGTCTCAGAGATAGAGAGCAGCTGAAGAAAACAGCTAACCTTTATCTCTAGCTTCCATGTACATCCACATGCACATAAACACACATGTGCACAAACCCATATAAACATACACCACACACACACACACACAGGTAAGAACAAATACACCAGGAGTTAATGGTTTGGTTTTTATTTCAAGATGACATTCTTAACTCATTTCCATAATCTCAGGGCAAAAAAAAAAAAAGTCTATAAGTGAGGCATGTACTAAAATAATACATTTCAATGGCATCATCCTTGGGTATCACACAGATTCACACAAGCACCTTTGAAGAATGCTAATATTCAAAGTTAGGGAAGGTCATAACAGCACTTGATTTTCTTTTAAAAGTCTCAAGGAGGACACCTTGATGCCAGGGTGCATTTTTAGCATGGAAGAGATCCCAAGTTCAATACCAGTACTAAAACATGTCACAGTCATAAAGCAATTTCCTTGACAAATGGGGTGTCTATTCCCACCAAGTACAAGGAGAGGAGTCTATTGAACAGAGAAAATTGAAATTGGGTCTGGTGTGTACTGGAATGGGATCTCCATGCATTCTGCCAGGAGTCAACAAATAGCTTCTCCTTTTCTTTATGGTTGTTTGAGCCCTGGAGTTTACACCATCATCCCAAGCCTGCCTGTCAGCAGCCTTTCCAGGTCAAAAAAAAAAATGAATTTCATATCAGTGAGTGGCTTTACTCTCAGAACACAGATACACACACACACACACACACACACACACACACACACACACACACACACACCACCACCACCACCACCACCACCACCACCTCCACCACCACCACCACAGCACAGCACAGCACAGCACAGCACAGCACAGCACAGCACAGCACAGCACAGCACAGCACAGCACAGCACAGCACAAGACTAGAGAATCTTCTCAGCAGTTAAAACACACATCCTGTGTCAGCCAATGAGACCAGGCACTCCACTGAACTGACCAGTCCATTCTTTCTTCTCTGCAAAGCTACATGAAACCCAAATCATCAAGCTGTCACCAGGTAGCCTTGGAACATCATTTGAACACTCATTGGACTCTGACTCCAACTGACAGGCACAGGCTGCAGTCTACATGTTTGGTTTCTCAGAAGTCAGCAGGAAACTTAACACAGCTGCCAGGTTTTATCTCCTCTGGATAAAGCATTCTTTGATGGAATTTGGCAATAACAAAGCAATTACTTTTTTCTGCAATTCCGTGAACAGGCCCAGGTATAGTTGGTAGTTGAGTTTATATAACCTGAATATCTCCAGGGGGAAAAAAATAAAAAATTAAGTATAAAAGTGATTATTTAGAATAGCAACATGAGTCACAAACATTTATAATTTAGGAAGCAGGAAAATACTAAAAGCTTCACAAAAATCTATGGATGTCATATATTTGTATGAATATTGGAATCAACTAACAGCCTAATTCACTCATATTTCATTAAATTTTAACATGCCCTTCATGGATATAATTTTTGCATGATCATTTTCACCAGAGGATAGCAAGTTCTCTTCTGTTTCCCATAGCTCACCAAAAATTATTATACATGTTTAGACAAATTTCCCATCAGATGAAGCAGCACATATCTGAATCCCAGTAGTTGGAATGTGAGGTCTAGAGGATCAGTTCAGGTCAGCCTGAGGTAGATACTAAATTAGGTGAGTTTGAAACAGTCTATGATGTCCTCTCCTTTTTCCTTTATTAGTCAAGTACAATAGGGAGCAAATGGGGATACTGTGGAGAGACATAGCCCTTCAATGTCACTTTCAGAAGCCCTGTGCTACTTCAAAAGTTTAGCAAGAGCAGCAACAACAGCATTATCCATCCTCTCTACCCACCCTGTCCCTCAGTCCTGCAACCATGATGAGGGCAAGATTGCCACTCACCAGGTCAGCGCCCTCTGCAAACCAGGCGGCACTCTCTGGTCCAGATGTTTTCTTAGAGGTCAAGTTTAGTCCCAGTATATTTCCAGGTCACAAGAGACAGTTCACTGCTTATGGAATTAAAGTTAGAGATGGGGTGAGGAGGCAGGGGCCAAGCCCTTACTGTACACACCCACTTTTACCTCACCCACTTTAGAAGGGAACCTAAAACTAAGGCAGAGCCTAGATGGCAGAGGGCTTTGAGAGGGGCTTGAAGAGTAATCAGTATGTGGAATCCACTTGTTTCATTCAAGGCACCAGCATGACTTAAGAAAACTAACCTTACATATAGGATCTAGTGGCGATTCGAGCCTGTGATCTCAGCTACTCGGAAGATTTAGGCAGGGGGGGTTCTGATCTAAAGGCTTACCTGGGCTATACAGTGAGTTTGAGGCTATCCTTTACAACTCAGTGAGACTCCCAAAATAAAAAAGTAAAAGGAGGACTTGAAATGGAGCTCAGCAGTAGAGCACTTGCCTAGCATACCTAAGGTCTTAGGTTCCATCCTCAGTACAGATCAAAATTTAAAAAAAAAAAAATTACCTATGAACCCAGGAGGTACACTAAATACACACATTCCCAGCTTTCACTGCCATTTCTGGTTCAGAATTTGGATGGAGGCCAGTGCTGTTTTTATTAAGTGGTTGGGTCATTCTTAATGTTCTCCCACACTTTGGAAACAGAACTCTAAGACAACCGCATCTCCACTTTGATACATTAGGTTCAGTATGTAACTTAGAATAGATAGTCCCATTCCCTTTGTTCTGAGTTTCTAAGGCATGGGCTTGTGTGTGGAAAGGTGGGAGGGGCTTTATGTGGAAACCTGTGTACACACATGAAGTATGAATGATGTATGGGTACATATACAAGTTGTGCATGTATGTTTTGTGGACTGTTGATTGTATGTGTGTGATGCTTTTGAGGTACATCTGTGCATGATACTTTTAAAAATATGTAGATACAGAGGTAGCATGCATTTGTATGGTGCAAGTAGTGTTGTGGGTTCGTGTGTGTGCGCGCATGTGTGCACATGCTCTTATGTCTCTAGTGTGTGAAGTGTGTGTTAGTTATGTAGGGATGGTGCCTAGAATGGTGTATGGTTATGTAGTACTGGGGGGGAGGGAATGTTGAGTATGTGTGATGTGCTGTAAGATCATGGTGCCTATGAAGGAGCATGTGAGTATAAGTTGAATATATGTGTGGGTTGAGTTTAAGTAGTGTATGAAGTGGCATGTGTAGGTGTGTGACACAAGGGTGCCCATGTGAGCAAGTTTTTGTGGTGTATGAAGCAGTACATGCAAGCATGTGTACCTGTGGTGTGTGGGTGGTGAATGGGATGGAGCTGTGAGTGTGAGCGTGTGGGGGTTTGTGAAGTAAGGTTTCCTGAGGAGACCTGAGGAAAACAATGAAAAACACTTCACTTTCTCTGGCATGTAATGTCAGAAAAAGCAAATCTCATTTAAACTAGACATATGTGTGTACTTCTAAAGAGAAATCATGAGTGTTAGCCAAGGCTTTCTTTTCGTTGTCTCTTAATTTGTGCATCCCTTCCTCACCTGCATTGCTGTTTACCACCTGATTTCTGTGATTAGCTGCTATTAATTTCATAATTAAGACAGAAAATAACAGGCAGTCTTTTTTGATTCCTGTTCAGTCAGGGACAGATCTGAAAGCCATCCTCCACTCCACAAGATCTGTTTGGTCATATTCTCTGTCTTCTCACCCTGAAGAGTAAGGTCAGTGGCTTCAGAAGCAGAGATTTGTGTTCAGTTCTAGCTTCCTCACCCACCTGAGACTTGGTCACTGCAGATAATGGTCAATAATATTTACCTCCTAATCTGAAGCAAGCTTAAATCAGGCTCAAGCATCAAACCCTACCTTTGATAATAAGTGCTGTCATCTACTTGTTTTCTTCTGCCCTCTTCTAGCACCTCCACACTGTCAACACCATCTCACAAGATGCATGCACTTCCTCCCAAAATAATCCTTCAAATTTGTCTTTCCCATC
The DNA here is from genome assembly GCA_030556225.1 of Cricetiscus sungorus. Lineage (NCBI taxonomy): Eukaryota > Metazoa > Chordata > Mammalia > Rodentia > Cricetidae > Cricetiscus > Cricetiscus sungorus. The sequence goes on along the minus strand of JANBXA010000600.1, from coordinate 20,411,955 downwards.
TTCACATAGCAGTATGTAGTCTCACATATATTCTGCAAATAAAGTTATACTTTTTATTCTACTCACCTTAATAATGTTGCAAAACTATGAGTTTAAAGTCTGGCAATAGTGAGTACATACTAACACAAATATGTAACCATTTTTTGAAATTGCTCTTGCAACACAAGGAGACAAGCATACCCTCAAGCAAATATTGGCCAAAAGTGATTAGCTCTCAGTTTGATCTTGAAAAGAAGGTCATCGTTTTGGGGAGCTGGGAATAGATGCTACTGAGTCTATCAGGCACATTTACAGTGGCCATGAAACATCTTTGAAAGCCCAGGGTCCAGACATTAAATACATTCCAAGAAATTGTGAGAGCTTCTACATAGTGGTGCTTGCCAAATAACCTAGTTCTAACTTGCACTGAACCTTATCTGAGGACATCTGGACTGAGCGGCTTATCTGTGAGCACACACAAGTCTCCCCAAAGCAAACACACAACCATAGGCTTTCTGCTCCAGGATGAAAGATACCAAGCAAGCTAAAGGCATATTTGTTGGAAGCACAAAAATAAAAGACTGAGGATAAAGCAGGCAGAGGTAGAGCCCTTCCCCCACATGTACCAGGTTCCTGGGTTCAGTTCCTAGAACTGCAAAATCAAAAACAGAAATAAATTCAAACTTGGACTCCAGCACTAGAGTACTGGCTATGTACCAAGCCAGAAGCCAACCTAAACTACCTGAGAGCCTGCCTCAATCACTAGACAGTAGGAGAGAAAACACATGAGATTCCTTCACAGCGGAGCCTGTCTTCTAGGTCTGAGGTGCAGGAAAATACATCAATCTTTCAATTGTTAAAAACCTTAATCTGAGAGGTGGATTATGTGACCTTTTCATTTGGAGGGGGAGGAAGTCCAAGATGGGATTTCTCTGTGTAGCTCTATCTGTCCTAGAACTCACTCTGTAGACCAGGCTGGTCTCCAACAAAAATTTGCCTGCCTCTGCCTCCCAAGTGCTGGGATTAAAGAAAGGTGTGAGTCACTAGTCTCAGCCTACATTTTTTTTTTAATTTTAATGCCATTTAAAAATGATTTACTCTTAAGTGTCTGAGAATTTTTTTTAATGTACTTGTTGAATAATAATAAACATACTCCCCAAGTTAGCAGCAAAATTCAGAGAAGAAAAGACTATGGCTCTATCAATAGCTTTTTTGGCTTCTTGTGTTTGGCACTCTCTGAAAAGGAACAGCACCTATGCCAGGCTCTGGTGAATGGATTACAGAGCAAGCTTTGGCTAGTAGTCAGCACTAAGATGGTTCTTGACTCTGCAGATAGAAGTTAGGACTCTAATCAAACTGAAGTCTTCCAAATACGCAGACCCAAAATACCCTTGAAAAATAGATTAATAACTTAAACTACAGGTATAACACCCTATTATTTCCATGAATATAATTTTTAAGTAAAGAAACTGATTTATATTTACACCTTAACAGAATCTCATCTTGGAAAGTGCACACGTATACACAAGACTATGGCAGCCAGTTGTAGGAATTCTCTGAAATATGTCTGTGCCTCCTGCTTTTAGCCATGTGCATTTGTGTGTGTGTGTGTGTGTGTGTGTGTGTGTGTGTGTGTGTGTGTGTACACATGTGTACATTTGTGTGTATACATTTGTATAGATTCTTATATGTGTAAAAGCATAGGCATGTGCGTAGAGGCTACAGATCAATGTCAGATGACTTTCTCAATCACCTTCTATCCTTCCTTCATTAATTCTTTCTTCCTTTCTTTCTTTTTTTCTTTAAGACAAGTCTCTCTACATAGCCCTGGCTATCCTAGAACTCACTATGTACACTAGGCTGACCACCAACTCAAAGATCCACCTGCCTCTGCCTCCTGAGTGTTAAGACTAAAGGTGTGCACCACCATGTCTGGGGTTTTCTATTTGATTTTTTGTTTTGAGATTTTGTTTCCTACTTTATTTAGTATGTGTGTGTGTGTGTGAGTGAGAGAGAGAGAGAGAGAGAGAGAGAGAGAGAGAGAGAGAGAGAGAGAGAGAGAGAGAGAGAGAGAGCTGCTCACTGAGCCTGGAACTCAGCAATTTGATTAGACTAGCTGAAGCTGACCAGGGAGTCCCAGGGACCTACTTGTGTCTGCCTCTGCCCCACTGAAATTATAGGCATCTGTGCTGGTGCACTGGTTTTTAAGTGGGTTCTGGGGCTCCTAAGAGGTCTTCAGCTTGTGTGGTAAGTGCTTTACCAACTGAGCCAGCCTCTTGTGCATCCTTCTTAATCAATTTATAAACTATGACATTTAAATTGTGAACCAGAAATCAGTTCCATTTGCACATTGAAGTTCAAGACACTGTCAGAAAATCTGCCAGAAGGGAATGTTTTCATTCTGATTTGGCCCAAGAAAAGCCAGGCATTGGGAATTCTAACCAAAAACATCAAGAAGAATAAGAAAATGTATGTCCTTTCAATATGCACTCTGTGTGACATGAATCGACACTAGCCTTCCTTTTTATAAAATTCCATATGCATAAAAGTGAAATTCAAACACAGCTGTGTCCCGTTCGTTAAAACAGATGTATTTCTGGAATGCTAATCAAATATTTTAATAGAAGACTATGTTTTACATGCACTAGATCAATGCTTCCATGCTTTTTCTATTTAACAAGCACATTTTTAAATCCTATTTTAAGTAGAAATAAAAAAGTAGAAGAATTTAAAATTGATCTATGTTGCAAGATCTCAATGTGTCAGTTCCTGTGGCCCTTACTCAAGGCTTTGTGTGTTTTAAGCAAGCACTCCATCACTGAGTGCTCATGAAGCCACACCCATGGAGAAAATCAACTCTCCCCTGCCAGCACCCCTAGCCAACAACTGGCAGTATCACCGTCCATAGAGGTGGGACTTCCTGAGACCTTCCCCCATCCACACTTGCATCAGACTTTCTATGTTACATTTTTGGGGGGGAATTACAGCATTTAAAGAGGTCATGGATTATTTTTAAACTACCTAACCATCTAATTGCCCAAATTAAACACATTTTAACACAATTCAACTCCAAGAATTGTAACAACTTCTAAGACACTGAAATGAGCTGTAGCACCCCTGGGTGGGGAGTCATGCATATTCCTCCCCACCCTTCATCACTGACAACGAGTGATCTGTTCTCCCTGTCTGTGATGTTATTTAGCACTGGTTATTTGAGTAGAATTGGCCAAAATATAACAGTTGGAAATTAGCTTATTTCACTTCATATAATTTCCTCAAGGTTCATACAAATGATTATGTGTATCAATAGCACATTCATTATTATTATTTACTAGTACTCTGTGGTGTGACTATATCACAGTTCACACACATGCCAAAGGGCATTTGGACAATTTGTAGTCTTTGGCTATTGCAATAAACAGTCATTCGTAAATGTCTGCATGAAATGTATAAATTTTCATCTCTTCTAGCTAGAGTCACTCTTAGGTTTACAAGGGCTTGACGGGTTATTCTCCAGAGAGTCATTGGCTGCCTCCCAGAAGTTATGTGTGAGTGATCCAGTTACCGCACAGTCTCCCCACCATATGCTGGGGCCACCAGCTTTCAGGCAAACTCTTCTGAAGTGTGGTGACAGACATATTTCTCTACTGGCCAGGGAGGAACTCAGACACTGTTGCTGTTTCCACAGCCTCTGACAGAATGTGTATCTTATCTTGGTTCATTCTCGAGATGGTGACTTTTCATCAATGTTGGGTTTTTAAAACATCTTGAAAGTGTGCATTCTCTAGATAAGTTCCTTGTCAAACACCTATTCACTCTCACTCCGTGGTTTATCCTTTCATTCCCTCGACAGGATCCTTCACAGGACAAAAGTTTTCAGTGTTGATGAAATATATCTGCTCTAATATGCTTTGTAGTGTAGCCGGGCGGTGATGGTGCCCACCTTTAAACCCAGCAATTGGGAGGCAGAGGCAGGCAGACTTCTTTGAGTTCCAGGCCAGACTGGTCTATAGAGTGAGTTCCAGGACTGTCACACAGAGAAATCTGTCTCAAATAAATAAATACAATAAATAAATAAATAAATAAATAAATAAATAAATAAATAAATAAATAAATGCTGCTTTGGGGTGGTTTGTTGTTGTTGTTGTTGTTCTCGATGTTGATGTTGTTGTTGTTTTGTTTGGGGGATGTTGCTTGTTTTCTGGAGTGGGAGTTAGGAACAGGCAGACAAGTTGAATTAGGTTCTCATGTTGTAGCCTATTCTTACCCCAAGCCTGCATGAGCTCACAGCAATCCTCCTGCCTTAGCATGCTGAGTTCTGGAATCACAGATGTGGGCCACCATGCTCCATACTCTTCCTGTTTTCTACACTGAGTTCATCAACTTTCATTGCTATAATGCTGTATCTGAAATAATCTACCCCAAAGGAAGAAAGGTTGGTTTTGGCTCATGTTTCATTGTCTTCTGACCATGGCCACTAGTTCCTTGTACCTGTAGTGACACCAAGACATCACAGCATCACAGCAGGGGCCTGCAGTGGAAGGACCCTGTTTATCCTGATAACCAGGAAACTGAGGAGGAAAGGGACCATGTCCCATATCTTTTTCAAGGGAAGTCTACAATGACATAATTCCTCCAAGTTGTAGGCTCCACCTTTGAGAGGTTCCATGTCCCAGCAGGCCATGGGTGAGACCAAGCCTATAACACATGGTCATTGGAGACCCTTACCAAAACCCAAATATATGTGAATAGCAATCCAAGTGACACTTCAAATCTGGGGCATTTTCTTTTAGCAAATCCCTTGAGTTTTATTTTCAGTGCTTTATAACTTGTAAATGTGATTTTATGAAACTGTCCAGAAAACAAACCCATATATGAAACCCATATATATAACCCTCAGCTGACTTATGAATACTGCCCTTGTTTCTCTCATTTCTCCATAACCTCATAAAAACTTTGCCACATTAAAAAAAAAAGAGGTGCCAAGCCCAGTCCTGGGCAGCCCACACTAGAGTAGAAAGTTCATGGAAGCAGGACAAGGAAAGGAAACCCAGCTGAGTTCGGAGGACAAGTTTGCCAAGGTGACTCAGAGCTGTGTTTCAGCTCTAGAAAGAAATGCAAGAAAAATACAAAGCAGAAGGCAAAATCTTTTGACACGTGTTGGGAGAGAATACTCCTCCAATGTATCTAGGATAAGGTTGAACTTTTGACTTGCCAAGGAGCTGTAAATGTAGAGCACAGTCGCTCTGAGCAAAGCAAAACTGTAACACTTGAAAGAGGCAGGTAGCTTACAGACTGGCTGATTCACCAAGGTGAGGGAATGAAGAGAGCTGGGGGAACCATGGGGCCTATGAAACCAGCTTCTGCAGCTAGTCCCAGGTGAGTCAGAGTAGCCAGGCCTGTTTCTTACAAGTACTTTGAAAAGGCAACTGTTTCAAAACAGATTGCTGAGCTTCTGGGGTAGCTCAGTCACAACAAGCTTACCTTGTTGGCCTAAGACCCTCCTGTACATCCACTTTATCCCTAGCACCCTAAACAGAAATATCCCTCAAAAACATATTCTCGGTCCCAAGCTGACACCCACTGAATCATAATCTCTGGTGGTAACCAGGAATGTAATCATGAGTAGTCATTCATTCTATGGTCTGTCAGCCTAGCATCTCCTACTTTATACAAATGTATGTACCTAGAAATCAGTGTTTACTATCTTTTTTAGAACATTGTAAACATAGTGAAGTGAAGTGAAGTGAAGTAAAATCAGGCTGAGGAAACATCTAGAAAAAAGGCTACAGTCTCCCCCACACTCTTGGGGGTCACAGAGATCATCAGTCTTTGTAGCCACCCTACTTTCGTCCTAGGTGATTTTTTCTCATACATGAGTTCCCTGAGTTCTATTCCAAAGGAAAAACTCCCAGTACCTTTGGTCCCTCCTTTCCTCCAGAGCAAGGGCATTACTACATCATACATTTCACAGCCAAAGTTCTTTTCGTTGTTACAAACTGAAACACTCTTTAAACTTGAGCAAATCAACTCAGCTACTGAATCTACTGAAGGCATCAGCACACACTCCTGTGTCCTTGGAGATAGGAGGTCCTTTTAGAAGTCCAAATCTCTCTGTTCAGATTGAATGTGTTCTGTTTTCAGTCATCTAAACTCTCTACCTAGCTACCTACTCACTTATATTTGATCTGGCAACTGATTAATTTACTTTTTAAGGAGAAATCGCTAGTTCTAGGTTGGTAGCTCAGTCAGCAAAGCACTTGTTTTGCAGGCATGAGGATGTAAATTCAATCTTCCAGAAACCACATTTAAAAACCAAATCCCAGAGCCATGCCTGCAAATGACGATGGGGTGGGGAGGGGCAGAAGGGGAAGATGGGAGAATCCCTTATTTTCTCTGCTTGGTGAGTACCAGTTTAATCAGAGATCGATCATGCTGAGAAATGACACTGAAACTGTACTTTTGCCTCCACAGACAGCCAAACCCAAACACGTGTGTGCACGCACACATACACATGCACACACATACAACATACATACACACATTGTCTAAGAGATAGAAGTGTTAAATTTTAAGTACAGATGGAGCTGTGTTTGTGTGTGTGTGTGTGTGTGTGTGTGTGTGTGTGTGTGTGTGTGTGTGTATGTGTGTGTGTGTATTTGTTTGGGGAGATGCACCCACTCATAAATCTCATGAATGTACACATGGACGCCAGAGGTCAAGTGTATTTTATTGCTATCCACTTAATTTTTGAGACAAGGTCTCAGTGATTCTGAAGCTTATCAACTCCACTAGATGGGCTGGCTGTTCATTAAGCCCCAGGATTGGACCTATTTTGTTGTTGGTTGGTTTTTACTCTTATTACTCTCTGGGAGCCTGCCACCCAGCTCCCAAATAAATCACACATGGAGAACTTTTCTTACTTATAAACATCTGGTCTTAACTTGACTTGTTTCTTGCCAGCTTTTTTTTTTAAACTTAAATTATTCCCCACTACCTTTTGTCTCTGAGCTTTTTCCTTTTTTACTTCTGTATATCATACTTTCACTCTTATTCTGGGTCTGGCTAGGTGGCTGACCCCTGGTGTCCTCTTCTCCTTATTCTGTCTTGTGCCTTTATCTCTCCTCCCAGATTTTTCCTTCTGTTTATTTGCTTTGCCTTCCAGCTCTACCTCTCCTTCCTCCTGCCTTGCTATTGGCTGTTAGCTCTTTATAGACCATCAGGCATTTTAGACAGGCAAAGTATCACAGCTTCACCAAGTTAAACAAATGCCAAAGCCCTATGGTATCTACTCAAGAGTCCAAAGTATATCCAGACAGGTTAGCCTTTTCCTAAATTATAGTCTTTGTATGATTGTCCCAGGGGTGTTATTAAACACTGCCTTCCAGTATGCTTTCTGATTTAATAATGTATGGAAATCAGCAACATGCGTGTATCTCCCTCATATTCGCTACACTCTCATTTGTCCTAAGATGAATCAATTAAACCTATGTGAGTTCACCTTGCATCTTCTCTGACACTATTTTGTCATCTGCTAATTTGTGAGAGATGGTGTTGTCTACTGTTAATTTAAAATGTTTAAACTCAATAAAAGTTTTAAAAAGTATTGCAAACAAGCAAGCCATATACCCTTACTTGCATTCAAGGTTGGGAAATCTTTCATGGCTCCCTCCCTCCACTGAGCAACCTGCCTCTCTTGCCATGTCATTTGAGGAATTTGCCTCTTCAGCGTGGATCTTCCCAAAATAACACCACCTCCTCCTCTAAGCCATGAGGCATCAACTTTAACCTAAATGAGTTATAAAATATTCTAGACCATTCTACATGTTCTCAGTTATCACAAAGTATCTTCAAAGTTGACCCGTTGTAAGGAGCTGTGACTATGTTTCCACAGAGTCTCCCAGATGAAAGCATCCTCCTGCCACATGCTGTTGCTCGCACAGTTCACTGTTTAGAAGGGTCGAAGCTCCTCTAATTGTGGCTTCTTCTGTGTTTCTGCTTCTCTTCCAAGAACAAAAGCTAACCTTCCATCTCCTGAAGTTTTGACTGGCACTGACCTTGCACCTTCCCTCCCTCCCCGTCCCCTCAGACCACCATGCTCTTCTTTAAAAGCACCTCCAGCCAGTTCCCTCCTAGGACTTTCACAATGGTTCCTTCCTTTCTCTATGCCACTGCTTAAACACTGTAGAGCCATGCTTGACACAACGCTAGTTGTAAACATCCCAAGCCAGTCTTACCATCCTGAGCTGATACTCGTACTCACTGCACACTTATGTGCCTTGTATTACAGAAATTAGAGATACACTCACAGGGCACAACCAGTTAAATCCATACCACTACCACTTTCGATTATGCATGAGTCATCAGCTATCTTTTACTTTAAGGGAGGGCTTGACATCAAATTAAATCTAACTTAACGAAAATAGGTGACATTTTATGCACATCAAATAATGTTCATACCTGTGTCTGTATATTACTTTTTTCTCTTGAATAGTAAATCCTAAAGCTTTATCATTATTTTCTATATCTTCAAAGAAGAAGCATGGCAGTCATAGTGGCTCACACCTGTAAATCCCAGCACTTAAAATGCTATATCAGGAAGATACTGAAGTTCAAGGCCAGTCTGAGCTATATGGTGAGTCCTAGGCCATCATAGATTACAAAATGTTTACAGAATGAGTACCTGATTCAAAACAAAAGAAGCAAATGGACAAAAAAAAAAAAAACCTAGCAAATATTCTATCGGCCCATGACAATTAATCTATATTACTTCTCCCACAAGACTGTGGTTTGAATTTTCTTTACAATTACATGCAATACAAGATATTTTTTGGATTCCAAATCTAGGTTTTATTCTGATTACACTACAGAATACATTGTTGAGGTAATAGTGTTACATAGTTTTCCAACTGTCATCATTTTAGCATCATAAAATAGGCATCAGAGTAAATGTGTCCGTTGAAAATGATATGAGAACATTTCCCTTATCACACATCTCATGGCATATGATGAGGGCTGCAATTTGGGGAGGAGTACAAGAAAATGACACAGCTTATCAAGTGAATGCATTTCATCTGCCTGCTAAATAAGCACTAATGTTCTTTTGGTATTAAATAACACAAGATGTGCTCTCTGTGGACAGTTGTGTTGAAAAGATAAACACATTGATCTGCTTCACTGAATCACTGTTGCTTTCAGTACCATCATACTTCAGACTTAAACAAACAAGTTTGTTCATTATTTTTTTGTCTTGTTTTGATCTGGTCTCTTCTGCCCCTGGCATAGTCTAGTCTGGTCTGATCCGGTCTGGTTTTATTTTGACTTGTTTTTGAGACAAAGTCTTTCCTTGTAACCTGCCTTAGTTTCCCAAGTGCTGGGATTTCAGGCACAAGCCAGCACATTTCATTTCTAATGTTTTAATTGAACTTTTTGCAATTGGTGGTGTAAGAACTAGAGCCAGATAAAACTATTAATATTCAATTTCTCTTGCAGTAAGAAGGACCTGTTCTGATGGTGTCATTAGACCCAGTTCCCTACTTTCTTTATTTTCTCCATGTGCCAACAATTTGTCAGAACTCCCCCTCCTAAGATATTATATTGCGTGTAATATATCATAAATATGCGATCTTTGTATCATACCCTAACCACCATCTCTCGGGTTTGTCACACTTGACCCACTTCATTCAAAGTCACCCGTGTAACTGCCAGAGTCAGGTAAGTTTCAAAACCTAGCTTCAATTCTGTCCGAGTAATCAAAAGTGGATCAAAGGTATGGTGCTTTATAAGGTTCTGTAGCAATGCATGTACAACGATACCGGCCATGTTGTTTATTTTTAAGGAAGTTCTGCATAAAGTGAATTAAGTAATGCATTATTTAAATCTTGTTGGGCATGGTCTCACACACCTGTAATATCAATACCAAGGAGGCTAAAGCAGGAGGATTGCTGCAAGTTCAAGGACAGCTCTGCTGCATGGTGAATACCAGAACAGACAAAGCTATATTACATAGCAAAACTTTGTCTCTAAAAAGTAAATAAAGTATGTCATCTATCTCTTTGCACCAGTAACTTAAAAGTTACATGCCCCGCACCACTACTTAAAGGTAAGCTTCAGTGTTGGGATTGAACAGATAACAGTCCTTTTTACCTGGTACAAATCCTACCCTTTCCCCCGAGAAGAATGTCCAACTATATGCCCAAGAAGTAAACAATGTTCTAGTGTTATGACAAAACAGTCACTTCATGGTGATGAGATGACAGTTCAGTATCCAAGAAGGAGGGAATCATCCAGCCTTTTCAGAAAAGCCCTGAAAGATTTCATTTTTCTATCACTACCATCATCACCCGACGAGAGATCCTGAGATGAAACCCCTTTGTAAATGGTGTTTCCTATGAAGCAGGAGGTGCCAATGAGACTGTCAGCAGGTTGAACCTTCTCTGGCACGATTTGGTTGAACAAGCGCCCCTGACAGTCTCAGCCCCTGTGCCCATTAGGCACACTGTGAAAGACCCCATTCACTTGCCAGCTGGCAAGGCAAGCATTATCTAAGGGTGTAAGCGGTGGAGCACTTGCCTCCCGCAACTGGAAACCAAAGCGACGATTAATTATGGATGGAATGTGGCCAGGCTCGTCTGCAATTGTAATCAAATGAGACCATACTCAGGAAAAATAACATTTTATCCTCTACAAGGTACTGCACAGATAGATTTATGACTGACTGCTGCCACTTAGTTGAAGATAAAATAAAAATCAATCAAATTATTCACACAAGTAACCTAAGCAAAATCTGATGAAACAAAAAATATGCTTCCTAGGATTATATGGCAGATACTTCATTTAATATATAGTTTAATTCTCCAGAACCACAGGTCCACAACTTTTTTTTTTTTCAATGAAAGCTGAAAAATATACTACCCACTGGCTCTCCAATAAAGAGACCTGGGAACTTTCTGTATATAAAGCCTTCTTTGTGAAGATAGATTACAATATCTCCTACTTTATAGCCTGGCTCTTCTATTATGATTGCTCTTGCATATTGGAATGTGGAGCCTGGAAGCTGCAGGATATTCAGTCAACAAATAGGAACAGCTTGATAATTACAGCAATGAATAATCAAAGAGACAGAAAATAATGCTAATGTATGCAGCAAAAAGCTAAAGAATATATTTCTTTAAAGGTACAGTTTAGGGCCTGGAGAGATGGGTTGGGGTTTAAGAGCATCAGTTCCCAGCATCCACATGGCTGACAACCATCTGCAACTCCAGTTTTGGACAATCTGATGTTTTCTTACGGCTTCCAGGGGGAACTGGGCACATGTTATTCACATACATACATGTGACCAAACCACTCATATACATAAAGTAAATAAATTTTCAAAAGAAAAACAAAAAACTTCAAATCTCAGTCTAATTCTCTGAGAGAAGTATCATTAGGTCAACCTTCTCTGAAAAAGCTGGCCATTGCTCTGACGAGTAACCTGACAGACTAAACAGAAACATGGCCACATCTCACTGCAGCAAAATGTAGACTAAAACCAGCTGCACCCTAGCAAGTCCTGCTTACTCTAAATATGGCCATATGTGGGTGATGTCCTTATCATAAAAGCAGAAATGAAATGGCATGTGCCTTTTAAAATTCCCTTAGACTGTGTTTGTTTACTGAGAAAGACAGCTGACTTCTGCAATTAAAATAAAAATGTCTACCTACGGAGCTGCAAACCCCGCAGGATGTCTGCTGGGAGAGCAGAGGTCTTCAACTCAACAGCCTGGGAGCTAGTGTACACAGAAGCTGGAGTCTGTCTGCTGAATCTTGAATTCCACTCCAGTTTCTACCCCTTCCATTCACTGCCAAACTATCTGTTCAGTGATGGATGACTGGAGGGGAGCCAGAAGATTCCAGAAAAAGAAGAGATGGGTTGAAAAGAACGATGGCAGAATGCCATGGCAGGCCAAACTATCCTATCATAGCCTGTTCACCCACCATCCCTCCCTTTCCAACTGCCAACTGTAAAATACAGACTAGCCAGGTGGTCATAGCTACCATGAAGCAACATTTAATAATTGTTGAACCAGCAAGACGTCTCTGAGAGAACAACATTGGGTATGATAATAAGAATTGCATGGATGGTTAATTGAAAAGCAAAAATGTAACAACCAGCATGCCAGAAGGAAGGGGAATGCATCTGTGGTTCTTTCTTACTCAGTCTTGGAGATCTGAAGCATTGTGTGTAGCTCCTAATTAAAACCAAACAATAAATATTGACAGAATGGCAATGGTTTCTTGAACAGGGATCTTTGTGGGTTTACTGGGGCCCAGTCTATTTCACCTTTTGTGTTACTTGGAATGAAACAAGTCAACATGGGTGTCTACTTTAATTGTAACTCATGCTGGTCAGTTTGGATCCAGGTCAAATGACAAGGACATCATAAATGGCTCTAGAGGAAATGTGTCAGAGATGGAGGGGGGAAAATGAATCATGTAGAGGCTTGAATTAAGAAAAGAATGATAAAGGTTTGAAACACTCCCCCCCCCAAAAAGAAGGAAGGAAAAAAAGACCATGAGTATTAAAGTGCCTCCTAACAGTTGTCTTCCAGAATTCCTTCACTTCTACAGTGAGGCCCACTCAAAGGTGAATGAATGTTTGCAAGTCAAACTTGTTTGTTTTCCTGCAAAGTGAAGTCCTTCTCTATGAGAACATTGGGATCCAATTACTGAGTGCCCACCTGCCATGTAAAAAGAAATATAATTTTTAAACTAGTGATGTGTAGGAGAGTAAAAAGTGAATGGAGCAGGAGTGAAGGCTAATGCTAGAACTCAGTCTCTCTATCTCTGTCAAGCACACTATCTTAATTTTTGGAAGGAAAACACACACACACACACACACACACACACACACACACACACACACACACACACACACTCCATGTATCCTTAGATTAGCTGCTGTCCTCACCTCCTGACTAGAGGATATCTTTATCTGGATATATGATTTCCTTTTCATAGTTTCACACCCTGCCACCCCTAGGGATGAAAAGGAGTTCCTTCTCTTGCCTTGAGCAGAAAGTATGCCCCTTGTGCCCTGGAATCTAATTTATCATTGTGCTGCTGCGGAATAGTTAACGAGGTCTGAACATGTTGCCACCACTCACAGCCAGCACATGCCCATCACCACAGTAGTTCTCCATTCCAATGATACTTTGAATATAACAAGCACTCCTATGACTTGGGGCCTGAAACACTGTATCTAAATCCCCCAGCTAGGAAGTCCCCATATAGCTTGTCACACTTGATCAAATTAAGACTTAAAATCTATCTAAAGAGAAACTCTTATGTAGTGGCTAGGATAGATACTGAATGCAACTACAGATCAATGAGCTGAGTTCAGAAGCTACTGTGACCACAGGCCAATGGGTAACTATTGATGTTTAATAAGGATCAGGAGAAACAAATAGGCCAAATAGATGTTTATTCAGGGAAAAATAACTTACAACATAGATGAACACCAGCAGGTTCCTGGTCCCAAGAATACTCCAGTTCCAGTGCTGTAAGCAAGAGAGCTCTCTGAGACCCCCTCCTCAGACTTAGTTCCCCCAGGTAACATCCAGCCCTGTCTCTGCCCCCAACAGGCATAGTTTATGCCACAGGTGCGGACAAGATGAATATCTCACTACAGGTAATGATTTAAAACTGCATCTTCCAACTAGACTAGGGGTTTTCAAAGAACCAGGCCAATGTTCATTCACTCGGGGGAGTGACTATATCATCTGATAAATGTCAAGAAAGCTGGCCTTTCTCAGCTCATAAAGTTCCCATGCGATTATTATCTGTTAATACACAACTATTGTCTGCAATGTTATTTGAAAATTTGAGATTTCAGAATTCCAACTCGCTGCCAGTTTAAAGGCATTTTTCAGAGCTGACCTTTTGAGGTACTGTGCAAGATTCATGCTGTCATCTGTAGTATGTTTTGTGAGGATCCTTGGGATTAGAGTGTTGGTTTTTCTAAAAAGTACTAATTTCTATCTACATATAGCCTCTTCAAATACATTTTAGTCTTTTTGCCCCTTCAGTATAGACTCACAAAAACCATCATATATAAACTAGAGCAGAAGAAATGGCTCAGCAGGTAAAAGTGCTTGCTGCCAAACTGAAAGATTTGAGTTCAATCCCTGCAACCCAAAAAAAAAGGGTAGGAGAGAAACAGCTCCTGAAAGTTATCCTCTGACTTCCATGGTACATGCATGCGCACTCATGAGAGTACATGCATACACATGCAAGCACACACAGAGATAGATATATAGATATAGATAGATAGATAGATAGATAGATAGATAGATAGATAGATAGAGATATATACAAATAAATTAATTAAAAATAAACAACCTAAATATTATAGAAACTATATAAACAGTGACAGATTATTTAGTATGTGTGTAACTCAATAATCTATAACCTATCTGCAGAGCTGTGTTCTTTCAATCCCTAGCCTAAGAAATGCTATGTAGAAACTCCACTCTCTGTCCCCTGCTCAGCCCTTCTGCTCTTTTTAATTCTTGTTCCTCTGTGTCATTTGTGCTGAGGCTGGTGTGTGCGCAGGTGTGGCTTCTCAGGAACACAAGGCAGAGCCAGGGATCACTTGCTCTAACTGCTAATTTTTGCAACATGCACTGTGTTTAGCACATTGTCCGCACTATTCTGTTTAGTCTGAAAGTGTAAGCTGTAAGTTCACCTCTTACTCACAAGAAGGCTAAGTCTCGGGGATTTTTAACTGTGCCAGCTGTTAAGCAGAGCGGTCACCATTCAAGCAACTGCCTTCACTCGTCTGTAGAGCTAGACTATTCTTTCCATGGTGTCACACAACAACTAAACTCTCTCAACATATCTTCACTTGTTTTATCAGTTGGTGAAAGGCATTTCTTTTCTTTCTATCAAGTCTTACCCAATGTCACCAAATAAAAGGCTCTCAGTACCCGGTCTTAAAAAATTTATTTTGACTTTTATGCATATGAGTGTTTTGCCTGCATGTGTGTATATGCACTGTGTGTGTGGTGCCTGCATAGGCCAGAGGAAATAGTTACAGACAGTTGTAAGCTACCATGTCGGTGCTGGGAGCTGAACCTAGATCCTCTGGAAGAACAGCCAGTGCTCTTAAGCACTCAGCTGTCCCTTCAGGCTCCTAGGAGAGTATTTTGAATTTTCTCGCTACAAAAAGTGATACAGGTATAAATGTTAGAAATAGTAAATGTCATGGTTTGATCGTCACGCAATAAACACATTGAATCACCACACTATACCCTGTAAATATACACAAGTGCTATACGCAGTTTTCTTTAATTAAAATAAAACCAAATGTGCACTGTGACCTCTCCTCCAGAAACATAGCGCACATTTTAAAATACAAAGCACGGGAGCCTACTGCTGTGCGCTTTGTTCTCCATCCATGTGCAACTTCAGAGTGAAAATGTCAAGATCAGAGGGCAGGGCCCTTGAATACAGCTGAGATCCCCAGCTGTGACCAGAGTCCCCAGTTAGTGGCACACATAGTGATTTGGATTAGTGTGTTTAGTCTATTTTAAGTCTTTTTCCGTTCTGAGAGTTGTATAGTGTTATTTGCAACTTGATATACTAAAAATACCATGTATTGTCCCACTATACAGCCACCACACAGAACATTTGTACGGAGAGGATTTCTGTGTACCTGCTTACACAAGAAGCCTTTGGGAGCCATCCTTGTGCTAAAGAAGCTACACAGACAGAAACAATTCCTTACTTTAGCTGGACTTCTCCAGGCTCTACTTTCAAGCTCAGAACACACACTAGACACCTTGTTTTCTTTCTAACATTTCCACTCCTATCTTTCACATAATGTTCCTCCTTGCTCAAATCATTCTCTCCCACTTCGCCACCATTTGGCTAGTTATACTGATCCCCCTCCTCCCCATCCAAGCAGCACAAACATATTCCCAAGGCTCCCAAATCTAGACTCTACTATTATGACCTAAAGATGCTCAAAACCATCAGAGATAGAATTTCATTTCATTATAGTTGCATTTTGTTTTGTGTATTACATTTTTTTAATGCCATAAAAAAAAAAAAAAAAAGCTTAAGAGGTGCCCTCAGTGAAGGCTGTGCAATACCTAAGTCTTGCCTCTAGATTAAAACACTGCACTGTTTGTTTTTGGCTCCAAAGACTAAGTGTCTCCAAGCAGGAAGGCAGCAGCATCCATGCATGCATCCTTTTGACCATCTGTCACTTGTGCACAGAAAGGGAGTAAAATGTTTGGGAGAAGGATTGATACAGGACAGAAGAGATGAACTACATCAACTTAAGGGGCCACCATCCCAATTTTGTGCCATTTAGTGTCTTCAGGGATGGCAAGAAGAATCAAATTGAAAACATAAACTATTTACTAACGAAAAATATTCAATTTCTAAATCTAATAAAAAGATGATGTGGCTAGCTTCTTTTGAGCACATTCCTCTAATCTTCATTCCAAACCATGGCTTTCAACTTCACACAAGTTCTGGCCCTGGAGAGGGTAAACATAAAAAGCAATTGTGTACAGTCCAATTCTTGGTGACTACTGACTTCCCAATGACTAAGAATGGGAATGTACTCATGACCCAGGGCAGAGTCTGGCCACTAAACATTGTAGAGAGCTGCGAAGTGCCGCGCCTTAAAGATGGCGCTGGCTTCCGCCTTCCACCTCCCCAAGGGTGAGCGTTCTCTGGCGTAAACAAGCCCTTATTTGGTTAAGTCTGTTCAGCCTGTCTGCTTCCGTGTTAGAGTAGCCTATCTGCAGGGTCCACGTAGCTCACTGTGGTTGGTTAGCGCAGGGATATTTAAGCCTGTGAGGGGGAGTCCCCCGGGCCTCCGCGGGTCAGAAGAACATGTTTCAAGGATCCTGATTAAAACTGCATGAAGAAGATCTTTCCTGAGTCGTGTCTCCCTTGCTGGCAAGGGCAGGCGTGGCACAAATGGTGGCCCGTAGGGGGAATTCTTCAGATCAGAATGTCCTTGCTTGCAGGGGTAGGCGTGTACAAATGTGAACACTATTGTCCAGATTCCTGAGTTTGTTTTCTTGGCATGAGCTACTTGATTTTACTTTTAAAAACGTTATTTTATAATAAGGGATTTCAGTGAATATGATATGAACCAGCATTCATCATGTATGCTATATATCCACCTATCTCATTCCATATTTTGGGGGCTGGAGTTTTTTAAAGACCAGTGGTTGGTTCACCATCATCCGGCTGGTAAGTAATGTAATGTAGCTGTCTACAGTAGTCCAGACAGTTGTAAAGCCATTCTGTTATCAGTCAAGATAGGGATTCTCCAAATATGTGACTTAGATCCAGGTGGCCTCCTTCCACAGGGGAGGGGACAAAAATATGATTCATTGCCTCCTGACCCAATAGTTACTGTGAAAATGGAAGTTACTGGAGGAAGCAGACCTAATTTGATGTCAGATAAATTGTTGCTCAGCTCCTGTCTAAACTGTGATTAGCCTCAGGTTCTCAGTAGAGAATCTTCTAGGCAGGACAGCTTCCTGACACCTCCATGTTACCAGCATGGATGTTAACTCCTCCCTAACGCCCTTTCCTTACTGTTCCCATCAATATCTGTTCTCTGTTTCAGAGTTTCTCATTTCACTTGCCTGCATGTATGTCTGTGCATTGCCCACGGAAGCCAGAAAAGAGTGTTGGAACCCCATGGAATATGGAGTTATGGTTAGTTGCTAGCCACTGTGAGAAAGCAGCAAGTGCTCTTAATGGCTAAGCTATCTCTATAGCCCCTATTTTCTGGTTCTTTATTAATGTCCATCCATAATGAACAGTATAGACATATTTATATTATAGTCCGAGTAGTCTCTGGTTTTCTTGCTGAAGCTCCAGATTTAAAAAGAACAGAGCAGCTGAGCAGCCTTAGCACTGACCTCAAAACTACTGTAAAATCCTAAGACTCTGCTAAGGACATTTTTAACTTGAAGGGTTGTTGAAATTATCTAATTCTGTTTACCACGAGGGGATGTGTAGGATTTGGCATTAGGACCTCTGTTATTAAAATCCTCCTCTTTGCAGTGACATTACATGGTATACCTGTAATTCTCTGACCTTAGGGTAGAGCACAGGCCAGGCAAAAACGTGGTAAATGAATGAAGTTGGTTTCAAAGATACAGAGTTAAATTGAGTCCAAGAGGCAAAAACATAATCAAGGGCAAAACAAAGGTCAATTACTACGCCAGGCTGGCAGACTCTAGTTAATGAATAAGTTTATGAAAACTGGGTGGAAGCCAGAGGGAGATGAAGTAGGAACTGGGATACAAGAAAACTTACCACCATTAATGCTGGCAAAGGACAGCTTGCTCATCAAGTGTAAGGATATGCTTCCTTGGTTACTCAGGCAGGAAGAGAATCTTGAAGGCACTGTCTGTCCTAGGATATGACAACCTTTGTACCACATTGTCTTGGGTAAACTTTGTATTTCTTTCTTAAGTAATACATGATCAGTTACACTCTTATCAGGGCAGTTAATTTCAAGGAAATGCACTCTGCCTGTTGTGAAAGGACTACTGCCAATCTCCCAGGGAACCACAAGCTGAACCCTGTTTAGACACTGACTTCTTGTTGCTTTTCTTTGGCTTAATATGACTATTGAGCATCAACTGTTTAATAGGCCAGGAAGAAATTTTCAAAAATTGTTAATGAGAATGTAGGTCATGTCATCCCTGTTTCTCAGTGACTCAATTATTTGACATTTACTTAATGCCCTATGAATGACAACAGTCATGCCAGCTGCTAGCTGAAGGGGAATTTTTCCAACCACACTTAAATAGACTGCTTATCTTCATTAGTTCTTTGTTAGGAGTCACTCTGGACAAACACGGAGGCTGCTATTCATTTAATTCTATAGTCCTATTCTTTTGGTGTGTATGTGTGTGTGGTTCTAATGTCTGCTTAGATATTTCATCTTCACTTGTTTCCTTCAATGTTTAAACTTTTAACTTATACCAACATGTCTTAATATATCAGTAAAGGATGCATTAGTAAAAAATGCAAAGCTTCTATGTTGTCAGTGTTTAATTTAGAGCTCCCACATAATTGCAGCTCGCTTTTAATGTACATTCTATTTTAAGTAGTAAATGTTAGGAGGATTCATATCAAATTCAGGTACTCTTATGAGCAAAAATTGATCATAATCTTTCACTGCTTGCAATACATTAAACTTTCAGAAATGGTCCTTGAACACGAAAATGGAGACGACAACAATTTCTCTACATAGTATTTATTATTCACAAATGTTTGAGGTTCTGTTAATCAACCTCAGGCCTTACATATGCTAGGTAAACACTGCAACTGAATTATCCCCCTAACTCTGTTTATAAATTTTTACATACTTAACATGATTTATATTGAATGAAATATTTATTTATTTATATTTATTTATTTATGTATTGTTTGAGATGATTGACCCCTGAGCTTTAAACTCCCAGACCCAGGAGCATCCAATCTTTTGACAGTGTGACATGACATTGTCATCTACAAATGTATTGACTGGGTCACATTAATAGCTACCCTGGGACCTATGTGGCCCCTAAGTCTCAGATAGAACTGCCTGATTGGATGAAATATCTTCTATCACTGTACACTAAAAATAAAATGTATGAATGACTAATAAGAGAAATTGCTACTAAAAGCATGAGGGTTAATAGAGTTCTGTAAATGCTTATTTGGATTTCAAACTTTAAAATGTTCTTATCAATCTCCCATGCTGGAAGGCATACCACCTATTAATGGTGCATCAGGTTCAAACAAATTTTAAGAAGAAAATGTATTTCCAGAACTGTGGGGAGAAAGTATAATTATAAAGTGCCCTGTGGCTGAGGTTTAAAGCCATAAACCTTAACATTGCTTTGGAGAACTCCTCATTTGCAATATATTTACATTCTTAACTAAGAAAGTGCATAAATAAAAGAGATATTCTGTGAAGTGTGTATTCTGTGGTATATTACCAAAGCCTGGCACCTTTATAACATACCTTCTGTTATTTCTCATGAGTTTAATATATACAAAGTGCTGATGAGTGTGCAATACCCT
Source organism: Cricetiscus sungorus (assembly GCA_030556225.1). Taxonomy (NCBI): domain Eukaryota; kingdom Metazoa; phylum Chordata; class Mammalia; order Rodentia; family Cricetidae; genus Cricetiscus; species Cricetiscus sungorus. Next base: position 20,391,879 of record JANBXA010000600.1, on the reverse strand, counting down.
TCAGACCTCACTCCCTTCAGAGGCTCTATATTGTTGTTGTCTTGACCTCAGATATTTCCCTTCATGCCCTAGTAGCTTTCTCAGGCTCCCTTACAAGTTTTGGACTTTTGTAACTGAGAAGGCATTACAGATCAGGTGGAAAGATATATGTGGAGTTTCTGTGTCCCGGCCGTTGCTCCCAAATAACCACTCAGAGGCTTAATTTTAATTATAAATACTTGGCCAATAGCTCAGGCTTGTTACTAGCTAATGTTTATGTTTTAAGGTAACCCATATTTCTTACCTATACTTTGCCACATGGCTGGGTACCTTTTCTCAGGACAGCATACCCATCTTGCCTCTGTGTGTGTCTGATTGAGACTCCCAGACTCTGCATGTCTTCTTCCAAGCATCCTCTCAGTCTGCCTCTCCTCTCTCCTGCCTAACCCCTACCTTTCCAGCTATTGGCCAGTCAGCTTCTTTATTAAATTAATCACAGAGACATATATTCACACAGTGTAAAGGAATATCCCACAGACAGGTAACCTGGCCGTCAGGAGCCAAGGAATACCATAAAGTCACACAGCACAACAAACTTCATGCAAAAGATTTTTGTGGACAGAATAAAAACAAGAGCACTACCTCTGTTTAGGCCAGAAACACACAGCAGAGAACTGAACAGGTTTCAGGGCTTATATAAAGTTTCTTGGGGAAGGGGGTTGGACTTTTCAGTGTGGAGATTGGTGGGATTTCATGTCCAGAGATTGGGCTTTTTACTCTGTAGAGTGGGGGCAGGGTCCAGCAGTTAGGACAGTTAGAGTGTCCTGTAGGAGGGACCTGGCAGTTGGAGGTCCTCAGGGGAAGGGCCTGGCCACCCCTGTGGCTTTAGGGAGTTACTGTAGCTAAATACCAGAAAGACCTTTCAATTCTGTCTGTCACTGTCGCCTCAATCTGTTTCTTTCAAAGCAGTTTTCTAACCCTGTAATGAATCTGCTCACAAGAACTGTAGCTGACTTCTAGTGGCCTGTCACGTCAGCTAGACGTTCTACAAAGGCCAGAACTTGGCCTTCTGCACTTCTAATCCCTTACCCTAATACACAGGAGTGAATGCTCCAAGAACATAGGCTGAGCAAGTGTGTAAATGTTGGTTCATTTTATCTTGTAAACAACCATATGAAATCATCTCAAGAAATTTACATTCAAAACATGAAGAAGTTTCCCTGAGAGACTGCTGCCGTGCCAATAAGCTAGGCAGTACAAAATTAAAGCCATAGCCTTCAGCTCTATGAGTTCTTTTGTACTGCGTGTTAGCTTTCTCTCGTTGTCGAAAATACTTGAGATAAATAGTTTAAAGGAGGAAAAGCTTGTTTAAACTCAAAGTTCCAGAGGTTTCAGTCTGCTTGTTTGGCCCTGTGATGTCACAGAGCATCATGGTGAAGAGGTCTGTTCACCTAAGGTTGCAGGAATCAGACAAGGCTGGACCACTTTAAGGGCACACTCCCAATGTTCTACATTTGTTTCACAGACCCCCACCCCTCCCAATAGTGCCAGAGGCTTCTGACCATGCTTTTAACATGAGCCATTGAGGGGATGTCTCCAAACCTGAGAAAACTAGTTTCACTTAAACTTGTTGCCATTTCCCCAGTACCTAAAGTTCATGGCAGCCTTTCCACTTCTTTAAGTTAACCCACCCGGATCGGATAGTTGCTTTCTGCTACCACACCACCACTATCAGTCCTCCAGACTTAATCTCCTCTCCAAGACTGCTACGATAAGGGCCACAAACTTTTCTTGGTCTTTGCTCTTTGGGTTTCTCTGTGTAGCCTTGGCTGTCTTGGAACTCACTCTGTAGACCAGGCTGGCCTCAAACACAGAGATCCACCTGCCTCTGCCTCCCAAGTGCTGGGATTAAAGGTGTGTGCCACCACCACAAAGATTTCTTATCAGCTTTATCCTTTTGTGCTTTGAGTTGATCTCCCTGTTGTTGAAGACTTCTCCCTTCTGAACTCTTCCATCACAATAACAGGATCTAATATTTCATCTCCTGTTGAAATCACTCAGTGGCTTACCCACATTTGAACAAAACAAACCCCTTAGCTTAGCATAAGGCCACCCAAGGCCTTGGCTTCAGCATTCTGCTTTCACGCTCCCTTTCATTACTGCCTGCATTGAAACCTACACACAAAACCTACATTAGTCTTCTTCCAGCTCCCTGTGTTTTTATGTTTCCTCTTTGTGGATGTATTTACCCACATGTCTGCCTTATTCACATCTCATATCCTTGAAGACTCATTATAAACACATCTTGTTTTCAAGGTTTTACCTAACCGGCACAGACAGTCAGTGCCAAGTTGAGTGACAGGTCTCTGCTCTAGACTCTCATTTAAAAAAACAAGACCAAGTCTCAACATCACAACTTTTTACTATTTGTGGGGGTTTTTTTCCCCCATTTGTTTTGCTTCACTTTTGAATCTGACAGAGCAGAGACCCTTTTTTTATAATACATGGACTATTATTAAGAAGCTATCGCAGGAAGCAAAGAGCTTTCTAACAGGCCCAAGCACAGCAAACACAGCATAGACAGTCTTGCCCATCCCCCTTCTATTTTCCTTACTAAACCAGTAGATTGCATTTCTAATGCTGACCCCCCAAGGTCTATTCCCTTTTTTCTTTTTGGCCACTGTCTCATTTCTGAGACTGAACAACATGGTCCAAAAATCAAATTTCATTATTTGGCTATATGTCCAATCAGGATTTATCAATTCAAGCTAGGACAGACTTCCCCCTTTCTCCTTAAAAACCTACTTCTGCAGAATCATCTGTAGCTTGCTGCCTTTGTCATTTAGAGGCAGAGACACCCCACACATACACACACACACACACTCTCTCTCTCTCCACTGTCCCTCTAAAGGTAGTACACCTCCTTTGTGCTGAGAACTTGGTGTCTGGGTGTGTTCTATACCCACTCGAGGCCCCCTAACAGGAATAATACATCAAAGAGAGACCTTTTTTTCTAAACATGGTTGTTATTAAATGGAACAAGAAAGTATTGTATGGCAAATGCATTAAAGTGTCAATAGTTACACATAAAGCTGAATAACTCTGTAAGAGATGGTGTATCCCTTCCCTGCATCAGACCTGCCCCCAAACAGCTTCAGAGCATTAGACTGGTGCCACAGAAGATACACGGGCAAATGAAGCAGCCTGAAAACCAAAGAGAGAGACCTCATTTCCAAAGGAACGCAAGAGACTTGTATTGCTCCAGATGTATGACCCACACGTTTATGAGAGCTCATTTGACTTTTATTCTTACATGATCTGTATTTTCAGGGAATACTTTGTCTTAAAACACCAAATTGCATCTTATTGTTGATCCCTTTGTTTTGCACTAAGCTTTTTTCTTAAGGCCTATTTCAGAGATTTTCAGATTGGAAGATCAAGCCCACGCATATGAAGTCAGTGGCTCCTTAAATATATGCTTTGATTCCTTCAAGTCTTATTGTAAACCATTAGTAAATGACCCTCTGGGCTCCAGCCTTCTTGACAAATAACATTTTATCACCCTTATGAACTTCTAATCTGTAGATATATATATATATATATATATATATATATATATATGTGTGTGTGTGTGTGTGTGTGTGTGTGTGTGTGTGTGTGTGTGTGTGTGTGTATTTGATAGAAATATATATATGAATGATCAGGCATTCCTAGAGAGCCAGGGTAGTGCTAACCAACTGATCTACTCAAAGGACACGGATGCTGCAAACACAAAGAAAGGCAGAATCCTTGTGTGCCAGAAGATTATTTTGCTATCCCTTTGTCCGAGTTTCCATGGAAACTCCTCTCCTGGAACTGAGCAGTTCATCAGAGCCCTCGTCCTGAATGTAAGCAGAACACAGTGCTGATGCTGTGCTCTGTTTTAGTGCAGCCACAGCTTGAAGAAATCCGGGAGTAATTACTATATTCATAAGGAGGTCAGGCAACATAAAAATGAGCAGAATGAGGAACAATGGCTCAGGTGGCAGCTCTAATCTTCCTTTTGCCTTTGTGTAGATGTAACGGAGCAGATGTTTTTCTTGCTTGTACATGAAACAATAGGCAGCAGGCAGCTGAGAAAACCATAGATAACAGTCAGTCTGCCTCCTGCAGTCTATCAACACCATGAACGTGAAAGAGACTGTTTCACAATAATATAAGTGGACCCAGAAATCAGTTGGCCATCTATTGGAAACCAACTTAGGAGAAAACTATGCTTTAAATAGAGATATAAGCAGTAGAGGTTATGCTTTCAGGTCACAAAGGTTCAGTTAGGAAACTCCTCGATGTATTTGAGTTGGAATCATGAAGCAAGACTTGTCGGGGGAAATATTACAAGATGCTGCTATGCCAACAGCACTGTGCAGTATAAGCTTTGTAATTCCCTGGGATTCACAGAGGAATGGTATCAGGGATGGTGGGAAGGAAGGGAAGCAACATCCATTAACAGTGCAGTGTAAGCCATGTACTGACCACCAGTCAGCATTACTCGAATATATGTGGAGTAGGCTATTACACTGAGATGCTCTGAGAGCTTCCCTTTCAAGGAGTCCTTTTGCATTGGCTGTTACATCATAATTATGCTCACCTAAATGTATATGCCTTTGCCTCTAAGACACAGGCACATCCTGATGAAAATTAACAGAACCAGGGCTAGAAAGATAGCTTAACAGTTAGCTCTGGCTGCTTTTCTAGAAGAACCAGGTTCAATTCCTAACACCCACATGGCAGCTCACAGCTGTCTGTAACTCCAGTTCCAGGGACTCCAAGGCATCAGGCATGTACATGGTGCACATACATATACATGCAAGCAAAATACTCATATGCATAAAATAAAGTAAATAAATCTTACAAATTAAAAAAAAAAGATCTTCTAAGCTAATCAAAAAGCTGAGCTGGGCACTCAACATGTTTATATCATTTCATTGCATGTAAACATGAAAACTATGGCGTTCCAGTCTCAGCCCTCACTGGCCTCTCCTCCCCAGCCTGTCAGTGCCTCCTCTCACCCCTTCATTATCTGGGGATGTTTCTTTCTCTCCAACTATATACAACCAAAAATATTATTTGTCTTTGTGCCAGAGTGACAAAGACAGCAATTTTCTTTTCTATTTGTTATGACAGTTTCCCTGTATAATAGCTCTGGTTCTTCTGGAACTCACTTTGTAGACTTGGCTGGTCTTAAACTCACGCAGACACACCTGCCTCTATCTACCAAGTACTGGGATTAAAGGCCACAACTGCCCAGCCAAAGATGGCAGTTTTTAACATTTTTTTTTCCATTTAGTTAGCTTTGTGTTGGGATTGGGGGGCACACACATGTCACACTGGGCATGTGCGGCCCAGAGGACAAAATTGACTAGAAGTTCTCATCTTCCACCTGGTTTGAGGCAGAGTCTCTGTTGGCAATCACTGTGCCCCATGCTTTAGGTAAGCTGGCCTGTGAGCTTTGGGGACAGTCTCCTGTTTCTACATCCCATCCCACCATAGGACTGGTGGGATTACACGTGCTACCTCATCCAGTTTTATACAGGCTCCAGAGATCTAAGTCCAGGTCATCAGACTTTCAGGACAAGTACTTTTACATGTTGAACCAACTCTCTGGCCCAAACATAGTTATTTTAAATAAGAAGATTTAAAAAAAATTAAACACTCCGCCTGGTATTGACGACACACATCTTTAATCCCAGCAGTCGGCAGAGGCAGGAGGATCTCTGTGAGTTCCAGGCCAGCCTGGTCTACAGAGCTAGTTCCAGGACAGGCTCCAAAGCAATACAGAGGAACCCTGTCTCGAAAAACAAAAAGCAAACAAAAACAAAAACTAAATACTCTAAGGCAACTATGGTTATACAAACATTTAATCTCAGCATGCAAGAGAATGAAGCAGGCAGATTTCTGTGTGTTCTAGGACAGCCTGGTCTACATAGTGTGCTCCAGCCAGAAATATACAGTGAGACCCTGTCTCAAACAAAATGAAACAAGACAAAAAAAATTTAAAAATATTCGAATGCTTAATATTCTACTAAATATTTTTTCAACTAAATACATAACAGATATCTATAAATAGCTCAGTAGTAGAAGTACATGCTTAGCATGCATGAAAACCTAGCTAAACAACCAGCAACCAAAACAAAAAACACAGATACACATTATAAACTAGTGTTGAATATACTGCTATCTATCACTTTTATATAAGAGTCCAGCCCTTTCAAATTTCTTTTGTCCTACATCACTCAGGCTCTAGTTGTGGAAATTCTTAGTTTCTAAAACTGTGCAGCTCATTTGGTTTTGCCTTCTTCCTCTCTGAATTCAACACTAGTACTGGATTGTTTTCCCAGGGGTCTTATTTTAGTAGAATTCTGTCAGTGTCTATTACGCTGACATCACTGTGAGGTAAAAGGAATAACCCTTCCTTCTGAAGAGTGGGAATTGTCTATCACTCTGACATGGTCTCCACTCTCCCAGCTCTCTGGAAATACAAGCTTTCATAATCTCTAGTCAGTTGTTAGGCCAGTTTTCTTGTCCTTTCCTGTAATGTTAAGTTATGTGACTGTAGAGGCAGCCTTCCCTTCTGTTTCACTGATAACAAAGAACAGCCTAAAGGATTGGTCTTTAGGACATGGTTATTTATCCATGCTGGCAAAACATGGTACAAAACTTCTTATGCCATACAAACATCCTGAGGAAAGCAACGTTCCCATGTCCCCACATCACTCATGCTGTGGGGACGACAGAGCTGCCCAGCCTTGGCATTTTTAAGGAAGATCTACCTCCCCTCTTCCTGCCCTCTTTCCTTAGTTCACTTACAATTTTACTGAGCATATCCCATGTGCATAGCATAGTAAAAGATGCTGTCTACATGAGAGTGAACCAAGCACTGTACCACCTTCAGGCTGGGGAGCAGGTGCTTAGGCAGAGCAATGGACTCAGACATAAGATCTCAGTTCCCACACCCTCCCCAGGCTCCTCACAGATGGGCAATAGCTCAACTTCTGGGAATACAAGTAGACATTATAGGAAGCTTCAGTGTTGTATATAGACTGTGGCAATCATCTGCCTATGTCCCCTAACTTTCTCATTCCATACATATCCTCTGAAAAATCCCATAGTCTCCAAATTCATCCAACCCAACCTTGAGCTATAGACTAGAGTTAAGCAGGATTCTTGGCTCTTGGCTTCTCAGCTCTAGGCAGTAATATTAATAAACATGAAGGTTGCCTAATTACTAGAAATTTTGCTTTTGAAATCCTAGAAACTGCGAAAAGATAATATTTCCCCAATACTACCACAACCCATGGATCCTTTTTGAGCTTCACCTTACTCTGTGTATTCAATAGTTAACTGTGCCCTTTCCATAGCATGAGTCCAGGAGGCACTTAAGAAAGAACAGAGGTTGGTTTTAGTTTTATGGTTTATAGCTTATTGCTAAGGAATGAGTCCTTTGATCAAATAAATCTGGAAAAATGAACCCACTGGACATGTATGTCAGAAAACAATCTGTAGACAACTAAGGATTTTTTAAATATTAAAATGCAACTAATTTTATTTAAACCTTTGGTTTCTTAGTCAAAAAATTCTGATATCAAAAACTGCTAATACTCTAAAGAAATTAGTTTTTATGGAGCATGATAATGTTAACTAGAAATTGATACCCATATGTACTTAGGAACAGAAAATATCCTCTCCATACCTAAAACCATATCACTCATTCGTGTAACAACTATTTGAGTTTGTGCCATATACCAATACTTCCCTCCCACTCGTTAGCCTATGACTCATTCAAATCTCAGGGTTCAGTCTTGTGAGCATGTGACCCACAGTGTAGGTAAGTTGAGTACACTCAGGAACTGTGTCATGGAAATGAGAGCTCAGTCTTGTGAGCATATGACCTACAGTGTAGGTAAGCCTTGAGTCCACTTAGTTAGGAACTGTGTCATGGGAACCTTCTATCTTTCTACTAACCTGACTTTCCTGCATGGGTTTCACTGGTAGCCACCCCCATTTCCCATGTCTATTTTCTGGGTTTGCATTTGTGTCTCAAACACATCCCAGGGTCTCCTGCTTTCATTTCCAATTCGCCTGAATTGAGTTCACTTACCCCTCCCCCTCCCCACTCTTAGGCCTCTCAGGAATTGAGAGCAAATCTCTGGGAAGAATTTTTACCACCTACTTCTAGAATGTATCGTTGTCCCCCACCCCATGCTATACTACATACTTGTTTTCCAAATTTCCACAATTATCATGTGATTTTGTGTATCTGGCTCTTCACTTCTAGTCTAATCCCGCTCTAGCTGTGGAAACTCTCCTATTACTTTCTAAACTGTGCAGTCTCCCTTGCTTTTCCATTCTGCCTTCATATGCTCTAATTTTAACTAACTACATTTGCCAGGGACAGAGTCAATGCTCAGGCAGTGCGGGTGCTTGGCCTTTCTCTGTATTTTCACTGGCATCCCATTTACCATGAACACGTTAGCTATAATAGAGCATGTAATCAAATGTTGAAATACGACTTAACTTTCATTTTTGCTGAAACAATTTTTGAAGACCAAATGTGAACATTCTAAGCAAATGTTTAAAAAACCATATTAGACACTTGAATAACTTCAGTGTGTTCATATGACCACAACAGTAAAGGCAAGCAGATGTCAGAATTTAAACCATGTTTTATTTCTCATAATTAATTTGTAATACAAGCATCTCAAAATATGTGACATTTCCCCACAGAAGACATAAAACATTTTGATTTTTTTTAAGTAAACTGCAGATTCTCAATCAAAATTTCTTTCATTTCTATTTTTTCTATCTAGACTAATTAGATAGCATCTCAAGAAGAAAAATCAAACAAACTATTAAATTAAATACTACAGACCTGCTCAAGATTGGGTCCCTCAATGTTTCAACATGGATGGGGAAGGAGTTCATGAGCCCTCCTTCCTCCCTGAGATGGACTGTTGGTAGGCGCTGGTTTCTGGGAGACAGGGTATCACTTTCTTCAGTGGGGTAGCCACTGGTAAGTTGCCCTTGCACCAATAAATAACCTTTCTCCTAAAGTAATGCAAGACCTAACTAAACACTGTAGGTCACACACACATAGGTCTGAAAACACAAGGGGCACTTCCTGGGACGAAGAGTGGTTTCCCTGAGAATGGGAGGAGTGAGAGAGAATAAGAGAGGGACAGAAGCAACCGCAATTCATTGTTTATGTGTGTGAAATTATCAAAGAATAATAAATTCTCCAGAAATCCAGAGGTAGAGCAATGAGTTAGCATATGTTACTATGTATGAGGCTGTAATTCAGTTCTTACCCCCTGTCCAATATGCCTCAAAATTCCCTGGAGACTAACTCTAGTTTAACATATATCTAGGGTACATCAGGAGTTAAAATGATTTTATGTGAAAATAATAATCACCAAGTCACTGTCAACTGATTCTCTTCATCGGTTGAGGTAAAAGATTGTTTGGTGATATATCATGTTTTATTATACCTCTCAAGTATGTTTAAGCCATCTATCTTCATGAGCTTCCAGTGAGAAATGGGGGAATTTAAATATTCATATTATGGTTTACATACTGAGTCACAAGAGCATAAATGGATCATTAGAATTCAAACTATAAAACTGTTTTTCTCCTGCTGGTGTTGCTGGGGGTGTAGGTGGGAGGGGGTGACAAACACCTTTAATCCCAGCATTTGGGAAGCAGAGGCAGGTGGAGCTCTGTGAGTTTGAGGCCAGCCTGTTCTACGGAGTAAGTTTCAGGACAGCCACAGCTACATAGAGAAAGCCTGCCTTGAAAAATCAAAACCAAAACTAAACAAACACAAAACCTGTTTCCTCCTATTTCTCAAGCATCACCTGTACCTTCTTAACAAATATTACCTGATAAAAGTTCTAACACTTCACATAACATAGACCTTAAATGCTCTCCCATTTTATAAGTAAGGAAAACTAAGACACAGAGATTTATCAGTTGACCAAGTTCCTAAAGAAATAAAATCCACTACACAACCAATGATTCAGAGATGTAAAAGTCACAAACCTCCAGGCCTGGTAGCAAATTCCCATGATGCCAGCATTAGGGAGGCTGAGGCAACAGGATCCTGAGTTTGTAGCAAGACTGGGCTATACAAAGAGTCTGTCTCAAACAAACAACAATGAAGTCCATAGGACAAATTTACAACCTGATGTTTCTTTGGCAAAGACAATGTGAATACAGAGACCATAGTCTTACTTTTTTTTTTTTTTAGAACATGACACAGTACATGCTTAGTGCACTCAGTAGCATCAGGATAGATTTTTCTGGATCATTTTTCATCTCCACTATTTAATGTGAAATTGAACTTGCTGAAGTTGAATTCCCTAACAATTCACAGAGCTCATTTCTAATGGGGGAAAAAGGAAATGGTATGTAGTGAACTATTTATTGAGGTCAATCACCTAATTTCTTGTACTATTTTGAGATAACTAGGCTAATAGTGACTTTTTAAAGTGTGTCCTTTATAAGTGTCTTTTGTCCTTTTGTAGAAATAGTCTTGGTGATGGCAGCAATGACATTTAAAGTGAGCATTTGTTAAAAAATAGATATATCCCAACAAATCAAGAATTTTCTGATATTTCCCATATGATAATATGCTACATTTTCTAGAGTTGTAATACTTGGAAATATACAATGGAGTAACAAAGCATCTCATTCGTGTGTGTGTGTGTGTGTGTGTGTGTGTGTGTGTGTGATTGATATGAAATATATTTACAAAATCTGTTCCCACTAGCTGCCAGACTTGGGCTGACTTTCAGCTCAACTCTTTCTTTTTAAGATTTATTTTATTTTACTTTTTATTTTATTTTATGGAGTCAGATAACCTGGAATTGAAGTTACAGATGGTTGCAAGCCATCATGTGGATACTGAGAATTGAACCTGTGTCTTCTGGGAAAACATCCAATGTTTTTAGCCACTGAGCAATCTCTCCAGCCCCTTTTTATTTGCATATATGTCTGTGTACACGTATCTTTGGTGTGCTCTTAGGGACCAGAAGAGGGTGTGGGGTCTCTGGTAGAGTTAGACTGTTGTGAGCCACCATGTGGGTGCTGGGAATCGAACCCAGGTCCTCTGGAAGAGCAGCCAATGTTCTTAACCTCTGAGCCATCACTCCAGCCCTCATCAACTCTTTTTCCAGTATACTTCTACACATTAGTTTAAGTTGAGAAAAATCTAGCTTCTGAATTTCTTAACAGCTGAGTAAAATATAACACAGTTGCACACAAAAATGTCAAAGAACTATTAATTTCAACAATACTGAGGGCATTTTTTAAGGGCATACTTCCCTCTTATCTCACAACAATAACACAAAACTCAAGACCTCTACCTCGCTAATAAACTGTTAGATTATATTCCTAAAGCTAGTCACGAAGGTCTATTTCCTTTATTTGGTCACTTCCAGCAACTACCAAGGTCTGGCTGTCAAAGTATTGAAGTCCAGCAATCAAAGCCCCCTTAGCATACCCAATTAAAATTCATCACCTCATCCTAACACAGGGTTCCCCCTTGTACCTTTACAAATGGCCATTTTTCTATGGGCCATGTCTGTCTCCTCCCTATCAGGAGGCAGTCCTTTGTCTGTCTGTGACAAATACCCCAGCCCTGCCCTCTCTCCCTTGTTCCCTTCCCCTTCTCCCTCATCCTCTGTCTCCCATCTTTGTTATTTCCTGCCCTCTGTTCGTCTGGGGCAACTAAATCTCCTTTGTGCTTAGAACTTGGTTTTGGAGGTTCTGAGCCAACACTTCCTTTCAGTAACTATCAAATGTACCAGCAAAGTTTAGGACTAAATACATATGTAAATTATTTCCTAGCAAAGCACCATGAAAAAAGGTTTTTGGATTTTTGGTGTTGTTTATTCATTTGTTTTGGGTTTTTTCTTTTTCTTTTTCCTCTCTCTCTCTCTCTCTCTCTCTCTCTCTCTCTCTCTCTCTCTCTCTCTCTCTCTCTTTTTTTTTTTTTGATTTTTCAAGACAGAGTTCTTCTTTCTGTCCTTAAACTCACAGAGATCTGCCTGCCTCTGCCTTCCAACTACTGGGATTAAATGTGAGTGCCATCAATGGCCAGCAGAAAAAAGTTTTAATTGGTACAAGAATAATGACCATTTTTTCATTGTTGAGTTTGTTGTTTGATATTGGAATACATTACTAATAAGGGTGGTTATATATGCATATTATAATGTGAATTTCTAGCTTTTCTGTTAATGACTTATTATTAACTCATTATTTATTATGTTTGTTTTATATGTATGTTATACTGTGGAAATAATATTAAGCAAAAATCCAAACTGAGAATTTTAGGTTTGCTTTATTTTTCAAGACAGGCTCTCTTCATATAGTCTTGGCTGTCCTGGAACAAACTATGTAAGGTAGACCTTGAACTCACAGAGATCTGTCTGTCTCTGCTTTTCCAGAGCTGGGATTAAGGGCGAGCACAACCACACCCAGCAAGAAATTTTCTCATTTCAGCTCAAAAGCAGCAGAGACACTGGCGATATCAGCAGTGCATTTGGCCCAGGGCCTGCAGTGGTTTTAGAAGCCTTGCAGAGATGAGAACCTCAAGGAGAGGTGGTAGCTGGCCATCAGAAGCTGACTAATATCAGTTGGGGCAACTACTGAAGCTGATCCTCTTCCAATGCACACAAAGCTGCTAAGACACTCGACCAGAATCCTGCAATATTTAAAGCAAACTGGAAAGATAAGGTTAGCCAGTGACAAGTGGGTGCCTGATGAGCTGATGAAAAGGTTCTTAAAACATTCTTTTGAACTGTTGTTCCCTCATACTCAACACAACAAAAAAACAATCATTTCTTCATTGTGATTTGCAGCAAAAGTCAGTTGTTTACAAACCACCAGCCTTGAGAAGTTCGGTAAATGAACCAAGAAGCCCCAAAGCACTTCCCCAAACCACACTTGTACACAAAACACTGGTTCATGCTCATGGTTTGTTCGCCTGTAGCAGCCTGACATGCTGAAGGTTTTTTTTTTGGGGGGGGGGGTTGTTTGTTTTTACTGTTGTTGTTGTTTAATTTGGTTTGTCCAGATAGGGTTTCTCTGTAGCTTTGGAGGCTGTCCTGCAACTAGCTCTTGTAGACCAGGCTGGTCTCGAACTCACAGCATCCTCCTGTCTCTGCCTCTTAAGTGCGGGGATTAAAGGTGTGCACTACCACCACCTGGCTGATGCTAAAGTTTTTTGAATTTCAGTGAAACTATTACACCTGAGAAGCATGATCTACAAATTGATGAGCTACACTAATTACTCTAACACCTGCACGGCACTGGTAACAAGAATGTGCCAACTAGAGGCAACACCTGACCAAACATTGAAAAATCAACACTTGGAAAGCTGGATGACCTGGGCTACTCAGTTTTGCCTCATTCGCCATATTCGAGTGACCTCTTGCCCACCCACCACCACTTACTTCTTCAAGGATCTCACCAAACTTCTGCAGGAAAAACTGTCCACAAACAGGAGGGCACAGAAAATGCTTTCCAAGAGTTCATCAAATCTTGAAGCATGGATTTTAAAGCTACAGAATTAAACAAACATTTCTCATTGGCAAAGATATATTGATTTTAATGGTCCCTTTTTTAATTGATGAAGATTTAGCCTGCTTTCAATGATTTAAAACCGATGTCTGAAACAATTCCTTTTGCATGAAACTACTAGTGTTCATCTTGTTCCTTACCATGCTTCCTATTTTATGTGTCTCCCACAGAACCATGTGTATTTATTCTTCTATATGTTAAATTGTCAATATATACCATGAAATTTCTGTTTTGAAAGCATAAATTATGACAAATGAGAACCCTAGACCTATTACTCCAGTTTCAAGCATATAGAGTACATTTTTAGTTTCTTTTCATCATTGTTTCTGGGAGAAGAATGAAAAAAAAAATTGGTTTATGAGAACCCTTGGTTTCTGTAATAATAAGAGTGGCAAAAAGAAGTACTGTCTCAGGGTTTTAAGTGCCTAACCAAGGGGAGCTGCTAAGGGATCATACCACATGCAACACATCTAATGCAAGAAGTTTATTGGGGGCCAAAGGAGAGAAAAAAAGACTGACTTGGAGTGGAGACAAGAAAGAGACAGACAGACAAAACAAAGAGACTTGTAGGCAGAGAGAGAGAGAGTGAGAAGAAGTGAGACAGAGACTGGGGGTGGTCAGAACCTTTAAGAGGGGAGTGTGTCTTACACAACTCACAGCAATGCAAATGTACTTACTGCACCTGGCTGACTCATTTCCAGTGATGTGGTAAGCTGCTGCTCTGACAACACCAAAAGGCAGGCCAGCAGGCACCAAACCCAACTCTGTTTCTATATTGCTATGCTCATGATACTATTCATGTCCTCACCAAAAGCACTGTTTTTCAATTTATGGCCATACTACCCCATTCAGACATTTACCCTACGTGGTAAAATTTAAAATTTGGTATTCTGAAGCAAGATACTAAATGTTCTTCCCAGCACTTTTTCCCATGTGAAAGTTACAGAAAAATGCAGATCATGGGAGCCCACTCAAGGAAGAGACTGAGGTGCCTTTACCTCATCTTCATATTCTACAACTCAACAAAAATCACCATCCATACTGACATTCCTACACTCTTTCCTAGTAACTAACACCTTTCCTCTTTGGAAGTTTTTCCTATAGCTTGAGTTGTTAAAATAAGTAGCCAATGAAGGCCCACCTGGGAGGAAATGTGTGAGCTTTAGAGATCTTGGTGAAACGCAGCATCCTTTGGACATTTCTGTACATATACTGGACCACACCTCTGTTCTGGCTTCCTGAAAAGGAAAGTAACCCAAGCATATCACAGGACACAGCAAATGCCTCTTATCCTGGCAGACTTGCTCAATGTGAATTTGGTTAATTTCCATTTGCTGCTAACGATGTATTAGTCATGGGAGTAGCTATAGGACCATCTGTTCACCACTCAAAAGCCAATACTCAGAAGGCAAGAGTTGATGGAGAGGAAGTGAGGACCAGCACTCTGTGAAAGGGGAGCACCTACCACCCTCAAAAGAGGCACAGTAATTCCAGCTATATGTATTTTATATATATATATATACTATATATACATATATAATGTATATGTATATGTGTGTGTTTATATGTGTGTGTGTGAATATATATATGTGCATTTCCTTCCAATGTATTTCCAGGAGAATAAAAAGAATTACCACCATTTTTATTTTGGAAATAATGTGGTCTTTCTTTTTTTCTTGAAAGTTAGACTGAAGGAAAGAGTGGGCAATGACAGTGATCTGCCATACTTTCAATGTAAACACAATTTATTTTCTTCCATTCTTGGAAAACAGTCAGAGACAAGTTAGAAGATCAGCTGAGATTCCAGTAAGGGGAATGCAGTAATGAGCTTTGACCCTAGCCCACAGCCACTCTTTGAAAGAATTACAGGAAACAGCTGCAGTCTAGGGTCTCAATAAAGGGACGCAGAGATTCTGTGTGACCTGGCATTCGGTGTCTCCTGTGGTCAGTCAAATTCCTTTGTTTCTCACGAATCCACTGTGCTGAGAGTGTTTCCCTAGCTTTTCAGCTTTCTCTCAGATCTGCCACTTCAACTTTGGGAGTACACTGGTGTGGCAGCCTAAAGAGGTGACCTCCGAATCAGCCCATTGTCTGCCTTTTCTTTCATGCTGTAAATGAAGCTTCTATCTACAACAAACTAGTTGGGGAGCTTAGCGACAGATTATGCATTGAAAACAAAAAGGGCTTTCCAAGAGTCTTGCAAATAGAAACTGCAGACTAACTTCCAAGGACTGGACAGCCTCCAGTGGGCATGACCTTCTCATTGGATCTCAGATTATGTATTAGCATTCACTGATTTAAGGGGGCAGGGTAGAATTTTAACATAGTTTTTATATGGCTGGAGTAAAGCAGTAATATACCCATCATCTGTCCCTGCCACAATCAGCAAAATCACTTCATTCCATATGTAAATAAGAACTCTAGGCTAGTTCTTTAAGTTTAGGTTTCATCAGATTCTTTGTTGTTGTTGTTTGCTTTTTATTGTTATTGTTGTTTCCAAGATTGGGTTTCTCTGTTGTAGCCTTGGCTGTCCTGGAACTCACACTGTAGACCAGGCTGTCCTGCAACTCACAGATTTGCCTGCCTCTGCCTCCCAAGGGCTGGGATTAAGGGTGTGCACCACCATGGCCTGGCAAGAAGGCTTTTTTAAATAAGACTTTTCTGTTTACTCTAAAGAAATCAATGGCTGATGGGAGATGTTATTCTGTAAATATGTTTCTCATACTGGTTATGAGAATAAAGCACTGTGGCCAATAGGAAACAAGATAGGTGGGGCTAGGAGACCAGGAGGAGGAAAGAGGAAGTAGTGGGGAGGAGTCAAGATGTAGACCAGGGAGGAAGGAAGACCCTGGCCGCCACTCCCCATAAGATGACCACGTGGAAATACTTAGATAAGTAGAAATTGGTTAATAATTAAGACAGAGCTAGCCCATAAACAATAATGGTAATTGGCCAACAGGATTGTATCAAATACAGAGTCTCTGAGTGTTATTTGGGGCTCACATGGCAGCGGGACCAAGGTGGCAGGACCGGCCACAGCCGGTGGGAAAAACCAGCCGGTAACAAATGGCATTGGGGATTATTTTTGCAGCCAGATCTCTTAAGTGACCAGCATCTGTGGGTACTTAAAAATAAAAACAGGGCCAGCAAGAGGCTCAGTGAAAAAAGACACTTGCTGACAGATCCGAGTTTGATGACCAGAAAGAAGCCAAGTAAAGGTGTGTCACAGACCCTGCAGGTTTCGAAGCAGGCAAGGAGACTTTCTGCACAAGGTGGAGCATGAAACTTGGGTCAGTACCATCTTTGCAGGCTCTCTGTCAAGACTTCCAGAATCTGAGCTCATAGTTTATTCTTCTTACACACTTAAGCATTGTAAAGCTGTGCGAAGGCCTCTGTCCCAGGCTGTCACTCCTGCCCAACCACAGGCCAAGCCTGCCAGAAGACCAGGTAGGCTGCCTGCCCGTGGAACTCCTCCACTTTCATGGTGCCCTCCCTGACACCAATAGTAGGTATAATCTCTCCTCCCCTCTTCATCACCATATCCTGCCTACAACTTCCTGCTGGACCAGAAACCATACACCAGCCACCAGAATGACAGGTAGGCCCATACCATGAGAGGGATAGTCCAGAGGCCTAGAGTAGAACCAAATACAACTGGGGAAAAGGAAAAAAAAGTCAATAAAATGATTTTTAATGATATTCTGCTATACTCATAGATGGGTGCCTAGCCAGAGAATCTTCCTACAACAATGGATGAGAATGGATGCAGAGAGACACACAGCCAAACATTAGGCAGAGCTTGGAGAGTCCCATGGAAGAAGGAGAGAAAGGATTGGAGGAGACAGAGGGGTTGAGGACACCAGGAGAACATGGCCCACAGAATCAACTAAGCAGAACCCATGGGGGGCTCACAAACGTGAACTGGTAGTCACAGAGTCTGCATGGGTCTGTGCTTGGTCCTCTGCATATATGTTGTGGTTGGTTAGCCTAAGTTTTTAAGGGACTCTTAACAGAAGGGGTAGGGGTGTCTCAGACTCTTCTGTCTACTCTTGGGACCCTCTTTCTTCTTCTGGGTTGCCTGGGCCAGTCTTGATAAAAGTGTTGTGCCTAGTCTTATTGCATCTTGCTATGCTGTGTTCAGTTGATATCCCTGGAAGGAGCAGTAGATCTGGGAGAAAGGGGTGGTAGGGCAGGGGCGTGGAGGAGTAGAGAGAGGAGAACTGCAGACAGGATGTATTGTATGATAGAATAAATAAAAAGAAAAAAAAAAACTTTGGGAAGGGATTTCCACGTGGCAATTATCAAGTCAAAATTTTAGGCATGGCTACATAGGAACGCCCTAGGGAGATAGTAATGTCCCTATGACCTTTACATTAAGAAAGTATTCTCCAGGCCAGCCTGGTCTACAAAGCAACTTCCAGGATACCAGCTCTAATTAGTCAAGAAACCCTATCTCGAACCTCCACCACCACCTCCCAAATGAGTTCTGTTGGTTGATAAACAAAGCTGTGTCTAGGGCTTAGAGGAAGGATTTGTAATAAACATAAGGATATGTTCTATTGGTGGAGAATGCCAAGCACATGGGGCCTCTTTTATAAGGATGGGTTCTATTCATTCAGAGACAGAGCTCAGGATTAGGGTCTAAACAATGCTAGAATATTGGGTGATTCAGATAGAGGCTGGCTCCTAATAGAAAAGCAAATGATCACTAGGTCATTTGGCCACTATCACCTTGACATTACAGGTGACCATGTGTCATTCCTTTCCTTCCTTTGCTGAAAACAGTCCTAGATGATTGACAACTCTGGTTTCTCCAATGCTTACTCTAAGCTGTGCTTCCTACAAAGGTGGTATGGAAAAACCACTTGTCCTCTGGCTTCCACACATGCACTGTGGCAAGCATGTGAGTGTGGACACACACACACACAAACAATAACAACGTTTGAAAAATAAAACATACAAAAAGAATTTAACTCAGCTGAAAAAAAAAAAAAAACCTATGAAATTCTCCATGCTTTCAGCAGTGCCTTCCAGAGTTTAAATGGTTTCCCAACAGTTTAAATTAAGCATCTCCAAGAGAGAAGAGCTTAATCTTCTCTAGTTATCTGACCTGGTTCTGAACTGTGGAAGTTAAATGATGCTAATTAGTAGGATGGGATGGGAATAAAGGGGGCAGGGAAAAGCCTTTGTTTTTACCCTTTCACACACACCCTCCATTAGTCACTTCCCTATAAATACTTTCTCTCTCAAAATAAATTCTCAAAGTTTGTGACTTTCTCATTTTTAATCCTCCTCTGAGTAGTGAGTTTAATCCAAATGGACCTTTGCCATTTGCTATAATGCTCAATAAAGAAGTAGAAAGGGTAGAAATTCTTTACAACATCATAGCAGTTTCTTTAGTACATAATTAATGTACTAAAGAAATGTCATGAATGGGCATGCTTATTTTCTCTTAGTTCACAACAAAGGAACTGAGGTAATCCAGCTCCCAGACCAATTCTTTCCAGCAGCATGCACAGCAGCTTTGGGCATTGAGGGCTAGTCAGCAGGGAGGAAGTTTCCAGTTCAGTTCCAAGTTCCTTTCTCTATGTTGTGTGGCCAGAGCTAGCAACACATTTTTTACCAACTTGCTCTGGTGCCACCAACATTAATGGCTATAGCCTGGATTACTTTGTGGAGCTCCAGGGATGTCCTGACCTATAATTCATAGGGAGGTATCCCACCCCTGGCAATAGGGTTCATTCTTAATAACCTGTGGCTTGGCCAAGAGTGGTGGTTCACAAGTTTAATTCTAGTACTTGGGAGGCAGAAGTAGGGGATCTTCTATGAGTTTGAGTCTACCCTGATCTATATCATGAGTTCTAGCCCAGCCAGGGCCACAAAGTAAGACTCTGTTTTCAAATAAATGAATAGCCTGTAGCTTCTAGAAGTAGCTTTTGTTACGGCAGGTTTCCCCGCCGGCTGCTGCTGGTTCTGCCGCTATTGTCCCACTGCCACGTGTGCCCCAAATAACACTCTGAGACTCTGTATTTGATTTAATCCTGTTGGCCAGTTACCATTATTGTTAATGGGCTGGTTCTGCCTTAGTTATTAACCCATTTCTACTTATCTAAGTATTTCCACGTGGTCGTCTTATCGGGGAGCCGCGGCTGGCGTCCTCCTTCCTCCCTGGGCTACATGTTGACTCCTACTCCTTCCTCTCTCCTAGCCCCGCCTATCTTGTTATCTCATTGGCCACAGTGCTTTATTAACCAGTATGAGAAACATATAAACAGAATCACATCTCCCATCATCTCCTCTTTTTTGTCTAAAGTAAAAGAAGGGGTTTAACCTTAACATAGCAAAATATACCATACAACAGTTATCAAATAAGAATCACAGTTAACAATATTTAGCCCATTAACATTTTGTAAGACTTAAAGAAAATATCATCTATCCTATCTTTGTGAGTCTAAAGTCCTATATGTAACTTATCTTTAATCCTAACTAAGGAAAACTATAATCATAACTACCTGTCTTCAACTCCATCAAAGACCACAGAAGGATAATATATAAACTCTGTCTAGAAATGACAGAGACAACTCATTGCCTGGTCAGTCACCCGAAGTTCTTCTGTAATGTTCCATCTTCAGCCCATAGGCCATAGTGTGTGTCCAGACTCCTCAACAAGGCAGGAAACTTTTCTCTGTGTCCTGTAGACTGTCTGGCTGTCTGGCAGCCTCTTCCATGAAGCAGGAATCCTGTAGCAATGTCCATCTTGCATCAGCAGTCACCTTTTTGTGGGTCCTGCATGTCCAGTTTCTACAACATAAAGTCAAACAGTCCAAAAGAGCAGTGCCTTGCCCAAATGGCTAGTCTTGCCATATTAGAAGCAAACTCCATAATGTGTTTCTTCGATGTCCATCTTCCTTTCTGATGCAGGTGGTGTTACCAGGAGCAGTTTTGCCTCACTGTCAAGAAAATCCCTAAACCATTTTAAATGCCATATTCTGTAGGTCTTTGAAAGGTTTGAAGAATGCCTATTCATCTCTGTATATCTAGAAATCCTAACTAACTTAACACCAAGTTTTAATTATCATAGGTAACTCTCAATTATACATTACATTTTCCAATGAGCTATATAAACATAATCTAAACAAGAGGAGAAATATACATATCACAAAATTGACCTTAAATTGTATCAATAAATGAAAATCCATTTCAAAGCAAAGTATTCATTTCTATACCATAATTCCCTTTTTACCTTTAAAAAGATTGCTTGTGGTTATAACCATTTATAACCAAGCCAATTTAAATGAAAACAAATATTTATAAACAATATTTGGGAATTTGGGCGTCGTTCTTTCCAAACTACTTCCTGCTGGTAGAGGGCACTGTCATGGGGTTCCAAAGAAGATGCAGAAATCTTGGCTGTAGACATTGCTTCAGGGGGTCTTGCTTGATCAAACCACATAAGTCTGGAAAGAATCCATAGCTTTTCATTTTCTGTGGAAACAAAAATAAAAATCCTTTTCCCCAGTAGCTTGTCCTTAGGCTTAAATTTTGGAGTCAAAGCATTTTTAAAATATATAAATTGAATTAATCTAGCAGCATTTCTTTTATCAGTAGTTATTTTCTCAGCAATCAAATAATTTAAAGACAACAGAAGCACGTATAGTATCCAAAATCTCTCTGTGTTTTCCATTTTTACGTGGCTTTTTTATTACTCTATTTCTTCTATTTCTATTTTTACATACTTTGAGACAGGGTTTCTCTGTGTAACTTTTATCTATCCTGGAATTCAGTGCATACCAGGTTTGCTTTGAAATCACAGAGATCTGCTTGCCTCTGTCTGCCGAGTGTTGGGATTAATGGCTTGCTTCACCATACCCATCCATTCCATTTCCTTTTTTCTTTTTTAAACCATTGTATCCCGTTTCTTTTTCTCTCCTAAGCCAGCGTATTTTTTAAAACACAGTGTAAACCTTCATTGCAGCTCTCCTACAAACCAATGAATTGTTAGCAGAGCTCCTTAAAAGCAAGGCGGTTTTTTGCCGCTTATGCTAATTTTGGAAACCTCCCTTAAAGGAGCCGCGCAAATCTCTGTCTACAGCAAAACAAATCCAACCGAGAAAATGCTGCTACCAAGAAGTCTTGCTAGTCTCTGTTCCCTTGTTTCTAAAACTTATTTTTTTAAGCTTTTGTTAAGTTTTAAGTGAAAGTTCTTATAGCCACGTTGGGCGCCAACTGTAGCGTGTATGTTTCCGCCAGCCCGCCAGTCGGGGCCCACAGCCGCACCAGCCCCAAATAACACTCAGAGACTCTGTATATGATACAATCCTGTTGGCCAGTTACCATTATTGTTTATGGGCTGGCTCTGCCTTAGTTATTAACCCATTTCTACTTATCTAAGTATTTCCACGTGGTCGTCTTACCGGGGAGCCGCGGCTGGCTCTGTATATATGTTTCTCATACTGGTTAATAAAGCACTGTGGCCAATGAGATAACAAGATAGGCGGGGCTAGGAGAGAGGAAAGAGTAGGGGTCAAGATATAGCCCGGGGAAGAAGCAGGACACCAGCCGCGGCTCCCCGATAAGATGACCACATGGAAATACTTAGATAAGTAGAAATGGGTTAATAATTAAGACAGAGCTAGCCCATAAACAGTAATGGTAACTGGCCAACAGGATTATATCAAATACAGAGTCTCAGAGTATTATTTGGGGCTGGCGCGGCTGTGGGCCCAGACTGGCTGGCTGGCGGGCTGGTGGAAACTTACACGCTACAAGCTTTATCCATTCACACAAAATGTTTCTTAATTTTTAGTTCACTTACCAAAAGTGGAGTTACTTATAACTTTCCATATCTCTTTAACTTTAACTTTTTCTGACCTCCATCCCCACATAAACCTTTTCAGTCCCATTAGCTATTACATAGTAATAAAAAATAGACAATAGATGCCATTCACAGTAAGCTGTTACTCTAGATGGTTCCCCTGTTTTATATATTTATAGTAACTTTTTATATGTTAGAACTTCCAGAAGATTAACTTAAAAAAAATGAACTGATTATAGCAATTGAAAACAATTAAAAGGTTTATCTTTGAAGAATCTATATCATCACTTTTACAGAAGCACAGTAGTTCCCCGTTGCCAGTATAAGAAATTGCCATACTGAAATTGCCAGCTCAAAACAACAGTCATCCACTATTTCACATTTCCAGAATCGAAAGTATCAAATGGGTGAAAAAGCCTACATTCCGGGAGCTGGTGAAATGATTCAGCCAGAAGTGCATGCTACCCAGGTGTGAAGACACGACCAGGTTCCCAGGCCACATAAGGTTCCGGTGCAGTGGCACACACTTGTAACACCAGCCCTAGCAAGGCAGAGGCAAGAAGAGCTCTGGGGCTTGCTAGCCAACTAGTCTAGCCAACTGGGGAGATCCATGTCCTGTGAGAGACTGTCTCAAAGAATAAGGTGGAGAGAAACTGAGGAAAGTACCTAACATTCACCTCTGCCCTCCACACACACATGAACATGTGTACACATACCCCACACCAACACACACAAACCTATGTTATTTGTGGAGGCTGTGGGAGGGAATCTGGAGTGGGTTTTCGTGTGCTTTATTTTGCTCTGTTTTGGCTTTTGCCAGCTTCTAGACTATACCTCTGTTTCTTGGTTTGTGGTGCTTCTCTCTGTTAATCCCATTGATGGAGAATAAGACAACTACCACATTTTAGAGACAAATTTGAAATTTGTCTTTAATTAAATATTGGCCAGGTAGTTGGGCTCTGGCCAGGTCCATACCTAGGTTCCTGGGAAATGGCCCAAGTCATAGTTTGCAGAGGCTTAAGAAGGAAAACCCAAAATTCATCGCATTTCCCTTCGGGTCCAATCAGGGGCAACTATACATTCTGACATATTTCCTGCCTGTGAACCTTCCGCCCACATGTGATCAAGCACATCAGTGAAGATGGGTCAAACAAACTTGTTTAGGGGAGTGAAAGATATGTGGCTTATTATCTCCCATAGACAAGAGCCTCCAGAATTTCAGGGACTATCTGGACTTGGGTAAGGGGCTTGCAGATCAGAGACAATTTGTTTCATGGATCTCTAACGTACAGTAAATAAACTTAAAATGCAAATTTTGGCTCTCACATTTCCCATCATCTTTTAAAGATCTCCCTCATTGCCTACTTCCTGTTTATAAGGAGCATGTGATTGCATCACATCTTTCCAGATAATACCCTCTCTTTAAAATTTGTTAACTATATTGTAAATAAACCAAAACCCACACTAATATAAAGTATTTTGAGATTAACAATTTTATTTTGGATTAAAGTAGACTCAATAATCTACCTTTCCCATCATTTCTATATCATACCCCCTTTTTCTTTAGAAAGAGATTGACTATAGCTATTAACCATTTATAATCGACCCCCACTAAATTAAAACAAACATTCATAAACAATATTTTGGGAATTTGAGCATAGTTTTCTATACTACTTCATGCTGATTGGGGGCACTAGTAATCTTATGGGGATTGAGAAAATTTTAAATTATGGTCAAGTCCTGACTGGGATAATTTGTGTGTTTGGTTCATCTTAGACAGCAGCCTTGAAGTTGTTGGGGATGTTGGATAGCCTGGGCCATCATTCCTATAGGAGACCTTCCAGGAGTCTTGCTAGATCAAACCATATTAACTCTTCTGTGGAAATGGGGGCAAATAAAGATATGTTTCCAAAGCAACATATCTTTAGACTTAAATTTTGAAGTCAAGATACCTTTAAAAAAATATATGTTGTTTTAACTTAGTAGCCCCCACAATCAAATGTCTCTCAGCAGTTACTTCATTAATAATCAAAAAGAGTAAAAACCAAAACATAATAATATGTATAATCCAGACTTCCTGTGTATGTTCCATCTTTAGCTGGCTTATTTTTTTTATATTACTTTTATTGACTCTTTAAGAAATAACTGTAAGTATATAGACTCTTTTTCCTCTCTCCCAAGCCTATGTACATTTCTTAAGCATAATGTGACTCATTTAGAAGTTTCTTTTTGTCTGAATCTGTCTTTATTGTATATTTTTAACCCTTTTTGTCTATATGAGCAAAAACCCGAAGTCTACCAGGCAGCACGAAGCTATGCTCTCAAGCCCACTGCTCAAGTCCAAAGGCAGAGACAGCAGCTGAGAAACCCTGCACTGCAGCCCCTTAAAAGCCTGGAATCCTCTATGCTGCTTAGCTCCTGGCAGTTGGTGGCTGGCTCTATCTCTCAAGAGGCATCTTTGCACCACAGCCAGCATGAGAGATTAGGAAACCCAGTGTGGCTCCTTTTCTGTATGTTTAGACTCCTCTAAAAGCTTTCTCGTGTTAAATGCGGATCCACGCCAGATGGTGGGTGTCCAATGTAGCCGGAGTTTTTCTGTCCCACCTGCCAGTCAAGCAGCTACTTAAAAACAATCACTCAGAGGCTTAATATTAACTGTGATTATTTAGCCATTGGTTCAGTCATATTACTAGGTAGCTCTTACATTTAAATTAACCATTTCCATTACTCTGTGCATGGCCATGTGGTCTGTCTGTGGCTTACTGGTGGCATCTTACTCCTCCAGTGGCTACTGGTGTCTCCCTGACTCCGCCTTTTTTCTCTTCCTTCTGTCTCTGCTTGGATTTCCCGCCTAGCTATACTCTGTCCTGCCGTAGGCCAAAGCAGCTTTATTCATCAATCATTAAAAGCAACACATACTTGCAGCGTACATAAGGACATTCCACATTACGGGCTTCTGGAAG
This sequence comes from Cricetiscus sungorus, assembly GCA_030556225.1. Lineage (NCBI taxonomy): Eukaryota > Metazoa > Chordata > Mammalia > Rodentia > Cricetidae > Cricetiscus > Cricetiscus sungorus. The sequence continues at coordinate 20,366,505 of JANBXA010000600.1, read as the reverse complement.
CTTCCTTTGATTATTCAAAACAACATATTTCACAGATTTCAGGAATCTTGATCTGGATCATTGAAGGAAAGCCAGTTACTTTTAGAAGGACTTTTGAGTTAACTTATTGGAGGGGCTATCCTGACACACCTTGTTAACTCCTGAAGGAAAAAAAAAATACCTATGTTTGTTACTATATTGTTCATAACCAAAATTACTTGTTTTGTGTACTAAGACCATATCTGTCCATTTTCTCCACAGTGAAATTCTATTGACCCGTTAAGTCATACCTGCTTGCAGTATCTGTATTTAAATTACTGGATAAACAAGAATTGAATATATAGAATATTATTATATAACATCCATTAGTCATATATTTATGACTTTCAAAAATGTTAGTTTCTTTTATTATTGGCACCAGTCCCACACTTTTATCTCCACCACCTACCTCAAAAAATTGAAAAATATTTCTTTCCAAATTTCCAAATTGTGAAATTTGCCTAAGCAGCTCCCAATTTCTTCTATCTTCTAGTATTGGAAAATAGTATGATAGAACTTAAGACATTTGAAAATTGTTCCTTCTCCGTGTTCACACCACACCTACCATTTCAACCATTTTATATGCTTTCCAATGTATGGAATCACATGCCCAGGTATACTAGCTTTTAAAATCTGTGGTCATATGAAGGGCATGGCATACAGCAGTCAATGGAAGGAACTCAAAACGAACTGTGTCCTGAGAGAAATACTTCTTAATGCATTTCTCTACATGCTTCAATTTGAAAATGTAAATATTGTTCCTGTTTCTAAAATAAACAATAACATAACAGATTTTTAGAAATGTAAATAAACCCAAGTAAAGACTGCCAGGATGTGGCCTGGTCCCCTCCTTTTAATAACAAAACTGAAGAAAATGATAACATTCTGAAGAAAAGCAAGTATGTAAGTTAAACAAACAACTTTAAGGTGTGTGTTATCTAACATATTTTGAAAAGCAGTACCTGCTAATTTCATATATTAATACAATTGGAGTTAATAGGTTCATTATAATATTGAACAAATGCTTGTCAGTTATGTATCAGGTACTGTCTTTGTAAGTCATGAGCTACATATATGAACTTATTTATAAGTTCATGGCTTGGTTTAATAAGTAAATTATATCAGGTAGCAATGATATGACATAGTTTTAAAGATCATATCAAATCTCAGAGCCAGCCCTTAAAGGCTGCTCAGGCAGTGGGGAAAGCAGTGCCAAGATCTCCATGCAAGTGACCTTGACCTACTTAAAAGAGCAAGAAATCCAAGGTGAGCCACCACCAAGTAGGCCAGGGTAAGTTATAGCACATTAGGCAAGAGCTCGTCCTGTGCAGACTTCTAAGTCATTGAAAACACTTGCCTCTTGCCATAAATGTGATAAGAAGTCTTTGACTATGAAGCTAAAATCACTGGATTTACATTCCAAATAGACTGAAATCTGCTATATGAGGACTAACGTTTGGTGGGCAGTGTTAGGCAGAAGTTGAATAACTAGGTCACTTCTTCAGTAGTCCAAGTCAAAAATAGCAATTACTAGACTGAGTTCTGATTTAGGGCTGGTGAGATGGCTCAGTGGTTAAGAGCACAGGCTACTCTTCCAGAGGACATAGGTTCAATTCCCCATACCCATATGGTAGTTCATAATTGACCATAATTCCGGGTGCAGGGGATCCAGTTTCCTCTTCAGGCCTCTGTAGTCATTAGGTACTCACATACATGCAGACAAAACATCCATACACATAAAATAATTTAAAAATTAATTGGTTAAATAAAAATATCCTTAAAAAGAGAATAGTTCAATTCAGAACACAATTTAAAATAGGTCCAAGGGTCTTATTATTGCTGGACTGTACCCAACTGTGAGGGAGAGGCAAAGTTAAAGATGTTACCAACTAGATACCAGGCCAGAAAAGTGGAGAAAAACACATACATATACAGCTCAAAGATGGCTCAAAGAAGGGTATCAGCAGAAAAATGCTACTTAAAGTCATGATATTGGATGAATCCAACATGGCAGTACAGCTAAGACAAAGCCATCCAAAGACACAGAAGTTGGAAAAAGTAAAGTCAATAAAATAATTGATGAATAACAAGCCAGGAAATTATCAGGAAAATGGTGAGAGTCTGGTGACCTCAAAACAAGCATCAGGTAGATTTTTTTTTTTTACCCTTTTGTAAAAAGGCCTGATAAAGTGGGAAGACCAGAATAGTTAGGGAGAAGTAAGAGGATCAGATCACAATTAGGGTGGTCTGACATTGGTGGCTCAGGTAAGAAGGGCTTCTAGCGGTAATCAAGAGTCTAGAGTGTTCTTTTCTTGAAGGTAAATCATCACTAGTTAATGATACAAAAACATTTTCTGGTTCCAAACAAAATTAAATTATGTTGACTATAGTGATTGATGGTTGTCATAAAAATCCCAGTTTGTGAAGTGCTTAGATCTGGTAGAGCTCTCATTACCTGACTTCTCTGGGTAAGTGTCCATGTAGGGCTTTAGCTTTCAGATGATTAATAAATAGAGCTGGGCTTTGATATTTAGTGTACTTTGTTGCAAAAAGATTCATTTTATTTCTGAAAATTATTTCTCATTTTGAATCATTATGGGAAGCAAATATACTGTCTTAATAGAGTGGCTATTGCTGTGATAAAATCACAATCAAACACATTGGGGAGAAGCTTTATTTCATGGTATACTTCCAGGTTCATCACCGAGGGAAGTCAGGGCAGGAACTTAAACAGTGGCCGTGAAGGAATGGTGCGTACTCTCTTGCCCCCCATGGCTGGATCAACCTGCAGTCTTATACAGACTAGTACCTCATGTCCAGGGATTGAAACACCCACAGGGTGATGTCAGTCATCAATCAAGAAAGTGTCCTACACAAGTCTGTCTTAGGGCAATCTGATGCAGGCAGTTTTTCAACTGTGGCTCCTCTTCCCAGATGACTCTAGCTTGTGTTACAATAACAATAACAACAAATCCAAGACACAGTGTGTGCCACCATCATTTCAGACAATCAGACACCACCTGGTTTAGACATAAGGAAAATCAGATTAAAAATAATATCTACGAGAAGACTGGGGAGATGTCTGGTGAAGAGTGCCCACCACTTTTGCAGAGGACAGGAATTCTATGCAAAGGACTGGAATTAGGTTCTCAACATCCATGTCAGGGAGTTCACAACTTCAGGGAGCCTGATGCCTTCCTGATTCCAAGGACACTATATCCCCACGAACATGCACAGCCCACACAAATACAGATCATTAAACATAAGGAACTTTAAAATGTAAGCAATCCACTAGCCAATTGGAAAATATTCAAATACTATTCATGAACTCATATTTGTCTTCAGGATTGAACTCAGGACCTATACTCCTTCCCAATTTCCCCTTTGGAACAGAGATAATATTTGATTAATAACAAGCTGCTAATCTTTTTTTTTTCTTTACTGAATTCAAGCCTCTTTTTAAAAGCCTGTCTTGAACTAGTAGCTCTGCAGAGGATTTAGAAACCCAGTTTTTAAAAGTCTGTATTTGTTTTAAATTATAATCACAGTTAGAGCTTCAGAGTGTTAGACTTTGAAAGATTATTCAGACATTAATAGCTTTAATATTTCACCAAAATCAGCATTAGAAAAGTTCCCACACAATCTATGAAAGCCAGAAGAGTTCAAGCAGGTTGTGTAAATCAGATGATAATGTAGTAGTAATTTTGAAATGTTTTACATTGTTGTATTCATTTGTATGAATTTATTAATATTTTGCTAGACATTGCATGCAAACAAAATATCTCTTTTCCATAAAATACAAGGCTCTAGCATACCAGTAGTTTGTTGACCTCCCCTGGTCCAAAAATGATTCTGCACTGACAGCCCTGTCAGTGTTTTTAAGGGACTTCTTGGGTGTGGCAGAAGAGCCTGCCATCCTCTGATAAAAAAAAAAAAAAATGTTCTGAGGGATTTTTTTTAAAAAAAATTCCTTTTTCATTCACTAATTTGTGGGTGTTTGTTTAAAAAAAATATGTGAACCCAAGTGGGATTAATCATTTTCTTGAAATTCAAAATAGAAAGTTATGATTTCCAATAGAGAATATGACAAGGAGAAGACCTACCATTCACAGTGTGCTTTCTTCAGCAGTTGTCATGCAGAACACTGTCCCTTTTCTTCTTCCTAAGGACTAGGCACATCGCCTGTCTTAGTAAACTGGGGGGCCCAATGGGCCATATTCGGGGAACTGTGTCCTTGTTTTCCTCATCCTCTTGGGTTCTTGTTCCCCTGTTTATTTACAGAAGGCATGGTCTGTCTTGTCCAGGACATGAGGTGTTAGCACTGCCCTCCCCCTGCATGATTCCAGTTCAGATGAGACTATCTAAATGGGTGTTCTTGGGTGACAGACAGGATATCCACATTAACACATGTCACTGATACAGCTGTGAGTCAGCCTGCCTAGATGTCAGCCGTCCTGTGCTCTTCACTCTAGAAGCCAACAAGCTCCACATTCCTCTGTGCACTGAAGTTAACAGCAACTTCAAAGAAAGAGAAACAGCATGACAGAGAATTGGTAGTTTCTCAAATGGGAGAACAAGGCATATGACCAAACGGAGGGACCCTGAAAGGCTGGATCCTGCTTTTCCTGCAACTGTGGGAATGAAGAACCACTTTGCCACACTCTCCCATCTATCCCGGGTGGGGGGGGGGGAATGTAAACCCTTTCTTTTAGACTCACACCTGCGAAGACAAGGAAAACCCTCAATGCTTTTTTAGTTTGTTGAATATTGACAAGCCATAATGTATATGTGTATGAGATCCAAAATGAAATGGGTACACTGCTAGGGTTCAAACAAATAGCTGAGGTACCTATTTAACATATCAAAGTAGACCTGGCCTCCAGATTCTCCCAGCGCCCCTCAGTCCCTACCTGTTACAGGGTAAGGCTTGAATATCCCACCCTCTGTCCTGAATTTTCCAGCCCAGGTGCTGCCCTTCTCCCAGAGGCCCCTACATAATCTAGAAATTTTGGTTACCTGCCCTTTTTGGGCCTGTGGCCTCCTGGCTACAGCACCTGGTTCAGTTCCCGTCTCCCTTCTCCCTACCCCTCCCTCCCTCAAAGCCCAGCTCTGTCTGGTCATGTCTACTGTCTCTGGATTCTCCCAGAAGTCCCAGCTTCTACCAAATGCCCTACCTTTTTGTTTGTTTTTCAAGACAATTTCTCTGTGTAACAGCCCTGGCTGTCCTGGAACTCACTTTGTAGACCAGGCTGACCTCAAACTGATAGAGATCTGTCTGCCTCTGCCTTCCTAGTGCTGTGATTAAAGAGGTCTACCAACACACCCAGCTATGCTCTCTCTTTTATCTATAACAAACTTTCTCCTCCATGATACTTAGGAGCAGTCATGTCCTTTTCTTTCATTTTTCATTTCTTTTTTTCATTCATATACAATCTGAATTAATGGAATGGATCTCCACAAACACTTATAGTTCTTTTCTCCTGTTTAAATGATAGGATGGATGTTGTTACCAGTCACCCCAAAGCACCAGTCTCTCCTTTGTGGCCTTCGCTTTTCTCCAGCTGTCTGCCTTCACTTAGCATGACATCCTCCGGTCCCTCCTTTTAGGCTGAGAAGTGTCCCATGGTTTATATATCAGTTCTTTAGGTGTCTGCAGGTGGACACAGGTTCATTATGTAACTGGTTGCCTGTGCTGTCCTCTTTCTTATCTTAGCATTCCCCTATCCTTGCATTGAAAATAATTACATTAACAATAGGCATCTACAGGAAAGAAGACTTTGCTCAAATATACAGCAGGTGGGAAGACATCCTAGACCTGTCTAATTGAATCCATGCAACTTTAGACATACAAGTTGATAGTGTTAAAGCTTAAACTAGAAACAAAAAACAAAAGAAAAAAAAAGTTTGACGGTGATGGGAATGGATAGGTCTCATCTAAGTTTACTTTTTTGTAATATGTAAATGACATGTGGAAAGGGTGTTGGGGTGCTGAGGGGCCTATGTTGGGGTGAAATCCTGCATATAAAGTCCCAGTATCCCAGTAAAATGGAAGGGTGCGTTTAACTGGGTGGGTGATTTCTTCCTCTTTCTCTGAAAAGTTATTTTTTTTCCCATCATCAAATCAAGGTCCCCCTGCTCCTGGGTGGGCACTGGGGCCTGAGTGGGATATTTGACTCAGGAATGGAAATGCCATATGCTAAAGTACTGGGTCGAGTGAAAGCTTTCCATGTGTTTATTGTTTTTGTTTTTTTTTTTTGTTTGTTTTTTTTTTTTAAATCAATGCTCCCTAAAGAGGTAACTGTTAGCATAAAATTTGAGGGGGAACCTTGGGCGGGGGTGGCGGGGGACACCATGGCGGATTCCATGGCCCTCGAGGGTGACTGAGGCAGAGGACAACAAACCGGCCAGGCAGACAGAGTTTAAGTGAGAACTTTTATTAGGAGAGAGAAAAGAGCCACCAAGAGACCAGAGCTGGAAAGAGAGCATAAATGGTGGAGTGAGGGTGGTGGGGGTGGGGGTGTCTCTCTTTCTGCAGACTAGTACTCCTGGAACCCTGGGCTGACCAGAGTATTGCCTGAGCGCATTCTGACAGGTGACAGTGGCAGGCTAGCATGATGCGTGAATACCAACAGTAACTTTCTGTATTTATCAGACTACAATTCTCTCCACATTTTTAATTTCTGACAGACTAAGAACTCCCAGTCCCAAGCAGACTTCAAATGCCTTTGTAATACAATAAAATGCTGAGGCTTGCACTTCCCATTGTGATGTGATTAGTCTTTATAAGGATACCAGAAAGTGTTTTGGAAATAAACGAGGGGGATTTAAAAAAAAAAAAAAAAGCATGGAAGAAGAATTCTATTTTCAGGCTGTTCTGCTCCGCTGATGTTTTATACAAAATTGGCCACGGTTTTATTGGAAGCATCCTAAAACAGAAAAGAGATGATAATAAACCCACAAAATGCATTTTTAAAAACACACTTCTAAATTGGATCTATTTCTCATGGGAATGCAGGGCCTTGGAAGGTATGCATCGAACCTACTGTATTTGCAAAGCAACCCCTCTATCCAGTTCCTGGCCTCAACCTGCTATTGACCCAGCTTCTTTTGACATCCAAGCAGAGCCAGGCTGTCTTCCTCGGGCAGCACGCCTAGGCTGCACTGGCCAGGACTGGAGCATTGTCCAGCTAATGGAATCCTGGAACGAAGCCAGAGCTGCGGCCAGCCTGTGTGAGGTGGGCTTTGCTTTGTTTTCTTTTTACTGACCACACACATTTTGTTCTCAACTGAAGTGAAGATGGATGGCATCGGGGTGGGAAGAGCTTAAAGGAGACACAGGACAGCGGCATGTGCATGAACTTTCCAAGGGGAAAAGAAATAAACTCAAGCAACAGACTGAAAGGGAAAAGGACGGCAAAGATTTTAATTTCATGTGACATTCAATCTCATCAAAGAATGCATGAGAAAAGCCTGAAAATCCTACTTCCCAAAGATGTGTCAACAAGCAAGAGGTAGGTAGGGTCCAGAGTAAACTGCAATGAAAGAGCTCAGGGCAACAAAAGGCTGGCTGGCAGGAAGTGAGTTTAAGCAAAGGAAATGGAGCGTCTGGTTCAGAGGATTTAGAACGGTTTTTTTTTTTTTTTTTTTAATCAGTGAGTGCTTCTGGTTTGCTTCTGGTGCTAAGGATACATGCCTTGTCTTTCCCAAGTACTAAAAAGAAAAATCAGTGTAAAAAGATAACATCTGGGTCGCCCCAGACCCATTGCTGTCTTACAGAAAGCTGTCTGCTTGCAGTCCTGTAAAGTGTGCTTGGTCCTGGCTGAACTGCTCTGTGTGTGTGTGTGTGTGTGTGTGTGTGTGTGTGTGTAGCGGGGGAGGGGAAGGGAGGCGCTTTGATCAACAAGTTAAGCACTTAAGCACTGATGCTTTTCCTTGGGCGAAAATCCACACAAACCAAGCCAAACGCATAGAGACACATGTGACAGTGTGGCTGAGGTGAGCTGGGCCCATCATCATCCTACCACACTTAAGACACAGTCTAACTGAAAAGTTTGCTTTACAGCTTCTGTACAGGTCTCTCATAACACACTAACAATAACCACCAGATCATTGTCCCTAAGTTCTTACTCTGCGGAAAGTCTAATATGCTTATACAAGGAAAGTCTTGAGAGATCAAAGAGCATGCCAGTCTCCAGTAAAGAAGCTCAGACTAGAGGCGTTCTAACACATGCCCAGTTTGCATGCCAGCTCTTTGGCCTGTACTTTTCTTTGTGTGTGTGTTGTGGGGGGGGGGGTGCGAGGTACAAAAACCTGTGCAAAGCTCCTTCACCAAAGGTGTTTCTAGAACCCATTGATCTCTGTGGGCTCTTGGAGTAGCCAAACTGGGCCAGAGGAGTGGTCAACGGCAGAACCTGGGCCTTGTCTGCACAGTCTTGGAGTCCCTCCAGAATTTCAAATGTAAATAAAAGGAGTAAATCACACACAGGTCATGCTAATCCTACAGATTCAAGGAGAAAGGCTGCTGATCCAAACCATAATGGCCAAATTTATTAAAGCAAGCCTCTTCCATTCCTGTACATGGACTGCCTCCCACAAGGCAGGGTTCAAGAGATGCCAGGAAGACAGGTTTTTAAAGTTCAGGAGTGGGACCTTTCCAAATGGGGGGATTTGGCGGCCAAAATAGATGGCAGGAGCAGAACATAGCTAGGTAGTGAGTGATAGGATGGAAAAATATAGCCTAATTCTTCAATGACCCCAGGAAGCTGGAAGTCTTAAGTCCCAAGCTGACGGTCACCTACTTTAATATTTACGGCAGCCTGTGAGTGAATGAATACCCAGAAGCCTGTGCAAAAGCAGACTTCCTGGGCTAAGCGCAGGCTGGGATAGTTTAAATTAATTGGTCCCCACTGGATGCTATGAGGTGATTGGTTCATGATGCGCGGGCTTTGTTGTAACCCTATAAAAGCTGTCTCAATTCTGTGCCAGAGGTCCTCAGCCCTCTACCCTGCATGGCGTATGGCTGATGGCCCCAGTATACTGGAATATAAAGGACCTCATGCATTTACATCAAGACCGCTTCTCGTGAGTGATTTGGGGGGCTGCCTTTCCTGAGTGTGAGTGCGAGGGACCACGCTCTCATGGGTCTTACAGTAGTCATAATGACCTTTTGAAACAAAGGTAGGGTTATGAGATGGTTATAGCTTTTTGAAACAAAAACATGGTTGCCGTTTCCTGGAATGGGCAGTATAGAACCATTTGTAGTTAAGGTTACAGGTGGGGCATAGGCCAATCCTTGAGAAACAGGTTTAATTATAAACAACAATGAGCCTAGTTTGTCTTTTCTATTAGATGGCTTTTAAGACTAAAATGGAGGCAGACTGGTTCTTAGTAAGACTTAGAATGATGTAAACTGGGCTCAGAGGGGGCAGCTCCCGCCACAGGAAAACTAGTGTCAAAAGCTGAAGATGTTATAGCTCTTCCCAACAATGCCCAGTTTTAAAGCCCCAGGCTCAGCCCTGCACCTCCTGTTTAATGTCCCTCTGCTCTCCATGGGACAGACACTGCCATTCTCAGGCAACCCCAGTTATTACAAGAGAAAAGCATTTGATCTGGGCCTCCTCTCCCCTGGGCTCCAAACCACAATGGAATTTCATTAACACCTTAATACCCTCCTCAGTTACCCTCCCATCCCCTTTCATTCATAGCCAGGTGGTAGTGGCATGTGCCTTTAGTCCTGCCACCCAAGAGGCACAGGCTCTCTGAGGCTAGCCTAGTCTACAGGGCAAGCTGCAGGACAGCCAAGGATGCACAGAGAAGGCCTGTGTTTTTGTTTGTTTGTTGTTTTTAGGGAGCTGTTTATTTTGTTTTGTTTTATTACATTCATTCAGGCAAACTAGTCTCAGCTTATTGGTACAAGGAAAGCCATTGACTAAAACGTTCACTGTAAGCTAATAGGGGCCAGAAGTGTTAACTCTTCCAGGCAAGGGAAATAACATGTCCTGTCTTGAAAAATAGAAGAAACACATTTTTATTCATGGAATTTCTGAGTAGAATTTTTAAATGCTAATGTTTTCCCTTGTTGTATAACATGTTCCACACATTTGCTCTCTCCCCACTCACTCTGTCTCTTTGTCATTTTGAGACAGGGTTTCACTGTGTAACCTGGATGACATGGAACTTGCTATATAAATCAGGTTGCTCTCAAACTCACAAAGATCTGCCTGCCTCTGTTCCTTAAGTGCTAGGATTAAAGGCGAGTATGACCATAATACCATACCATAGCCTGCAAAACTTCAAAGATTCTTTTTTTTTTTTTCAAAAATTTTTAAGGTTTTTATTTTTATTTTCAAACGTGTGTGTGTGTGTGTGTGTGTGTGTGTGTGTGTGTGTGTGTTAAATGGAGAGGCCAGAAGAAGACACTGGATCACACACACACACACACACACACCACACACACCATGTTATTAGAATTACAAGCAGTTATAAGCACCCCAGAGAAGGTACTGGGCATCCTGGAGGGGTAGAGGGGAGCAAAGAAAGAGGAAAAAGAGGAGGAAGCTGGATGCAACAGAGATTATTATAAAAGCAAATTAATGTTTTTAGAAAAAAAGCTGTTTCTAGCCTTGGGCAGATTATTTTCTAGGGGAAATCTATTTATTTAATAGATACAGTATCTTCAAGGAAAGCCATGTCCCTCACAGGTAGAAGGAGAAAGTTGACTAAAGATTATATTGAGGCTACCTCCAGGGTGGAGTATGGTTCATAACAGATATGAGAAACGATGAAAAGTCATTTCTGAAATCAGCCACTGTGATGCAGAACTGTATTGTTCCAGACATTTAAGCTAAATTGCAGGGGTAGCACAGAGTTAATAGCCCCAACAATCAGAAAAAGCTGTCTGGACACTGGGCCCCACACTTTACTGTTGTGGGGATTCTGAGCACATCACTTAACCACTCTTACATGCAGTTTCTTCATTTAATGACTGCATAATTAGTAGGTTAGGGATAGCTCACCGTATCCATTAGACACTCGAGAAACAGCAATAGGTAAAACCATGCTTCACATTTCCATCCTATGAGAAGAGACGCTAGAGGAGCTTGTAGAGGTGTGTGAACTAAGTTATTCTGGGACTATAGGTGTAACAGCTTGACATTGGGGGCATGACTAAACCTAGGGCCCTCAAGTTTTTGTGACATTTTCTACTTACTAGCTGCTTAGCAGTTCTGTCGGAACTGTGCTCCACATCCAACCACACTCCTGATCTTCTCTACACAAACCCCTTTTTGGTGGAAGTGTAGACAGAGGAGGACTATTTACAAACACCAGCCTGGGCCATAAGTCTTAGGTGCTGTCCTGGGCCTCCAGGAGCCAAGCTACTGTAAAGAGCATAACTGATTAAGAGGAAGGGCCTTAAGAGTTCCTCTTCTATTTGTCCCAGAGGGCAGGGGCGGGGGTGCAGGGTACAGGACTGCAAATAAGGCAACAACAACAATGGTGAGAGTGTGCCTATAGGCCATCTGTGACAGGCTGCAAGTCAGGAAAATGCTAAAGATTGTCTTCACAAGTGAAAAACAATTAAGCCTCTTAAAGGCCTTCATGATCTCTGGAAACTTCTTAAGAAAAATTTACAGATGTAGACATTTTCTGAAAGAAATCTTGGGATTTTTAGAATAACATTCAGTTGTTCTAACTAATACCGCTGCACATCTAATAGCACAAATGAAATTCTAGACAAAATATAACTTTGGTTAAAGATCCAAGAGAGAAGAAATAAACAAAAGAGAAATGAAGATCCATTGATCCCTTGGTCATCATATTCATTGCCTCAGTAATTTCCAGGCATCGTCTGTGTGCCAAGTGATGGGTGAGTGTGACTTAAAGACATACAGTCCCAGGATAGTGTGTTCTAAGCCAGCCTGGGCTACAGTGTGAGCCCATGTCTCAAAAACCAAAAACAAGCAAAAAGAAGAAAAGTAAAATAAAAATAATCAAAAAGCCAAGCGGCGGTGCCTCCCAGCTCCCGGGAGGCAGGTAGATCACTTTGAATTCAAGGCCAGCCTGGTCTACAAAGCCACACAGAGAAACCTGGTCTCAAAAAAACCCAAACTACTACTACTACTACTACTACTACTAATAATAATAATAATAATAATAATAATAATAATAACAACAACCAAAAATGAAATTATACTGTGATAAAAAGTATAAAAAGAAAAATCAACAAGTCTATAAAGGTAGAACCCACTCCAAGAAATTTCTTTTGTTTTCTAAAACCTAACAGGATTTTGAAAACTGGATTATCTAAACAAATAAAAAAAAATGTGGAGGGATTTGAGTGATAATGGTGGCACAAATATATTGCCAGACAAAATTTTTGTTTAGTTTTGAGACTGGGTCTCTATGTAGCTTTATGTAGCTTTGTTAGTCTAGAATTCCCTATATAGATTAGGATGGCCCTGAATGCATAGAGATTACCTGCCACTTCATCCTGAGTGCTTGAACTAAAGGCTTAATCCCACTATGCATGCGAAAAGAAAAAAAAAATAAGTGTACATGTTTGTTTAGGTGAAAGAAAGGGGGGAGGAACTAAATATAGTTAGTGGAAGAGATCCAGAAGCCAAACACAGCTTGGTGCACTTTAAAACCAGTGTGTGTAAAGGGGGGGGAGTGGTATGAGGAGAGGAGGGAGGATAGTAGTCAGCCTAACTAAGCAGGGAATGAAGGCAAGGCAAGCTCTGGTTCGGCAATGCCTCTCTCAAATGCATGGAGTAATAAATCAGGACACCCAAGATCTTCCTCCATCCTCTACCTGGTCACACACAGGCACATGTGACAAAGAAAGAGACCAGCAGAGACAATGGAGAGATTTCCTGTCAAAAGAGAGAATCGGGGCCAGGTGTGATGGCACATGCCTTTAATCCTACCACTCCAGAGTCAGGGGCAGGCAGCTCCTTAAGTCTGAAGTCAACCTTGTCTATAGAGAAGGTTCTAGGACATACAGGACTACAAAGAGAAACCCTGTCTCAGAGAGAAATGGAGAAAGAATTGAAAGGTTCCTTGGCTTTGGGGCTAGATAGGTAATAGAAGGCAATAAAAGTCATGTGTTCTTTGTCACTTTTGCAAAGTAGTAAAGTGCATCAACTTTAAGCAAAAAGACTTACTGTGGTTCACAGAATTGGAAGTTTCAGTTGGCTAGACCCAGGTCAAAGAGCATCATGACAAAGTTCACAAAATGGATCAAAACTTCCCAGGAGTAGAGAAACTGATAAAGCCAGGATCTAAGAACAAAATATCCCCTTGGACTGGTGTCCCCTGCGATCCAGTCCCTCCAGATAGACTTCACCTCGTGTAACTTTCTCTGCTCCCAGTTCAGCTATGAACCCCTAATGAAGTTGGAGCCCTCAGGTTTCAGTCAGTTCTCAGAGCCCCTTTCTCTGCTCAGAAGACCAAGCCTTCAACATAGGAGCCTTGGGGAGCATTCCAGGTTCAGACCACAGCACCACACAAAAGATAAAGTTCCCGAGATGTCAAAACCACTGACATACCTTTCATAAAACCATGTATAGGATGGCTGGGTCAAAGGCTGTGTACTTCCTAAGAAACTCACATAATAAGAACTTTATAAAACCTCTTCCTTAAAACCCATCGTGATAGGAACTATTTTATTCCTATGTCCTGGCAAGAGGAACTGAGGCTAAAGGCAACTCAAACAAGCAAGGAATTTGAACCTTAGCACTCAGACTTCTGAGACAATGCTTGACTGTGATCTGCTGTGGCTGGCGAACTTGTTTCATTGATTTAGTGGTTTCTGGGATCAGCTTGCTCATTTTATTAGACCTCCCTTTCTCCTGCATAAAAAGCACTGACATCCAAACATGTGTGTTTATGATTGCAACTCTTTCCTGAGGACACTAGACCCTAGCTCTTTAGCCTTTCAATGTGCACTCACTCCAGAAACTTTGCAAGTTTCGTCCAGGCCTTCAGACTTACTGAAGGAACAGCATCACTCCCTTGTTCTTAGCTTCAGCAGCTACCAAGTTGCCTGCCTCTGCAATGGGCACCTGCCTCTGCAATGGGCACCCAGACATTGCTGAACCACCAGATGTGAATTATATAAGCCAGTCCAATTAATTACCTTTTGTAATTTCTTGTATACATTCTACTGGTTCTAAGTCTAGAGTACAACTTCTTAAATTTCTTCCACTCAATCTTTTACACATAAACTTTTTCACACAACTCTAAGTTCAGAGGTTTTTAAAGTAGGATTATAAATTAAATTTGTTGATAATAAACAATAAAAATTATTTTCAAACAGTTATTTGTTATACAAATGATTTTAACAAGCCAGGTATAGAAGCTCACAACTTTAATCCTGTCACTTAGGAGGCAGAGGCTGGTAGATCTCTATGAGTTTGAGGTAAGTGTGGTCTACATGGTGAATTCATGACAGTCAGGGTTACATAAAGACTCTACCTCAAAAAGAAAAGAAAAGGAAGGAAGAAGGAAGGAAGGAAGGAAGGAAGGAAGGAAGGAAGAAAGAAAGGAAGGAAGGAAGAAAAAAAAACAAAACAAAAGCAAAAACATATGGTTTTATACATCAGAGAAGAAATGAATTTTGCTTAGTTATTTTCACATAGTAAGTTAAATTTTGGCTGAATACATGAAACTACAAAATATAGAGTGAGCATCTTCAGTGTTTTTCAAAGTTGATTGGTATCTTGATATCATTATTGCTAGGAATTTTAGGCATCCCTGGCAGTTGCCACATGTAATGGGGAAATTGAGTTCCCTTTCAGGGTTCTTAGTCTCATTGATAAGAGAATTTATGTATGGACTCAACAGAAAGCTAGAGAGTAAGTTTATTGAAGTGTATAAGAAACATCCCAGAGAAGACATGCTATAGCTTCTGCAATTGCCCAGAGGAGGAGGATGGAGAAGAAATTTGAAGTCAGCCTAAGGGCAGACAGGCAGCACATGGGAGGTAGGGTAGCTTTAGCAAAAGATAAAGCCCAAAAGTTTCAGGGGAAACATCCTTACACGAGACAGAGGGAAATTAAACATTAAGCGTTCCTGAATCATTCACAAAGGCCACTCGCAGGTGGACCAGGCTGCAGGGGGCAGCTCTGTAAACAATGGTACAAGAGTAGGATCCTGGGAGGAAAAGGCAGATCATTTCATTGCAATGATAGTTATTCCTCCCATCCCTTTAACATAGCTTTAGGTGAATCCCCTTCCCAAGGGTAGTTCCTTAGTTGGGCCTTTGAGCAGCCCAACTAGATTCCCTTACTGGAAGAGACAATGGCTGTCTCCACCCAGGTGGATTCCATTCTTCTAACCAGAAGGAACCAGCTTTCCCTTGATGAGCTTCCAGTACTTCTGAATATTATAATCATCAATGCTGACAACACCACTTTACATAAACTCATAGTAAAAAAAAAAAAATGGCAGAAAAATTTAGGGCCCTTACAGAAATTGTTGAAAATTGTCCCAACCCAAGCCAAAATCCAATGGCTTTTCATGAACCAAGCCAGCAACTCAAACAGCAATTTTAAAAGCCCAACATTTGAACACAACAGAATTAACCGGTATACTAATTTGATGTTTACATGGTAAGGAATGACAGAAGAGAAAAATATTAAAAGATTTTGCTTTCTTCATTCATAGTTTTAATAAGAAAAAAAACACTAAAAATCATTATGGGGGAGAAAGCACCACAATGGATAACATGCAATTGTCTTGAATTTGAGTTGAATTTCAGGCAACACTGGTTTGTCACCTGTATGGTTCGACAGTTTCAGTGTTAAGCATACAAGCTGTGTGTAGTCCATGTAAGTGAGCTTCCAGAAACACCAGATTTTGAATTAGTTTTGCTCATCTAAACAGCAAGTTTTTACTGTTGCCAGACAGTTCCATGGCCCCATGTGGGGTTGTGACCTAAAGTTTCAAAATCTAAACTCTAGAGAACCCTGACTAATACAGCAGGGCAGGTGCCTGGGAAGGAAAGCGGAAGACATAATTATGCTAGAACAGAAAATGTGGCATAGGGGTTATCAAGAAGCAGAAGCAGTGAGGGACAAGTGTACGGTTCTGGTGTGGAGTAGAGGAGGAAGTGAGGGGAGACATCCGCGTCTCGGTTTCAGCATTTCAATGAGATGTAGCATCCTGTGCGACAAGAAATGCTTGGCAGAGAAGTGTAAAGGTTTACTTTTAGACATGTTGCCGGAGAAGCTTCTAAAGGGAAAATTTTTAAAAAGAAAGGAAAAGAAAAGAAAAGGCTCTGGCTGCATGAATTACAATCCTACACTGAGATCTGGAAGGAACATACAAACTTGAAAATATTTAACAATGGGTTCTTCCTGAGGGACAAGACAGGGCAAACCTTTCTAAAGTCACAATTTGGTGGGGGAGGGGGCATATTTTTCTGAGATAGTGTTTCTCTGTGTAACAGTCCTGGCTGCATTGGAACTCACTGAGACACAATTTTCAAATGTAGTGTTTCCAAGACTCACATGAATAAATTCTCTAAGTGCAGGCCTGTGAGCCCTTGTTCCCCCAACAATTAACTAGTCCTGCTGTCAGTAAAAGAAGCGACTCTTCACAGTTGGTCTTTACAGACTGATTCTAGCATTCCCTGAGCATGCTGAGGCCCTGGGTTGATTCACACTAGTAGAAGATACACTGAGAGGAGCATGGCATGGCAGCTCTCTGAGGTACAGTATATGGAGAACACCGGCATGGAATACTGACCATGAGCAGCCAGGATGGCTGGCAGGAGGAGCTGACCTGGGCTGTGACTGAAAGGTCAAGAGAGAGTCGTGTTTTTAGAAGAAGAGTAGCCAGAAGGTCATGGTGTACACCTTTAGCTCTAACACTCTGAGGCAGACAAATTTTTGTGAGTTCGAGGCCAGCCTGATCTATAAAGTTAGGTCTAGGACAGCCAGGGCATGCAGAGAAACCCTGTCTTGGAAAAACCAAAACCAAAGGAAAAAAAAGGAGGAGAAGGAGAAGGAGGATGAAGAGAAGAAGGAGGAGGAAGAGAAGAAGGAGGAGAAGGAGAAGGAGAAGTATCAAATGCTGACACATGAGCACTTTGGGAGCCAACTCTGTTCTTGGCCTAAGGAGCACAAGATACACCTACAGTTATGGGAGGGATCCAGGCACACCTGTCAAAGCAGGCATAGATTTTGTATCGTATGTATCATGTTTATTTTGCCCTGATTAAAATTTATATAGGCTCATGTTTACTTACGTTGAGCAAGGGGAGGTTTTGTGGAGCAAACTGTAATCTCAGCATGCTGGAAACCCAGACAGGAAGACCAAAAGTCCAAGGCCAGCCAGTGTTATACAATGAGGCCCTATCTCAAAAAGACAAACAGCAATAAAGAAAAAAAAAAAAAAAGTAAGGTGACAAATATAATCTCTACTACAGAGTTTTTAAAATTGAGGCTCACTGAGATTAGCATTTCTGAGCATGGGCTGAATATAAATTCAGGAAATGATGAACACATAACTCAAATCCAAGGCTACGATTCTAGTGACTCAGCTATAGAGGTCACACTCTCCTTTGCATGACAGTCATATATTGGACACTTGGGAAACAAAGGAGGGTGCATTCCTCAGAAAGGAGGAGGACACACAAGCATTGGGAAAGGCCATATACTAGCCAGGCCTTAAAGGAGAAGCACTTGATTAATGCAGGGCGAAGAGGGTATTTCTAGCCAAATAGTCTATATGGGTAGTGACAGGAAAGAGGGAGGGATAAAAAGAAAGAAGGAGGGAAGGAGGGAGGGAGGGAGGGAGGGAATAAAGGTAACAGCAGGGGACTTCTGAAGCCCAGGGTTCCTGTGTGGGAGGCAGGAGTCATAGGGAAGAAGATGGGAGGTAGGACTTCATCCTGAAGTATTTAGCTATTTTAAACACAGCATCACCAGGGCAACTTTCGGTAGGGAATCTGGTACTGCTGCTGAGGAATACATGGCACAAGGGGAAGAGAATGCTCTCAGGTGAGTCAAGTAACAATGTAGTCAATGGTGGGGCAGAGAGATCAGGAAACCATAAAGTAATAGAAACTGGCTGGCTTGCATCAGGCTTGAGAAGGAGGTGGCAGGGACTACTTTCTGCATTGGGCAATAGGACAGCTGGGGGAAGCAGTCAGAGGAAAGTGAATGGGACTGAGAGGGAAGTCTCAGTCTTGAACTTTGCCCGTGGAACACCCAGGAAACTGGGTTGCAAAGATAGCTGGGGACTTGGGACTGGTACCATAAATACAGAGGTGGGCTATGGCTGAAACAGTGCTTAGCAGTGTCATTCTGGGAAGAGTGTACAGTTCTCTCCTCCTGGGAAAGCAGTCAAACTATAGTAGTCCCCTTTCCACATGGTTTCCAACAGCTGGATAGCTCATAAAATGAGGAAGACAGCAGACCAGGGCCCATATTCTTTATTATTCCAACAAAGGCAATCTCACTTATAATAATGGATTTTATTTAAGGCAAATAATATTTTTATAAATCACCTTTTAAAATAAATTCTTCAGCTTTGATGTTCCTGGATATTTCCATACCAGTGACTCAGTTCTGATATATGCTTTGGATTAGATAAAGGGGAAGGTAAGGGAATTACAGTGGTACCATCTTTCAGATTATGACAGTCTGAGAATTCAAAGCAATTTATCATGTGATAAAATCTCTTTCAAACAAACAAAAATTAATCCATGAAGAATGACAAGGACAAAGGTAGAGGCTGGGAGAGAAAAGTGCTAACCATGCAAGCACAACATTCTGAGTTTGGATGCCCACATAAAAACCAGACATGGTGGCACATATCTGTATCCTCAGCACCCTCTGCCCCACCACCACACACACTCTTGGGGGCACAGGATGAGCTGAAACAGGATCCCTGCAGCTTATTAGTCAGCTCTCCTGGCCGAACTGATGATCTTCAGGATGAGTGAGAAACACCATCTCAAAAAATAAGATGGAGAGTGACCATGGAAGACACAGTCTGATGTCAACTTTTGATCTCCACTCACACGCATGCACACGAATGACAAGAGCAATATTTAGTAGCAACAGGCTACCAAAACATTGTTTTCACCTTTCTGAAGGTGACAATACCACAGAAAAAGCTCTAGATCCTTTATCGTTGTTATTTGTTTAAAAATGGGGAAGGGTGGATTGCAGTTTTCCTAGTAATGGTCCCAGAAAGGGTTTCCACAGCAAATATATAATTATTACATGCAAATAGGCACATTACTGAACAGGAAGCCCCAGTTCAAGGAGGGAAAAAATATAAAATATAGTTTTCCATTTGATCATTGCTTCATATTGAGAGGCTAAAGTGGTAAGGAAGTGGATGGAGTAATCCCAGAGACAGACTCTCCCATCTGAGCATGAATGCACTAGCTCTTTAAGGAGAAGTTACGGTACATAGACCAGCTCTCCTTATGCAAGTTATTTATTCCTGAATAAGAAACAGTAAAGAAATGATGGAAGAAACAGCTTTGGGTCATCATGGCTGGCAAAAGCAAAGTCCTTTCTTATTCTTTGCCAGGGTTCTTGTTGGTCTCAGGGATGTAAGTCTTTTGAAAAGTTCGTAAAACTGCACTAAATATTAGGAGGTCTGCCTTAATTGTATGCTACCAACCGTTATGGCTGGGGCACCCCTCTGATTTCTGGTTCTTATGTCCCAGAACAAGGAATCAGAGCCAGTACATCTGGATAGTGAGAGGAATAAAGATGTTAATTAAGACAGAGAGCATCCCTGAGAACAGATATAGATAGGCCTGAGAGTCGGATAAGGCTGTTAGCTCTAACGATGGGCTTTTGTGGGTCACTTACAGGGTAGAAGCCTTCTCTGCAATGGGGATCCATTGAGTGTACCAGAGCACTTGTTATTCTGGGTAACTGATCTATGCACCAAAGCCATCCTAAGGCAGTGGTGTCCATGTTCTTTGTTTCATTTCCCACAGAACAATAAGGGAAAGCAAGCAAACAGAGCAAACATGGGAAAAGTGAAAATGAACTCCCCAGAGTGGGTGGGACTGCCAGGGAGGAATTAAGGCCATGCTGCCCTGCAAAGTGATCTTTTCTGGAAGCAACTGCTGTCTCAAGCATGGAGATCCTGGAGTTTTTCTCCCTTCTTGCTCTGCCCTTCTCGTGGAGGCCTGCTGGAGAGGGGTTTTCAGTCCTGCTAACTGGCTTTCTTCATCAGTTAACCCTGGTACCTTTCTGCACACCTAACTTTTCTTCCACACAACCACCTTCTCCCCAAATCCCCCCCCCATTCATCTCCAGACCTGGGCCTCATTGCAGATGACCTGCAAGCTTTCCAGCTGCACCAGGAAGTAACTACAGAAAAGGTAGTCTGTATAGAGAAGGAAAAATAGATGTGGAGCCCAGGTAGGTGTGAGAGGGTGGGATAGTGGCATTGCACACCTTTAATCTCAGCACTCAAGGCAGAAACTGTTGCATCTCTATGAGTTCAAGGCCAGCCTAGTCTACAGAGCAAGTTCTAGGATGGTTACACAGAGAAACCCTGTCTCAAAAAACAAACAAACAAAAGAAAGAGACATGGAAAGGTATGCAAACAAGAGAAACAATTGTTTTCAAAACAGGATAATGGCTTATGAAAAATGAACAATACTGGGAAAGACAGTAGAGAGAATTTTAAAGTCCTTTTATGTCTATGTGATGGCCAACACAATACAGAGGGTCTGGCACTAAGGGAGTTGCCATGACTGAATATGGACATTCTAGAGCTGGCTTTAAATTCACCAGTCCAATCCAACCCCAGGCTGCTGCCAGGGACCATAGCTGGGTCTGTGGTTCTACCACAGCAAGGGTCTGTGTTAATGTCCATTGATGGGGATGTCCTTCTGTATACATGTTTCTCTTATTGGTTGATTAGTAGAACACTGTTTGGCAAATAGAGGCAAAAGATAGGTGGGACTAAGAGACTAGGAGAATTCTGGGAAAGGTAGGCAGAGAGGTTCCACAAAGAGACACCATGTAGCAGAGAAAGGAGTAACAGGTCTGGACCCTTCTCTGGTAAGATAAGACCATGTGGAAATACTTAGATGAATAGAAATGGGTTAATAATTAAGACAGAGCTAGCCAATAAGAAGCCTAGTCATTGGCCAACCGTTTAATAATTAATATGTCTTTATGTGCTTATTTGGGGCTTAAGCAGTGGCAGGGCTTGGAAGGACAAGAACCTCCCTTACAGTCTGTGGCCCATGGTGCAGCCAAAGGCTATATGGATACTACGGGTCTAGGCAGCATCCTGTGGCCGTATCAGGGTACATGCCCATCTGTGTGGTCTGTGCTGTCACCTGGGGCCATGGTGTTATCTTCACCAGAGCTACTGCTGAGGGTCATGTCTGGGTCCATGGTCATGCTGCAGCTGGAGTCTGTGACACTGTCCATGGTCAGTGTTACCACATGTGGTTGAGATATGAGGGCCATGCTTACCCAGTCCCACCTATCACTGGCCCTGAGATAGCTGTCCCTACCTCTCACTGGACACTATAGCAGGAGAGCTGGCCCTGTCCCCCTTCCAACTCGGGAGAGATGGCCCCACCCCTCACCCCGGGCATGGGAGGACTGGCCCTCATGCATTGTTGGAGAGTTGGTTCTGCCCCTTACCTGATGGGGGCACTGAGGGTGGTCCCAATGACCTGGACTAACAAACTCACCTACCACCCTGACCTCCATCCTGGACCTTGGGTTGGCCCATCCTAATATCTGCCCCACCTATGATCTCCTGAAGTGAATGGAGAGACTGGTCCTGGGAAATGGTAGCTGCAGGATATCCATGACTAGAGCAACAGCAGGATATCTGAGAGGAGTTTCAGTGAGTGTCCAGTGATGATGTTGGGCCACCTTGAAGCAGACCAAGGACTCATTGCATTGAACATTGATTGTGTGGGTGGAGCTGATTGGACAAAAAGGTATACGGCATGACACATCACAGCTCCAATGCCAGCCACTAGGATGAATGAAGAGGTGCTGGGAAGATGGAGAATCAAGGTGGAGATTTGTTTTGCTTTTAATTGATTTGGGGGTCATGCTGCAGGGGTGTAGAGCAGATATGAAGTACTTGGGAGCTGAATGGGATTGAGGTGCATGATGTGAAATTTCCTTAAAGAATTAGGTTTTTTTTTGTTGTTTTTTTTTTTTTTTAAATTATCAGTCCAGGTAAAGTTGGTGGCAAGGAGAGAGTAGATGGAGATCAATCCCAAGTTGCAGTGCCATTGGCCACTGACTAGAAGGAAAATTACCACAGCAGTAAGGCAGCAACAGAAGTGGTGGAGAAAGTGATTGAGTCATGGGACTCTTACACAGCAGAACATAAAGTTAAATTAAGACATTTTATAGTTTATTAGGTGAACAACATGAGCATGCTTAGTTTAATTACAAAGGGACATAGGATGGAAGGTCAGGGATGAGGGTGGGGGATAAGAAAGTAGTAAGATGCTAGCCAAAATCAGACTACTATTTTCCATTGTTGAAAGTCGGTTGAACTTTAGCTCAAATCCTGTGTCGATCAGGGAGATGCCACATTATCAGGTTTGCTCCCAACTTGTCCAAAGCCAAGGGCTGCTGCTGCCCACAAGTCACTCACCCATCTCGAAGCCTCCCCTCCCGACAGTGGTTCTGTCCCTTATTAGTAGTTCCTTTACACATCTCATAAATAACTTGTGTCTTCCTTCTCCAAATTTCACTACAGAGTACTTCAGCTTCTTAGCTCTGGAGGATATTTTCCCACCTGCTGTCTGGCCTTGTGAAGACTGATGGCTGAAGACATCCAGAATCAGTCATTTCTTTTTTGGCTGGTGTCTGTTTTGGCTCATTACATCTGTTGTTTCTGATGTGGGCATGGTTGTTCATACCTGTAATTCCAGTATTCAAGAGGCTATAGGGTGTGAGGGTTGCCTAATTTTAAACAGCCTGTGTTACACAGTGAGAGGGGAGAGAAACAAACCTTTCCATGATGTGAACCCCCTCCCCCAAGAGCCACAGCTGCATTTAGCAGTCTACAAAGGCAGATATGCCGACCATGACTACTGACTGCAGAGAGGTCAGAATGTTGCAAGTCCACAGTCATATTACCTAAACAGCCATTCAATAATCAGTTGTGCTGTGCATGCCATAGCATCCTTGTGATTGTGAAGCCAATTCTTTTGTAGTTTATGAGCAGATCTCTAGTTTCTACCAATCCATAGGTAATAGTGTTACCAGATAACATCTGAGACCTATGTGTCTTGGTTAGGTTACTATTGCCATCAAGAGACACCATGTCCAAAAGCAACATGGGGAGGAAAGGAATTATTTGGCTTACGATTCCATATCACTGTTCTTCACTGAAGGAAATCAGGACAGGAACACAAAAAAGGCAGGAACCTGAAGGCAGGAGTTAATACAGAGGCCATGGAGGAGTGCGACTTACTGGCTTGCTTCTCCTGGCTAATTCAGGCTGCTTTCTCATAGAACCCAGGGCCACCAGCCTAGAGATGGCCCCACCCATAATGGGCTGGGCCCTCCGCCATCAATCACTAATTAAGAAAATTGTACACAGCCCTAGCTAATGGAGGCATCTGCTTAGTTGATGTTACCTCCTCTCAAATGACTTTAGTTTGTGTCAAGTTGACCTAAGACTTGGCAGCACAGAGACAGCAGAGGCTTCCTTGCTTTCTGCAACCCGCCTAGCTGATGTGCAAACCAGTGTACTTGAAAGCATTTTGATTTATGACTTTGTTCTTCTGTTACTATAAAAACCTCATGAAATTGTGACCTCGTTGGAACATGGTAATTGGGGCGACCTGAATCTGTGTTCCCGAGCCAGGGCCACTCTTATTTGGTTCCAGAATAAACTGTCTCTTATTCCCTTATAGGTGAGGACTGTGTTATTTACTTCATCCTTTTTTGTTTCTGAGATCCTTTGGTCTCCAGAGTTTGAGGTTAAGGAGGATTTGCATTGTTTAAGGTCTTTAAAGTGAATATTTGTATTAATTTGGGACTTGGAAAGTCTGAAATAAAAACAAAAACCTAGGTACATAAATTTTAAACTATTTAAATGCTGTTTGGATTTTGTAATGAAAATAAAGGGATCCAGAGGTGGAACTCAACAGCAGAATATGTGCATTATAATAACTGAATTTGGTCAGATTGATCTAGGTGTGAGAACTTGATGGCAGCTAAGCATTCACCTTGAAGGCTAAGTGCCTGTAAAGGCCAGAGAGCTGCTGTCCTTTCCTGGAACTCAACATTATCTCTAAATTCCTTTTTGTTTTCATTTCACTAAGAGTCTTCGGGAAAACATACAAAGAAAGGGTCCATCACTGTCCTTTATTAACATGTTATGGAAGGACAGTAGACAACAAAAAAAAAAATCAAGATTAACATATGAAAGAAGCCAGTTAAGGTGATGGGAAGTGGTTCCCTTCTGAGCGTCATACAGCCAGAGGTACATGCCCAAGACAACCCTGAAAGGTACTGATGTGCTAGAGGCAGGCACTGTGAAGATGCTCAGTATATGATCAGTACATATGCTCATAGGGTCACAGTCCAACTCAGCTCATCAGCTCTAAGGCTGGAGAGGTGGCTCAGTGGTTAGCGTACATTGTTGCATTGCTCTACCAACCTGACCTAAGTGGTGTCAGATGGCGGGGGGGAGGGAGCTCATGACTGTCTGTGACCCCAGCTTCAGGGCATCTGGACACCTTCTTCTGGACTTCGTGGACACCTGCATTTACATGCGCACATACCAATACGCAGGCACACATAATTTAGCTGTTCTCGCAGGCTTTGTGCTTTTGGAGGGGAGACATACCATTTTATGCCATTCTAAGAAAGTATCATACAGTACATTGCTGAGATTGGCTTTGAAGAGGATTTGGAACACAGCAAGCATAACCCCTCCAGGCACAGTGAATTAGGAAATGGTTATCACTTATGCTTCCCTTTCTCTTAACCCTCTCCATCCCTTTCCCACGTTGTTTTAAATTCTAAATTCTAGGAGCCTTAACAGTCCCTCTCCTCAGCTGCTGTGAACTGACTGAGTGTCCAGAAGAGAAGAGGAGTCTAGGCTTTCATTACTCTGACTGCCCCACTCTAGGAAGCTAAGACTCTGGTGCCAGCTACAGCCCAGTCTCCAGCTCTCCCTTCAGATTCGTTCCCTACAGCTGCCTGATGGAGTAATGGTCTTTGCCCTTTGATGCAGACTACGAACCTTTTTTAAAGGCATAGTGTCAGTAACGTGAGAGTCTACCAGCAAGCAATCCTAAAACGGCTTTATAACGGGACACTCACTGGGCCCCGCACTTTAGATCACAGCAGACAAGCCTCGTGCGGCAGCTTTGAAATCCCAGGGCTGTGGTCAAAGTACAGACCTCCTGGAAGGACAAAGTGTTCTGTTTCCGTAGTACAAGGGTGTGGCGTTTGTAGCTAGTAAAATACTCTGAAAACAAAGCCTCCGGGTCCTGCGGGGCACGATGCTGGACTGACTCAGCGGAAAGTGGTGGGAAAGGAAAGTAGCTCTTAGATTTCGGAACCTCCAAAGCTGCCCCACCCCTCTTAGTTCCGTCCCCGCCGACAGGAAAAGGCTGTCAGCGGTTAACACGTACACACTTACACAACTCACACAAGACATAGGTTAGGATGAGGAACACCAAGAGTCTAGGGGAGCTTCCTCTCAACCTGTGACCAGCCCCCTGGCTTGTCTCCGAGTAAACCACCAATCTGTCTCATACTGATGAAAGGAAGCTTGCTGGTGATGTTCAACCACCTATAGCCTCTGCCTGAAACAAAGCTGCAACATCAAAAATCCACAAAGCTGCAACATCAAAAATCCTCATTAACACGAGGTAGCTTTCTGAAGAGTTGAATAACCACAGATGCTCTGGTTGCTAATGTCCAACAGAGGGCCAGTGTTTTAGAAACAAAATAGTTCTTTGTTAGACAAACTATAGTGTTATTTTAAATACTCTGATTCCAGCAATTAAAGTTCCCGGAGGTAAGATTTTTCATAAACCGTCTACAATGTTTACATTTCTCTCACAATTGCTCATTAGCAAAAATATATATGTATATATAGGTTTATGCTCTATCACAGACCAATGAGGTATGGAATTGAGATCCCAAGAATTCATATTCAGGGAAAATAAATCATTGTCCAAGATGAATCAGAAACACTGTGTAGATTGCTTTTCCTTAAAATGTCAGCAAGCCAAGCATTGCAAGCACATTTTAGAGTGTTTCAACATATGCAATACTATGTCTCACAAGGATGTTTTCACACTAGTGTGTACTTCTGTTCAGCATATTCAATACCACCCCCTCTACCTCCCCACTCCGCCCACCCCCTCTCCAGTCCTCTTCACACCCCCTAGGTGGTTTTGCTTCCCCTTCCATATCATAGACACATCCACAATTTTATGTAGCCTAATAAAATCTAGGAATCACACACTATCTGTCATTCTGAAACTATCTCTATCACTTAGGATTATTTCTAGTTGTATCATGTTCTACAAATGTCATATTCATTTTTATGGCTACAAAAATTTCCATTGTATTTATATAGCACATTTTCTTTATCCTTCCTCCAGGAACTGTGCTGTGGTACATATTGATATGCAAGTATTTCTATTATTTGTCATCTTGGAGTCCTTGAATAAATGCTAAGGAGTGATATAGGTGGGTCATATTGTAGATCCAGTTTTAGTTTAGAAAGTTTATCTTAAATTAATGAATTTCATATAATGCCATTTAGAAAAGCAGTTCAAAAATATGTGTATAGTTTTAAAAAAAAAACTTTTATTATGAGAGGTTTTTGGAGACAAAAAAAAAGCATGCAAAACCAACCACAAGATAACCTAATAGGTTGAAAGTCTCCATGAATGAAAATTGCTATGTTCTTAGATGATTTTATATAATCTTTGAAAACACTTAAAATATACCTAACTCAGCAAGACTGTTAAAAGTTCACGGAGTGGTTATGCTTGTTTTGCTTCATTGTTAATAATAATTTCAAAGCCTTACTTTCTTTCTAAAACTGCATCGCTTGACACCATTTTCATTCTAAAGGGTTCCAAAGAAGCCAGACATGGTAGCTCAGGCATATCATCCCAGTACTTGAGAGACCAAGTTTGAAGCTCATGGGAATAATCCTCCACAGACATCTCAAGAACTAATATAACTTATATAACCCCACAGATGTGCCCTGAGGCTTGTTTCCAGGTCAATCTACATTCTGTCAAGCTGACAACACCAGCCATCCATCACCAAGACCTTGTCTGGAGAAAACACACAGTTCTGAAGGACATAACTGGAAGAGTAAAGAATAAGCTTTGCTGGCTAAAAAGATGGCTCCGTAGTTAAGGCTACACTCACAACCAGAAATCTAAGAATAAGCTTTGCTGTCTGTGATCACATGATACTAGCACTCCATGGAAGGTACAGCCCTACCGCATCTGTCCGAAACTAGGGCTGGGGTGGCCCATTCTCAAGATCCTGCTAAGTCGGCAAATCCTCTGGCAAGTTTAGACCAGGTGGTATTGGAAGTTCTCTATACTTCTAAAATGATAGAAGCGACTTCACAAGGGTAGCGGTAGATATATGTGTTTAAACTATGGGTAAAAGTGAAGATATATATTAAAACACAGCCTTATTAAGATGCAATTTATATTGCTGTTCTTTTTTGGTTTTAGGTTTTTTTTTTTATTATTATTCAGAAACAGGTTGTTGTGGGGATATTTGTATACTGCGCGAAGATATATTGCTGTGATTGGTTTAATAAAGAGCTGAACAGCCAATAGCTAGGCAGAAGGAATGGGCGGAACTTCCAGGCAGAGAGAGGACTCCAGCCAGACATAGAGGAAGCAGCATGGGCAATACAGAGAGAATGGGTTAACAAGCCACATGACAGAACATAGATTAAAATAAATGGGCTAATTTAAGCCGTAAGAACTATTAGGAACAAACATAAGTTATAGGTTGAGCTTTCATTATTAAGACGTCTCCATGTCTTTATTTGAAAGCTGGCTGGACAGACAGAAAGACTCCTTACATAGGGTTTTTCTGTGTAGCCCTGGCTGTTCCAGAACTCAATTTGTAGACCAGGCTGACCTCCAACTCAGAGATCTGCCTATCTCTGCCTCCAGAGAGCTGGGGTTAAAGGCGTGCATCACCAATCCCAGCTTTATATTGAAAATTTAAAGTATCAAATTCAGTGGGTTTTAGATTGATCCCTGAATTACCACTGTTCAACTTAGTAATACTGTGAGTTGACAACAGAGTGAGAGTATGCCTGTATTACCATTGTTTTCTATCTTTAGGATAATAAATTACATGAGGTATCTGATAATTTACAATAAAGTAAGTTGGGATTTTTTATTTTGTGTTGTTTTGGTTTTGGTTTGGGTTTTTCAAAACAGGGTTTCTCTGTAGCTTTGGAGGCTGTCCTGGAACTCCCTCAGTAGACCAGGCTGGCCTCAAACTCACAGAGATCCACCTGCCCGAATGCTGGGATTAAAGGTATGTGCCATTACCACCTGGCTTATAAAATAGATTTTGTGTCAGGATGGTGTTTCAACTACTGGAGGCCACGTCAGTGTTCTGAGCACCTTTAACAGAGACCAGGCTGAGCTAGGATGCCAGTGGCCAGCAGGCTGGGTGGATTAAATGTGCTGTGTGCTGGGTACAGAACCCAGGGCTAAGCACGTAAGTATATATGGTGTACCTTCTGCCTGTGCCACATCTCTGTCCCCTAAATGCATTTCCTGAGCCAGCTTCATAGGTCAGGAAAGGAAATGAAAAACAGAGCTCTATGTGTGAGAGTCTTTAAAGTGATTTTAGTGATGGCATTTTTCTCAATATTTACTCATGCTCAATTTTAGGCAAATCAGACCTTCAAGTTAATCTTAGTATCTTAGAATAATAGATACTAGAAGCATATTATATGTTTTATGTATATTTACATGTAATAATAATTTTAAAGTAAAATATACCACATATACAAAATTAATAGGCATTGCAGCTCATTGTCAAAAGCCCTGAAAAGTGTCTTCAAACTTTTATCTACACATTTTTAGTTATGCTGGAGACATTTGTGTGTGTGTGTGTGTGTGTGTGTGTGTGTGTGTGTGTGTGTGTGTGTGTGTTCATGTCTGTGGATACACATGCATGTGTTCATGTGTATGGAAGGCAGAGGTCAATGTCAAGTGTCTTCCTCTACTGTGCCCCACCTTACTTTTTGAGACAGAGTATCTCCCTGAACCTGGAGCTCACTGATCTGGCTTGACTAGATGACCAGCAGGACCCTCAAGATCCTCCAGTCAGTGTATATGAGATCTATTTTATTCTTTTTAACTCCTTCACAATATACCATCATACAGACATACAGTTACTTAAACACCTCCCGATTCACGAAGTCAACATCAGCATTTGCTGTGAATATTTCTAAGATCATGGTTCCTGCAATAGATGGGTTTGGTTGCCAAGTTGGCTGACTTGAGGGATGTCCAGAGAACTGGTAAAGCACAAGTCTGTCTGTAGAGTATTTCTCCAAATTAGTGTGGGTCAGCATACCGAGTGAGCAAGATTGTAGGCTAGGGGCCCAGACAGAAAGAAAAGAGGGAGAGTTCCTTTACTCACTCCCACCTTCCCTTCCTGAGCAGGCCTGGATTCCTTTGCTGTGGTCTGGGAGTTTTGCTGCTGTCCTCTGTAACACCACATGCATGGCTCTAAAAATTTCAACTCCACAAAACAGACTCACACCTGTGAGCCAAGCTGTGTGCATGGCTTTTGTAAATTGACCTCGGATGAGTTCATTTTCCTTCCCTCCTTCTCTCTTTCCCTCCCTCCCTCTCTCCTCTCCTTCCCTTCCTCCCTCCCTCTTTTCTTCCCTCTCTCCCTACTTCCCTCCCTCCTTCCCTCTTTTCCTTCCTCTCTCTCCAATTCCTCTCTCCCTCTCTTTCTCTCTCTATCCCCTCTCCCTCCTTATGGGAGATGTCATTCTGTAAATATATTTCTCTTATTGGTTAATGAATAAAGCACTGTTGGCCAATAGGAAAGCAAGATAGGTGGGACTAGGAGACAAGGAGGAGAGAGGAAGTAGGGAGGGGTCAACATGGAGAGACTGGAAAGAGCAGAACGCCAGCTCTCTCCAGTAAGATGAGACCACGTGGGAATACTTAGATTAATAGAAATGGGTTAATAATTAAGACAGAGCGAGCAGATAAGAAACTAGTAACTGGCCAACAGAATTATATCTAGTACAGGGTCTTTGTGTGTTAATTGGAACTGGTACGGCTCAGGTCAGCAGGAAAAAAACCTTACTCCTAACACCCTCCTTCCTCTCCCCCACCCTCTCATGTCTACCCTCTTTGGGCGTCTAGCTACATGTTCCCTGATTGTGCAGCTTGCCTAACAGACAGCCACTGTGGGACTTTTAATCATCTACCTGGATAAGCTGGTCCATTAAATCCCCCTTTATACTTCCCCTGCTGTTTCTGTTTCCCTGGACACCCCTATAGTTCCAAACCACAATACTGTGAACTCACAAGGAGCATCACAAAATATTTCTGAACTTTGAGTGAAATGCAGCAATATCTGGTAGATGTTATAAAAACTGACAGTATAAATTTAGGGCAACTGCTTACTTAACAGATGAGTGAGGCAATTTTTTCGTACCAGAGCCAACATCACATAAGGATCAGTGAGACATTAAGAGCACCATGAGCTAAGAACATTCAAGAATTAAAGAGGAATCCTTTCAATCTCTTTCTTTAGGTCTGGGAATCAAACTCAAAGTTCTTTGTGGACCACACAAGCATCTACCACCGAGCCACATTCTTGGCCCTTATATGTTTTCTTTCCTGCAAACAATTTTATAAATTTAGTCCCAGAAAGTCTTCAGCTAAACTTGCAGGCACTTTAGCATTCATATTTACTGTCACTATGACAACACATCTCACAGGACTTCTATTCCTCTAGCTTTTATGCCTTAACGGGCTTGCTATTTATTCTGATCATGGATATAATATACCTTGCTTTGTTTTTGTTTGGAGACAAGGTCTTGCTATGTTGCTCAAGTTGGCCCAGAAATCACTGTGTTGTCCCAGTAATCCTAGGCACTGCTGTCCTCTTCCCTCAGCTTTCTGGCTACTGGGTCAATAGCTGTGTACTGCCATATCCAGCTCAGACAATTTCACTTAAAAATACATTTACATCAGATATTTCCTGGCATAAAGAAATGCTTCTTTATGCTTATTGGTTTTTGTGTTTCAAAAAATTCAAGTAAATGGATTGATTTGCCAAAAACCCACAAGCGTATTGCTACTATGCAGTATTTATGCCAGTAAAGTTTGGCAATTATTAACATCATTTCAGTAGGTAGGCTTTTTCAATTGCTGGGTTTCAAAATAAAAGTATGTTCCTGGCATTTAATGTAATCTGCTAATAAATACACACAAGGCATCCTATTGCCTATAAAAATATACAGAGTTTAGAAGACACCAACTCCTCTGTGAGACTTCATAGCTTTACTGTATAGTCCTGATGATTCAATTGTATTCCCAATCATTAAAGAATCTATTAGCAAATAAACCTGAGGACAAAGGTCTCCTAAACCATGTTACAAGATGTTCCTTTGTGGTTTCGGTGACTTGTTAATTACCCCTTACACAAGAATCATGAGCATTAGAGGTGTGGCCATCACCATCTTATAACTGCTGTCACTGCTGTCTCAGATACTTTCAGTGCGAGTCTATCAAATGGTTAGTTTAGCCATAGCATAGCCATGGTTTAAAGCACATCTTATACCGGCCTCAAAACAAGCTTAGTGTACTTTGACAGATATGTTTGATGAAATGATTGTTAGAATAATTCAGGAGAAAAATCAAAGGACTGTCTTCCTGAGCATCTTTGAAAACAGTTTTTCAAGAATTCTTATCACTTATGTGTCAGTTGTCTTTTGAACTAGAACTATGAGTGCAACCATAGGGAAGAGACTAAAAGCTCTAAAAATGTGAATAGGGGGCTTTAACTCCTATTGGTGCTTTCTAGTTTTAAAGTGTTAGTGAAGATATCTCAATCCAAAGTTCTGAGTGGTAACTATACCTACTTATATAAGGGGCTGGCAGGGGCAGTGTTTCTACGCAGAAAACTGTTTAGCAGACTTGAGACCTACAAGTCCCCAAGGTGAAAATAGCATTTCATGTGGCTGCTTGAATGTTGGAGTTTCTGTGAATTGCCTGCGAACCCTATGAACTCATGAGTCATAAGGAAAGCATCATTGTGTCATGTCCCAAGATGAATCACAGCAGGTCCTTCACAAAGACTCTGCCCTAAGCTGCAGCTTCCTTTCAGTAAACCTGAGTCTTGTCAAAAGGAGCCCTAGTATCCACATCTCTTATTCAGCATTCAAAGGGTTCCAGTGGGAATTAACAGTGGTGCCTGAAATTGGGGCTATCTTTAAAAATGTAAAATATGTAATTAGAGAGAGTGGTGGGGGCTTTAATATTTGAAGACTCACTTCCACAATGAAGAAAGGTAGATTCTGTGTTATAACTATTACCTTCTTTGCAATCTCAGCTAACATTTGTATTAAATTTGTTTTCTTTGAAAATTGAACACCTAAAGTTTTGAGAGTCAAGGCTAAGAAAATACAATGGCTTACAGTGCTAGAATCTTGAACTCAGGTGTTTTAGAGCAGCAGCCAGGCTGAGATTCACCAATATGGATTATTTAGTCTACTTGCATCATGTATTATGGGATCAGTTTCTCCATATGCCCTAACTTCCCTTCTTAGAACCATGGAGCAACAGCTATTCACTGAAGAGTGATAAAACCCAGCCTCCATTTCCACATCATCGAAGACACTTAAAAGCATCTCTCTCTCTCTCTCTCTCTCTCTCTCTCTCTCTCTCTCTCTCTCTCTCTCTCTCTCTCCTCCCTCCCTCCCTCCCTCCCTCCCCCCCCTCTCTTTTAATTTAAATTAGAAACAATCTTGTTTTACAAATCAATCCCAGTTCCCTCTTCCTCCCATCATCCCATGCCCCAACAAACTCCCATCACATCCTCTTCCTACTCCCCAGGGAGGGTGAGGCCTTCCATGTGGGATCATTAAAGTCTGTCACATCATTTGGAGAAGGGCCTAAGACCTCCCCTGTGTGTCTAAGCTGAGTATATCCCTCTATGTGAAATGGGCTCCCAATGTCCATTAGTACACTAGGGATAAATACTGATCCACTTCCTATAGACTGCCCAGTTCTCCTAACTGACACCCACATTCAGGGTGTCAGGCTCAGTCCTATACTGGTTTCCCAGCTATCAGTCTGCAGTTCATGAGCTCCTACTTGTTCAGGTCAGTTGTTTCTGTGGGTTTCTCTAGTCTGGTCTTGACCCATTTGCTCATCATTCCTCCCTCTCTGCAACTGGATTCTAGGAGTTTGGCTCAGTGCTTAGCTGTGGATGTCTGCTTCTGCTTCCATCAAAAGCATGCTTTTAAAGACACTGCAAAATGGAAAGTCCTTAAAAGGGGATGAAATGAAGTCATCTTTCTATTAAGCCCTTGAAGTACACATGACAGACTTCACAAAAATTCTAGAATATTAGCATTACTTAGCAATATAAACATTTTATAAAATTCATTGAAAACATACAAAACTTCACACTAGCCACCTTCCTGTGATTAGTAACCATTGTATCTAAGACAGACTTGTCCCTGCTGATCTTCCCCAGCCTTCTACAGGGTAAGTCCAGCAGAAGAAAAGATCCAGAAAAGGCAGGCTTTGGAAGATCAAATAGAAATGAAGCCTTTAGTGATCACACTCTTCAGCTGCCCGTGTCAAAGCATGTTGTCTTTGCTCCTGAAACTTTTCTGTTTTTCTATGAGTCTATGTGGTTATAGGACTTAATATATCTGCCTGTGTCATTATAGTCAGGGCTTTTTTCAGACTATGTGTCATGCTTCTTCATATGTCTAGCTTCTGTTACTGTTAAGTATTATAAATTAGTAAAGCCACAGTGGTTTGTGGGATAAATGGAAGATTGTCAAAATTGATAAATGGGATGGATCAGGTTTGAAAAACTCTTTGGACAATTCCCTCAGAAAGGTACTCCTAGAAAATACATGTGGAGAAATTTGGTCTAATTGATGGTCACCCCAACAGCTGTACCATCTGCTTCTTTGCCTTAATGACTTTCATCTGGGATTGCATGCACCCCTTTCCGGATTCCAAGCCAGTTTTGTCTTTGTCCATCATATCCTATTTCGAGAAGATCAAGATTCTGATCATTTAAACCTCATATAAGGAGAAGAGCATCTTTCTTGTGGCTCACAGAAAAGATCCTACAGGAATGGATCCTCCAGACTCAAATGGTTTGATGACAAATACACCCTGAAGTTGACCTTCATCCATGGGAAGACAAAGCAGCAATGGAAAGCCCACTGTGAAGTTCTTTGATCACAGTGGGACACTCATCATGGATGCTTATGAACTGCAAATATCCAAGCTCCATGACAGTTTCACCACAGAAAGAAAAATAGCCAATTCTAAAAGAAAAACAAAAGTACCCTCCATTGAGCCTGGCGTGGTGGTAAACACTTGTTGGGAGGTGAAAGCAGGAGGACTGGGTCATCGCTGTGAAGAGTTTAAATCCAGCCTCAGCTACATGGATCCTGGTAAATAAAAAAATACCTGATTGCCAGAATCTTAGTTTTATAATACATACACATCAAAACATCTGTAAAACTCTATTTTTAAATTCTAACTGCTGTTTAAAATATTATATTCCTTCCTTACTCCCATCTCCTTTCTATTTTCTCTGCTCTTTACTATTTACTGAAAAGCAACACACAGGTGCAAATGGACAGGAAGGCAGTCCAGCACAC
Organism: Cricetiscus sungorus; assembly: GCA_030556225.1. Lineage (NCBI taxonomy): Eukaryota > Metazoa > Chordata > Mammalia > Rodentia > Cricetidae > Cricetiscus > Cricetiscus sungorus. The sequence goes on along the minus strand of JANBXA010000600.1, from coordinate 20,331,594 downwards.
CTGACCAGACTGACTATAAGAAGGAACTGAGCAGTTAATATAGTAAACAACTGTGGCCATTACCTCCTCCCTGTCAGGGAAGGAAGACATTTTCACTAAGGGTGAGACTATATAATAAACCATAGTGAGAAGTAGGAACCACAGGTCTAGGTGTGTACTCACGGTTATACATAAATGCATATGGTAGCGCACACTAATGCATGTGCAGAGAGGGCATGTATATAGGAGCAGTTCGTGTACAAATCTCAGTTTCTCCCTGAGAAATGCCTAGAGACTGCTCCATCTCAAGATCTACAAGCATTTCCAGCACCCAGCAGCTTGCTTCTGATTGCCACTCTCCTCAAAGAAACATCTTCCTGCAAAGATAGATAGATAGATAGATAGATAGATAGATAGATAGATAGATAGATAGATAAAACCAGCCCTGAGAGGGCTCAGACAATTTGGTCACCAAAGTAAACCATGATAAACTGAATTAGAGCTTACTAAGTAATATAAGATTTCAGGAAATCACAATGGCATCAATCGGCCAATCAATTAATAAAGCTGTAATGACATAAGTGACATAAATAGGTGGAGAATGGAGGCACTAAAAATCCAAACTTTTTAAACCAATATAATAATCAGGCAATGAATGCTAAAGGTAATGAACAAAAGGCAGCTTAGTAGACAGAGGGCATTTTAGCCTCAAAATTCCTTCTTACAGAGTAATTCCTAATTACAAGCTATAACAAAATAGTATGCTTCTAATAGAGAAACCTCACCAACATAACCTGTTTTTGTTTGTTGAGATAGAATCTTGCTATGTAGCCTTAGAGGCTCTGAACTCACAGAGATCCTCCTGCCTCTGCTTGTCCAGCTCAGGGATTAAAGGAGTGTGCTACTAATTCCTAGACCCACAAACACTATATTACTGAAATAACTAAACCAAACATTGACAATAACAGGAAGCCATTGACACCACATTCCATACAATGGGATGTAAGAAAAAAGGGGATGGCCTGAATAGAATTATTAAGAAATATTAATTATCTTATGATGTTAATAAATCTTGTCCACTAAGAAAAATAATTAAAGATCAATCAAAAAGAGAAAAGAAATATTAGATAAACCCAAGTTCGGCTCAGTGGCTATTTCTGCATCTTCTGACCTGTAATCTTCATAATCGACAGGGCATGAAAGTCAAGGCAGGAAGGAAGAAGGAAGTGTTCCAGGGTCAATGACACCAGCTACCTAGCTGAGCCTGGACTGCATCCATGTCATAAAGGGCACTGTTGAATCAACTGGGTGAAAGGTTGTAGTTTGAAACTGTTTCAAACTCAAAGGTGAAGAACATATCTCAGTCTGTTACTCCGTAACTGTGACTCTAGGGAGTGATGCCCACACCAAGAACACCATCTTAATGTATTCATGTGTGGTTATGACTCTCCTAGTCATAACCATCAGAAAAGTGGCGCATTTAGAGAACCAACTACTCACTGTAAAAACACAGTAAATACCGACTCATTAAATGCCTCACCCGAGAATTACCAGATGTTATTATTAGTGTTAAACATTCATGCAGCACCCATATTGTTATTCATAATTCAGCAAAGGTAATGGCTCCTTCGAGTTACCCCCCCCCAAAAGAAAAGAAAAAAACAAAACAAAACTGACATACATATTAGATACATCTTAAAACACTATGTTTACAAAAATAAGGAAACCCCTTTCACAGGTCAAATGTCACAGGGGGGGGGCAAAAAAAACCTAGACACACTTCACTATTCTTCTCCCTTTTATTTCGTGTTAGACAAGGTACAAATCCAGGTGTCCACAAATTACTGTTCTGTAGTTTGAAAGGAATGACAATGACATCCTGTTTGTGCATGGCCAATTAAATATTATGCTACACCTTTTAAACCCCAGGCCATTCACACGTCAGCAAGGCTGTGCAATAAAAGTGATGATACTTATTACTGAGAATATTGGTGTCTATGTGAACAGTGCACAAGCTCTCTGTTCTGACTCTATTACAACAGGGGTCATGGCATCCAAAGAAGACAGAACCTGAGAATAACTATGGTCAGCTTGCTGCTTTCCCCTTCACATCAGAGACCCCTGAACATTCATTTTTGCTTCAAAGAAAAGAAAGTAAATGTACTTCTTTAAGATCTCTTTAATCCCCACCCCCATGCCAATATCTATGCTTCCCTCTTCCGACACTGGGTTTGACATAAACACATGCTTGTTTCTACCCATTATCATTCCAACCACAGAAAGGAATGACACTACAACAATATCACATTGAGAGAAAGAGCCATAGCTCATGCACACTGTGAGCAAACTCTAAAATTGGCATTACTTGAAAGAATGCCAAGGACTTCAATGCAAACCCATTGTGTCCATGGTACTTCTGATAAAATTTCATTTGCAAGATAACAGTAATGCCCTGAATGTATACTAAACAGCATCTATTGATCCTTGAAATTTTAATTTTAAGCCAGCATTTTAGTATCCCATTCTGCAGTTTTAGTATCCTATTCAAAGTAGCTGGCAAGTGGCAATCATAACTAAATAGTATTTTTAGCAGGCTTGAGAAACCAGATCTCATTGATTATCAACTTTCTCTCTCCTGTGAGGTCTTCTAAGTCATTGCCAACACTTGTATTGTCAACTTTTCCCAATTTAATTTAGCAGCTCGAAAGTTATAGCATTTCCGATCTAGAATTTCTAGATAATCAGTCCAGTGACACCAGGAATTCACTGGGGAAAATTTATTAGGTAGGCCAGTGAAAGAGCACTTGCCTAGCATGCACAAACTTCTAAACTTAATAGCCAGCGCCTGAAAAAAAAATCCTACTAAGTTCAAACCATATAAAAAAATTTAAGGCATATTTGCAATGGAACTTCATAATTTAAGAAGACAAGGGCTAATAGCAGATACTATGACCTAAATTAATGGGTAAAATCAAGAGCAATTTTTAAAAAATTATTTATTATTTATTATGCTGCTGAATATTGGTATGTTCCATTCTATAGATACTCTGTTAAAATAATACAAAGAAAAGCACCCCTAAACACACAATCAATTGCCAAGAAATAAAGACAAGCATCACAAGTGACCAAAGAATGAAAGACCAGCTACTTTCACAAGAGCAAAAGTATTCTAGTGGCTCACTTGCCAGCAAAAACAATGGAAGCAGAAAGACAGTGGAATTGCATGACTTAAAGCACTAATAAGAGGCCAGAGAGGTGGCTCAGCATTGAAGCCCATTACCAGCCTATGCCAGGTGGCTCACATCCACCTGTAACTCTAGCTGCAGGAGATCTAACTTCCTCTTTTGCACCCCATGGGTGCCTATGTGTGAGTGGCATACCCTCACACAGAAACTAACACATACACATAAATACAAATTTAACAAAATAAATCTTTAAAGTGCTAGTAAAAAAAAATAGTGTCAGGCATAATGGTTCATTTTATAATCTTTTAATCTCAGCATCTAGAAAGCAGAGATGGAAGCTTCATGCAAATTTAAGGCCAGCTTAGTCTACATAGTAAGTTTGAGTTCAGCAAGAACTATAAAGGAAGTTTATTACAGAAATACCCAAATGGAACAAAAAGTCTGATAACAGTTTTTGCAAAATCTTATTGAATGGACAGACTTGCTGGCCCTGTCTAGCAACAGCCACACATGTTCTGTTACATGAATTTCTGTATACATTTGAAACATAACTCCTCACATATACAACCATATCTTAGGAGGTCAGTAGAGAACATTTACAGCATCATGGGCAGTTCCATTAAGATGGTGACAATCAGTAACTAACAATACAAAAGGAGAAACAACAGAGAAACCAATGCACTAAGCAACATGTTATTAATACACAACACTACTTAGTTGCAGTCCATGAGGTCTAGAGGTCCTAATGCTGTGACCCTTTAATACAGTACCTCATGCTGTGGTGACCCCCAGCTGTAAAATTATTTCATTGCTACTTCATGACTGTGACCTTGCTGCTGTAACGTAATATCTTATATGTGAACCCCGAAGGGTTTCAACCCACAGGTTGAGGATGAGAAACTATATATGAAAATCTCAGGAGATTTGTATCAACAAAGCTCACTGTATGGACAAAAAACTAGTAGGATCCTGATTCTAAGATTGTAGTTTTTAGAAATATTTTTTGAACGTGTATGTGCATGTGCACGTGTGTGTGTGTGTGTGTGTGTGTGTGTGTGTGTGTGTGTGTGTGTGTGTGTGTGTGTGTGCTCCCCACAAGAGGCACCAAGCTTGTGGAGGTCAAAGAATAACTGGCTGGAATTGATTCTCTCCTTCCATCATGTGGCATGAGACAGCTTTATAGGCTGAGCCATTTCACTGGCTCATGATTTTAAAGTTTCAGAAAAGAATTTTTGTCATCAGGGAAATCTAAATACCAAGTAAACAACCAGTAGAGGAAACCAGATTGGTCCTGAGTGATTCAAACAAAGTGAGAGCTATTTTGCGTGTTGGTAATTGCTTTGGTTTAGACATGAAATAAAGACATGGAGGCAGGGCAGTGGGGAGCTGAGGCCTACAGGAAGAATTTAGGTCACTTGGGGCATGCTCCTAACAAATACTAGGACTGCAGCCCCTTCTGTACTTCTCAGCTACAAAGAGGTGAACAGACCTCCTCCTCCCATGTCCCTAGCATGATCTAATGTGCTGCCACAGGCCCAGTGCAAGAAGAATAGGGAGCATGGACCAAAAGCTCTGAAAGCCTGAGCCAATCACAAACCTTTCCTCTCTTTTAAAGTTACCCCAGGCATTTTGTCACAGTACTGGAAAGCCAACCAACACAGTTATGCTGGTCTAACTTCTGAATAAGTTTGAAGTATGATTTTACTTTCAAAATCTTAAACCAGCTTGTTTTAAATGAATCTGCTTGAACACTTCTATCTATCCATTTTTGGATGCTATGCACATCTTAAGATACTCATCTAACTCAAAAGCAAAGTTCCTTTTGTGTGTATAAATAAAAATGAATGCATAGGATTTGACAGACAAAAAATAGTGTCTCTTTTGGTATTGATTCAAATTCACTCAAGTTTTGATGAATTTTTATTACAAATCAACCACTGTCTAGCCAGGATGGCAACTTACATCTGTAATCCTAGTACTCAGGAGGTGGAGGCAGGAGCATCATCCTGGGTTCAAGCCATCCTGGGCTAATACAGTGAGTTCCAGATCTCTCTAAACTACGGTGAGACCCTTTCTCAAAAAAATAAATAATAAGAGTAAGGCAAGTACTGTGTAAAATACTTCTTCAAAGGTCTGATGTAAGAGGTTCATGCCTAGAACCCTAGTACTCAGTAAGATGAGGCAAGATTGGCAGTTCAAGACTAGCCTGGGCTACATGGAAAATTCTAGCCCAGCCTAGGCAACTGAGACACCGTCTTCAAAACCAAACCAAAATTAAAAAAAAGGTCTGAATTACATAGTATTAAACACTATTTTCTTTTTGTATCACAAAGTTTCTTTCAATTTTCTTTTTAGTACTGGAGATTGAAGGGCCTCAAAGCACTGAGCCATCTCCCCTGTAGCCTTATGTTCTGTAAAAAACACCTGCATTTTACACTAGTGCAATGGTTAACTTCAGTAAGTCCCAGACTCACCTGGATGTTGTAAGCACAAACACTGCTGGGCCCAACCCCAGAGTTTTCACATTCCTCAGTCTCAAGTGGAGGCTGAGGCTTTGGGCTTCCACAGGTTCTGAGCTAATAGTGCTTCCTGTCCATCACTGTCTCATCTCATTCCAGCTGGTCATTCAGAAGCAGTGGTGCAGTCACATCTTCTGTACTAGGTATGAGACAATCCCCTAAATAATTGTTTCAGTGATGCCTTAAAGATTACCTTTCATTATTTTTTAATGTGTATATGTGTGAGGGCAGAAGCCCATGAGTCAGGTAACCAGGAAGTCACAGGCATCAGCTCCCTGCAGTGGGAATTACAGGCAGAGTGAGCTCCAGTATGGGTGCTGGGAATTGAACTCTGGTCCTCTGCAAGAGCAATGTGTGCCTCTGACTGATAAACCATCTCTCCAGCCTTTTACTAATACTTTCTTTTTCCCTCATTATAAAACTGGCATAAAGAGCAACTCCCCCACCAAATTGGGCTTACTTAGGCTAATATTTTGGGAAAACGATTTTGCCCATTATGGGTAGTATCAATTGCAGCAAAAAAAAAACTATTTAAAAACATGAGCTGAAGCTAGGTAGACAGCTCAGTGGTAGAGCACTTGGCTAGCTCAACATTCTGGGTTCAACCTTCAATATGGGGTGGGGGGTGGAAGAGACCCCCAAATTGAAAGTAATTTAAAAATAACAAGCATTTTAAAGATCCATACTTTAGTTTTGGATTTTCAGTTTCTGCAGAGTAGTATTTTATCACTACCTAGAAAATAACCAAAACTTTAACTTTTGTTTCTTGGGGAAATGCTAAGACTTTTATTGTACTCAAATGCTATAGAAACCAAAGAAAAAGAGCTGAATTTCTAGGAACTGAGGATGTTTAGACTTCTCTGAGTTCTATCAAGCTGCCATTTTGTGCTAAGGCACACAGGCCCTAAGAAAAACATACTATGGGCTTCTGTCCTTCCTACTCCAAATGTCTTTTTTTCCAACTACCAGATGCAAGAACATATTCCAGCTATTAATGTATTCAATGCTTACTATGAGCCAAGTCCTGGAACTACTAGTGCATTTAATCCTTTCATTCAATAAAACAAACCCTAACAGTAGACATGACCTTGGCTTACAAATGAAGAAACTAAGAGACCCATATTAAACTGACCAAGACAAGTCTAGTAAGCCGGTTCCATTATCAAGCAGGGGCTTATGTGGCCATTATCATGATGCCACACCTTATCTCAACACACTCCTACTCAATAAGAATAGTTTACACACATTATTTCCCTCAAGTATCTCAAGGTAGGTGGGTCTCATGTTACCAGGACATTCACAAATTGCAAAGGATTCACTCAAAAGACTACAAGAATAACTGAAAAATGACAGGATTGGGACACTGACTTTGAACCTCATATTATTTCTAGCTAGGTGCAATTATTCTTCCCCAAACTTAACATTTCATTTGATATTCCTATACTTTGAATTTGCATAAAATTGGAATATTCTCTGGCTGTGGTCTATTTGGAATACCTTTGGTCTTCAACACTTTAATATTCATTTATGATATTTTTGGTATCCTTTATTTTCTCATATGAAAGTCTTAATAAAGAAAAGGAACCTGAGTATTCTGTATCAATACAATCCATTTCCAGAATGCTCTGCAAAAATTGCAACTTTACTATAAAATCTCAATCCAAGTATGGTAGTGCATGCTTATCATCATCCCAGCACCCAGCAATAAAAAAAAAAATGAACTTCAAATGATAGTCTAACCCACGATTCCAAGTTGCATTAATTTATTAAGAAATTATTAATGTATTATTAAGAAACACATTTGTATCATTGTTACTGATAAAATTATTGTTTATATGATAAGACTGTTACATTAAATAGAACACTGAATACTATATCAGATTTCTCTCAAGGTCATTATGAACAATGAAATCTCAACAAACCACTCCTATAATGGCTTATTGTTCATTTGCAGTGCTAGGAATCAAACCCAGAGCCTTGTACCGGACAGGCAAGCACCTACCATACCCAATAATCTTAACTCTTACAAATGCACTCTAAATCTATGTGCCTCTTACTCATTCTTAAGCCACCATCCATCCATCCACAGGCCAGTCATCTATTCCTCTATATATCCTAACACTGCACTTTTTAGCGCTCAGCAATGATTCACCTCATTTTGTGATTATTAATAACTTTATCAGACTAAAACATATTTATAATCCACTTTAGCATAACTTTGGATATCTGAGTCTTTAAATAAAGACATTTTAAAATATTTTATTGTACAGTAGTTAATTTGAATTTATAATGTTTAACCCAAATAATAGTTTATATTAAACCAATTCATTTCAAAAATAATCAACTATTTCAGAAATATATTTTAGGTGCTGGAGGTGTAGTTCATTGATCGGATGCTTGCTTCACATACATGGGGCCCAGGGCTTGATCCCTGACATTTCAAAAAGACAAACATACTTTGGAAAAGGGTACCTTAACAGAAAAAAATAAAAAACCTAGACACAAAAGCAATGCCTAAACTAGAGATTCGTTAGCTCATGTGAGTAACAGCTCTAACAGGTGATAAGAGACTCTGAATTTACCACTATGTAAATCTTTCATTGAAATGGCTTATATAAATACAATTGTATGCAATGCCTATTTTTGCTGCCCTCTAAATATGGACTTGCTGTTCTACTTCTTAGCTACAAAACAAGGATCAAGAGCTAGTTACATAAACTACTTTTTAAAGTCTTTTGAGACAGGGTCTCTCTGTATAGCCCTGGCTGTCCTGGAACTCTACAAACCAGTCTGGCCTTCAATTCAGAGATCCACCTGCCTCTGCCTCCTATGTGCCACCATGCCTGGCCCAAACTACTTTATAAAGCAAGAACAGAGAAGGGAAAGCTATGAAAATCTAAACTGATTTAAAATTGAGGAAAACACGATTTATTATCCCATCATGGACTAAGGGATTTGGGAGAGGATCCTGAATAAGGGGGGAAAATATCTCCCAGAAAAATAGCCTTCTGTGAAAACCTCACTAAAGAAAATTCAAACTATTATAAAACTAAATAGCCCAACTGATAAAAAAAAAGTCCTTTTTAAACATCTAACAAACTCAAAGTCAGACTGCTCTCCTAATACCTCAAGTCACTTATTGGTAGTTATTATCCACAGCTCTGTAAATATTCTAGGTGACCATCTCTAGTGCAGGTACATTTGACACGACAGTTCCACGTGGACATACTTCATTTTGCAACAAGAATCAAGGTTCTAAAAAATCAGTTGTGTCACTGAAAAAAAAAATAAATAAAAGCTCAAAACCAAAATGAGTCCTGCTATCAAAGTGCACTTCCTTTGGTCAATTCTGAACAAACAGCTGTTGGCTTCAGACACAGGAAATATGCAGATTTGCTAATATGTGATTACTGGAAATAAGTCTCTTCCTGGAGATAAGAATTAAAGTTCTCCCCTCCTTGTAATTTCATTTTGTTTTTATTACAGTAGAAACAGTGCCAGTTAGCTGTTGTGAGATGGCTTTGCCACTTTCCCCTTCATTTTCTGGGATCTTAATTCCTAGCTGCAGTACCGTACCATTTCTTTCTATGATAGGAGCTAGAAAGCTCTGGAAATACTGTTCAGCTGATAAACAAAAATATTAAAGCTCAGAATACATATCAAAAGGTATCTTACCTATTCATTCCATAGCTCATCAGGTTCATCCCTCCCAAAATTCTACAAAAATATGTGGGAAGAAAAAGATGATTCCAGCTAGCAAATAGTAGTAAGTACCTTTTAACTAGATTATTTGAGAGACTATGCATTATAATAACTGCCTCTGACTGAATTCACCACTTTCTCCATAAATCCATTCATGTATTCAAGTATATGCATTTAGTCAACATGTTCGTATTTACTATTTAGAGTGTTATTTTTAGGTTCAAGTGACGATTCTTCTAACAATGAACTATTTCTACAATAGCTCTAAGGCCCCCCAAAAAGTTGTTTTAAACCTGTGTAGACAGATGCATAGCTATTTCTAAAGATTACACACTCAAACATGCTTGTCCAGAAAAATTAATCCATGCACTTGAATATATCACTAGTATTTTTTATTAATGCTGGACCAACTAAAGTAAACACTGTCTAGAATTAAAGAGATAACATTAAAAACTGATTCCAGAAAAATGTTTAAAAAAAATCATCTTGCCAAAACCTCAAAAAAGAAAACATGTCCTTCTTATCCCAGTGTATTCTATTTAACTGTGTGTTTGTGTTTGTGTACACACAACAAATAATCTACCTTAACATTTCCATTCATTAGCATTCTGTGTTTACAAAGCCTTGTTTGCAGTTTCTTGGCAAAGGCTTCCCCCCAAAAGATACAAGCACAAAACACTAGGCATACACTCTTCAAAGTTTTATTTCACTAACTTCAGGTCAAATATTTCCACAAAATTGTATTCTGGTCAATGACTATCCTTTTTTGGCTCCCCAAAATGGTAGTACCAAAAGATCTGTGGGTCAGGGAGAAGAGACCACTTCAAGAAGCATTGCAGTTACTCATCTTCCCCAAGGCAACAGAGTTGGGCATCTGACTGTTCAACAAAACAAAGCTTTAATAGCATCCAGCAGGCAAACCAGGCTGTAGACACTCATCAGATCAGCCCAGGGAAAACTATTCCACACATATATAAAAGGCACTGATTGCCACTCATCTCTTCTTTTTCTGTTGCCGCAACATTTTTCTTCTTTTAATTATCATATCATGTAGTTTCTCAAGTCCTTCCTTTAGTCCATCTCCTATGATTGCACAGGTGGGCTGCAAATGCCAAGGAGTCGATGAGCTCAGTTCACCCATGGCTAACAATTTCTCAATTTCTGAGAGAGACAGCGAGTTCCTCAGGTCTTGTTTGTTAGCAACTATAAGCACAGGGACCCCTTGATTTTCTGATATCCTAGTTATTTTATGAAGTTCAGTTTTGGCTTCTTCCATTCTCTCGACATCGACAGAGTCCACCACAAACACAATGCCATCTGTGCATCTGGTATATGATTTCCACAGTGGCCTTAATTTCTCTTGACCACCTACATCCCAGAAGTGAAAAGTGACCGTTTTGGAATTGCCCAAGGTTACCTTAATTTTCTCAGTGTTAAATCCTTTGGTAGGTACAGTATTTACAAATTCATTGAACTGCAGCCTGTATAAAACTGTTGTCTTTCCAGCGCAGTCCAGTCCCAGAATAACAATATGAAAGGATTGAAAGGACGGCAGGCTGGACAGGATGGAAGTCTGGTCTGACAGTCCATTCCCCATTTCCAGCTGCAAATGGTGTCCCAAACCGAACGCGTTCTTCTTGTCTGCTTACAATTTCTCTTCCCGGGTGATCAAGCTAGGAGACTGCTGGGGAGGAAATGACTGTGTTATTACTGCGAACACATTAAAATGGGCTTTCTCTACTTTCTCTAAAAATAAGCACCACGAGGGACTTAATAAAACTTGCTGTAAGTAAACACACCAGATGAGATAGGAAACGTACGGAATCCAAAACAAACGATGAATAATCATCACCAAAAGGCTCTGATCCACTCCACTGGGAGTAGCGTGTACTTTTTCTCTATTCTCCACGATCCCCGAACCTCAAAAGCAGTCTGAGGACAACGTAGTCGCCGGTTATCTGGTGCACGTCACCGTATCCACCGAAAGTGCCTTTTCCTGGCACAAAACTAAAAAGGGCAACCCTATCTGGGAGATCTAAGCCGGCACGTCTCGCCGCGTACCCAGGATCGCTTTCCAAGCCCCCTCCCCGATGCCAGCGCTCTCACCTCCCGGGCTGGAGTCCGAGTCCCAACGGGGACGCATTGGCTGGCCTCTCCGGAACGCGCCACAGCTCCCCTCGGCCGAGACCTCCGCGCAGCTCTGGCGGCCGCCGCGCAGGGAAGCCCGGACTCGGCGTCTGGCCACGCCCACCCCCGCGGCCCACCCAGGCCCCGCGATCCCATTGGTCAGCGCGTCAGGGCGGCCGCGCCACTCCCACCGCGGCGCCCTAATTGGCGAGGGTGCCTGCTGCTCCCAGGGCGGCCGCGCGGGGCTCTCTGCCGGGCCTCCGGCACCACCTGTTGCCGTGAGTGGGAAACGAGGCGTGGAGGGAGCCGAATCCCGGCCGCAGGTCGCCCCGCCCCGTGCACCTGCAGCGTCCCCGCGGCGATGCGGCCTCACAGCCGGGGACCGCAGCCGCCAGCCGTGCGCAGGGGCTCGCTGGGCCGCGCCCTCCGCTCAGTACGCCGAGCGGCTCGGGCAGTGGCGCGTCCCCGCCACCCTCCCCGCGGCTGTCCCCAGGGCGTGACCCGCGCCGCTCACCTGGCTGACGGTCCCCCGCGTCGTCCCGCCTCCGCGGCTGTCAGCCGCCGGGGAGTCCGTCCCCGGGCAGCGGCGAGGCCTGACGGCGGCCGGGCCGACGCCGCGCGCCCGCCCCGCTAACGGTGCTCGCCAGCCTCACCACCGGCCGCGGCTCCGCCCCTCGCGCCGCGCCTGCCTGCCCGCCCCTGGGGGTCGTGCTTGCAAGCCAGCCGCGTCTCCTAGCAACGCCCAAACAACGTCACGTTCCAACCCTCCGGGCGCCCGCGGCGGGGGCGGGGGGTAGAGGGGCGGGGCTTCGGCCGCGGCTTCTCGTTGTTTCTGCCGCCGGAGGCTGGCTGGCTGCTAGCAGGCCCCTTCGGTGACCTCTGGACGGCGGCGGTGACTCAGGGTCCCGGGGTGCTGGCGCGCACTGTTCTCGCGGGTCCCTGATGTCACGGGGCGGCCTCCCCAGCTCGGGCTGGCTGGGATGCTAACCTCCTGTCTTTTGTAAGCCAAGGATTCCCTCCTACGTGTGTCTGCGACGCCCCAGAACCGTTGGGACTGGAACCAATGCCCCTATTACGGAAGGGTTGGGAGGTACACTCTGAAACGCTCGATGGTTCCAGTGGCCCAAGAAAAACTGATGATAAGCTGTGATTATGAGCCCAGTATGCTCTGTAAGATGTAGAATGTAATTATGTCCCACTCTGTGTTTGACAGTAGAAGGAAGGCAAATTGTCATTTCTTTAATCCGTTCTCTATAAGACACAATGAACCGAATTGATTCACGAGCCAGTTCCAGAATGTGACCAGGCATCCTTTCAGAATTCCCCGACAGAGAACAGGGGCATCAACGCCTGGAAGAGCCCGTGAGAATTTTTAATTTGGAAACTACAATAATGGTGCACTTTTAAAATGTACTTTAAAAATGTAGATTCTGATCGGACTTGGTGACCTATGTCTTTCATCTCAACACTTGGGAGGAGATCTGGATGCCTCAAGTCCAGCTTGGTCTACATAGAGATTTCCAGGCCAGCCAAGGATACATAGTGAGCCTGACTTAATAAATTAATTAGTTAATTAATTAATTGGTTAATTAAAATATAGACTGTAACTTCCTAGGAAATTTCCTAGTCTTCTCAAGACTGTTATTGCCAGTGGTATTTATTTTATGAACAACACAAAGATTTTCTCTTGGTTTTGCTTTGGTTCTTTTCGAGGCAGAATTTCTTTGTGTAGCCTTGATCCAGGCTGGTCTCAAAAGCAAAGATTCGCCAGCCTCTTCCTCCTGAGTGCTGGGATTAAAGGAGTGTGCCACCACCAGCTTGTTTCTGTTTTTTTGTTTTGTTTTGTTGGTTTTTTTAAATAGCTATTATAAAATCTGTGGAATAAGCACAGTGCTTTGTTTTAATACAGCATCATAAATTTTGGGAGGAAAAGCTAGAAATCTCAAATGACATAGTCTATCAAATTATTGAATGTAATCTGAGCTAAAGATTGTTGTAAGTGTGGGATCTCATTAGCCCTTTACAGTCATTAGCCTAAAAAGTGAGAAAAGCTTTAGTGCAATAATTACTCTCCTTGGGAATTTTAACAGACATTCTTTATTAAACTGTAATTGCTTGCAAATCTCCTTAATATAAAGTAAAACCCCACCATTTGCAATAGTTTTGAGCCTAAATAGACCCTTCAAGTATTCTTGCTCAGTTGCATTTTTGGCAGTCTTAGACGCTAAACAGGTGAGATCTGCAAACACGAGCGAGACTCCAGCCTCCAGAAATCACTCCCTGAACTGCACTTGACTGTTTATTCTGGGCTTTTGGCTGCAGCAGTTGCTTGCAGACTACAGCCTGTTAGTTGAATTTGAGAGATTAGAATTTTTCAAATGTGTTAAAGAACAACAATAGAAAATAAGACTGCAATATAGACCATCAATGCCCCTATAAAGCTTAAAGTATTTATCCTGTGTCTCTATATATAAAAAATGTTTGGTATACATAATCTATAAGCAATAATAAACATATAAAATCAGCAAATGATTAAAAAGTGATGTTTATGAAACCCACTCTTCACTTTGCTGCACAGAGCCTATTTAGGTATTTTACTTAGATCCCAGCAAGATGTTATCTTTGGGCTGTAGTTCAAAAACTGCACTGCTGTACCCTGGGGGGCCTTGGGGAACACCTGGGGGGGACACCTGGGGGGCCTTGGGGAACACCTGGGGTTTCTGCAGGAGATTTTAGTTTTTGAGGGCAACACTGACATCTGTTGGACTATGTTTGTAACTACAACTATTAAGTTGTTTGCGTCTATCTAAATAAATGCAAGTTTGAAACTATTCTGAGACACACTGATAAGCTAGGCCCTGCTCCAAATGATATGACAGACTTTGAAGACTCCCCATGGAAGGCCTCACCCTCCCTGGGGAACAGAAAGGGGATGGGATGGGGGTTGGCGGGGAGGGGGGGTATGGCAGGGGTGGACCGGAGGGTGAGGGAACTGGGATTGACATGTAAAACAAGCTTGATTAAAATTTAAATTTAAAAAATTATCAAAAAAGAGAAAGTTTAGGCAGATACTAGGGCTTGAGAACTTCTACTTTTAACTACAGTTTTCCAGATTCAGTTCAATATCTCTCAAGTCAGAACCATCAAAAGAAGGACCAGGCACTGATGATCATATTTCAAGTATGTGTTCTAATCAGTTAATGACAAGCCATTTTGAGCAACTACTAAAGAAATGGATAAAGTTTTTTTTCCCAGTAACTCTGTTGACTGATACTGTTTCCAGGTTTTAACCACATCCCAGACCTCAGAGCAGTTCTGATATTTGTAGTGCCAGTCTTCTCTCCCATAACCCACCACAAAATACTAAAATTCTGAAAGCAGTATGTCCTTCCTAACCTCTGCTATGTTTCTACTTTTTTTTGTTTAATGCATTTTCATTGGAATCTCCACTGGAACATTCAGGTAAAGAGGAGGAATGGGTTCTGATTGAAAGAACAGGTCAGTGGATCTCTTAGATGCACAAATAGATCATTACTGTCATTCCCAATAGGGTTTCTGAGTTGTAAACTAGACATAGCACCAAGCCTGTACAATTAAACAGAATGAGATGCCATTTTAAGCTGGATATTAATGGAACTCTTCACCACATGGGTGGGAGAAAGAACTGTAGGTGCAAACAAAGGCAGACAGAGTGTGGACTCAAGATGAAGAAACATTTAAGCATATCTGAAAGAAGGTTGAGAACCATTGCTCTAGAGATTCTTGGTAAGGGCGTTGACCCTGTGACCTGATGGCCTCTCGGGGCTCAACTTTCACCATAGCAACTTTGTAATAGTCAGTCCACTGCATCGTCTCACTATTGCCCCTGTTGAAATATGGCCTCTTGAATTAGTCCGTATTGTCTGATGGTAATTTATTTCAGAGCTCCAAGTAGCGCGCGTGCGCGCACACACACACACACACACACACACACACACACACACACACTTGCATGGTTATGTAATAAAGTGGAGGATGATCAAGGAAGACATCCACTGTTAACATCAAGCCTCCATATGCATGTATACAATGGTGTGCCACATGTTAATACATGCATACACACCACACAATTATGAGTAAACATTGTTTTATATATTTTTTCCACCCGTAATATAACCTGTTTAGTATTTGTGATATTTGTTTTTCATTTGTCAGACATCAAATGAATGTCAAAAATTGTTTGGGAAAAAATTTGAATGCCTGCAAAAGTAAATTTCCATATAGTTGATAGTTGCCCAAAAGCAAGAAAAGTAGTGTGGAAAGGAAGGATAAAAGGGAAGGAGAAGTAAACTGGTCCCAAGTCTATAATGTTAAACTGTTCTCTCTTTATAGTATTCTATCTTGGGTTTCGAGGACATTCCTCATGTTGACCTAGTATAAAGTCTCAATCTTTGTAACCTCTGGGGCACAAAACATGGGCTCCATTGCTGATGTCCATAGCCAAGATTTATATTGTATAATTGTATAATAAAATTACTCACAATGGATATAGATATAGATATAGATATAGATATAGATATAGATAGATATAGATATAGATATAGATATAGATATCCATGACAAGAAACTGGTGATATAGTTCACTTGGTATACTTAATGTAGCTTATTTAGCATGCACAAAGCCCTGGGTTCAGTTTCCACCCCAAAGTATCACATCCTTATCTCCATCCCTGATTCTGATACTTACAGAATATTATGCTTCTATTGACAGGCCTAGCTATTCGATGTCTTTATGTGTGTTCCTGTATGCATGTGCACGTGTGTGTGTGTGTGTGTGTGTGTGTGTGTGTGTGTGTGTGTGTGTACAGGTACACATGTATGTGTATATGTGCATGTGCAGACCAGAGGTCAACCTCAGATGTCATTCCTCAGGTACCAACCACCCTAATTTTTAAGATAGGCTCACTCACTAGAACCTGGGGAATCACCAATTAGACTAGATTGGCTGGCCAGCAAGCCTCAAAGATCCTTACCCTATTTTTCCAAGGGATTTTACGTGTGTGTCACCACACTCAGCTTTTCACGTGGGTTCCGGGGGATCACATTGAGGCTTCATGCCTGCGTGGCAAATACTTTATGGACTGGCCTATCTCTCCAACCCTGTCTTTTCAGTTTGAAGATGGTTTCAAACACAGCCAAGTCTTGTTAGTTATTCATAGAGCAACACATTCAATCCATGGACAAAAGGGTAACCAAAAGTGATCTAGAAAAGCACATGCACAAGTGCATGTTCACCAAGTATCAAATATAACAGCTGTGTGCAGATCCTTGGTATTGTAACTTAGAGTGGGTCTCTAACCACAAGTGGAGGCTAACATGAAAAATATAACATACAAGTATGATGGCAAAAGTAAATGGGGAAATTATTTGATCAAGTAGTTGACCCAGGAAATGGGATCAGTAAGGCTTGTGCTTGATTCAATGAAGTAGGTCTCTAAAAGGCTCTTGAAGACACAGGTAACTGCAGGATCTCCATCAGACTGAGCTAAGTCTGGAATCAGCAAAGATGAGGCTGACCCCTCTGGGTCTTTCTACCCTTTCTGAACATTAAATAGTGTGCAGATATGCAAACATATCACTCAGAAAGAGCACCAGTGGATGGTTTGTCTCCGCCTGCCAATACTCACTCTAATACCTATCTATGTTTGACAGTTTGGTGCTTTCTGTATATGTTTAAACAGAGACACCACTGTGTATGGATCAAAACAACCTGGTTATTCTCAGCACCTCTTAACAGTGTGCTGATAAATCTGAATCCACCCTTCATGACTTCTAATGTTTTCACATTTTAGTATTTGCCTATTTCACAAGTAGACAAAAGTTCTTTTGTTATGTTATGAACTTAATTATGAGCACCTTAGAGAAACGAATTTTTCATTATCTGCTCCTTTTTTTCTTTTCTGTGAACTATATGCAAATTACTAATTGGAAAATAACAATGAGAAATACTCAGACTCACTAGTCTATCAAACCGCTGAAACCTTTCTGGGCAAAAATTTCTATTCTCTAATAATTGGTAAGTTCATTGGTGAATTTGACTCTATTCTAGTTGAAAATTCCGTCCATTGCCTTTCTCTTCCCGGACTTTTCCCTTTGGGAAGTTGTTCCTCCCTTCCCATAATGCCCTGGCTCACATCTCCAGCATGTGTTGGAAGGCATGCTTCTCTTCTGCTGTAGATATCAAGGGTGGACAAGGAATCCCATGTTATCAGCTGAATACAGTATGACTTTCTCAGCTGATAGAGAATCTGGGTTTCAACGGTATTCAGTGGTCAAATAATCATAGGCATTTGTAGATCGAGCCTTCAAATTTTTGGCAGAATAAGTTTGCTTAAAAACAGAAGACTTCTGGTCTATTTGGTTCCAAATACTCCAAAGGGTAGCATGTGACAGAAACTACAGGCACAGGCTTTGTCTGAATAGTGCCCTGGCAGTGTTAATAGCCCTTTCTCTGTTGAGTTAATAGCAGCTACATTCAGTATGAAAACACCCTTAATCTTATTTTGTATCTGGTTTGGCTCACATTTTTGGAAAGCCCTTGAGCAAGGACTGAGTGACATCTTTATCTACTATTATTTTGTTTACAGTTAACTGCTGCCTTTTCCAAGTTACTAATCTCACAGTCAATTCAGATTGCATTCCACATGCTGAGAATACAGTGGCAGGAGAGTGCTTTTCGTCTCTGGTTAGCTTCTTAATACACCCCCCACCCCACCCCCAGTCCCTGATTTGGAACATTGCTACTGAAAGCAGGAGAGCAGTCAGTTCTCATTAAACCCTGAATTCTTTCATCTTTTCCCAGGAGGAACATAACTTGCCTTCTTAGTTACTGCTGGTAAAGAAGCTAAAAAGGGATTGCTTTACTCCCAGCTTATGCTACTTGTTTAAGACCTCTCAGCAAGTCTACCATTAAAGCAAGACCAAACACCATTATAGCAAAAACCCATTTTTGGCACCAGTTTTTCTATTACACTGTAAGGTGATCTGCTATAGAGAGGATTCCTAATGCTATGGTTCAAATACCATGGGATCATCTCTCTGTTTGCCTGTCTTAAAATGAACAGACACTGTTGCAAAGGGAAGGAAGTCATTTGCCACT
Source organism: Cricetiscus sungorus (assembly GCA_030556225.1). Taxonomy (NCBI): domain Eukaryota; kingdom Metazoa; phylum Chordata; class Mammalia; order Rodentia; family Cricetidae; genus Cricetiscus; species Cricetiscus sungorus. Next base: position 20,312,944 of record JANBXA010000600.1, on the reverse strand, counting down.
GGATTCTTTCTATGGGCTCAACTACCATATCCAAGTACTCATCATTTCCCAGTGGGTGAAGAATCAGACAGAGGAGTGGATGGCTAGAAGCTTCCTTTTGAAGAATGTCAAGCAACATGCACTCTTAGCTCAAAAAACAAAACCAGAAAACAAAGAAACAAACCAAAAACAAAAACCTTCTTGCATGACATTTTCCAAAGCTGTAAGGTGACCACACTTTTCATTGATAGAGGATAGGATCTGCAAAAATGTGCAAATGGCATTTTTGGTATTAAATGACAAAATATAAAATGAGATATCAAATAATCCCAATATATTTTTTCTCTTGATTTTTTTTTCATGTCACTTTGGGAAAAATAAGATGCATATTTAGTTTGCTTTCTATTGTTGCAATAAAGACCATGGCTAAAAGCAACTTGAGGAGGAAAGGGTTTATTAGTTTAAATATCCTGAGTCATGGTCCACTGAGGGAAGCCAAGGAAGGACCCTGGAGATAGGAGCTGAAGTAGAGACCATGAAGAGTAATGACATTCTGCTGATGGTTAATCAGCCTGCTTTCTTAGAACATGTAGGACTTCCTGCCCAGGGGAGACACAACCTACAACAGGCTAGGCCTTTTTACATCAATCATTAACATAAATAAATAAATGAATGAATGAATGAATGAATGAATAAATAAATAAATAAATAAATAAATGCCCCTACAGGCCAATCTGGTGGAGGCATTTTCTCAAGTTGACAAAACTAACCAGCACATTTAGAAACAATGTTTTGAACTTCCAAGTAATACACAAAGTTGTATGTTTTCAGTGGAGATAGAGTTTTAAAAATCCAGGCTGTTCATCAGCTCTTAAGTTAGCACTCAGTAAGCATATCATAGAACATTTTGCTCCTCCACTTACTTGCCCTACCATTGAAATTTCTCGTGTGTGTTATTTTCAGTGTGACAGAGAATGCTCTAAATTTCTACCTTATACTTCCTGAAATGTTCCATAAATGTGAATTTCTTACTAATATGTCTGGTGGTAGGAATTATCTGTGGTAAATATAAAAAGTGGGAATGGGGGCTGAAGGTGTAGCTAAGGTGGTAGAGTCCTTGACTAGCGTTCATAAGAGTCTCTTTCCAGAAGCTATGAAGATGAAGCCTGGATTGCCTTGTAGACCCCAAGATGTTGGGGATGCCAGAGCTGTGGAATACCTGTCAAGGAAAGTTGCAGACCTAGTGTAGAATCAACCCAAGAGAAGTGTGTTGTAGTCAACAAAGCTGAAAGGAATTGGAGATCTTAAAGTGCTTTGACATTAGACATGGAGATGCAGAGTTTGGGGTTTGCCCAGCTTGTTTTTGGTCTTGCTTTGATCCAGTATTTTCTCATTATGTTCCCTTTACTCCCTTTTGGAATGTAATATGTGTTCTGTTTCATTATGTTGGAAGTATGTGACCTGGTTTTTATTATTATTATTATTATTATTATTATTATTATTATTATTATTATTATTTTATTATTTTGATTTTACAGGTGGTTTAAGAGATTACCATGAATCCCAGAAGACTTTGAACTTTTAAACAGTGTTGAGACTAGGATAGACTATGGGAACTTCTGAAATTGGACTGAGTGAAGTTTTACATTATGATATTGCTTCAAACCTATGGGGGTCAGGGAGTAGAATGTGGTGGTTTGAATCGGAATGCCCCCCCTTGATTTATATATTTGAATAGTTAGTCATCAGTGAGTGGCATTACTTGGTATGAGGAGGTGTGGTCTTGTTGTTGTTGACTGGGTGTGGTCTTATAGGAAATGGTCACTGGCGGTGGACTTTGAGGTTTTGGAAGCCCAAGCCAGGCCCAGTGGCGCTCTCTCTCTCTCTCTCTCTCTCTCTCTCTCTCTCTCTCTCTCTCTCTCTCTCTCTCTCTCTCTCTCTCTCTCTCTCTCTCTCTCCCTGCTACCTTTGATCTAGATGCAGAACTTTTAGTTACCATGTCTGCCTGCATGCTACCATGCTCCTCTCCATGAAGATAGACTAAACTCCATAGATGCATTAAACTTCTGAAACTGTAAGCAAGCTCCAGTTAAATGCTTTCTTTTATACAAATTGCCATGATAATGGTGTCTCTTCACAGCAACAGAGCACTAAGACAAGGAGTTTTACCTTCTGTATGGGTGTTGTTCCCTTAGTTTTTACTTCTCACTTCTATGAATATAGATAACAAAAGCTACTGATCAAAGCTTAGTTGAGTCTATAATAGCAATAGTTTTCCAGCATTCAGTTTTCTTCACCATCTTCACACCCCGACCACCATTGTTTTATTCATTCACTCAGTAATGGGGCTTTCCCTAATTCCACTTTTTTTCCAGAGTAGTTAAACACGTGATTATAACTTCTTCTGTATACCCAGTGTGTGTGTGTGTGTGTGTGTGTGTGTGTGAGTGTGAGTGTGTGAGTGAGTGTGTTTGAGTGTGTGTGAGTGTGTGAGTGTGGGTGAGTGTGTGAGTGAGTGTGTGTGTGAGTGTGTGTGTGTGAGTGTGTGTGTGAGTGTGTGAGTGTGGGTGAGTGTGTGTGTGAGTGTGTGTGAGTGTGTGAGTGTGGGTAAGTGGGTGAGTGTGTGAGTGACTTTGAGTGTGTGTGTGAGTGTGTATGAGTGTGTGTGAGTGTGTGAGTGTGTGAGTGTGTGTGAGTGTGTGTGTGAGTGTGTGGGTGAGTGTGTGTGTGAGTGTGTGTGAGTGTGGGTGAGTGTGTGAGTGAGTGTGTTTGAGTGTGTGTGAGTGTGTGTTGCTGAGGATGAAATATGGTCTTGTTCACGGAGGCCCTCCTCTTATTAATTTCTTCTTCTTTTCAGTTGCCTTCCTTCTGCCCTTACTCCCTCATCTCCTGCAGGTATTGGTCTGCAGTGAAGTCTGTTAGGTAAATAAGCAAGAATAAAACATGCTTCACTATAGATAAACTGATGCTGAAAATCAAGTCATAATTTACTAAGTGTGTTCAGCCCAGCTAATGATTGGGTCTTTTGAGGGACCCATCAAGATACCAGGCACTATTGCATGGCATTTTATTACCACTGGAATCAACTACATTGCTTTTAGACCAACCAAAAGAAGCTAAAAAGCAGAAGTCCTTAGTTAACTGTATGATGGAAGTATATAAGTTGCTCCCTGATTTTACAGTGGTTTACAAATAAGAGATTGCCCAAGTTTCAGAGGAAACTTTGAACTTTTAAACAGTGTTGAGACCATGAAAGACTATGGGGACTTTTGAAGTTGGACTCTTGGTGTTTTGCATTATGATATGGCTACAAGCCTGTGGGAACCAGGAAGTGGAATATGGAGGTTTGAGTGAGAATGTCTCCCAAAGGCTTGTATATTTGTCACTTGGTCCCAGTTGTTGGACTATTCAGGAAAGATGAGGAGGTATATCACTGGAGTAAGCTTTCTAAGGCTCACATCAGTCCGGTCTTGCTCTCTCTGCCTCCTGCTTGTGAATAACATGCAAGACCTTAGCTGCTACTCTGGTGCCATACTCATCTTCCTGCTGGCCTACTACCTGCCATGATGGAAATGGACTAACGCTCTAAACTCTAAGCCATTCCCCAATTAAATGCTTTCTTTTCTAAGTAATCTTAGTCATTGTGTCTCCTCATAATAATAGTATGGTAACTAAGAAAGTAGTCAAGAAAACACCTCCATAAGATGGGGCTGTACACAAGCTGGTAGGGCATTTTCTTAATTAATGATCAATGGGGAAGATCCCAGCCCCTCGTAGGAGGTAACACCTTGGGCTGGTGGTCCTATGCTCTATAAGAAAGCAGGCTGAGCAAGCCATAATGAACAAGCCAGTAAGCTGCATTCCACTCCTCCATGGCTTCTGCATCAGTTCCTGCCTCCAGGTTCCTGCCCTGCCTGACTTTATGTCCTGACTCCTTTCTATGATGAACAGTGATGTGGAAATGTAAGCTGGATAAACCTTTTCCTCCCCACCTTTCTTTGGTCATGATGTTTCATCACAGTAATAGTAACTCTAACTAAGACAACTCTTATTTTTGGTTGTTCTTAATAATCATCACCTTAAAAGCCAATAAACACAAAATGTTAAAAAAAATAATAATAATAAAGCCAGAAATTTCAGGACTACAAAAATTTTAATAAACCACAAAGTGCCTTTAATTTTTATTAGGAAATTAGACATTATTCTACATTTTTGTTACTGGCTTATTCCACTAAAAACTGGGGAATCATTACTTTGTGACCATTATTGCCTACATTATATATAACATACATATATATATATAATATAGGCAATATATTATATAATATAATATAATATAGGCAATATAATATAGCTTAGGACAGTTTTGTCTCTGGAATATACAGTGGTGCTCCTGGGTCATTGATAAAATTCATTTGAGAAATACTGAACTGCTGTGCTTAGCAGGAAACTCTTACCCTAAGGGACATGTCATGAATTACAAAGAGGTGGTATGGCTTCCCAGGGGCTATACCCATGTCAGCAACACACATTCACTCACTCATTTCACTCATTCATGGCTTTCTCTCTCCCTCCCTCCCTGCCCAACCCCCTTGTGTGTGGGTGTGTTTGTATGGTGCTACCATAAAAAGTTCTTGTAAAATAATCTTTGCCCTTATAAAGCATGCTTGGCTTTTTGTAAGCATGATTCTATTTAGAAGTCAGAAGCTCAACATAATGGTTTTTCTTGTTTGAACCTGTACCATTAGAGGCCCATTGTCTACCCAAGGACCTTCTGATTAGCATTCTATTAATGTCTACTGAATGTCCAAATACAGAAAATCCATCCACAGCCTGTGATCCAGATAAGGAAAATGCCCCTTCACAGCAAAGAGGAAATTGCTTCGGGGGCAGGGGTGTCACCTTTTTATTATTAAATCAGATCATTAGTTTAAAATATCTGTGGTTTGGTTAATCACAGCTGGAATACCCTACCAACTCTCTGGTGTCCACAGATGCTCCCCTATGCTCCAGATTTTCCAGTAATGTCCCCATAATTGTCCAGCCAGCAGTAGACATCTGTGAACCCAGCCTGTGACTGTTTTGACTTTTTTTTTAACCTAAGTTTGCACATTTCCATCATGAAAGAAGAAGAGCACTTTCACAAGTATTGGGATAGAAAAGGGAAAGGAAACATTATTCCCTCCACACCCATCAACACATGTCTTCTATTTTAGAAATAAAGCTTTAGGCAAAAGGGTGGTTAACAGAATGTAGAAAAATCTACCATATTTTCACTGCATCAGCTTCTACCCAATATGCCAACAACCTAGGATACTAGCTTATTGCATATCTTCCTATCAAGGCTAATAGCCCTGTGCTCTGAAGCTATTCACATACCATAACAAAAATAGATTGTGGATCTGTGTGTTATCTCACACAACAAAGGTACTTGGCGGTGTGATTAAGAACATTGAGATAAGATCACTATCTTGGATCACCCCAGGACCCAATAATCCAGTGGACCTACCATAAATAAAAGGTTCCTTATCAGTGAAGGAAGGAGACAGAATAATCAGATTTTAAAAAGATATGAGCAATAAAAAAGAAAAGGAGACTAGAAAGGATAGGGGACACAGGAGGAGCTGGATAAAGAACACAAAATGGTGGGAAATGGTGTGATTATATTTTAATAACAATAAAAATTTGACTAACAGAGACAGATGGGGGCAGAGGTTTTTGAAGATAATATTTTTGTAGTTGCTAAAGTAGAGAAAGTGTCCACAAACCAATGAATGTAAATAGCCACTACATTCAGACAAAGAAAATGGATGAATTCTTTCCTAGAACTACAGAATGCATTTCTAGCCACTTATTTTAGAATTCCTAACACCAGAACTATATGATAATCTATGTGTATTATGTTAGCTTACTGAGATTATGGTCTTTATAGTGGCATTAGAAAAGAGATTCAATATTGCAGCAATAATTGAACTTACAGTTATTACTGCCAAAATGAACTATTAGTAACAAAAAAGAAGACATATAGTTGGGGAAGTTGGAGGAAGGTAGTAGATGGATTTGATCAATATACATTGTATAAATCTATGAAATGTTCAAAGAATAAAAATATTTTAATGAAAAATTAAGAGATCCAATTTGCAATTTAAGTAAATACTTAATAAACATCAAATTTATAGTGCTTAAAAGATATACTAATGTGTATACCTCTGTCCATACATATTACATCTGTTAGATATATTAGATCTTGGGTAGAGTGTCTATTTCATGAGGCAGGAATATGTTAGGTGTAGCTAACTGTTTTATTTGTTACCTTTTGTGAAACACTGTATTTTTAAGCATGAAGACTGCTAACACTCCATTTTAGCTTGTTTTCTTAAAAGTCCACTATAGTTTTTCTTAAAAGTCCACTATAGTAACAGAATGCTATGCTTCTATTTTAAAATCTAGAGCAGTAGTTCTTCATGTTGTGGTGACTCCCAACCATAAAATTATTTTTGTTGCTACTTCATACCTGTAATTTATGAATCACAATGTAAATATCTGATATGCAGGATATCTGATATGCAACCCCTAAAGGGGTCATGACCCACATGTTGAGAACCACTGGTCTGGAGTCTCATTTACAGATGCTCAGCTTTGGCACTGTTGACATTCGGGGCCAGATAATTCTTTGTTGTGGCTGGGTGATAGTTATCCTGAACATCAAAAGATGTTTACAGCATCCTCAGGTTCTGCTTTTCATATGCCAGCAGCATTAGATGTTCACAGTTGTGAAAAACAAAAATGGCACTAGGCTCTCACAATTGTGCCCTGAGAAGCACACTTAGCTTTGTGTGAAAACTACTGCTCTATTGCCCCAGCTTGGTGGTAACACCTTTAGCATCCACAGGGATACTTGACTATTTTGCTAAGGAAATTATCAAAACACCCAAAAGATGGGTGTTTCTATAAAATCCACATTTGTAAGTAAAGAAGGCCAACAACCTCAAGAAAGCATTCTCTAGGACACCCTTGTACTTCCTGCTGTCTTGCTGAGATCTCTAGTTGATGGAACATTCCAGACTCAGCCCTTGGCTAGCCATCTTTGTCAACATTCATTCTCAGGCCACCCATCTATGCTTTGTTGTTGTTTGTGAGGGTTTCTTGTTTGGTACGCTTCCTCTTCAAGAGCTTTGTGCTTGGCACTCCTACCTGTGTTTATGTTCTCTAGCCGATATTAACATACCATCAGCCTCCCAGCTGGGCCTTCTCAAACTATAGATCTGCACCCAACACTTCTCTATCAAAAGCTATCTGCTGTCTGCATTACTGGAGTTCTAGATTCTTCCCCAACTAATGCCCTCTTGAGACTGTGTTTTTTATACACTCTGTGATATTTAAAATATGTTATAATAATCTAACCATAGGAAAGTCATTTGACTACTAAATAAGAATGCAAGAAATGTTAAATTCATATCTATTCATACATAAAAGTATTAAGCTATAAAATTAACCATTAACTCAACTAGACTAAAATGTCACAACACAAAACATTTTTCAAAAAGATGTATTTTAATGATGAAAACCGCAGTCAGTACATATTTTTCTGATATTAAGCATGTCCTATCAAATATGTGATGTTAAACTTGTAGAACTACAATTTGTTTTTATCATGAAGGGCTTGTGATTTCGTGTTAGAAAAGGACACTTAGGAGTGAATGGCATCCAAGTAGTAACTAAACCTTGCTACAAAGAGAATACCTGGAAGGGAGCACACTCCCGAGCACTGTGGTGCTCTCCTCTGTGTATTAAGACAAGTTTAAATAGTGTCTGCTGAATTATGAAATTCATTCCAGTCCCCTAGGTTTTATAGTCTTTCGAGTCATATAAAAAGCAAAACTGACCCAAAACAAATGTTTGCTTTAAGCCATTTCAATATAGTAATATACAACAACTTCTTTTAAAAAGGGGGAAAGGAGAAGAGGAAGGGGGAGAGGAGGAAAGGAGGATGAAAGAAGGAGGGGGAGTCGTTTAAAAAAATAGCAATTTGGCAGAGGTTTATCTTCTAAAGCCAAACAATAAAAAGTAAACAAATACCCAACAACAAAGTGGGCCAGTTGCCCTGATGCAGCTAGAATATTAGCTGGTTTTCATGAAACTCAGTTTACCACCTTCTGGAGTCCCAGCCCAAGAACCAGCCTGTGAAGGTGGGGGGCTCATAGCCTTGTTTTATGATGACAATTGGTGTCCTCTTATCTCTTCCAGAAGGGTCTGTCTCAAGGTACATTTTGGCTAAAAAGAGTTGAAAAGACAAAAGCTCAGTTTCAGTAAAATTGAAATAAATATACACTGGAAATTCTTTCATACGAGTAGAGAATTGAATTGTTCTTGCCCCCAAGTAGCCTAATGTGAACATTTTCTAGTCATGTCTCTCATCTGCCATGCAAAGTACCTTTACAAAATCTCATTGTTGCCTGAGAGAATCCTGAAATTTATGAGATTATCCTTATTCTTCAGTAAATAGAAAACTGTTTAAAAGGACACCAGAAATTTTCAGAAAGAATCATATTCTAAATTAGGCAACAAAACATTTTCCTTATATCTGTTATGAAATTCTTTCACTTTAAAAGATACTATTACTCAGGTTCCGATGGACAGCAGGAATTCTGTTTCGATACGTATTTTGGAAGACAGGGTAAGAGAAGACAGGCAGGCTGGCTGTGATGACCATGCTGAGTTACTGCTACAGTTGTCCCAGGACAGCTTACCTGACTTCACTGATTCCTTTTTCTCAACTTCATTGGCATCTTTGCCGATCCAAATAAAGATCTGAAAAGCAGAATAAAAGTGTGGGCATGCTGACTTGGTGCTTTGGCCACACTCCCTTTAGAACCCACACAGGAAGAAGGTGAAGGTGGGACCTGTGGAAGCCCTATTGCTTTCTCAAGGCTCCCCCTCACCATGCAGCGGCTCTGACTACATTTGAACATGTTTGTGTGAGCTATTCTAATTATAAAGTGGGCTTGCTTTCTTTCACAAGATCAGCAGCTTCCTGACTGCTTTTGTGTCCATCTGCTGGGCCTGCATGGTAGTCATCTCCATCCCAAGCTGTAGGTCTAAGCAGCAAATGACTACGTGTAGGGGCAGGGCTTACTTCTGAATGTCCTTGGGAATCTCTGGCTTCCAGCAGGTGATTTCTTGTAGTTTAGTGCAATATAAAACTTTGATAAAGTGCTATAATGTTCAGTAGTTAAATATCGAGAGTTTAAATTTTAGCTGGGCTGTAGTGGTGTGCACCTTTAATCTCAGCACTCTGGAGGCAGAGGCAGGTGGATCTCTGTGAGTTTGAGGTCACCCTGATCTACAGAGTAAGTTCTAGGATGGTCAGGACTGTTATACAAGGAAACCCTGTCTTGGAAAAGAAAACAACAACAAAAAAACAAAAAACAAAAAAAGAGTTTACATTTTTATTAAAAGTGTTACACATATAATTGTGTAAAACAAATATGTGATTATGTAATCTGCATATATCCACTCCTTTGTCAAATGTGTAAGTTATTTTAATTCTGAAGCAGTCTCCTGAGCTACTTTACATTAAGTCACCTTACAGTAAGTTGGCAGGGCAACTTTGGTCAAATTAAGTTTCTATTGTGTTCTAATTCACACACAGTGTGTTAAAGCACACAAGATACTGTGACAGCACAGTATCTTGAGTAAAAAGGATAATTTATAAAGAACTGAAATGCAGTTCTGAGAGGATATAGGGTTGGATCCCTGTTGTGGAATATTACTTTAACTAGGCAAAGATGTGTTCCATTTGTTCCTACTACCTCTGTTAATGATTCAAAGATGTGTTACATTAGTTTTAGCTGGATTTGTATAATTATGTAAAAATGTGTTGCTGTTTGACCTTGACTGCTTAAGGCACCTGATTGGTCTAATAAAAAGATGAATGGCTTTGAAGAAAGGGATAGGTAGGGCTTGTGGGCAGAGAGAGAAGAAGGCAAGAGAAAAATACATGGGCATGCTCAGGGCCAGAAGCCAGGCAACCACCAGCCAAACAGACTCTCAACAAAGCAGGAAAGTAAGAAATATAGAAGGAAAGAAAGGCAAAAAGCCCTGAGGCAAAAGATAGATAAAGAGAAACAGGTTGACTTAACTTCAAAGAGCTAGCCAGAAACGAGCTGGGCCGAGCATTCATAACTAACAAGTCTCCATGTTATGATCTGGGAGCTGGTTAGTGGCCTAAAAGAAAGTGGCTGCTACAAATCCCCAAATCAAATATGGTCTTGAAGACCCAAGGCTCAGATGTGATTTACTGAGTGGCTTAGCTGCTAGAAACCAATCTGAGCACTTGTTTTTGCAGAGGATCCGAGTTTGATTCCCAGCACTCACTTGGCGTCTCACAACCATTCATTACTTCAGTGCCTGGGATCTGATGTCCTCCTATGACCTCTGTGGGCAAAACAGTCTTACATGTAAAATAAATAATGATTTTTAATATTTTTATTTTTAGATTTATTTTTATTTATGTGTGTGAGTGTTTTGCCTACATGTGTGTCTGTGCACCACATGTGTGCTTGGGTGCCCAAGAAGTTGGTGAGCTTCCATGTGGGTGCTGGTAATCAAATCCAGGTCTTTCACACAATAACAGATGTCCTTAACTGTTGAGTCAACTCTCCATCCCAAAATAAATAACTCAAAAAAGAAAGAAATAAAGAATGAGAGAGAGAGAGAGAGAGAGAGAGAGAGAGAGAGAGAGAGAGAGAGGAGAGAGAGGGAGGGAGGGAGGGAGAGAGGAAGGGAGGGAGGAAGGGAGGAAGGAAGAAAGGAAGGAAGGAAAAGGTCTGAAAACAAGTACATGGTTGACTCCAAGACTCCTAATCCAGTGTTTGACATATTGTTCTATATAATTTGATTCTTAACATATGTTTGTGCTTTTCACAATTGTAGTTTACACGGAGATTTTAAATGACCACCAGATGTATACAGCCTGTCCAGTCACTACCAACTTTCTCCTACAGTGAGATCTTTGAAACAGAAACATATTTTGCTGCTTCAATTCAAACCTATTCTGTGTCTGATACTTTTCCTGCAAGGGATGAGTTCCTTAGGAAATCTTGTCAAAATTCAGGAGAAATTCTCAATATTTTGGTCTCTCTGACAGCATTGTACAAATTCATGTACTTATTAATAAGATGAATGCACAAATAATAGTGAGTATAGTTTACAAATAAATGAAAAAAAGTTTTTGTCTAAAGCTGTAAAAGGTAGAAGATGTTAGAAATCAATAAACTCTGTGGCATTTCTCTTGAGGACAGCCTAGGTCCCCAAACCCATTTATTATCTGAATTGCCATTTCACAAAACAAGTACTGTCAGTTCTCAACCATAAGTACAGACTCTTGTTGTAAGCAAGATTTAACTCTACCTGTTCCCATGCATCGAGTAGCATGACATCATCTTCTGCTAAGTCATCTTGGGTGAACTCTCCAGGAACTTCCTCGATCTGAAATGTTTGAAGAGCTTTATGACCAAACAATACAGCAAGAAAGTTTCTGATATACAGGAGACAAATGCTGTCTCGCACTTAGGATGACAGTGAAACACTGGGTTAGTCATATTTTTCTTAGTTTGGGGTAACAGATTTATCTGTGCAATCAATATCACAAACTTATGGTGCAGTCTGGTCCAGATAGTGCTTAATATAAATACAGCATCTGAACACCTTTAGGATGGACATGTACTGTCAGTATGAACATGGCTCCTCTGACCTTGCTGTTTGCCAAGACAAAGGCTTCGCAAATTTTGTTGTCTGACTAGTCTCAATACATTTGCTATAATGGTCTGGGTATGGAGTTATGTTTCTAAGGTTATTTTAGTTAAGATTCAGTTATTTTAATAAATAAATAATAATGCAGCATAATATATGGAAATTTTCATGTTTTTAGTTGTAATGGAATACATTTTGTTTTTTCACCATTAAATTGTAATTAGATTACTGCAGTACCAATATGAGTAGTAGTAGAAGTAGGCAGATCTTTGTGAGTTCATGGTGAGCCTGGTCTACAGAGTGAGTTCTAGGACATGCTCCAAAGCTACAGAGAAACCATGTCTCGAAAAAAGAAAAAAGGAAAGAAAAAAGAATAATAGGGATAGAATATTCCCAGCTCAAAAACTCAGAAAATACATTTGACAAAATCATAGAAGAAAGTTCTTCTAACCAAAAGAAGGAGGACATGCTTATAAAGGTAGAAGAAGAAGCTTACAGAACACCAAATAGACTGCATCAGAGAAGAAAGCCCATCACCACATAACACTAAACATACAGAACACAAAGAATATTAAAAGCTTCTAGGGGAAAAGGCCAAGAAATATATAAAGTCAAACCTATTAGAATTACACTCAACTTCTCAAAGGAGACTAAAAGCCAGAAGGACCTGGCAGACTCTAGAGACCATGAATTACAGCCAAGACTATGATACAAAGCAAAACTTTCAATCACCATAAATTAAATAAAATATTTTATGACAGTCAAATTTAAACATCCACAAATCAAGCCATAGAGAAGGTTCTAGAAGAAAAACTCAAATGCACCACACAAGCAATAAACAATCTCACACCAGTAAAACCCAGAGAAGGGAAACACACACACACACACACACACACACACACACACACACACACACACACACACACACACACACCACCACCACCACCACCAACAACAACAACAACAACAAGAATAGGAATTGATATATTTCAATATCAGTGGACTCAATTCCTCAATAAAAAGGCACATGCTAACAGAATGAATACAGAAACAGGATCCATTCAGCTGCATACAAGAAACATACCCCAAGATCAAAGATAAACTACCTCAGAGAAAAAGGTTGAAAAAAGATTTTCTAAGCAAATGGCCCTAAGAAACAAGCTGTAATAGTTATTCTAATATCTAACAAAATAGAATCAAACCAAAATTAATCAAAAGAGACATAGAAGGACATTTCATACTAATCAAAGGAAAAATCCATTAAGATGAAGTCTCATTCTGAACATTTATGCCCCAGATACAAAGGTATCCACAGTAAGCTTAAATCACACGTCAAACCCCACACACTAAGAGTGAGAGACTTCAACACTCAACTCTCACCAATGGACAGGTCTGCCAGACAGAAACTTAACAGATAAATTAGGGAACTAACAGATGTTAGGACTCAAGTGGACTTAATAGACATCTATAGAACATTCAACCCAAACACAAGAGAATATGCTTTCTTTTCAGCACCTCATGGAACCATCTCTAAAACTGACCACATATTTGGTCACAAAGCAAATCACAACAGATAAAAAAAAAAATGGCAATAACCCCCTGTATCTTATTGGATCACCATGGCTTAAATTAGAATTCAACAATAACACAAATCACAGAAATCATGCAAACTCAAAGAAATGAACAATGTTCAACTGAATCACCACTAGGTCAAGGAAGAAAGGAACTAAAGGCTTCCTAGAATTCATTGAAAATGAATGCACAACATACCTAAACTTATGGGATACTATGAAAGCAGTGCTAAGAGGAAAATTCATAGTACTAAGTACCTACATAAAGAACACAAAAAAAATCTCCTAGCAACTTAACAGCACATCTGAAAGCTCTGGAAAAGAAGCAAGCTCACCCAGGAGGAGTAGATGACAGTAAATATCAAACTCAGGGCTGAAGTCAATAAAATAAAAACAAACAATATAATACAAACAATACAAAAAAATCAATGAAGAATTGGTTCTTTGAGAAAAAAACCAACAAGATAGACAAATACTTATCAAAACTAGCTAAAAGGCAGGGAAAACCAAATTAACAAAATTAGAAATTAAAGGAGGACATAACAGATGCTGAATAAATCCAGAGAATCATTAGATCATACTTCAAAAACCTGTACTCCACAAAATTGGAAAATCTAAAAGAAATGAACAATTTTCTGGACAGGTACCACATACCAAAATGATTAAATCAAGACCAAATAATTTAAATAGACCTACAGCCCCTAAGGAAATAGAAATAGTCATTAAAAGCCTCCCAACCAAATAAAAAGCCCCGGGCCAGATGGTTTCAGCACTGAATTCCACCAGAATTTCAAAGAAGAGCTAATACCAATATTCCTCAAATTGTTTCACACAATAGAAACAGAAGGAACATTGCCAAGCCCCAGGCCAGATGGCTTCAGCACTGAATTCCACCAGAATTTCAAAGAAGAGCTAATACCAATACTCCTCAAATCATTTCACACAATAGAAACAGAAGGAACATTGCCAAACTCTTTTTTATAAAGCTACAGTTACCCTGATATCCAAACCACACAAATAATCAGCAAATAGAATTACAGATCAACTTCCTCATGAACATTGGTGCAAAAATACTCAATAAAATATTGGCAAACTGAACCCAAGGACACATAAAAAAATCGTTCACTATGATCAGATAGGCTTCATCCCAAAGATGCACAGATGGTTCAACATGTGAAAATCTGTCAATGTCAGACTTTGATGATCCCTCATGGAAGGCCTCACCATCCCTGGGGAGTGGAGAGGGGATGAGATGGGGGAATCAGTGGAGAGCATGTGAGGATGAGAGGGAAAGGGACTGGGATCAATATGTAAAATAAGATTGTCTCTTTTAAATAATTTTATTTTTAAAAATTCTGTCAATGTAATTCACCATATAAACTGAAGAAAAAAAAACTTGAATCTCATTAGATTCTGAAAAAGCTGTTGACAAAATCCAACTCCCCTTCATGATAAAAAGTCTTGGGATATAAGGGACATACTGAAATATAATAAAAGCATTATTCAGTAGATCAATGCCCAACATCAAAATAAATGGAGAGAAACCTTAAGCAATCCCACTAAAATCAGGGACACTCCATATCTATTTAATTTAGTACTTGAAGTTCTAGCTAGAGCAATAAGACAACTGAAGGAGATCAACATATTGGAAAGGAAGAGACCAAAGCGTCTTTATTTGCAGATGATATTATAGCATACATAAATGAAAATCAATATGGAGTTTTCTCAGAAAATTGAGTCTACTTCAAGACCCAGCTATAACCCAAAGGATGCCCCATTCTGCTAATAAAGACACTTGCTCAACTCTGTTCATAGCAGCTTCGTTCATAATGGCTGGAAGTTGGAGAGGGGGGTGAACCTAAATGTTCCTCAACCAAAGAATGGATAAAGAAAATGTGATACATTTACCCCTTGGATTTTTACTCAGCTGTTAAAAACAAAACATCATATAATTTCCAGGATGATACTAGAAAAAAAAAACATCATCCTGAGGGAGGTAACCCAGACCCAGAAAGAGAAACATGGTATGTACTTATAAGTTGACAGAAGCTATTACATAAATTACAATCATGCTATAATCTGCAGACTCAGAAAGTCTAAATAACAAGGGTGGGGGGTTAATATAGAATTCAAGACTTTCCTTGGAAGGGGAAATAGATTTTGCAGGTGGACTGGGGGAGGGTAGGGTTGGGAACAGGAGGGAGCATGTGGGGTGTGCGATAGTGGAATAAATGACTGGAGGGGAGGGAAAGAGAAAATACAGAGAGAAATGACAGGAACTGGGGGGGGGGCATTTCTGGGTCAATGAGCAAAGCTACTATAATGAAAACTCTACGGAATTTATGAAAGTAACCCTAGCAAAGACTCCTAGTAATGGGAGACCTGGAACCTGAACCATCCATCTTCTGTACCCAGACAAGGCCTCAAGTGGAGGCAAGGCAAACTGGTCCCAACAATTAATATTTATCACTATCTGTTATTAAATCTTAAAATTTCAGGTTAAGTCGTTTGTAAGATCCAAGTATGTTTTATAAATGGACAGTTTCTTTAGAACTTTATTTCTAGTAATGTATCTGGTGAGCTCTTGGAAAATTTTGTGTAATGAAAATTGTATTCACCAGGATGAAAGGAATCCCTCCTTTAAGTTCACACAAAAGTCTAGCAGGTCAGAGATGGTCAAACTTTTCTGATTAAGTGAAACTAAGTGGCTATAGCCCAGAATGAAATTTTAGAACCCAATATAAAATTATGTTCTGTTATGGACTCTATGTTAGTGTTCAGTATCAGGAGATAGAGACTGATGTGAAGTAATTAGGTTTAACTGAAGTCACATGGATAGCCTCAATGATTGGAGCTGTGTACTAAGAGACTTAGTCAGTTCACTGGGCTATGTGACCATGATAGAAGGATCCTTCAAGATAACAGGTGTGCTGGTGGCTTGATCTTGGACCTCTCAGGCTCCAGAATGTAAGACAGCCATACTTGCTATTTAAATACCTCAGACTACCACATCTGTGTTACAACAACTTAAACTAGGACTTTGTTGTGAGCAATTTCTGTCCAGATGAAATATTTGATCTAGGAGGATGCTCATTATGACCCAGGGTGTTCTAAAGGGAGGCAAAGCAGTCCATCCCCATTAAGCTCAGAAAGTAAACAACTAAAAACCTTCAGGAAGTCCAGGAAACTGATCAGATACATTAGGCCCCTTCCTTAGAGAGCATATATAAGTAGCAAGGATGGTTGAGAGACACTCTCAGACCAGCCAAGATGCTTGGAAGTGATGTTCTCCATTCCACTGAGCAGTCTGAAAGTCATGCAGTGCACTCCATGTGTACAACTGTCATGAGCTGTCATGCATGCAGAAGTTGACTTTTGATGATGAAGCTGTCTTTGAGTCATTTCTGTTCCTATAAGTAACACTAATAAAACTCATTGGTTACCATGGTTTCCTTACTTTGGTCTGTCACTGGTTCTCTACCTGGATGTAAGTAGACATTTGTCCACATCTCCCTAGGAATAGTATCACACAACAGACATTCAGTCTTCTAAGTTTATTGTTAATTGCCTGAATTGTAAAGGTCTATAAAACAAAACATTCCAGTTGATGTCAGTTAATTTTCAGGGGACCACAGAGCTCTCTGTGACTTTTTCATTCAATAAAACTGGAGAAAATTTCTATTCCTCTGTGAAACTACCTGGAAATTTTACACTTGGATGAACAATGATGGCTCCCCCAAGAAAGTATCTAATTACTAAGTGAACAGAACCAGCCATCCACAATTCACAAAGAAACACTAAATGCTGAAAACATATATGAAGTACCTATTTTTAAGAGCATTTTAATTAATATTTTACTTTAGTGTTTTCTAGATGTTTCTACATTTGTCACATCATTGTGCCTTAAACTACCCTGCACAGAGTGAAGATATATCACCTACAGTTTGCAGAGAGACTAACTTAGGACTCACAGCAGTTACACATCTGGAAGTTCTTGGAGCCAGCACAGAATGCCTAACATTAGACTCTGTTTGTTTAAGACACTTACAATGAATCTTCCGGTTTCGTTGGAACAGCCATAAAGCCGAGGTGGATGGTCTTCAGCCCGTGTTTCTAGCAATGGTGAGGTCTGGTAGTCTCCTCTCCCTCCAAGAGAGTTCCAAAACTCCTCTATGGAACACATGATGTGTTAGCCAATGAGTATTCAGGAGCACATGCTTGGTAGGATTTTACATTAATGGCAATATTATCTCGTGCTAACTTAATTATACCAGATGACATCAACACTTTTGCAATTAAAGGAGGCATCCTTATACAACTCTAATGATACAAAAAATGACTATTTATTGAATGAAGTCAATTAAGCACACAGCATATAAAAGTGGTGACATACCTGGTTCTTGGCCTTCCTGAATCCTTGAGGTTTTGCACTTGAGGACATCAGTCACATACTCTGCTCCTTTCTCCTCCTCCTGACTAGAGCCCTTTCCTATCCAGGTGAAACCATTGTTTCCTGGCAGTTTTAGGACGAAAGCATCATTGGAATTCAATGAATTTGCATTAACATCAACCTAGAGCATGAGGGAAAAATAACACAATTCAAATTCACTACTGTGGCCATGAAGCACCATCCAGCCTTCTGCCTAACCCCAGGAGATTAACTCAAGACACAGGTGCAATAGATGCCTGAAACACTGGAGTAAGGACACTGTGGTCAATGTCACATGATGTTCAGCTACCTTCAGACAGTAGAGCAAGGTTTAAAAATTTGGCAGACTGTGGTATCCCAAGCCTTTAATCCCAGCACTCAAGAGGCATAAGCAGGCAGATCTCTGTGAATTCAAGGCCAGGGTAGCAAAAAGTATGTAAAGAGACTGTCTCAAAATTAATTAGTTAATTAAAAATACATTAAAACAAAAATAGGCATGCCATCAGTCAAGAATTGAGGGTTTTGGCCAGACGTGGTAGTTCACACTTAATTCTAGCACTCTAGGGGCTGAAAGAGAAGAATCATGAAAAGTCTAGCCTAAGCTACACAGAAGACTCCATCTCAAAACAAGGCAATAGGTTAAGAGCCTACACTGCTCTTCTGGAGGACTTGAGTTGGGTTACCAACACCCACAACAGGTGGCTCCCAATTGCCTGTAACTCCAGGCCCAGGATCTCCAACACCATCTTCTGCTAACAAACATGGTAGGCAAACATAGGAGATTCTCGCTTAGATAAACACAAAAATTAAGGAGCAAAAATAGTTCAATTAAGGACTTGACAAAGTAATAAAAATAATATTTCGAGATACTACAGAGGACAAGACACATACGGCCGGCACCTGAACAGAGGGTACAATCCCAAGTGTTAAACAACGCAAAGATGATTCCCTTTCCTCTCCATTAAAGAGAGGAATCCCCAAAACCCAAACAAACAGAGAGGGCAAAGAGATGACTTCAGGTTCTCTAGAGTAATTTTCTGACTCAGAGAGATGCTGGCTCAAAGTATAGATCTGTGGAGAGTATAAAAAGCAGCCCTGGCACACACCTTCCTTGTAACAAGAAGCTGAAGACACTGCCACAAGTCTGCCAAGTGCAAAGTGGATTTCTGTGTCCACAGATGAGAAAGCTCAGCTGGATTAGACACTGGCCTGTGAGTGGAGCCTATGGAAGCGACAGGGGACAAGACCCATGCAGTCTCTGGCCTGGCCATGATCATGAGCATGCTAAGATAGGCTTGGACCTAGCACTCTGTGGTTTGGTGACATTGTGACCACATCTGCGATAAGTGGTTTGGATGCACAGTCATATAGGTTTGCCTGATTTTCTAAGTAATTGTGATATTACTCCCAAGGAGACTAGGAACAACCAATAAGCCAGACTGAGACAGAGCAAATGAGGAGAGATGAGGAAAAACAGGGGTGTGGACCACTGAGACTACAGTCAAGAGCATGTCAAGAAGGCTGGGGTGATACACAGTGCCCAATGATGCTGCTCCACCCGCCTCACTGGACTGTCCAGATCAAGGCATCTGCTGCAGGAGAGATTGATTTTGCCAGTTTGTCTCTAGGGTCTGGCCTAGAGAGAAAACTAGAGGAAAAAGGAATGGCTGTTGGAGGTTAAAAGGTAAGCTCTGGAGATTGGTAGCATTTGGGGAAATACAATTGTCCTCTTTCAGCAGGAATGAGGCCTCCTGAACCAAGCAAGGAGATCATCAGGTGAGATGATGGAGAACGATAAGAACCAGGTCTGGGTTTCAAGACTTCGGATTTTCTATCTATGTGTTTTCTTTTCAATGCAAAGGAAATAGCCAGGAATGCAAAGAGAAGAAGCCAAGGTCCAGATTGATGTGAGACTGGGGAAGAGTTTAGGAAGCCTCAACTTTCCAGGAGGCAAGATAGAAGATGACATAAAATCATCATGACTGATGTGTCAGAAAACATGGAGAGGTAAAGGCTGATCCAGGATGCTGCTGAGAAATGGGGTGGTGCATTGAATTCAGCTAAGGATGCCTCTTAAAGAAACACCAACTCTGGAAGGGACAAGGGGCCAACAGTGGCACTCTATGCTAATCTTGTCTGCATCATTCCAATTTTAGTAGGTGTGCTGCCGAAGTGGGCCCAAGTGGGACATTATGATTGGCTCTTCCATATAAAATCTAATGAGCATCCATACAGAACTCTACTGTCAGTACAATGGATTTAAAAAAAATAGTTGTGATTAAATACATGAGAATCTGTGCCCAGAGTCCTGTTAGATCAATATGGAGGACAAAATTTAAATGATTGACCACATAAGATCATCTTGGCCTGGAACACTTGACGTGGTTAGAGACCAGACAGAGTAAAGCTCAGGAAAACTTCTCTGGAGGGGTGTCTAGCATTTTAGAACACTCAGGAAATGTGGTGACAAAGTCACCTCATCAGAAAAATATGCTCAATAAATAGATTAAGTTGGTGGTGGTGGAGAGTTCCTGCTGCAGGCTAAGAAAAACAATCAGAAAAGATGTTCTCTTCACCTGGCTTTCCTTATTCAGGCCACCGAGAAATTAGTGCTCTTGGAAGGACAAAACTGATGAGCATAGAGAAAATCTGGAGAAAGCAAGAGACAGTTTCTAAAGAGGTTGCTCTCAAACACATCTCCTGGTTTCAAAGTAAATGATCCAGGGTGCGAGAATAAGTTAGATGGATATGAGGAAGGAGATCACTCCTGCAGTCAGGATAAACTGCAAATAGAGAATATGCATGGGGCTCTCCTGCCTACAAGTCAGGAATAAGTGCAAGTACAGGGTATGCATGGGAAACGGAAATCAAAGGAAGAGTCTAAGCAAAGCCAGAGGGGGACATCACACAGGGGAGTATAACGGGGGCTGGAGCAATTTGGCTTTGGTTAGGAGCCATACTTTTTTGTTGAATATAATAAGCATTTATTAGTCAATTTAGCAAATAACTATAAGATATGTTGATATTAACATATCAACTTTTATATAAGCTACTAATATATGAACTATTTTTAAAAATACAAATAAGCATTATACTTTTAATTATTCCATAACCCAGATGTAGTTCATGAATTTGTGGGAGAGGACATCCCGTAATCTGTGGTGATTACCTTTATATTCCCTCTGGGAGTGAGGAAACGATGTGCAGGAGGAGATTGTTGAAAGGAGAAAGACAGAATGAAAATGGCAGAGACCATGGCTGAAGCCATCACAATGACAGGGAAAGACCAGCTTCTCAGCAGGTGACAGCAGAAGAGTGTTATAAGGGAGGGACCAAGGGCCAAGGGGCTGCTTTGGTAGGAAAGGTGGGGGAACATAATAAGAAGAGGGGAAATCAGAGGGAGTGGGGGGTCCTAGTGAATGGGAAACAAGGAATCACAGTTTCCACTGAAGAGGATTGGTGGAGCCAGTCCTCAGAAGACAGCCAGTGATGGACAAGAGTCTCAGAGAGGTCTAGTGGATCAAGAAAAGGTTGGCTGAATTTTCAGAGCTTGCTGAGCGGCTTGTGGAAACTGAATGGGATTAGGAACATCTCCAGATCTGGGGAGACACGGAGCAATGGAGTGATGAGAGACCTGGATTTCAATGGTGACCAGAATCCAAGGTATGCGGATTACTAGGGTGTGGCCAGATTGTCTTGTTCAAAGGGCCTTATTCTTAGATATCATGGCCATGCCTCATAATCCTTCTACCCAAGACCTTTCAAGTCAGAGCCTTGGCTGCTTCCTGCCTCTTGCCAGATTTACTGGCAGTGATAGTCTCAAAACTCATTTATTTGGGTTCAGTGCAGCTGAACCACCAAACTGCCCTCCCATCCAATGTCCCTTCTTCTAGAAATAAAGGGCATTTCCTTGCCAGTGTGTAGAGGCTAATATTCCTAATGACCAGGGGTCATTGAAAAGTACATTCTTGGAGCATATTCAAAGAGTGCATAGCCTTACCTCCACAATTCTGGTGATAGATGCCAGGTTCCTCCGGACTTGAAAGAGGCGGGTAGGGGGAGCAGGTGCCTGACCCTCTTTCCTGGATGTTCCATTTTGATAAATAATGAGTGGTTTGTTTTTGAACAAACTCAGCAGATGGGCAGGCTCTTTGCCTTGAGAGACACGGACCTGGGAGCACACAGCAGGGGAACAGAAGTATGAAGAGCTTCCAGAGGCCAGGCAAATGGGAATTGGGAGGCATGCCCAGTTATAAGGGCCGGGGAATACTGAAAATAACTGTCTTCCTAGATGTGGTTCAACAAGTCACATACAAATGGGTGAGCAGCTACTTGCAAGGCATCTCCAATGTGGTCACAGGGTTTGGTAAGTATGGGAGGGAATACTGAAAACCCCTACTACGTCACATAACCTTTAAAAAATGGCAATTGCCAACTTGAGGAAGGGACACTGATTAAGGCCCATGCTTTCCTCCAATTAGACAGGGAAAATGGTAGGTTAAATTGTGTAATAAGTTGCTTAAATACTGCCAAGACATTCCACCAAAATTACAAGAGCAGAGCAGAACTTCAAAAGTAACTGTTGTGAACCACTGCCATCTAGTGACGCAATAAGAAATAGTATTTCATCAACTGTAGGATTCAACAGACTAATTCCTAGAAACTCACAAATTAGATATCATGTACTGTACTGTGAAATCTTGAAGCACAATACACAGCTGAAAACATTTTTGAATCATTTGTCAGAAACAGCTATAAGCTCAACTACACGACGTAGGTGACTTCTCTTCTTACTCTAAATATTATATTCCATTCAATGAAATACTTGATGGGGCTGCATACACCTAAAGAATCCAACAATTTTGTTAATCAGTTTTGTACATAAACATGGGTAATGTGCCCTTTAAACAAAAAGCCAGCTTGACTTATGTATTAATTCATACCAAGATGGAAAGAAAGCAGCTAAGGACCAAGTTCAGCCTCCACATCCCCATCTTATGGTCTAAAGTATCTGAATCATCTCTCTGCTTAATTTTTACACTTGAAAACCAACCCACACACTTGTAAAGCTTTGAAATAATCTTTTTGTTGTTGTTGTTTGGTTTTTTGAGACAGGGTTTCACTGTGCATAGCCCTGTATCTGTCCTGGAGAAAACAAAACAAAACCCACCTTTTCGGCCACTGAGAACCTGAGCTCACCTGACATCAGACATGAGGTAGCTAACCTGACACATCCCTGTGAAGAGAACACTTCATGATGTTGAGTCAGGACAGTCATAAACAGGCCAATGGAACTGTCTAGAAGATGATTTCCTTAGTGCATGGCAACAAATGACAGGAGAGAGGAGAGAGAGAGAGAGAGAGAGAGAGAGAGAGAGAGAGAGAGAGAGAGAGAGAGAGAGAGAGAGAGAGAGAGAGAACAGATGTCTCCAGCTAGGAACAAGCAAGTGTTAATGTGTTCAGACAAATACGCTGCAGGCAGAGAAGAAACTAAACAGGCAAAGACCACACATTTCCTGTGGTTTACTAACAACAGCCCTGAGTGTGGCAGATACTCCAGCATAGTGGGAGAAGCAGAACTTGAAGAAAGAATGTTGATATTGAAACCCACCAGAAACAACTTCTTAGACACAACAGAGAAAAATCTACCTACTGATAACTACTTACTGATACTTACTGTCAAACATTAGCCATTGCCCCCTCTCATAGACATAGTGTGTGTGTGTGTGTGTGTGTGTGTGTGTGTGTGTGTGTGTACACGTGCGTGTATGCACGTACATGCACACATGTATTCAATCATTTTCAGAAATAACAAATTCAGGATCCATTTCTTCCCCCCTCAAACCTCCTCTCCTTTGTGTCTTCCCTTTCCCCATCTCTCCCCTTTGCCCCTTTCCTTTGGTTCCCTCCCCTCCCTGCCCACTTTTGTCCCTCTTTTCCCTTCCCTGACACTTTCCTTATTTTTGGCCAATAAACTTGGTTTCAAGCAAGTCTCTGGTCCCTAAGTGGGAAAATATGGATCTATGTCTCTGTCAAGGTTAATTTCAGCTTGCCTGTGTGGACCATAATTTATGGATTTCTATGATTGACAATGTACAAAATATTGTTCTGTGTTTTTACCTGTAGGTAACTTAAAAATTATTCAGTTGTGCTTGCTCTGTACTGTGTCTTTCTTGTTGCTACTGTAGCAATTTATCATTCAGAAATTCATCATCTTCTACTTCTAAAGGTCAGAAATTCTAAGTGAATTATTGATGGGGGATGTCCTTCTGTATGCTGTTTCTCTTACTGGTTGATGAATAAAGCTGTTTTCACCAATGAACAGGCAGGATTTAGCTAGGTGGGAAATCCAGACATGGATAGAGAAAGGTAGTAGGCGGAGTCAAGAGATCCCATGTAACTACTGGGAAGATGAGATGCCTAGGCATTCTCTACTAAGCCAAGACCACATGGAGATACTCAGATTAATAAAAGTTGGTTAATAATTAAGAGAGAGCTAGCCAATAAGAAACCCAAGCCATCAGCCCAATAGTTTATAATTAATATAAGCCTCTGTGTGTTTATTTGGGACTAAAGGACTGTGGGACTGGGCAGGACAGAAACTTCCATCTGCATGCGGCACTTCAGTCCCTAATTTAGTCACTGGGTTAAAAATCTACCAGTTTAGTACTAGGCTAGAAACTTGTTAGTGCAGTATGGATATCTGTATGAGAATGGCCCCCACAGGTTTATATATTTGAATGCTTGGTCCCCTGTTAGTGAACTCTTTGGGAATAATTAGGATGTGTACCCTTGTTGGAGGAGGTGTGTCCCTGGGAGGTGGTCATTGGGATTCAAAAGCTCATTCCAGGTCCAGTCTCACTCTCACTCTCTGCCTGCTGCCTGATCCAGGGCCATGCCTGTTGTCTGCTGCCATGCTCCAGCATGGACTAGATGCCTTGGTCGTGGTGTCTCTTCACAGCAATAGAACAGTGACTAAGACACATAGGGACTCTAGAATGCATTCTTTTCCTTGCCTTGTTCAGCTCCCAGAGGTTGCCTGTATGTCCTTCCTGTGTCCTTTGTCCCCTAAAGTCAGCAGTTGTCCATGGAGTCTTCATCACACAGCATCCTTCTCACTCTGCCTGCATCACTAGTTGACTCCTAAGGACCCTGATGATGCTTTGCATCATGCAGTATTCCTAGATCAACTTGAGGTCAAACGATGAGCAATTATGATCTGCCTTCAATTTTAATTCTTTGCTTTGTAACATAACATTTTTGCAGGGTCTCAGGGTTAAGATGTGCACATATCAACACATAATCCTGTCAGTTATAACTGTTCATAGCTGGAAATGTCAAATGACTGTGACATATGATGGGTTTTAAAGAGAAAGGCCCCTCTGCTTTCTTCTTGGACCGAAGTTATTAGTTTGTTGATGTGTTTATTTTGCCCTTAGTGACTTTCTCATCTCCAGAATCTGAGATAAGTAGCGTGTTATGAAGTACTTGAATTTCAAAACTAAAAATAAGTCAGCATAAATATTTCAAAATCCCTTTGAATGTGGGAAGTGAGCTTTCATTGGAAGGGGAGCTAGAAAAACCTGGAATTGCATGAGTTTGGAAGGTGAAGTATACCAACCTGCACAGCCTGTCCTCCAAGAGACCGATCCAACTGAACAGTCAGGAATGCAGACATGGTCAGCTCATCTCTTGTAGCGTTTACGCCTTGCCTTGAGGAATGTAAGCAAATTACACTGGCTTGTCGTTAACTTTCAACAGCCTCTCATGCAACCACTTCAAAAAAAAGAGGCCTGAGATACAGTAAAATATCAAAAGGAAGCAAATGGTTCAACAGGTCCAGAACAATCAAAGCTACAGGTGGCCTTTTAAGTCTAACCCTGTGGATTGCCCTGTGGATTTCTAGAAATTCATACAGTGAATATTTCTATCTCCATTTTAAAGAAACCATGCCTTAGTTCCCTATATGACTTTGCTAAGTAGTCATGTCTGTTTAATGCCTGTTATTTTGGGACATTGTCCCCATAGCACACATGATCTGAGTACTAGACGCCTGATGCAACCAAGGTAGGGTTCTGTCTCACACAACATGGAGTTCAGTCATTTGAAGCATGATCTGTGGCACCTGAGCTCCGAAAGAACTCACCATGTGTAGATGATCTGTCCTCTGGGATAAGTGTAGAGGATAATGTAGCAGTCGCCACCATAGAACTCGCCATAGGAGTTTGGGTCAATCTGAACTCTACCACTGTTCTCAACGCGCCAGATCTGAAAAGCACAGAGTAGACATAAACTCTTACAAGTTCACTACCTAAACCATATTCATAAACTATAAATAGTCTCCACTCCATTATCAAGCAATGTTCAAGTTACTTTTCCAACCAGTTTATAATCAAGCAAAAGCAAGATCAATGAAGCCAACAATTTTGTGGCTTTTAAATTTCTACTTCTTTTGCTTCCTCCTCAATATTTAGTCAGTTCTGAGAATTTTACTGTCGATTGCTTTGTTTTTCAATTTGTTGTCATTTGGTTTTAAGACAGGATTTCCATATGTATCCCAGGTTGATCTTGAACTCATAACTCTTCTGTCTTAGCCTGATAAGTAAAAAGGTTATGGGCTTGTGCCACCATGCCCAGTAGGATTTTCATCACTTGTGAAGTGGCCAGTGAGCAAGAGGCCATCAGACACTGTATTGTGCACATGTGTATGGCACAATTCCTCCCATATGCATGCTGGGGAGGAGCAGCGCAGTACTGGCTTTAGACTGTGGAGTGAGGAATCAGGAGGAACAGTGCAGGACTTGGAAGAAGAAGCATCACTGCACCATCCTTCTAGAGAGTAGAAGGCTCAGCAACACAGACCCACCATTGCCAAGAGCCTAAACAGAGCCACAGGGTTTAGCATCCTTAGTGTGGTATAGGAGACTTTCTCAGACAATCTGTGGCCGGAGTTGAAGACCGCACTGTAGGCACCGCAGATGCTGAGGAGCTCCAGCTGCTCAAGTGCATCCTAGCCAAGCTGCCTGTGCCATGCTCCAGAGAGGATACCCAAGCAGGAGGGGTTGCTGCCAGGAAGTTGATCCCCTTTGATGATATCAGAACATTTATGATCTTGTCATTTCCCAATCCCAGCATACTCCAGTTCTTTGAAGAGAGAAAATTGTAATCTCTATATGTATCGACTATACTTGGGTCAAGCATTGTAATAAGACCTAGGAATGTAGATATGAAGTATTTAACTGTTGTCCTCAAAAAACTGATGGAAGGTCAAGGAGAAATCTGTTAGTAAATAGAGATTCTATGATTCGTATGTGGTAAATTCTGTGAAGAGTATTATCTCCAAGCAACAAGACAGCTTCAGTGCTGATGAGACAGGCATCTTCAGTGCTGATGGATGACTCCTCAGGAGAGGTGGTTCTCTTACTGGATGGAGTTGCTAGGAAAGGGACTGACTGACAATAGTTCATGGAAGAGTAGGGGTACTTCAGATGACAAGAGGAGACCACAGCTCCAATCCTGAAGGTCCCAGCAAGGAGGGACACCTTCAGTAAGGCTGGAGAGCCATGAAGATATTTTAGAGGAGAGATTATGTCATCCAGTCCTTATTAAGTTATATAATTGGAGAGTGGGCTGAGTTTGAAGAGATTTGAGTTTTAAACAATTAGGAGACAGAGTTCTAGCAATTTTAATCTAAATTGGCATAATCAATACACTCAAGTTGAATGCTCAGAAGAGGTCTGCTTTTAGCTCATTTTGTTTCCTGGACACTTCCAACGGGTAGGAGGAGAAAGAAACGAATGGTACATTCTGAGTACAGCCCCAGACACAAGCTTTCTGGTAGAAAGAGCTGTTGCACCCACTATCACCTTAATGTCAACATGTTTGTGTACAAATGGGCCTGGAGCCCAGCAACAGCTCCCAGTCTGCAATTCCCACCACTCAGTGTAGTCTTCGGGCAATCACCTTACTAAATAAAATGCACCTTTTAAAAGGATTTAAAGATTGCCAAAGCTTTCCCCCTCCCAGAAACTGCCACAAAGAAGCCTGATAAAAAACACAAACAGAAAGAGAGAGACATAAACATACTTCCACTGTGCCAGAGCCATCATCCACCATGTTGTGCTGGGCTGCCATCTGCGGAGAACTGTGCAGTTTGGAGGCATCAAATGGAATCTGCTGTATGTGAGCCACTTTCTCTGTGATGTAGACCTTCCCAAAGCCATCGCTCTGGTCTTTATCTTTCCAGTCCTTAAAGAACTGTTTGAAAATTGGTGTTTCACCACCTTCGGGAAGAACCTGAATCTGCAATTCAAAATAATGGGAAAATAGGTGACAGGGGAAAAAAGATCTACAGTATGAGAAAGAAGGAAGTAATGGAAAAATACTGCCCTTGTATCTGTGACTACACCTGTAACTTTGTAGGTCCATGCAGCTACAGTCCAACCTAGATTTTTCTCACAACTAACATCATTGCAGCTAAAGTTGAATGACAAAGATGAGAAGGTTACCTGTGATGCCACTACATAAATGTTTGTCCCCATTAAGTTCACAAGAGATTTGACTAGGAAGAAACTATCATACTATATATTTGTGCCAGAATAAATATGAAGAAAAAGATTAGCTAGTTAATGTCTGAGTTGATCTGGTGGAAACCAAATATGATGAGGATGTTACCCAAGTCTTCAAAATGGTCTGAGGAGTGGTTGATAGTCTTTAGGTAAGTTGTTGTTGTTGTTATTATTATTATTATTATTTTATTTGAGACAGGGTTTCATGTAACCCAGGCTGGCCTCAAACACTCTACATTGCTGAGAATGGCCTTGAAGTGAGCCCCCTCTTTGCACCTACTGAGGGCTGAGATTACAGGTGTGTTCTACCATACAGCCAGTTTCATGCAATACTGGAAATGGAGTCCAGGGTTTCACACACTGGGAAAGCACTCTCCCAACCACATCCCCAGCTCTGCGTAGCCCTATAGTCTGATCTCTACTTTCTCCAAAATGTTCCTCACAAAAACACTATTAAGGTTACATGACACAAGATGGCACATACACTCAACTGGAAAATAACCACACACACACACACACACACACACACACACACACAAACCCTCGTGCACACACTGCTTGAAACAAACTTTTCATGAGCTTTGTGGAGACACGGTGACTCTTAAGTTTTGATGGTTTTTCTAGTGATTTCTTTCCACACATACTTGAGTGTTGGTAGAATAATTCATTTTCTGTAGGAACTCCTCAGCTGTCTTCATTGCAGTCTTCCTCTCCTGTGGGTTAGCATTTTTACCTAAAATGAAAAATAAAGAGATAATTACAGAAGTGTAGTCACACTGCATTGTACATGGCCATACCACCCCAAACAGGCCCAATCTCATCTGACCATGGAATCCAAGCAGGGTTCAGCTGCTTCCTCCTTGGATGGGAATATACTATATAAATACTTGCATACCAAAAAAATATAAACGCAGTTATAATTTAGTTTAAATATAGCATGGGAGAATGGCAAAATTCCCTGGTACGTTAAATACATTTAATATCACAGCAATTGATAGTACATTTAACAATATATATTTCTGTCACTCAAATGCTTTCCTTAGCTGCCTAACCTTTGCTGAATAGTTCCAAACGTTTGACCACTAGCTGCATCTTGGGTGAGATATTTACAAACTGTATCTCAAGAGGGATGCTTTTCTTTAAAATCGGGATGTTTCCTTTCCCCTCCTGGGAAAAGAGCATCTGTGTGAGCATGAAATACAGCAACCATATCAATGACATCTCTTACCTTTCCATACAAAAATTTGTTTTGCAGTACCATGGTCCAAGATGAAGCATTCTTCAGAAAGCAGCATTGCCATGGAGAAGGGGTTTTCTTCTGCCACCAGAGTCACTTTCATGGACCCACTTGCATCTGAAACCTAACAGAAAGCCACAAACTCAGTGATTTAATTTTGGGAAGAAACTAGCATTCTAAAACTGTGCCATGGTGATAGTCACCCACTCTGTGGATGCAGTGGGAATGGACTGCACACTCTACACGAGCCTTGTGATGTAGATAGTAAATCTGTCCTCAAGACAAGGAGACAGAGCATCCTTGAGCCCACCTATATCCCAAACACTTTTGTAAACAGATTCTTAGAGGCAGAAGAACTGCTAACAGAAAGTTAAATTTTGACACCATCTCTAAAACATCAGAAAACCAGGGTTTCTGGTTTACATGATAATCGCATCATGTAAGGGCTCTCACAATGCTCAAAATCTCTTTTGTCCTATGATCATTTGTTTTAAATTTTGGAGCAACCTTTTCAAGAGGTGATGGCCCTACACTAATCACATGCACACACAAAGCTGAGCATAAACTCATTTAGGCACCGGTCACTGGGTCCCTGTCAGTGCAGTCACCGCAAGGGGGAAGCATCCACAGAGTGCAGTTTATGGTTGCAGATTTTTCCATCTCTGTCCTGAAGTTTAACAATGCTTTGAGAAACCCATCAAGGTAAACTTTTTTCCATCACAGACGGAGATAAAGCTTTTAAGGGGGTTTTGTAGGTAGCTGTACGGAGTTGAAGGTTTTCAACGGTCAGCTTGTGGGCTGTAGAATGATTGGCTGTATATTTGTTAAATATGAAGGCTTCAGACCCAGATTCAATAAATAACCAAGTTTTGTATCAACAAATAAGAGTTTGCATTCTGTACATTTAGAAAGTGCCCACAGTGACTTGGCTTCCTGGTCTTTTTCGGCCCCAAATGATTTCCAAGATTATACAGCTTAAGTTGTACAAATATACTATAGCCCCACTAGAGGGAGCCATGGCTCAAGATGAATATTTCCTTATGGTGAAAATATTTAATTCATACATAATGCTGTCCAAGAGGGAAAAGAGTTTTGATCAGTGGTGCGAAATAAATGACATCTTTTAGACTGTAAAAAGAGTAATGAAGCCACAACCTATTTAGCTAACAATGTCTGTTTGCATGATGTCAAAAATAAGTATTTAGCAGATATGATTATCAAAACATATTTTCTTTATCACCTACAAAGAAAGGAAGCCATTTCCCCTTTATAAAAAGGAAGTTATATTACACAAAATAGTAATTCACCTTCATTCAGACCTATGAAGCTGGAAACTAGAAAGTTCTTTAAAGGGACCAGGTGTGTTGTTGGTGCACACCTTTAATCCTAGCACTCAGTAGGCTGAGGCAGGTGACACTCTGTGAATTCCAGGCCATCCTGGTTTGAATAGTGAGTTCCAGGACATCCAGGACTACAATGAGAAACCTAGTCTCAAAATAACAAAAAACAAAAAATAAGAAAGTTCATTAGAGACTACCAAAATGCGGTTTTTTTGTTTTGTTTTCTTCTTCTTCTTCTTCTTCTTCTTCTTCTTCTTCTTCTTCTTCTTCTTCTTCTTCTTCTTCTTCTTCTTCTTCTCCTCCTCCTCCTCCTCCTCCTCCTCCTCCTCCTCCTCCTCCTCCTCCTCCTCCTTCTTCTTCTTCTTCTCCTCCTCCTTCTCCTCTCCCTCCTCCTCCCTCCTCCTCCTCCTCCTCCTTCTTCTTCTTCTTGTTGAAAGGAGAAAATCACTAAATTGTGCAGGGAGATTACCACCTGCTCCAAATCACTTGCTTAGGAAACTATAAAAGAGGTGAGGGGCACATGAAGACTCATCCTCAGTCTCCTTCACTGCTGTGTTTTGTGATTTTTGTCCATTTCACAAAGAGTAGATTCAAAATTCTGTTGTTGGAAGAAACCTGAGTAATCACCAAATAAGACCACTGTCTTCCTCCTTCCTCTCCTCCTACCTCCCCACACCTCCCCTCTGTCACTAGGTCAGCCAGTGCCTGCTGCCTGACTGGAGATGTCACCCTCCTGGAACAAAGGAAGCACTCTTGGTACTGCAAGGATATTCTAAAGATGAAGATTTTACAATCTTACCAAGAATTTATAAGAAAAACCTTACAAGATGTTTTATTCTACAAAGGAAACATTTTGTCAGCTATATTATATCAAAATATTACAAACTAACAGAACTATGCACTATTGTGTAAGTTACAGCAGGCACTATGTTGTCATTAATGAAAAGAACAAAAAGATACAGAAGTGAACATTTTAAGACATGCATGTAAAAATTACCTGCACATTTCTCTGAGGGCAAGATAAGTTCTCCACTATAGTAGAGACAGTCTCTCCAGTATTGAACTCAGAATCCCACCCCAGCAGACTCACCATGTAGAGCTTCGCCATCTTCCTGTTAGTTATGTCTGCCACAGCATCGTCGTCATTGTCCCCATCCGGAAGTGCAGGTTTTTTCCCTAAAACCTGGGAAAGGGTGACAACGGGGGGGGGGGGGGAAGTAACACAGAATTTTAAAAACAATGAACCAACTTACATTTATAAAGACAACAATTATAAAACACATGCAAAAGGTATTCATGTAGATTTAATAAATGGTTCATGACAAGATGTGAGCTCATAGCTGTTTCTCTCACCACTCCTTTGCTCTACCGCGTGGACTCTATTCTTCTGAAGCAATAAACTCATGGTGTTTTGTCCCAGAAAAGTAACCAGGACACCAATACTACATGAAATTATCCACTACTGAATGTTAATACACGTGTACACAAACCTTTCATGAGCATGTATACAGTCTCAAGTTGAAAAAGTCACCTGGGAACGTGTGCTTTGGGAACTTGACATCTTTTGTTTATGTGATGAGCAATCAAACATTTTAATTATTATATAATCTAAAAGGATGAAATAGTTTTGTGATTTTTTTT
Organism: Cricetiscus sungorus; assembly: GCA_030556225.1. Lineage (NCBI taxonomy): Eukaryota > Metazoa > Chordata > Mammalia > Rodentia > Cricetidae > Cricetiscus > Cricetiscus sungorus. The sequence continues at coordinate 20,280,425 of JANBXA010000600.1, read as the reverse complement.
TGGATCATACCCCAAATTAAAATACTTAAAATGAAAATCTCCTTTTAAAGGCATTTGTAGTTTGATAAAAGCAAGTTAGGCACTGAAGGATCACTCAGTCTCCTTGTGAAGCCCCTGGAAATCTATTACAACCTACACAACAGTTGGGAATAAACGATTCTGGTTAAGGGTATAACTAATCCTGGCAAGTCTTCCATTGGGCTAACTGAGTCTGGGAACTGAGGTGTACTTTGATTTTTAATTTCCAGACAATAATTCCCACATGAGTCAGGTGTCTTAATTAGCCTTTTGAAGGACGCTAGCACAGTTGGGACTTGAACCAATGCAACCTGCTGAAAAGAGGCCAACTCCAGGGTAGAGGTGGCATATGCTGCCATGTCCCTATGGATCATCTTAAGCCTCAGTTCAGCAAGTGAGCCATTACCAAGTACCTCATGGGGAATGAAAGCTAGTTTCCAAACACCTTGCCTGTCCCTTAAGGATTTTACACTCTGCCTAGAAAGAACAAAATAATTAAGTTACATCACTCTAATGAAGGCCCCATCCTTGCTACCATGGGCCACAATTATGCCGCCAACTCCCTCCTGCCTCCAACCTCACCTCATTTTCGTTGTAAGCTGTCTAGCACACTAGCTGCCTACCCTTATTTCATACTATCCCTATGCTTCAAGGTTATAACTTGACCAGGAAAATCCTGCCATTTCAAGTTCGTATGCACCTACAGGACATTCTGCTAAGTGAAATAAAGCAGACATAGGAGGTAAGATCTGGCATGCTGTCACTTATAGGTAGAATCTGAAGCATTTGAACTCTTGGGAATGGGAATAGATTGTGGATTCCAGAGACCAGAGCATGGCAAAAACAAGACTTTAGTCACGAGGCGCAAATTTCATTTATAAGATGAAAAGGTTCTAGAGAGCAAATGAACAGCACAGTAAAGTTAAAGGACTGCATACACGAAATTGTCCAAGAGAGTGTGGGTCCTAATATCATTTTGTCTGCCTTCAATATATACAATTATTATCAATCATACCTGAAACTTGATAGAAAATTCAAAACAAAAGGCTTTTTACTTATTCTGCAAAAGGCATTCTTCTACTTCAGCCAGCATCTGGGTGGCAGGACAACACAAGCTGTCAACTGCCGGAGCTGAGTCAACAGGGTCAGGCTAAGGCCAAGGAAACGGCAAGTTCAGAGTTGAGTATCCCGTCAAGCCAGACCAGAAGGTGGGGATCCCAGAACTCTTCAGCGGTGGACATTATCCACCCTGCACCCTCTCAGGACTCTCTCCATGGCACCTTCTTTTTCTAATCAGGATGGTATCCTCCACGACCCCTGTGGGAGGCATGCCCCATGCTTCCCCTGAGTTTTCCCCCTTACTGGATGAAGCCTCTACCTGGTGTTGAGTGTGGAAAAAGCAAACCTGAGCGATTATTCCTGAGCTGGCTCTGTTACTCATGATGAAGTTCACAGTGGTCCCTGCTAGTTGACTGGTTGAGTCACACAGGAACTTCAGTCATGTGATTCCATCCTCATTAGAGTCAGATACCCAACTTCCCCCACCCCAGAAAAGGGCTGACACTCAAAGAGTTGACATGATTACCTAAAGCTAGCTGGTAAGTGCTGAGACTAAGATTCCCACTGTACTCTCTTAATATGTTAGTTAACTCGACATAATTGACCACATATGTCCCTGAATCAGGCGAAACTTTTCAAGTTTTTGAAATAGATAAAAAGATTCATTTCACAGATAATCTGATACTACAGGGGTCTGCGTCTTCCCTTTGACCTATGATCTAGTTTGGTAGTAAGTAGATGACAGCAAGTCACAAAGTTTTAGTTCACAAAGAAGCACAGGGTTTTGTCTGGTAGAGATAAGAATCACCTCTACAGGCAGGAGGGAGGGCCTAGACCCTACTCAAGTCAAATGACTTGACAGATTTTGTTGACTGCCCTCCTGGAAAGCATCACCCTCCCTGTGGAGTGGGGGGTGGGGGAATGGGATGGGAAGGTGGTGTTGGGAGGGGCATGGAAAGGAGGAAGAGAGGGAGGGAGGGAGGGAGGGAGGGAGGGAGGGAGGGAGGGAGGGAGGGAGAGGGAACTGGGATCGATATGTAAATAAGAAAAATAAATAAATTAAAAAAAAAAAAACAAAGAATCACCTCTACATTGCATAATGGCCACTACTTACAAATTCACTTCCACATACTGCCTGTGCACACACCTGTCATGTGCTTCTTTTGTTATAATACATTTTTGCTTCTTTAAGGAATGAGTTAATCGCCATCTTCGATATGAGTCTGTGGTAGTCTGAATGAGAACATGCGCCTTTTTGGATACTTGGTCAGCAGTTGGTGGAAATATTTGGGAAAGATTAGGAGGCATGGCTGTGTTGGAGGAGGTGTGTCATAGCAGGTAGGCTTTGAGGTTTCAAAAGCTATGCATTACAGTGGGCGTTCTCTCTTTCTCATGGCTGTTGTCTCAACATTTGAGCTACTGCTCCAGCACCATGTTGCCCTGCCTGCCTCTTGCTGTGCTCCTGGCCATTATGGTCATAGACTGTAACCTTCTAGAACCACAGTTCTCACCCTGTGGGTCACGGCTCCTTTGGGAGTCACATACCAGATATTCTGCATACCAGATATTTACATTATGATTCATAGCAGAAACAAAATTACAGTTTTGAAGTACCAATGAATATAATTTCATAATTGGGGGTCACCACACCATGAGGAACTGTATTAAAGGGTCACAACATTAGGAGGGTTGAGAACCATTGTTCTATAACCACGAGCCCCCAAATTAAAAGCTTTCATTTATAATTTGCCTTTATTATGGAGTTTTGTCACAGTAATAGGAAAGTAACAAAGACAGTCATTGTATATTGACTTCATTTGGTTTTACTTCTTTGAAAATTACCTTTGACATCTGCCCCCGACTTGTGTAGATCATGTGTGTTGGACAGGGTCTGCATACGTATTTCCCCCTCACATTAGGCATGTGTGTATTTGGCAGTGCTTCTGAGTGTCATGATGTGCAATGCCAAGTACTTTTAAAGTCTGACTTTACAGATGCACTGGACACTGCTCTAAGCAATCTACATTTGCTGTCGTTTCATGGTCACAACAACCCGAGGAGCCAGTCCTATTAGTTATTTATCCCATTTTACAAAAGAAGAAGAAAAGACTGCATAAGGTTCGGGGTCACACTGCTTTAAGTGACAGATCAATGTGCTTCTGGTTTCAGACTATATATTCTTTCAGATTATATATGCTTCCCTTGCGGGTACTTTCAAAGGCTCCAAAGAAGTACTTTTATTCTCCCACTGGGATTAGCCCAGCATGGCTATTCATGGGGATTAGAGTGTGCCATTTCCCACTCCACAAAACTCCTTTTCATCTTCTTCCAATACCTGTCTTTTTTTTTTCTTCTTCTTCCTTCTTCTTGGGTCTGCCTATGCTGTGGCCATTAAATTCTGAGACAGAGAAATTCTTTCATTGTATCAGAATAGTGTATGAGTTAAGAGACCTTAAAAGAAGAAATAGTAGGTTAGGGTGTAGCTCAATTGGTAGAGTGCTTGCCAAGGATATATGAAGTTCTAAGTTTGATCATTGGCACTACATAAAACTGGGCATGGTGCTGCACACCTCTAATCCTAACACTTGAGAGGCAGAGTCAGTTGGATCTCTGTGAGTTCGAGGCCAGCCTAGTCTACAAAGTGAGTTCCAGGACAGCCAAAGCTTTGCAGAGAAACCCTGTCTGGAAAAAATAATTTAATAAAAGAAGTTCAAGATCATCCTTGAGTTTGAGGGCAGCCTGGGATACAGCAGACCATGTCCCAAAATATAATAAATAAAATGCTAAATAGGGATGATCAATAGCCTATGATATTAAGGAAATGTGATCAACAATCACCCTCTGCTATGAGGAAAAATTCTAGAATTTGAGAAATTATATTATGAGAGAGAAATGTTCACGTGCAAGTAAATGTTTAGGCTGCTAAGCATTATCAACAATATGAACACATAAAACAGTAATTATGTATAGAAAAACATTAAAAAGTAAATAAAATGTTTTTCCCTCAAACATAGTATTTGGGGTGAATTTTTGTTTGTTTTGTTTTGTTTTGTTTTTTGTTTTTCAAGACAGGGTTTCTCTGTATCACTTTGAATCCTGTCCTGGAACTTGCTCTGTATACCAGGCTGGCTTCTAATTCACAAAGATCTGCCTGCCTCTGCCTCCCAAGTGCTGGAATTAAAGGCATGAGCCACCCACACCTGACCTGTGGTAAATTTTTCTCTAAAAATTTTTGTAAGTATTTCACAGAATTTTAGTAATAAGTATATTTATTTCTTTAACAAATAAAACAAAAATGTTATTGCACACAACACTTCTTGTTTTGTTTTATGGTTTTTTTCTTCCAAACAAAACAGCTATGTCCTTACTTCATATGGATTAATCTTCATTTCCAATTCACTACCATAGACATCTTGAGCCACTCATGTCATCAAAGCATGGTACGTATTCTTAATGGGTCCATAACTGTCTTAAAACATTGTATACAAGAAGCATTAGAAGGGACCCCCAGGCATCCTGGCAGCTCAGGTTTTCAGGGAAGAGTTAAGTCGCTCCTGAGATCACAGGGGCTGTAGTAAAAGGTATGACCAGAGCAAGAAGTGGGAAGAACTTGCATTTCTTCTCAGTTCTATCAGTGAAGGTACTGGAAACATTCTACAACCCGAGGCTCTCTTTCTACATTCAAAAGGTTGGGAATTTATATAAAGATAGCTTTTTTTTTTTTTTCTCTATCAAAATTGGCCATCATCTCTGCCGCTCCTCTGTCTTCAGCAAGAGCTCAGTTCTAAATAAGTCAGAAGATTTTTACATTAGATAGCAGAGCAAATAAACATCCCAGCTTCAGATACACAGTCTCCTGCCTCAGAACTCCCTGGTTGTCATTACCAGTGCCATGACCACCACTGAAGATTCCTTGCATGGAAAATGAGGCATGCCACTGGTGTCTTAATCACAGTAGTATGCATGGCTTCCTTCTGTTTTCACAATAAGCAGAGAAGGCTTTAGGCTCCAGCAAAGTCTGCATCCGCGTTCCTCCACCTCAGTGAAAACCAGTCAGTAGCCCGAAAGCACATAAAGCATAGAAATCAATAATAAAAGCAAAAGCAGCTCCTCTAGTGCATTTACTTAGAGTAGCACAGTTGGTGCCTTGAGTAAGACAAATATTTGATAACAGGGAAGATGCTTAGAGAAATAAACACTGGGACTTCTGAGGAAGGGCTGTGGCCTCCTGTAGCAGCTGCCCCTCCTCTGGAGGACATGAGATTCCCAACACTTGCTCTCAGCTCTGAGCTTCCCAGCTTCTTGAATACCCGGTACCTACTCTATAAATCACTAACACTCGGCTGTCTCACTTGACCTCTCTGTGTGCTTTCAGGGGATCTTCCCCATCATAACAGTCCCTGCTCTGAGTCAGGTTAGTGGGGACACAGCCAAAAGGAGGGGGTGACAAATGTATCCATATCACAGAGCTGCTTATCAAAGCAGCTCTTCCCACACAGTCCATGAAAGGTGCCAGTCACATGTAAAGAGCTGTCAGAGTGGCAGTCATTAACCCCTTAAGAGCAAATGACATCTAGTTGACTATGTAATTTCTAAACTAATAAAGTTACGAGTCATCAAGAAAATTGCAACTGGAATGAACGGGGACTAAAGAGAAAATTCATCGTATGCTGAGCAAGCCATTGTCCATCCAGAGGGCTCCAGGACAGACAGACAGTATCACAAGTCAACTGTGGAGCCCAGACAGTTTCTAAATAGCTCTTAGTCTCATCTACACGAGTGCTAAGCTTTTTAGTTTATTCAGTGTGACAAAACACTAGTGCTTTATTTCTGAAGTATCTGGAACTTCATTTAATGGTGGGACATGCAGATATGAACATATTTTCATTTTAGTCACATGGTAGTGTCTTTTTCATGATTAACAAAAAATATGGGTTCTCAAACTAAAGTTCTTCTAATGGCTTCTTCTCCTAAAGCATGGGAATTAAGATTCACTGGACTCAGTATAGGTTAAGTGAGGTTTATTAGGGGAGGATTCAACTTACACATGAAACAGATGACTGCTGCAGGTTCCTGCTCCACAGATGCCACCCTGTCACCCCGGTGCTCTCCACAACCAGACCAGGAAGCAAGAGAGTGAGCTGAGGTCTGGGACCCCAGACCTAACCTTCCCCATCACTCTGCACCTGTGACCACGCCTGTCAGTTTAACAGGTGTGGGCAGGGTGGATATCTCACTACACTCTCCCTTTGCAGATGGCAGATTATTATATTTACCTGAGGAATGATTTCCTTATAAGATTATGTTTAAAATTATTTTATAAATATATTGAATAGACATATCTTTTAAACAATGTAGCTCTAAAATTGTGATGCATTGGATAACCATGTGACCAGGACTGCAATAACATTGATCCATACAAATGCTGTTAACATAATCCAGCAAGGGCACATTGGGACCCGTGGCTTGGACAAACAGTATTAACACCATAGTTCAGATGTCCTCCACCTCAGGGAGATCTTCATTCTACAGAAGCAGATTTCTTCATGACATTAAACAAATGTTAATCGCAAAATAAATGCTAAGGGAATATTAGCCGATGAGTCTTGAAACCCTTTTTAATATGCAGGCTAAAAAATTCTTAGCACTGGATATAATAGGAAGCTGACATAAATTTAGTGTAACTGTTTATAATTTTTAGAACTTAAAAACTATATCATTTATAAAACAAATGCAAAGGAGCATAGACTATTAAATAAGAAATTTGGCCACTAATATCCGGGGTTGGTTAATTTTTAGCACAAGAGAGTAAAGGGATATTTGCTTAAAGGGACTGAAAGATGCAGTCTTATTATTAGTTCTTTACTACTATTGATAGCATGTAATCAATAGTATGATAACATGAGATGCAGTTAAATGACAGAGCTGGGACCTGCTACTCTAGTTTTTTATAGCAGTTTACCTAGTTTAATATTTACATTAACTTATTGAATCAAAAGTATACTTTGGGGGCAAAGTTTCTCTGCTGCTCACTGGGTCCAGCTATCTTGGAATTACATCATCCAGCTACTCTACTCTTCACCTTCACAGTGGAGTAAAGGGGGAAGTTACTCTTTCAGAAATGACTGCCACACAGTGTCAAGTCAAGCCAATCCTGTGAAGGTGGTATCTTATCAGTAAGGTCACAAGTCACCATGTTGAACTTTGATGAGACAACAATTATCTAAGTTACTGTCACTTTATTGCAGCACATGGTCAGCCATGCTATCATCCACACAGTTCTTATCTTGGTTCAGAATACTTCGATTCCTCCCATCAGAAGAATTTGATAAGGGACAGAATGCATATCGGAGTTAAACAAATAACAGAAATCCAAATAACAGATTCACTCAATTAAGTGACTGAGTCAAGTCTGGTGGTGCAGGTCTGTAATCCCAAATACTCTGGAGACTGAAGCAGGGGAATTGAAAGTTCAAAGCCTGACTAGGCTATGAGAGATGCCAAGGTCAGCCTGGGCCACTTAATGGGACCCTATCAAAAAAGAAAAATTAGAAAAGAGGAAAAATGGTGCACCTCAGTAGTAGATCGCTGACCTAGCTTAAGGCCCTGGGTTCAATACTCACTGCTGACAAAAACAGAACAATTAAATGAATATTGCTTTGAACAGTGTTGGTCAGTAAAGCAGATATAGACAGCTATGGCAACTATAATGTGATGTTTGCCAGTGTCCTTTCTTGACTATCAGTTATGCGGCATCATTGCTGTACTGGAAAATGGAAGAAAAGATGTCCTCACAATGCAACAGTGAGGAGAAAGGGGAAGGAGCTTGCTTTCTGGTACTCCCTCTAATCTGTAGACACAACCTCAGGAGTAATCTAGACAGAGGGGCAAATATTTGATCCCTTTAACTAAACCACTTGAACAGTAAACTGGGAATGAAAGTCCTCTCTTACCTGGATCTCATAATAATAATATTTCAATCAGATAATAAATTCTGGTGACCAACTCCCATGTACTGGACACCAGGAATGAGGGTTTGACAATATTTAAGGCACTGTCAAGTTTCTCAAGAACTAACAAAAAGGCCCAGGAGATCAGGGAAAGAATCAACAATGAGCACAGTACCCTGGAAAATACACCAAGACAGATACAGTTTCTACCAAACTTTCTTATTGTTTCTCACTGATAAATGGTTTACTGGGTCTATTGACCAAATAAATTTCTCAGGCAACTCATATTTCCATTCTTACAAAGTGCAGAGTATTTACTAACAATGAAATAAATGAGATAGCTACAGAAAGCAGTTTAAGGAGTGATTTTTTTTAAATGTGTGTTTTATAGACACAGAACAATCTTAGGTCTTATATTTAAGGAGTTCAAAACTCCTATTGCTTGTTCTCTGACAAAAACCAACGGTGATTTTTATTCTTATTAATAGTATGTTCCCATGAAGCTTTAAAGCCTTTAAAAAATCCAAAATTATTGCAAAAGATTTCCACACCAGCATCTTGGTTTTATTATTACACTTCTTTGGTTGACTTCATTCTGACTCTCAGAGATAAATTTCCTAGGGATTAGGAAATAATGCCCCATCCCCTCCATAGAGGACATTTGAGAAACTGTCAGAGTGAGTTAAATGTGTAATATCTAAAACACAGTCCTGGGGCTGGAAGGATGGGTATGTGTTTAAGTGCATACAGCTCTTGCAAAGGACCAGCACCAATGTTTGACAAACAGTGTGATTTTTTTCTTAGTGCCCTCCATGCTGAAACACACAGTATGGGTGGGTGCTACGTATGAGTGTCCCAAAGCTTAAGTCATCAAGTTCAAAATCATTCCCACTTCTATAATTGAAGCTGCCTGGGACCTTCAGAAACACTGGAAATGTGCATAGCTCTGTGAAGTGTGTAGCCCTCAGTACCCATCATCGGTCTTTCCCTTTTCCAGAGTTTAGCTCCTTTACTAGACAGCACAATAACCTGAGACTGTAATCTTTATTGACAGCAAACCTGTGATGGTTTGAATGAGAATGGCCCCCATGTATTTGAATGTTTGGACCGATGGGTGGGTGAACTGTAGAGGAAAAAAATCCTCTCCCAAATGAATAAGAGGTAGAATGTGAAGGGTATTCTGAAAGACATTTAGATGTGTAGACCCCTCTAATAATTGCACAGAGTCTCAGAAAAAAAAAATGACACTTCACTATCTTACACAAGAAGATTCTTGGCCATTTCTGTACTTGTATGCTATATAGAACTTTGGCTCCCTCTGAAAAAAATATGTTTAACAGCATAAAATAAATACAAAGAATTACAATAAAAACAATTATATTGGAATCCAACTATCAATAAATCTATCATCTACCTGTTTGTTTTGAGATGAGCTCTCCTATATTACAGAATGGATTTGAACTTGCCATGTGGCCAAGAATATCCTTGAATTCTTGATTCTTCCCTCCATCTTCTGAGTTCAGAGATTCAATTTACTATGCCTTTCCCAGACCCTAAATATATTTGTAAGAAGCCAGTTAATATATGAGTTTTTTCCAGGTATAATGGAATATGCTTTTAATCCAGCACTCAGGAGGCAGGGGCAGGAGGATCTCTGTGAGTTCCAGGCCACCCTGGTCTACAGAGAGAATACCAGGGCAGCCACGACTAGGTAGAAAGATTCTAGTCTCAAAAAAAAAAAACAAAAACAAAAACAAAATCAACTTCTTCATCAGCTCATTGAGCAGCATTAGTGAACAACAGATATGATATCAAAAATAACTAACTAGGTGGTTATGGCACACATCTCTAATCCCAGCACTCAGGAGGCAGAGGCAAATGAATCTCTGAGTTCAAGGTCAGCCTGGTTTACAGAGTGAATTCCAGAATAGCCAGAGGAGGTTCACAGAGAACCCTGTCTCAAAAATCAAAACAAACAAACAAAAAAAAAAACAAAAAACAAAAAACAAAAAAACCCTACCAAGCTGTGGTGAAGCTAACTGATATTTTTAGTTTATCCACACATAGTCTGAATTGTGGGCTAAAGAGTCACAGGACTGTGCTTCTTTGGTTTGTTACACTAACAATTTGAGGAAATGCCACAGTCACAAGTGCATGAAAATTAAAGTTGTAATTTTCCCAACCAAGCTGAGGCCTTCTTGAATTCTATCATCACAGTTACCAACTCCAAAAATTCTAGAAGACAAACTAGTTTACCCTAGGTACTCAGTTAATTTGTCAAACAATCCCTGCTGTGATCAGGCTGCAAAGCATCCACGCTAGGAAGCCCACCGACTTCGTCCTCTCACCTAAGGGAGGTTCTCACTGAAAGCAAGCCCACTGACTTCATCCTCTCGCCTAGGGAAGGCATTCACTGAAAGCTTGCTTCAGTTCACCACACCAGCACCAGTAAGTGGACGCAGCACAGACCCTGAATGCACTGAGTGGAGACACAGTGCATATATTTTTAGAAATGAACCCAACAAGAAGTCTCTGAAATGCAGACAGCATCTTAGGAACGGGAACTCTACCGCTCTCTACTACTTCAAAGTTAAATTTGCATTTTTTCTCCCATTAGTATTTTCATATCTTAACAGTATAATACAATGTATAAGACGTTTAACTTTTCTTTTATCAATTTTTTTGAAAGAGACACCATAAGCAAGGACACCAAGTGTGAGCACGCACAGCTGTGTCACTGTGTCACAAGTAAATCAGAGGTCATTGTGACAGTAGAGTGTCTTAGTTATGGTCGCTATCACTAAAAGCAACTTAGAGAGGAAAGGGTTTATCTCAGCTCACATGTTCCAATCATGCCCATCAGGAAGCGGAGTCATGGCAGGAACTCAAGGCAGGAACCTGGAGGCAGGAACTGAAGCAAAAGCCATGGAGATCACTGCTTACAGGTTTGCTCCACATGGCTTGCTTTCTTACACCATCCAGGACCACCTACCTAGATGTGGTACAATCCCCCTGCCTGCCCCGTGGGATGGTCCCACCCATATTATTCATCAGTTAAGAAAATGCACCACAGGCTTGCCCATAGGCTGAACTGGTGGGGGCATTTTCTCAGTTGAGGTTCCTTCTTCCCAAATGACTCTTGTTTATGTCATATTGACATAAAAACCAGTCAACCCATAAAGGGTTAGTTCTGGAGAGCTATGAAGGCTTCCATATTCATTTAAAAAGTATAGACAATCATATATATCCTATTTATAAGACAAGATTCTTGGTTTGTCTTATATATAAAATATTGGTGTATTTAACACGTTGGCATAAGAATTTCCATTCTTTTTTAAAACTTGCTTGTATTATTTTTGTTTTTGGTGTGTGTTGTTGGTGTTTTGCCTGACTGTATTATCTGTATGTCATATGCATGCCTGATGCCTGGAGAGGCTAGAAAGCATTGGATCCCCTGGAGCTGGAGTTACAGATGGCTGTGAGTTGTAATTCCCAACCATGTGGGTACTGGGAACAGAATCTGAGTCTTCTGGAAAAGCAGTCAGTGACCTTAACTGCTGAGCTATTCTTCCAACCCCATTTTAAGTTAAAGAAAATTAGTACATTTTAAAAGTAATTAAATCTAAATGATTAAACTATTATATACTTTAAAACATGATGATGAGTGGTAAATGACTTGCCTAGCATACTCAAGGCCAAGCACCAATATTGGAAAAAGGAAAAAGGATCAAGAGCTCATGAGAGAAACCAGGTTTGACAGAATTTTCATGGTACCTTGACTTATATAACCATGGCGTTTTAAAAATGATTTTAGCCTAGGATCCCCATTTGAAAATATGTTTGATCACACCCCTTCCTCCTAGCCTCTCTGTCTCTTTCTCTCTCACACACATACACTCACACATTCACACACTTTCATACACACTTACATACTCTCATACATATTTTCACACACACACTCTCTCACACACACACACACTGTCTCACACACACACACACACACACACACACACATATGACTGAGACTTTTCAACACACAATCACAATACCTTCAAAAGCTCTGAGGGCTCACTTCCTTCTTCCACCACAATGAGCTGAGATCTTCCCTTCCTTTCATTGTCCCGAATGCCAATGGCAACCTGGCTTGCCTTCAGGCGCTCGTATTTGTTGCATGAGGAGCCACACCACTGGTAAATTTCCTAAAAGAAAAAGGCAGATCTTTTTACCTGAAATATATATAAAGGACTTTCAGCCTTAGTATGAAACTCACTGTGATTAATAAAGACACTGTGATTAATAAAAATACAGAGGCATAATAATAATATTACATAGAACAGATAAGCAAAGAATGGCAGTTAGCAGAAACAATTGTCACAGTGCAGAGAATCTGTGTCTGCAGAGTGCTCAGCCATAAATCAAACACCATTGTCACACACTCTTTGACAATAGCTCAGAGACCATAGAGGAAGAAGGGAGTGGAAAGATTTTAAAAGCCAGAGGTCAGGGAGAACTGGGCTATGGCTTGCATAAGATCTGCACAAGTTAAAACAATCAAAATTCCAGCATGGATTCAGAAGGAATACATGGCCCCGACACCTACTTAAGGAGCCACTAACAGTTGGTAGCTGCAAGGGGAGAAAGTCGGTTTTCTTTAGGGGTGTGTCCAGTTCGTCCACACCCATGTGTATAAGGGCAGCACTAACTACATTCAGCGGAATTATATATATGTACAAAGACATGAAGATGGGAGGAGACATGAGCAGTGAGCCAGGAGGAGCTGGGGGAGGGGAATGAGAGTGGTCAAAATGCATTGAATACACGTATGAAACTCTCCCAAGAATACACATAAATGTTATATTTTTAAGAAGAAAAGTAGAGTCAGCTACTAACAAGCTATGCAAAAGTTTATATACTTATCAGCATCTTATTGATTTGATGGCATTATAAAGACAGCATTTAAATGAAAAGTATAGATTTATGTCATCAAGCTTTTATGTTCATCTACTAACTATAATTTATAAAAGTGAATTTATATATATTACTCAGATTGAAACTTGTAAGTATCTTATTTCAGAACGATAGCCAAAATCTGTTGAAGCATTAAACTTTGGTGCTCATAAATTTTACATAGCATTTTCATAGAAGAATTTATTCACTTGTTCATTTTAGTCAATACAAATTATATAAATACATACATATACACACACATACATATATAATCCCATACAACATGAAACTTTAAATAGGTATGTAATATTGAATGATTAAATCTAAAAAACTAAGGTATGTAAAATCACTCAACAATTCTTACCAAGTGCCATGAAAAGAGTTAATGACATCTGACTCAACAATGATTCATTTTAATAATTATTTACAAAACAAGAAAAAGATACATGTACAAGAATTATAATCACTATGTAATGTTACTGAGCCATTACAAAGATATTAAATATTCCATAACAGGATAAGCTATTTAAATTAAGATGCATAGAAAGAGCTAGATGGTGAAATATATATAATATATATATATTTTATTTTTTGATTTTTTTTAAGACAGGGTTTCTCTGTGTAACAGCCCTGGTTGTCCTGGAACTTACTCTGTAGACCAGGCTGGCCTGGAACTCACAAAGATCTGCCTGCCTCTACCTCTGAGTGTTGGGATTAAAGACATGTGCTACCACTACCCAGCCTAAAATTGCTCTCAACACAGAAATAGAGAAGTAGGAAAAGGCTAGAACATGAGCTGTGCTAGCAAAGGAAGCCCATCAATGGAGGGATTGCTACAGAACTGCCATACAGGACACTAGGAGAGGCCTCACCATGGAATAGATACTGGGAACACTTTACAATGGTGTGGGAATCACTCAGGTAAACTATGAAGAATAAAATAAAGCCACAGAATTACACAATTAAGCAGAGCCAGAAATCTGCATTGGCTACAGAGAGAAGTGTTTAAAGAGGCCTAGTTTTAAGTGCTCTGGAGCCATGGCTAGCTAAGGAGAGACCCACCACTGTCCCCCCTCCATTTATGCAGTGCTCTGTGTGAGGATGGCTCTGGAAAGAGAGGGATAAAAGGCCAGCAGGATGATGTATAGAGAGTCACCTGTGCGAACATTTGCATCACCTTTGTTTTTCAATTTCGGCAAGTATCACCACCGAGTAAACTGTAGAGAGGTAGTTAGTGGGGTAGCTCAATATGAGGGAGGATTAAGTGTGAGCAAGGAGGGTCTGGGCTGTCACACTGGTATGTGACAGTGTGTCTGCAGATTCTGAACGTGTGTGTGTGTGTGTGTGTGTGTGTGTGTGTGTGTGTGTGTGTGTGTGTGGAGCAAAATGCATGCTCATACTGTATGATACCTTCATTCCAGAATCATTTGGTCACTCAGAAGCAGTGCACTAAAACAACACAAGCCCTCTAGTAGGTACTGGGGCAAGCTTTGAACACATGGGCTTGTGACTGCCCTTCTAACCCTCTTTTTATCATGTCCCCAGCTGACTTAATCCTTCTTCGTGCTCTTTAAAAACAAAGCATACCTATTAGCAACTCAAACTTTGATAAGAAATACAAAGAACTGTGTCTTTTATTCCATTTTATTCTAGAATATGATTTCATTACTCAGTATTATCGAGGTACATATCTTTCATATTTCTAATAGAGTGGTATTATTTCCTCTCTAGCCTCTTTTCCAAACCGGCACATTGGAGTTTGAGGCATGCATGCAAAGCCACTTGAATTCCACACCAAGGTCAGCGATTACAATACTTGAAAACACATGGTTTCCAATGACTATTAGTCACTGACAATTAAGACCAACGAAGCAGAAAAGAACATTTTAAAAAAATACGGAGATATATACAGAGATGGGAATTCCTATTGCTGTCACAGTTCATGCTTGAAACTTTCTGTAGCATAAAAACTTAGAAATTTCTGATATTAGAAACGTTCAGTTATTTGGTCTGCTGTCAGACAGCCTTCACAGAAAGCCCTCCCCCAAGAGCCTCGCCGAGAAACAACTTATTGAGAGTTCTCTGGAAGAACTCAATAGCAGCAAAACCACTGTGGGTCACTTTGGACAAACAATGTACACATGGAGGCCAAATCACCACTCTGCCAAGTGCAACCCAGGGTCTTAGCTCACTTCCCTAACCCAGCTGATGACAGTTTGCAGATAATTCCTTTCATAGCAGATGTGAGAAAGAAAGAGTGGTGACTATTTTATAATACAGCAAAACAGGGAAAGTGGTTCAGAATTAACTCTCTAGGTTCCTCAGGTTAATTGATAACTTTCATAACAGATTTTCTCCCTGGTTACATAATCATTTATATGTTTATATGCCCATTATCTCCTTTGTATAAATGACCTTATCTCTATTTCAGAGACTTACATGAAATCGTAATTGTACCATCTATAAAGCCTTATGGACACTTAGTAAAGAAATAGATAATTCCATAAACAATATTATTTATAATAAAATTAGGCGATAGTCTATGGATTCCAAAGGTTATCTATATTTTTGGATGTAACTTTTCATGTGCATATCAATATACAAACAAAATCAATTGTCAGTTGTATAAAATATCCCTCACTATTGCATAGAGAGACCACCTTCTGTGTTCAAATTAGGGGGGGAATAAACATTACTCATACTTAAAACAGTAAAAGTTTTAAGTGAAGTTTTCCTTTGAACTTCAAAATGACTAAACAACTAAAACTGTAAAAAACAATAACAGCCTTAGTTTGGCATGAAAGTGAATTCTTTGTGTTATGTTTACTTTTTATCATATATTATTTATAGGCAAGTGACATGCTTTCTTACTACTAGACTTGGTTTTCAATGGTAAAAAGAGGCAGAATCCTTGGAAGAGTGACATTTGATATGCAGATAATTGACTGGCTGCTGGCAGTAACGAGTTAAGTTTGCTTTAAAAGTATAAACAGAGCCAGCTCTATTGTGCTGTCTAGGCAAGGTGCAGGGCCCACCAAGCCTGCAGCTGGTAAGAAGGAGGGTCAGCCCCCTCACCCACCACAGGTGACAGGGATGAGGGTGGGTAGAGTCAGGAGGGTGAGGAGTTGTGGAGGGAGTCTGAGGGGGTGGGGAGGAGAAGGAGCATCTTTCTTGGTCCTCACCACAAGGCAGGCACGGTGGGTGTGGCCAGCGATCCCATTCTCACATCCTCAGGGCCAGCTCGCCTGTCCTTCCACCAACAGGGTCAGCTCTACTATGGTGCCCAGGCACTTGAGTGGCAGGGCCCAATTTCCTGAGTGCTGACAAGAGTAAGGGTGAACCTGTTCCAAGAACGTGAGCATGGGAGATCTGGCACTGCCCCATCTGTTATATGTGGTGTGGATAGGGGAGAGATGCCCCCTGCCCCACCCCTTGCTGCCAGTGGCAGGTAGGACAGCTGGCCCTGAGGTCATGAGAGAGGAAGAGCTGTCCCTGCCCCTCACCAACAGCAGCACTCAGAAAGTGGTCCCTACGCTTCACTTGGGCAACACAGTAGAGCTGGCCCTAAAGATCCAGGTGTGGGAAAGCCAACCCGGAGGCCATGAAAGCAGCAGAACTTCCCTGCCCCTTGCTCACTGCTCTCAAGGGTAAACTTGCAAGGGCCTGGAGAGCTCACCCTGGTGTGAGGACAGGGGAGAGCCGGCAGGCTGAACAGCCCTGCAAACCACCCTGGTCCCAGAACCAAGGTTGTGAGTTGACCCAACCCAACATCCACCCCATCTATGATCTGCTGGAGTATGTGAAGGGGCCAGTTCTGCAGATTCAATGCTGCAAGATCTCCATGGCACCGGACAACAACAGGATATCCAAGAGGAGTACCAGTGAGAGCCCAGCAGCAATAGGGCAGCAGAGACCAGAAGTTTGCAAGTAAACATATATGGACAAAGAGGTTTACTGTGAGATGCACTGTATCACACTACGGCTTCCATGATGAGACTTTTTCCTTTTTTTCCTCTTAAACTTTATTTTATTGTGGCGGGGGGGGGGGAACAGGGGAAGGGATTGCAAAGGCAGAGAGTGGATACAAAGGAACAGAGAAATAAATGGGATTGAGATGCTTGACGTGAAAGGCACAAAGGATCAATAAAAAGGAAATTAAAACAATAAATAAATAAATAAATAAATAAATAAATAAATAAATAAAAATGTAAACAGAATTGTAGCAATCCCTTCCATGTAAACAGTTTACACTTTACCATATAACTAAACAGTTTATACTTCACTGTATGACTCTGTGTCTAGGATGTTTCATTTTAACAGAGCCTTTGCTGTGTGGAAACAGGGTGGGCAGTGCTATTAATAAACCACACTGCCCAACACTCATTCTATCCAGAGGGGGATGGTAAGACTTTTTAGCTTTTCCACACAGGGAAACTTTGTACTCAGTTGGCACCATGCTTGAATAAACTGTCTTACAACTCAACTTAATCTGTTTTCTAGATTTGCATCAAAGGCAATTCTGTGTAGAACTACAGGGAAAAAAAAGTCCAGGTGACATGATAGTTTAATATGTTCTGTTACAACAACAACACAAAAAAAGTCTGTTATAATCAAAATCATTTTGTTTATAATACTTCCACAGGAGTTAACTGAAAAACTTGCATCACTTTGATGCACTAGGCACTGAAAATTGCAAAGTGAGCATGGTTTCAGAGGCAACTGTTTTGCCTTCTGAGACCCTAAGGCATTTAGCAGATACTAGATATGGTAGTTCTTTGGACAGAGAATATTAAAAAACATCTCTGTAAATACAAGCACATCCACACAGTTTGGAATGAGATCGCTTACATTTTTAGTTGTTGATAAACATTGTGCCCATGCATAACCTCCAGTAGAAACTCACATAACTATCGGTGACTTTGACTATCCAAGCTGCTAAAGGGAAACAAATTCCTCTGTGTACCCGGGAAAGGAAGAAATAAGGACAGAAAGACAACCTATTATTTGCAACTTGTCTGACTCCATGAGTAACCAGAAATAGAAGCAAGCATATGACAATTACAGAAACAGGCACATTTGAGGAGGGGAGGCCTATTACTTATCTGCACAACCAGAGTCTCAAAATTTTCCTTTCAACTACGTGGTCGAAGTTAATAAGTAAGACATCAAAGAGCAGCCAAACATCACTGGGGGGGACAGGAAATAAGAGCAAAAATAAGCCAGTGCACAGTAATGCCCTTGGAGGTTAATCGAAAGGGGCATAAAGCAGCCTGTGTGGTGTTGACTCACAACACTGCAAAGCTGGCAGAGTTCTTTTTCTAATCTATTTATTCTAAAATTTTACAAAGGAAGAGTGGTGGCCCAGACTTCTCCTCTTCCTCTCTTCAGTTTTCCTTAGACATAACTAACCAAACACAGAAATTCATCAAGATAATTCCTTTTGTTCAGAAGTTCTCTAAGCTCAAACCAATGATGTGTGGGTTACCTCCACAAACCTAACATCCTCATTTCACTCCTTTGGTTTTCAGGTAGAGATGCTTACTCATAGACTATAACCAACTATAACTCACCATTCTTCGATGCTGTATGTACTTAATCTCTTTTTAATACATTTATTTTTTATTTTAAAATCACACTGCATGTTTGTGTGTGTGTCTCCATGTGTGTAATCTATTTTTATTTAAAAATACTATTTGGTGTGCCTCTGTGTATATGTGTGTTTGTGTATGTGCGTGTGTCTGTGCATGTGTCTGTGTGTGTAATTTATTTTTATTTAAAAATAGTATTTTGTGTGTGTTTGTGTATGTGTTGTCTCTGTGTATGTGTGGCTGTGTGTGTATGTGTGTGAGTATCTCTGTGAGTCTGTGTGTGTATGTGTATGTATGTATGTATGTCTGGGTGTGCGTGTATGTACCATGGTACAGGTGAGGAGATCAGAGAAGAACTTTCAGGAGTTGGTTCTCTCCTCTGCCCTGTGAGTCCTGGGGATCAGGTGCAGGTTGCCAGGTTTAGCAGCACATTTCTTTACCGGCTGCTCCCCGTCACCAGCCCACACTTCTTTAAAGGAAGGATGCAGATGAATAATTGGCATGCAAGGCCACTGAACACTAGGTGATCAGAAGTAACTGCATCCTAACATAGGCAAAGCAGCAAGCAGTAACAGAGGAGAATTGAGGCTATTCAGGAGGATAAAACCTGCAGGACTGATGGACAGTAGTGCCCTAGAGCCGTGGTTCTCAACCTGTGGGTCATGACCTATGGGAGGGGGGCCTGAGGGCCCTTTTACAGGGGTCACCTAAGACCATCAGAAAACACAGGTATTTACATTACACTCATAACAGTAGCAAAATTACAGTTAAGAAGCAGCAACAAAAATAATTATATGGTTGGGGGTCACCACTACATGAGGAACTATATTAAAGGGTTGTAGCATTAGGAAGGTTGAGAACCGCTGCACTAGAGGGACAGAGACAGGGCAAATAATTTGGACCATCCTGGCTTGTCTGCTGATGGCAATGCCACCTATAGACACCAGGTGAACTGCTTCAGGTTTCTTGTCCCAGCACCAGGGAGAGCGGGTGAGACTGTGTCCTCTGTACTAGTAAAGAGTGTGGCAAGTCAAGGAAGACTTACAGTCAGACACACTATCAAAAGCCACTTCCAGTGACTCAGCTGCTCAGGCGACTTTCATAGTCTTTCTGACTATGGCCCTGAACCATCCAGCACCAGTAGACAGCTCCCATCCGGAAGTGGTTCTCAACATCCACACTACCTTAGAAAGTAACTCAGGAAGAAGGAGCTTCCCATGTCACCCCAACCTTTAAGTTCAGAATCCTTTGGTATTAAGTGGCAAGCTCAGCTTTACTCAAACATGGAGGCACAAATGAAAATCACAGTAGAAATGCTAACATCAGCAGCATTGTCTTTCTCCGGGCCCTTATCTATTCATCAGCTGTGGCGATACTGTGCCTTCTGCATGTTCACCTCCTACCCAGTCACACTCTGCCTCATACCTGCAGGTCAAAAGTCACCTCTTTCCACCCTCATCCACTGAACACACAGGCAATGCCATTGGCTCTGGCTTTTACTGCAGGGAGCATACAGTGAATGAACTTCAGATTGGGTTTATCTTTCTTCTTATCTTTTCCTTTCACCACAAGGCTCTCCTCTTATGAAACTACTGCTGTGCATTCCTTTGGAGTGATGACAAATTTGTTCAGAACAAAGGACACTTGTTTATCCTGTCTTTACTTCTTTTTTAAACTAACTTTTTTCTTTAACCTGAAGCAAAGATAAAAGCCTGAATGAATATGTGATTGTGCCAGCAAAACTCTATTTTGTCAGCAGAAGGGTTGAACCTAGAGCATCGCGTGTAAGAGGCAAGCACTCCCCCACACTGAGCCACAGCCTCCTCTCTGGGGACAGAATGAGACAATCGTGGCTCAAGGATGGCTTGTGTACCAAGACCAGACTGCAGAGATCCACCTGCCTCTGCCTCCTGAGTCCTGGGATTATAGGTGTGTGCCACCGCTGCCTGGCACGCAGTTCCTAATCCTTAGGCAAGAATATGATATGGCACAAGGAAAGTAAGAGAAGTAGGAAAGTGGACCAGAAGCAGTGACCCCCGTACATTTGTCATAGCATGGTTTGGATAAGTATCACAGCCTGAGATGCTATTAGGAAGCAACAGAGCCTTTTAAAAATGTGACCTCGCTAGGAGTCCTGGCATGCTTTTAAAGGAGAGACTGAGATCTCAGCCCCCTCTTCTTCCATCTTACTTTTCAGATACCATGAGTAAGTTATTTCCTTAACAAGACATTCCCACCACGGTATACTCTCATACAGGCCCAAAAGCAATGTTATCAAGCAACCATGAACTGAGACCACAAACCAAAAGAAGCCTTCACTCTTCTCAAGTGGATTATCTGAGATGCTTTTGTTAAAGGCACACGGCAACAACTAAATGCATCACTCATATAGTCATCCTTGAGCCTGATTATTAGAGAAGAAATGTCTGTGGGACGTGGTCCAGTTAGGTTACTGGTAGAATGTGGGCAAAGTGGCTCAGCCCTCTGTCATGGCACAGAAAGCACTAAGCAGCGCTCCTGCGAAAAGTGAAATAGCAGCTGAAAGGATGGGAAAACATGACGTCAGGAGAAAAGTTCTTACAGCTGACAGAACATGATGTCGAGAGACTAAGTTGAGCCCAAGGATGTTCTGTAGCAAAAGTCTAAAGAACAGAGGCCAAAGTCCAAGCTCAAGAAAGAACACAGCTGGGTATGGTGGAGTATACCTACAATCCCAGTATTTAGAAGGCTGAGGCAACAGGGTCAGAAGCAGGGACAAGGACACAGAAAAGGAGATCAGACAGCACTCTGCAAAGCAGGCAACATCTGCGGTGTGTGTGTGACCATGAGATGCCATTGGGTGTCTGCAGAATAAAGGAAAATATCACAGAAGACACAAATATCCCAGCCGAAGGAAGCCTTCTGAAGAAGCAAAGACCTGGTCGCTAGAGAAAACATGTCCACATGGTCTTGAGGATCAATAGTGATGAAAGGATGAGCAGGTCTAGAACAGACTTGGAGAGGGATTAACAGCAAGAGGCATCCTGGGAAAGTTATCAGCATGACTCCTGCCTTGGGAGTTTCACAGCCCCCGTGAGCAGTTACAAGACAGAACAATAGCAGAAATGATTGAAAGGAGAGTGAAGTTGATGGACATCTTCTCTTATTTATGTTGATGTTTTTGAACTTGTTCAGTTCAGTTTAAGGGTCTCACGATAGGCATAAGTCAAAACTGGGCAAGTCAAAGATACCTTGAGCTCAAGGGATAGACTATGAAACTGAGACTTGCCAGTGCATGGCATTACATTACCACGGGAGTGGTTGTGATCCAAAAGAATGTGTGATAACAAGAAGACAATTAAAAATGGTGTCCCTTAAAAAAAAACTGCTTGGTGGCAGGTGGGCACACAGATCATGAGAAGAAAGATGAGGGTGGCCTGGAAGGAAGATGAGCAAGCCAGCAGAGGAGTGGAGCTGAAGATAGAAAGGCGTATACACAGACAGAGCCCACACAGCCCAGGTACACAGGGACAAGGGTGACGGTGAGTGTTCAAGGGATGGAGCATCAATGATACCAGAGACATCATCTCCAAACATGGACCAGTGCCTGGGAATAAGGAAGCAGAGACCACTGTTTCAAAGCAAAGTGATTGCACACTGGGGGAGGGTGACAGGTTACAGGCTGCAGAGCAGGGCAACGTGAGTGAGTTAACAGGGAAACGGAACAAAGAGAAGGATGGGGTAGTACTTCATGGCAGGAATTCCCACTCTGAGGCCTCAGGCCTAGACCTTCACTCCTGGCTGACTTGCAGGTATTTGTGAATGTTAGCCTCACAGCCTAAACCTTGAGAACACGGCCCTTTCCCATTCTGAAGTTACTGGTGCATTGCTGTGATTGCTGTCTGTTTGGTTTTGAAACAGGGTCTCACATAGCTGAGACTGCCTAACCTTGGATTTACTGTGAAACCAAGGATGAGCCTGAACTCCTGACCCTCTTGCCTCGACCTCTCAAGTGTTGGATCTGGTAAATAAATATCTAACCACATCCCGTATTATTTTCTAATGACATAATACAAATATACAAACTATTCCCTAAAATACTCACTATTTTCTTTACTTTCCTTCTGCCTGATTAAACTCATTACATTACAGGCTCATGTCTCATGCTCGGCAGGTCACACCATGAGCCTAGGGAATGTCCCCACAGCCTAAGATCCTACACAAGAACGTGTTCCTAAGGCACATAGAACTCATGTTGGTAATACCACCTGTTTGTCAAGAAAGCTGCATTTCTCAAACATTATTTCAAACAGGATTTGGGTTGCACATATAACCTAAGTTTTGTCCAGCTAACTTTGGTTCAGCCACAGCTTGGGTGGGAAAACAAACTGAAACTTCAAGTCCATGCCCTCTGATGCAGATAGTGGTCTTTGACTAACTATCTCAAAGCTACCATTGAAACGTTAGGGTTCAGAGAAATTTTGTTCAAGGTCCCTCATTGATCACTGTGCCGCACCCCAAATAAAGTTATGAAGATAATAACAAGAGCTTATCACCATTTGAAACACTGAACAAGTCAATGGGTTAAAGGCTAGTGACTCAGACACGGATCTCCTGGGCATTTACTGCAGAGTCGGGAGGATTCTGCCTGGGTACCCTTCAGGGTGCAGGAAACTTCCATGCCATGAGAAATCACTAAACACACTGCCTCTTCATCTCATCTATGAGGCCTCAAAGCAGGGAAAACTTGAGCTTTGCTGAAGATAACTAACTATACAGAATAAGGCTAATCCAAGAGCTGGAGAAATGGCCCAGCAGTTAACAGTGTGTACTTCTCTTGCAAAGGACCCCAATTCAGTTCCCAACACCCACACTGAGTGGCCCACAATCATCTGTAACTCCAGTTCTAGAGGATTCCTAGAACCTCCTCAGCACATGTGCAAATACTCACACACAGACACACAAGCAAACACACAACTGAGAATAGCAACAAATCCTTCAAATAAAGAGAACTTATTGTTAGATGTCTTTGAGGTATTTATACACTGAAGCTTTGAGGTTTTGTGGGTCACACACTACAGACTGGCATTGCCTATGAGAAGTACATGTCACCGGAACCTGATCTTGCCTACCACATCAGACTACCTAGTCCATTGTGGAACTCAGTATTTGTTTCACAAAATAGTTATTTCATGAAAATAGCTTTCAGTAGAATCCTGGTTGGGTAGCTTTAAATCATCAGTTCTGAATTCAGCAGATTCTAAAATATTTCAAGACATCCAGCCCCATGCATCTCCCACAACACAACAGGTGGCTTTGTGCAGAGACAGAGTGTGATATAGACATAGAAGCTCCAGGTCCTCTCTGATGTCACCACTCAACAGGAGTCTCTTGAGCAAACCTTCAAGGACTTTTGTTCCTTTAGAGAACTAAAATGATGGCTGCTATCTCTCAGATGTGAGTGTGCCAGGTGAGAGTAAATCATAGTCATCTAAAGATAAGGAGGGCATCCGAAGCCAGGTTGGGATATGGGAATAAGAGAAAACCAAGGTTCCAGAGGTTAATCATTTGCCCAAGGTCAAAGAGTAGGTAGTTAGCTGAATTGGAAGCCATTCATTATAATTAAATAAATTATGGCATGTGTACAACAATGACATAGTATGTCAAATTCAAAAAGCAAAAACTTGTGAATGCAATGAATCACATCACTGGAAACAGCTTCTTGTTTAAGGTCTCCAGAGATCCACCCTCATGGATGAGAACCTGAGATCATCATAACTGGAGCAGAACTGAGGTCTTCTTTGTCTTTTAAAATGATATCACTTCACATGCAAAACACTTGTATAGTGCTTTAAAATATATGTTGAAATTTAAAACTAAGACAAACACTTTAAAGTGCATAGGTTTGAGGGACAATTGCAGATGATTTTTAAAACTGTGTGGCTTAATGTTGCCTTTAGATTTTTACTCCCAATAAGTATTTATTTTTGTTGGTAATGAAGGAGTAGCCATCCTACCCGAAGCAATCTACAGATTCAATTCAGTCCCCATCAAAATTACAACACAAGTCTTCAAAGATCTTGAGAGAACAATTTTCAACTTCACATGGAAGCAAATACACACACATACACACACATACACACACACACACACACACACACACACACACACACACACACACACACACACACACAAGGCAGCCAAAATAATCCTGAATAATAAAAGAAGTTCTGGAGGTATCATCTCCAATATAAAGTTGTAGTACAAGCTATAGTTAACAGCATGGTATTGGCACAAAATCTGAAACATTGATTAATGGAATTCAATTAAAGACTACCGTAAATCTACACACCTATAGACACCTAACTTTTTAATGAAGTAACCAGAAATACATACTGGAAAAAAGACAGAATCTTCAATGAATGGTGCTACTCTAATTGGATGTGTACATGTAGAAGAATGCAAATAGATCCATACTTATCACCCTGCACAAAACTCAAGTCCAAGTGGATCAAAGACCTCAACATAAAACCAGATACACTGAATTTGACAGAAAAGAAAGTGGGGAATAGCCTTGAAGGCATTTGTATAGTAGACAACTTCCTGAACAGAACACTGTTAGTACAGGCACTAAGATCAACAATTAACAAATGGAACTCATTAAACAAAAAGGCTTTTGTAAGGTAAAGGATACCATTATTCAGACAAAGTGCAGGCCCACAGAATAGGAAAAGATTTTTACTAACTCCATATCAGATAGAGGACTAACATCCAAAACATAAAAAGAACTCAAGAAACTAGACATCAAAAAAAAACTAAATAAACTAATAAAAAAAAATGAGGTACAGATCTAAATAAAGAATTCTCAATAGAGGCAACTTAAATGACTGAGAAACATTTAAAGAAATGTTCAACATATTTAGCCATCAGGAAAATGCAAATCAAAATGACTTTGACAGCACTTGGAAGTCAGAGACAGGTGGATCTCTGTGAGTTTGAGGCCAGCCTGGTCTACAGAGCAAGTCCAAGACAGACTCCAAGGCTACAGAGAAACCCTGTCTCAAAAAACAGCTGCAGCAACACCAAAAAAGACTTTGAGATTCTATCTATACCTCTCAGAATAACTAAGATAAAAAACACAAGTGACAGCTCATGCTGGCAAGAAGGTGGAATAAGGGAAACACTCATCCATTGCCGGTTGGAGTGCAAACTTACAGAGCTATTATGGAAATCAGTATGGCAGTTCCTCAGAAAGACCAAGATATACCATTTTGGGATATATACCCAAAGAAAGACCCATTGTATCACAAGGACACTTGCTCAACTATGTCCATAGCAGCTTTATTTACAATAGCCAGGAAATGAAAACAACCTAGATGTCCCTCAGTAGAAGAATGGAAAAAGAAAATGTGGTAAATGGAATATTAGTCCACTGTTTTTTTTTAATGTCATCATAAAATTTGCAGGCAAATATATGGAACTAGAAAAAATAATCCTGAGTGAAGTAACCCAGACAGAGAAATATAAATATGGTATGTAGACTGAAAAAGAGTTGTGGTATGTATTCATTTCTATGTGTATATTAGCCAGTAAGAAAATAATAACAAGCTACAATCCATACATCCAGAAAGGTTTGGTATAGAGGGAGTAAGGGATCTCTCTAGGAGGGGTTTGTGGGTGGACTGGGATAGGATGGAAGAATCAGGTGGGGAGGGGAAGGGGCGATGAAGTTGGGGTAGGGAATACCGGAGAGACACCTAGAATTGAGGGGCATTTGAGGGGTGATATGGACACCTAGTGCAGTGGAAACTTAACTAAAATATACAAAGTCAATCCTAAAAATGTCTCAAAATAATGAGGAAGACAGAGTCCCTGCTGGCCATCACTTGCCACTAAACAAAGCTGCCTGGATTACATCCAACTGAGTTGTGGACCAAAGGGGTCCTGTGGAAATCCCTAAATAACCCAGGCCATTGCCAAGACAATAGGTTTCCCTCCACAAACTGACAACAAAGCCACATTTCTGAAGACAATTCATGGAACATGGAGATGTCGAACCGATGCCTACATACAACCTTCACTTCTATGTTCTAGTCTCCAATACAGGAAGGTACTCTGCAAGCTACCATTGAAAAAAGGTAAACACCAATTCAGCTACAAACTCTTTGGTCTACACTGCTGTCCTCCCTGAAAAATATGCATGGGCAATGGTAGCACAAAACTTGTGAGAGTAACCAACCAATACCTGATGTGACTTAAGGCCCACCCCTCAAAGTGAAATCCATTACTGACGCTGCTTGACTATCCAAAGACTAAATAGACCAGAGATTAGGGTAAAACCAAATACTACTGATCTAAAAAAAATGTAGTGAGAAAATGACTCCTAATGACATTCTGCTGTACAGCCATCATTAGAGAAGATTCCTCCTCCAACAGATGGAAACAAATACAGAGACCCACATCCAGATTTTACACACACACACACACACACACACAGAGAGAGAGAGAGAGAGAGAGAGAGAGAGAGAGAGAGAGAGAGAGAGAGAGAGAGAGAGAGAGAGAGAGAGCTGGGGGAGCAGGCAGACAGACAGACAGACCTTGTAACACACAGCTCTAAATAGGATGTTTCCATCAAATCCTTCTCATATCTCAGGAAACCCTTCAGAAGAAGGGGCATAAAGACCCTCTAAATCAACTCAGAAAATTTCATAGGACCTCACAGAGGCTGAAGCAGAATATATATATATATATATATATATATATATATATATATATATACACTATACACTTTTAATTTAGTATTTAGTATTTTTATGAGAGTCCTGAATTTGTCAATGTGATATTTTTGTTATTTTATTATATTTTACTCTGCTATGTTTCAAAAAAAAGAAAACCATCATTTAAATAAATAATAAAATAAAAGCTGAGATAAACAATAGTGCACAGGCCTTGAGAGACAATTGCAGTTGATTTTTAGGACTGTGTGGTTTAATGGTGCCTCTGGTCTTTTACTTCCAATAAGCATTTCTTTACTTCTGCTGTCAGGTAATGATGGAGTGGTCCAGTAGCTGGTTTGTGCCTAGATATAAAAGCCAGGTCTCAAGTATGGTTTCAGAGTGGATTGGGATTTGAAGTTGGAAGGAATTTCTCATGAAATTGACTATGAGACCCAGAGGAACAGAGCAGCCAATCACCTGTACAGACATCCAGGCAGGACTGGGAACTGAATTAAGGCATTGGTGTTATTGGACTCACAGTTGCACTCACACGCTGCTATGAGCCATAACAATCAATTATAGGCTAACAGTATTGAAACTATAGACACACCCTAACTTAGAGGAATGAGTGAAGCTTACATTTCAGGGCTATTCTCCAAACTAACTTTAACTCACTTGATGCCTTTGTTGCTGCCAAATTTACATTCATACAGACCTAACCATACAGCTCTACTTCTAGAGCCCTTACCACTCCCTTTTCTCTGCATGCAAAACAAAACTTTTGGCTTCTGTCTGCTGCTTTTTCTCAAATGCAGCCCAGATAGACACAGTGCCTAGAGGAGAATCAGATAAAACTGCAGTCCCACTCCAGCTTCAGCATTTACAGGCTATCCAACCTTGAGTGGGTCTAGGCAATAAACACCCACTAACTGAAGCAATGGACTTCGTGTTTTATTTGCTGTCCTGTAAGAAATAACTACTAGCACATGGCTGTGGATTGCATCAGAAGAATGAGGATCATGAGGAGGATCCAACTTCTCTGCCTTCTCATGCCATTGCACATAGTTCTTCAGTGACAGGGAATGCCCTTTTCTATGACTTTCAAAGTCTAAAAGACAATATAAATCGTACCTATGAGGCTCTGACGTAAGGCTTTCCAATCTTAGTCAATAAGTCAATAATAATGATAATGATTAAGTAATATGCCTGACTTTAGAGAGGCCTATTTTATTTCCTGGGAGAAAAAGTTAAGTATAATATACCACTGCCCATGCCATTAAGGTGATATGTAATATTTGTACTTCTGGGTTTTTACCTACTAACCCTAAGATCATTGGAAAAACACGAAGCATTGTAGTACAGATGCACACACACACACACACACACACACACACACACACTTTATGTATGTTCATATGTTAAAATATTTTCTTCTTAGTTCTTCAAGCTGTTTAGGCTCATCATATGGCCAGCTTAAATTCTGGATCCTTTGGTTGCTTAGAGAATCATTTCTCTAATCCCCAAGTTACGTTTTCTCACACACAAAGACAAAAATAAGCAGTGGAAATCTGTTCAGAGTCATGGAGAAATATGCTGAAAATTATTCAATTTCTGTTCTATGGAAGGAAGAACTAAATCATTCTTCTATTCTAAAGCTGTCAGAGAACAAAAAGTCTTTGAAGTCCTACACTGGATGTCACTTAAATAAGTGCCAAGTGCGTAGAAGGGGCTATCTTCAAAGGTGTGTACATCTCATTTGATGTAGCAAGTTCACACAGATGTCTCTGTGTGCCCATGAAACTTACTGTGCCCAGGTCAATGATGAAGCAGTCCCCCTTGTTGAAGCTCTCCCAGCTGAGAGGAACTTCCGTGGCCCTGACCACTCTCCGACCCTTCACATGCAGGAGTCGCTGGGCTGTCAGGTCATTGGTGAGAACATGGTTTAGTCCGGAAGCCACACCTCCAGCCTGGCCGTGGAGAAGGAAACAACACAAAACAGAGAGAGGTGAGACTACTATGCAGACACAGCAGGCACAAGCAAGAATGCACAGGCCAGGATAGACACCATCACAGAACAGGTGGAAAGAGAATAATGGTAAAATATCACTAGGTGAGTTGGTTGCTTTGCTCTTGTTTTCCCCTGATCATAAAAACGTACTATAAAACTAAAAATATTTACTGAGGGCCCTCAGTGAGGAACACCCTGCTTCATAAAAGGAAAAGTCAGCAGTGAATGCCCTGGTGTTTCCAGATGACCCGTGGGTGAGCACACAGATTGTAGGCAAGAAAGCAACAGGGGGCTAGAAAAAAATGGAGACGAGGAGCCTCAACTACAGTAGTGCAGAACAGGCCCCAACCTTCCCATTGTCACTCACAGAAGAGAGTCCCCAATGTTCCCACTGCCACCATAGACAAGAGGTCCCCAACCTTCCCATTGTCACTAAAGACAAGGAGTCCCCAATGTTTCCACTGTCACCGTAGACAAGAGGTCCCAACCTTCCCACTGTCACTATAGGCAAGAGGTCCCCAATGTTCCCACTGTCACCATAGAGAAGAGGTCCTCAACCTTCCCACTGTCACAGAGCAGAGAAGGAAATAGATGTGGTTAAGGTTGGGCTATTCCTACAAAGGACACAAACACAAACAAACTTATCTCCTTAATCTTAAGGGAGATAGAGAATCTGGATTTTATATTCCCAAAAAGAACAAAAAAGCACAGAATGAGTTTCTAAAGAAAAAAAAAAAAACTGTTACTCACTACATCTTTCTGTAGTATTGCAATCATCTTTTAAACTTTTCTCTTTTTCTAATTAAAAATTAGGAACTATGTTTTTACTTTTATAACAAGCAATAAGATGATGTCATAATAATTATGAGGTTTTATTATACATTTATATACATGCATATATACACATATCTATACAAACATACACACACATTTTTTTTAAAAACAGTATTGTTGAGTTGCCCAGGATGGCCTCAAATTTACAACCATCCTGATTCAGCTTTCCAAAAACATTCTACTTTTAAAAATAAGTAGGATTACAT
This sequence comes from Cricetiscus sungorus, assembly GCA_030556225.1. Lineage (NCBI taxonomy): Eukaryota > Metazoa > Chordata > Mammalia > Rodentia > Cricetidae > Cricetiscus > Cricetiscus sungorus. Next base: position 20,250,119 of record JANBXA010000600.1, on the reverse strand, counting down.
TGTGATCTAGTTTTTAAATAGTATGTGTAAAAAAAGTTATAATGTGGAATCAGATTTAGATTGTTATCTCTAGCCCCTTTCCCACATACATAGAAAACATTCCAGCTAATCTTTCATAGAGTGAACAATCAGAGCAATTTATGGCTTAAAATGTAACATTCTTTAAAAAAAAAAAAAAAAAACATAATCTTTTCTCTGGCCAGTGAAATGGCTGAGTGGGTAAAGATGCTTTTTTCCAAGGCTGACAACTCGAGTTTGACCCCCAGGACCCACATGGCAGAAGGACAGAACTGACTGCTACAAGTTTTCCTCTAATCTAAGCACACATACACACACACACACACACACACACACACACACACACACACACACACACACGCACGCACGCACGCACGCATGCTCACACACACTCATAAATATATAAATATAATTTTTAAAGTTAAAAAATAATACTGTTTCTAATATTTGATTCCACAAATGCCCCCCCCCAATAAAGAAGGCTGTATGTTGCCTGGCAAGCATGCTGGTCTGAGTTGAATCCCAGGAACCTACATAAAGGTAGAGGGAGAGAACTAACTCCACCAAGTTGTCTTCTGGCCTCCACACTCATGCAGTGGTACATGGGAGCCTTCCCCCAACAATATCATACAGACTAATAATAATAATTATAAAAGTAAACAAAGTGAACTGACATGCCATACACATGTCTGCACTGGCAAGGGTAGCTCTTTCATGAACACCGAGACAGCACTAGAAGCTTCCAGACCATCTCTGCTCTCACTAGGAAGGGCCACAGCTAAGCAGATGACCCTTCTAATCAGTGCGACCAAAAGCACGGGTTTGTGAGTAAAACCTGTCTGCTGGCTGCTGTCGGCAGTCGTGGCTTGAGAAAAACACGTTAGTCGGAAATTCAACGCCAGTGAGCAGTGGTAATGAACTTCTGTAAGCCCTATGCTGGTTTTGGAAACGACACAAACCCTGAGACAAGAAGATGATCCTGGCTGTTCCCAGCGGAGGCTTTACATGGTGGGCTACAACTTGGCATGATTTTGATAGACTTGTTAATGACAGGCTCTGTCAAGTTTGTCCACTCAAAATAGATGCTAAACTACTTCCCAGGTAGGTATTCTTCATTCTGTCTGTCTCCTGACATATGACTCACTTATTTATGTTGATGGCAGCAGAGAATAGTTAATTACCATCTTAGGAGCTGGGGTCACAGTCACCTGGTCACTTACTAGCAGAGACGGCAAGTTGCACACTCTCTGAGTCTTGCTTCATCTATCTGAACAGAGTAGAACAGATGGCAAATGCACCAACTGGGAGTTTATATTAAATAAGCTAAATAAGCTAATTGCATGTCACGATTAAACTTGAAAGTAAGAATTGGGTGAAATAGCATCATATGGTCATCTCTGCCTTTCTGAGTGACTGGTTATCTCTGAAGCCACACCTCCCAGCATGCTGTCACTCCTGCAACCACCCACACCAGCACCATGCTGCTGATGGGAGACTCCCATCTGGGCTGATTCTATATGACCTCCACCTACAAACATCCCCTCTTTGAAAAATGCTGATCTGTGACAGCTTTAATGTCGATGGAAGGTAATTACCAAACGACTACAAAGTTACTTTTTTATTATGTCCACTTTTGCATATGTATCCTAGAATTTGCTAGAATTTGAGGGTTTGTTTGGTTGGTTTGTTGGTTGACTGTTTTTGTTTGTTTGTTTGTTTACTTGTTTGTGTTTCCACTTTGATGTAGACTATAGCTATATAGCTCAGGCTGACCTCGAACACATGATCCTGCTGTCCCAACCTCCCTAATGATGGTAATGTGGGTATGTACCTCTGGGTCTGACTTAATTCCATCATTCAAAGGGCAAATTAACATATATTCAGAAATCCAGCTGAGCTCTAGGGTCTAGGTACTCAGCAGGATCAAGGCAGTGAGCCTGTACCCACTGGCCCATGTCTTCCTTTAGAGAGAGCTTGTTTCTAGGGTATCTGTCTGTGGAGGGTGCTCCTCACATTTTAACTGAGCTTGTGGGCAAAGAGGGAAGGACTAGGGAAAGACTAAGGAAGGATTATACAACTGCAAAGCTCACTGGGAGAATTAGAGTGAGAGACAAGGGGTCTAGCCTTTACTATACCTTGCCTTAAGAGGCATTTCTATTTAGCTAACAATGCATACACATTTTTTTTTTAATTATCAAGAAGGTGAGAATGTATCTCAGTTAGTAGAGTGCTTTCTCAGCATTTGGAAATCTCTGGGCTCCATCTCAAATACAGCATACACTAGGTATGGCAGCACATACCTGTCATCCTACTACTTTTGAGGTAGAAACAAAAGGATCAGGAGATCAAGGCCATCTTTGAACATAATATGTTTGAGGGTAGCCTAAGGCTACAAAAGATAGTGTCTCAGAAAACATTGCCCATGTAAGTAAATTAGGTCATAATAATTCACACCATATCATACATTCTGAAACCTGGTTTCATTTACTGAGTACATACTGACAAATATAAGGATAAATCACTCATTCACTCACACATACACACTCGCACGCACGCACGCACGCACAAACTTGAGCACGCGTACGCAGATTCTAAGACAAAGCAAAAACCAAATCCATGCCCTCCAGGAAGTTGTGGTCTATGAAGACATTAAGTGTGGACGATCAGGAAGAAAAACTATTTGAGAGTGTCCTAATGGACAGTGTCAGAGAGAAGGAAGCACTTACCTTGTACTTCAGACCGCCTTTGAAATAGCCCACAAAGTCAGTAGACTCATAGCCTTGAACTTCTCTGCTCTGCACTGGCTTGCCACCCAGATAGTCGTCCATCTGGACCGTGAAGATGGCTGCTGCAGTGCTTTCATCCTGGGAACATTCCTTTCCTGAAACAACACACCCCTCAGTTACACAGGAAGAAGCAAAGGACACTAGACGCTCTCATTTATTTATTTATTTATTCATATTAATTGAAATTTAATCCTCCCTTTCCTTTCCTCTGTCCAGCCCTTCCCATTCTCCTTCTCAAATTCTGATTCTCTTTTTATTTAAATATTAATGTAGATAGATATAGATGTGTGTGTGTGTGTGTGTGTGTGTGTGTGTGTGTGTGTGTGTGTGTGTGAGTGAGTGTGGTTTCATGGCTGACCAGTTTGTATTGGGTAACCAGTTAGGGAGCTCATCCCTAGGAGAGGCTAATTTCCCCTCTCGCAGCAGAACAATGACAACATCAATGGACAAGTTAACATGGAGATGCTTTCATTTGGGAGAGGTTTCAGGACAGCAGTGTGCTGCTAAAAGATCCCATCAGGAGCAACATGTGACACCTTATTTGGCTCAGAACCAAAAGGTTTTCACATCCCTGCTTTCTCCATTTTCTTTAAGAATGTTTAAAACAAACACTACTACACAAATCGGCTTGGGGAAAATCAATATATTTTAGCAAGACTCAGGGAAGCACACATTTCATATAGTTAATGAAATGCTGCCAGGAAGCTCCTTGGGACTGCTCCATCATCACACTTCTGGCCTATGGTAAATCAGTGGGAAATATTTTATGGGCCACAGTTAAATAACTTCGTGATCTTTAAGATTGGAAAGTGAATAAAATTTCACCTGTTCCCTATCTTTGATCCTGTTTCCCCCACTTCGCTATCTCTTTACTTTTGGAGTATGAAATAATCACTGATGGAAAGACATCAAAGGGACCAGTGTGCTGAGGTCTCCAGAATGCAAGACAGTATACAATTAACTTTTACAATTATGAAAGGGAATCCACCCAGGTGTCTTTGCTGAAGTCAAATTCTACACGGTCTGTGATGTTCAGAGCCAAGATAAGCTTGAGGAAGATTCAGGGTTCATAATAATAATAGAAAAATTAAAAACCCTAAACCTTGAAAACCCTCACTACATCTGAGGCAACTGAAAATTATAGTTAATAATAATGCAAATACCCACACATTTATGGTACTCTCACCATGGACCACATAGCACTATTGCATTATATGTGAATGACATTGAAGTAGCTGTATGAAACAGACCTGTTTTTTTTTTTTTCTTGCTTTGTTCTTTGGGTTTTTTGTTTGTTTATTTGTTTGTTTGTTTGAGACAGGGTTTCTTTGTTTAGCTGGCCTCAAACTCACAGAGATGTGCCTGCCTCTGCCTCCCAAGTGCTGGGATTAAAGGCATGTGCCAACACCGTCTGGCTTGGTTTATACCATGGTACTGAGGAGGTCACGGACCCTGGGAGAGACTGAGTAATTCTTGAGGTTACAAAAGACTTTCAAAACAGGTTTATAGCATTCTAAAGGGCAAGCTCTTAGGAAGGACAGTACATGTGTTTTAAAGAAGATTTTTTAAAAATGACTTGCATGTTTGTTTGTGTGTGGTATGAGCATGGAAATGCAGATACTCAAGGGGCCCAGAAGGCTTGGACCCTTTGGAGCTGAAGTTACAGACAGTGTGAGTCACCCACTGTGAGTGCTGAAAACAGAACGCATGTCCTCTGCAAGTGCTGTATGTAAGCACTCCCAACCACAGAGCCATCTCTCCAGTCCACATGAACCCATTAATTACAATTCTTATTATTAGTGAATTCTTTGGTGATCACAATATGTAACTTTCCCCAATAAGTTTAGAAGCAGTAGCCATATTTCCCTAAATAGTGCCCATTGAAATTCACCAAAATTGAGGAAAGGAAACCAGGTACCTAGACTCAGAAAATTCAAGTTCCTTAGACGTTACCCTTCCATGTTCATAGGTGACCTATATAGCAAGGATCTTCTCAAACAAAATTTCAGCCGCTAGAACACTACTTATATGGTAACAGCCTTAAGTGGCAGACTTTCTGGGGCCCCATGTATTTTAACATACACCTTTAAAAATCCGCAAGCAATTCTGCAATCTGAAAAGATGCTGATGTCATAGCAGATCTTGGTGTAAATTTCATACAGAGACAGTTTGAGATGTTTAAGCCAAGGTTAATATCAATGATATTAATAAGCATTCGACAGAAACATTGTTATCTGATGAGTTGAAACTCAACAGAGTTTTGAGGTAGGTATAGATGGTAGGAATGAAGTTAGTGAATGAGATGGAAATAAGTTAATTAGGTCATGCTCTCATCTGCTGATATTTATGTATTATGCTGGGCCAAAGAATATCAGAATAAACTAAAAGCCTTGCCTGCAAAGGTTAAAAAGGCTTAATGAATCCAGTATCAACTTTTTAGCATATAGAAGTGGGTCAAAGTCTGTGGAATCATGATGACACTCTAGCAGGTGCTCAGAATGTGTATGAATTCTGCTTATGGCTTTGTTTGATGTCCCATGTGGATTCTGTCTGTGACCTCACCCATTGTTTTCCTAAGCTTGTCTAACGATGCCTGCTATGCCATGCTGTGCTGCGTTGCTTTATAGTTTACATGTGTACTTGCCTGTGTCATTAGAAACTCCTAAAACTGGAAAATGTGATTTTTATAAACAAAACACATACTTAAAGAGAGGTCTCACAACTAGACCTAGTTCTCATTCCTGATTTTAAAGATCTTGCCACACTAGGACTAAGAGAGAAGAAGCACCCTCAACGTGATGAGTAGCATCTACTGGGGACACATGGAAGCTAATAGACTTTTATAAAATTGAGTGTGCTGCAGCATCATGTAACAGAGAAAAGTAAGGGAGCACAGACTTACACAGAGGATCACAACTCAGACAACCACAGGGATGCAGGAAACTATGTTTGTACTTTCCCCAGCGTTACTAGTTCCAGCAGATGTGTTGGTCTAAGTTAATTTTGTGCAGTTTTACCACATGTGTCAATTCACATGTCTACCTTCAGAATCCAGATACTAAAGAGCTCCATCACCAAGAAGACCCTAGAGTTGCTTTCTTTAATTTTTTGTCTACATGTGTTTATTTAGCTTAGGCAAAGACATGTTCATGCCTCATCACACGTGTGGAGATCAGAGACTATCAGGAATTGCTTCTCTCCCTCCACCGTGTAAGTTCCAGGGATGGAACCTGGGTAGTCAGGCTTGGCCTTAGTGGCAAGCTCCTTTACTCACTGAGCCATCTTGTTGGCCCAGCAATCAGTTCCTTGGCATTGTCATTAGCCCCTTGCATATTATGAGATCCTTGTATTGTATACCATGTGTTATATATTATAATGTAGCCATTTTGTGTCCCGATGCCCTGTGTAAAGCTACACACACGCGCGCGGGCGCACACACACACACACACAGTATTAAATCATTGAATGCTGTTTTAAAACAGATTAAAGTGAGTTCTAAAGCTGCCAAGGAGAAAGGGTGAGGGAAGGTGTTTTATAACAAGGTTAGAGGCACAGTGGGAGCTTTAAACTAAGCTCTGCCCACAGACTGGGTGCTATGAGGAACCAGAGGCAAAAGCTGGGTGCAGCTTAACTGCTAAATACAAAGCAAAATGTTTTCTAAGATGGAGTGTAGTGAGATATTCACCCTTCCCCGCCCTCCCTCCCCCGCACCTGTAGCGCTGACCACGCCCATTTGGGCGTGATCATGGGTACAGCCCTGACCGGTTAAAAGAGGGCATCCTGGTGTGAGAGTCTGTATGCTTGGAGCAGGAGCCGGCAACCATCACTCATTTCTTATGTAAGTTATTTTCTCCTAATAAACTTACTCTGCTTCATCATATTAGTCAAGCATCCTGATTTTCATGCCCCAAAACTGAACAATATGAAACATTTTGATCCTTAGGCAATAGCTTCTTACTTTCACTGCATCTAGATATACAATATTATCACAGTCATCTGAGATATGCTCTAGTGTTGCGGAAACAGCGTGGGCAGGCTAGAAGCAAGACTGTCTGCGTTTCCCCTCATCTCAGTCCTGCCTTCCTCCCACTTAGCTTGCTTCCTCCAGTTGGGTGTATTTGTCCACTGGACGCCTCTCTGATGCAGGCCTTTCTTTAACTTCTTCCGGCTGACTTCCTCACTTCCTTCAGGAAGTCAAGTATTCTTTCCCCTGACCTTGTTTGAGTCATTCTCTAATCCATGAACTCTTCCCTGTCCATATCTCAGAATAAACTCTTTCAGGTGGAATTTCCTCTGCCTGGAGCACGGAAATAGGAAAGACTGCTGGGGATGCTCAAGGTGGCCCGACTCCTCGTCCTTTGATGGTTATGTCTTGGCACAGGAACCTCCCCACTTCGCTCATTTCCCCATGTCCATCAAGGTTAATTGTCCCTATCACACAGAGCCTGTAAATGTCTTCCATAACACTAATCACATTCTACCAGTGTTTTATCTTTCTTTTCTTTTTTTTTTTTTTCTTTTTTTCTTTTTTTCCTTCCTCTTATTGTACCTCTGGGGTTATAAAATCTCTGGGAAGTTTCATAAATTATCTCAAGTGACTTACAGCCTAGACCGCCTGAATTTACAGATAAATTAGATTGTAATTAATGTAGTATTAGCTTTAGTTTTTTGAAGATTTTTAAGATCATGGACTGTTTCTGCCGGAACTTTGTCCTATTATAATTGTGAAGTTGGTTTTCACCAAATAGGTAATTAAGTGTGTACTTGAGCCAGGCACTCAGGATACAGAGCAGGAGGATGGAGCAGGAGAGGCCAATTTGGGCTACATTCAAGTTCCCGAAAGTTCTGGGCCATCCTGCCTATAAGGCCCTGTCTCAAGCAAACACATAGAAACAGCTAAAGTGCATCTGTGAACCTGGGGGAGCAAAATACTAAGGAGCTGGCTTGGGTAAGAGGAAACTTACTGAATTAAAGAATTGGACTCTGAGCCTTCTTTAAACAGTGTCCCGGCAAAGCCAAACGCTGTGTGAACGAACAAGCTGCTTGTGAACAGCAAGTAAGGTTGCTTCCATTTAAACTCACCCCTGACACTCCTGAAACACGTCCACTCCAGACCCAAGTTCAGAGTGGAAAGGCTGTTCTACCTGGGGTCACTGTTTCATGAATAGAGCACAGATCACTGTGTAGTGTGTCTTATGACTGGAGTGGCATTACAAGAGGAAACAGCAAGGGGTTGGGAGCTCAGCCACGGTAAGCAAGCACCCAGCACTGTCAAGACACTGCATTCGACTATGTGTTTCCTGTCTCCGGTGTCTGCTCCGGCTCTCTGCTGCTAATGCTTAGGAAATCACTTCTAAATGTTTTTACTTGTTTCTTAAATTTTTCAGAGGTTGGAAATTAAAGTGGCACGGTGGCCTTCAAGGTGTGTGGTTTCCCCCCTGAGCTCAAGAATAAATATACTGAAAGGAACCCTAGGCAAGCTAGTTTGAAAAGAAAGCTCAGATTATCCGCACCCACGTTGTCAGGCGGGGTGTGCCTACTGGCACAAGACCTCACAGAGAGAGGTTGAACATTCAGGATGTTTACGGGTAAAAGTAGAAGCTGGAGAAAGTGGAACACACCGCCAGTGTCCCGAAAGCCTGGCACCAAGGCAGCTCAAAATAATTACCACCACTGAAGGAGCTGTTCTGGTCCACACTGTGTCGTTGTTAAAACAGATGAATAATAAATGGTCAATTTTAAACGAAGCAGTCTATCTAAAGAAATAAACCAGCCACATAGAGCAATTAAAAAAAAAATAGATGATGGCTGTATTTTGAGTGTTTGTTTCCCCAATTCGCAAGCAGTGTTGGGCAGGGAGAATCTTGGTTTGGTGGTTCTCAATTAGCAGAGAAATCTATACCGCTGCCCCGAGGCAACAAATAAAAATAAATAAAAGTTTGGAGCTGGGCGTGGAATTTTCTCTTCAGCTGCAGCAGATGTCCACAAACGTGTTTAACTTCATCTCCACCCTGGCTGGGAAACCAAAACCAAACTTGCCTGAGGGTACTCAGTACTTGGCCAGCACCCGGGTTTCTCTCAGGCAGGCTGACGCCCAGGAATAGAATGACGTTTTGGATTAAAGGGGGAAAGCAGGAGGAATGAGCATGAACCCCAAGAAGTGGTTTGCTCAAGGGCGGTGGGTACGCCTCCTGGATGACTCACCTCAACTGTTTTGCAGCCCGCCAGGAGCTGACCTGGGGAGAGGAGAGGGTGTTGGCTGAGTGTCACCCATCCCGCCCAGATGACAGGACCCTAGGCTACCATGTGCAGCTCTTTGCTTACCCAGCCAGAAGTGCAGGCGGTAGGAGAAGCCCTTGCTCGCCTTGGCAGTGTACAGCACCAGGTAGGCGTCTCCGACGTAGAAGTCACCATGGGCACCCTGGGGCACCGGCACCAGTTCCAGCTTCTCGACCCTCCACACCTGCAGCCCGGCTTCCCTGCCCGCGCGCGCGAACTCGGGGTGCTGTAGTTCCTGTGCCATGGTACCCACGATGCTGACAGAGCCTAGGGGACTTGGATAGCGCCCTGAGCCCAAGTGTGAGTTAGGTGAGAGTCAACCTGCTCTCCCGGCTTTTATGGGACTCGTCCCGGAACGGAGGTGGAGCCGGGAGTGCAGCCAAAGGCCACGCCCGACATCAGGCAGGAACCTGCATCTCAGATTGGACCCGGCTGCCTAAAACTCTAGGAAGTGCCTTCCTTCTAAAATAAATAAGTAAATAAATGAATACTGTAAGAGACTCTACATGGCAACAGATGGGTTCTTCCTACAGCACCCAGGCGGGTGCACGCTGGTCTTGCCTCTCCAATTCCTTCCCTGGTGGGGTTCACCCTGTGATGCACCCCCCCCCACCGCCGCCGCCGTAGTGGAAAGCGGAGTGTAGGAACTAGAATCATCAGCTCACAAAACGCGTGCTGTTAGGGGTCTGAATGACCAGCTGTGTCACTTGGGCAAGCGCGAAGAATTGTCCTGCCCGGGCTCCCTTGATTCGTGTTGGGTAGCCTCTCTGAAACTCCTGGTGGCCACAGCTTTTCTTTGGATGGGTTTGGAAACTCGATGGACAACAGAACGTCAGGTTTTCTAGAAAAGATAAAAATCTAACAAAGTATCCGTGCCACTGGCGTCAGAGATCAGCTAATCCCTTGGCGTCCACCAGGGAACTGTAATAACGTGCCACCTGCCTGTGGTGCCAAGAAAGTCACTGCAAAACACATCAACAGCCCTCCCAGGATGTTCTGCACTGGGCTGTTCAGGACTAATTTTAAGCCCGACCTGCGATTTGAATTACCTGACTTCTGGGCATTTCTCATTTTTCATTGCTTCACTGACACTCCTTGGCTTTGCTCACAAAGAATAATTTGTATTCATTTTATTGCACTCATAAACTAATGTAATAAGTTTCTATTAATAAAAACTCAAATCGGAAACTACATACAGGATTAGAAAGTTGATTGTGGTTAACTCATGTAATTGTTTCACTGTTTCTCAAGTTGCAGAACTTCCTGGAAGGCCACTAATAGTAAAGGCACAGTTAGATTTTCTTTTTAATGAACACTTTAAAATAAGTCATACATGCAGTGTTAAAAATTAAGCAGCACAAAATCTGTTCGATAGCCCAGGGCGTCACACAGGCTCCACTAACTGAGCCACACCCCAGCCCCCCAACTGTGTACATGTGTTTGCCTTAAGCTTAGGAGAAAGGTATAAAGCCTCCAGTGATGTATATCTCCTCATAACACTTTCCTGGCACACAGCAGGAGCATGCACGCATGCAGAGAGAGAGAGAGAGAGAGAGAGAGAGAGAGAGAGAGAGAGAGAGAGAGAGAGAGAGAGAGAGAAGGATGGACAGGGAGAATATCAATACTTCATGTTCATAGAGTTCCCATGTTTATAGATTACATAGCCTATATAATAAATGACCATATTTGGTCTGTCCAAGTCTACAGGCATTTAAATTGTGTCTACATTTTGCAAGTAATATTGTGAATCCCTCTCAACAAGCTTTATTGTGCATGCTAGCGCAACCAGGCTTCCGTGCCTTCCGCATTAGCTTGCTGACGATGCTTGGGATGGAACACCTAGCAGGAACAACTTGAGGGACTATATATTCTGATCTGCAGCTACCCCTTCAGTTTCTCCACCCCTGTTTCTATCTACCTTCTTTAGGGAGTGGGAGACTCCTAAGAAATGGGAATTTTCCTGTTCTGGTAGCATCCTTTGTTATAAATTGAACTAGTCGTCAGCAACCTTTATTAGCTGCTTCCCCTATGAGAGACAAAAATGGTGTTTCTCTGCCTCTTTCTCCCTCCCTGTCGTGTGTGTGTGTGTGTGTGTGTGTGTGTGTGTGTGTGTGTGTGTGTGTGTGTGTGTGTGTGTGTTCAACATGTTCAGCTTTTTATGATCGAATGAGAGGTTCCCACCTTTGCTGTCATTACCTCCCTGAACCAGCATTCTCCTCTGTGGTCCCATTCCCTGGCCCTCACCTTGCAGCAGTCCCAACACTTGAAGTAAGTGTTCTCTCATGACTGATAGACCCATCTAGAGACTCATGTCGCAATATTCCCTGGCATCGCTATAATTTACATGTTTGATAGGTGCGACTGAACTGTTGGCTTTGTACTATTCTGTACTTATTTTTCATCAGTCTATACATCCTGTCATCCCACAAGGAAACAGCCCATGGAAACAAGTTGTTTACCAAGAGTTTAGGATTTGGAGCCTTGTGACTAACTCAAGGTTGGTGCTCTGGAAAGTTGATGTTCAAGTGGAAAATACCACAGTGTCTAATCCTTGAAGCAGTAGCTATGTCTAATAATGCAATTGAGACTTTGTGAGTTGCTAGAGTGGGTTAGTAAAAACAACTAGCTGGGAGCTGGAGAAATGGCTCAATGGTTAAGAGCACTGGCTGCTCTTCCAGGGGACCTGGATTCAACTGCCAGTACCCATATGGCAACTTATAACCATCTAGTTCCAGGAGATCCAATGTCAGACACCAGGCAGGTAGTGCACAGACATGAATACATACAAAACACCCACACACATAAAATAAAAATTATCAAATTTAAAAACTGGCTTCAAGTGTTTGTCATTCCTCAAATCATGGGATGTGATTTTAAAGATATTTCTTCTTTTACTTTTCTTATTTCTATTCTTTTAATCTTTTGAGACAAGGTCTTCTTATAAAGCCTGGTTGGCCTGGAACTCACTGTGTAGACCTGGATGGCCTCAAACTCATAAAGATCTGGCTGCCTCTCCTTCCCAAGTACTGGGGTTAACATTGTATGCCACTATGCCTACCCTCATACCTTTTAAGAACAATCATAATCATCATCATCATCATCATCATCATCATCATCATCATATAGAAAAAATGTGAAGCTTTTACCTACATATGGAAAGTTTATTCTCTTGCAGATCAGCAGCACGAGAAAACAAACAAACAAACAAACAAAAACAGCTAGACTATGTAAAGGTCTGGTTTTTTTTTTTTTATCCATTATGTTAAAAAAAGAAAAGAAAAGAAAACCTAACAGAGGAGTCTAGAGGAATGACTCAATGTTTAAGAGAACTTGCTGCTTGTCCAGAGGAATCAAGTTCAATTCCCAAGACCCTCACTAGTTGGTTCACAACTGCTTGTAACTCTAGCTGCCAGACACAGGTGACATTCTTTGGATGGCCAGCACCAGCACACAGGTGACATACATCCACACAGACAGAAATGTACACATAAGAATAGTCCTGAGCAGGGCAGTGGTGACTCTCAACTTTAATCCCAGCACTCAGAAGGCAAAGGCAGAGGTAGGTGGATCTCTGTGTTCAAAGCCAGTCTGGTCTACAGAGTGAGTTCCAGGACAGCCAAGGGCTACACAGAGAGATCCAGTCCTGGAGGGGGGAGGGGAGGGAGAGGGAAGAGGGAGAGGGAAGGGAGACCTGAAAGATTTAATTATTTCCCGCTCAGTCATACAATAAAACCTTAATATTTATTTTACTTCATTCATTCACAAAACAGTATAATCAACTACTGGGAATATATTCATTAGTCTCTCCTCATGTATTTCTTTTTCCAAGAATGTTTTAATCTTCTATTATACCTCAGAAATGTGACATAAGCTGTTTTTGAGTTACAAAATACAAAGTAACTTTTTTTAAGCAAAACATTGGGAACTACTACTTCAAAATGAGATACCAGTACCCATACACGGGCTTTTCTTTTTCTTAACAGTCTAAACACAGCTGAGAAACCAGCATTGGACCAACTCAGACCCCCTGAACATGGGTCTCAGTTAGAAGGCCTGGGCAGTCTAAGGGACCTCTGACAGTGGAGCCAGGATGTATCCCTGGTGCACAAAAGGACTCTGGGAGCACATTTCCCATGGAGGGATACTTCCTTAGCCTAGAGGCAAGAGGGAGGATCTAGTCCCTACTCCAAATGACTTGACAGATGTTGTTGATCCCTCCTGGAAGGCATCATCCTCCCTGTGGAGTGGGGAGGTGGGGATGGGATGGGGGGGGCATGGGAGGAAGGGAGGGAAGGAGAGAGGGAGAGGGAACTGGGATAGATACATAAAATAAGTAAATAATAATCATAAAAAAGATTTTTAAAAAGCAGTCTGAACACCTTTGCAGCACACATGTAAGGCTGCTTGTGACATGTGATATGTTAATACATCTCCATATCTCTATTTATTACATAGTTGGAAGGAAACAAATGAATGATAGGAAGTTCACTAGGAAGGGGGGGATGTTTTACATGTTAGTTATGACTCTCCTTTTATTATGAATTACAAAGTGAATACAACTAAAATACATTTCTCTTACTGGCCCTTCTGCTAAACTTTAACACTTTCATGTTATATTTACCAAACCATTTTCAGGCATAAACATGGGACCTGGTGTCAGGAGATCTGAGGGTTGTGAACAGTAGAAGATTATGCCTGTCAAACCGAAGCACACTGTCAATAGACACTGTTAACAATTAGTAAAAAGTCCTTTGCAAAGCTTGGAGACTGGAGTGGAAATACAATTTATGACAGCATATTTTTATCCAGCCAGCCCAAGGGAACAAATTACAAGTTTATTGTCATTGTTGGTGCTGGTACTCAGGGCTTGAGTACTATGGCGTACATGTGGAGGTCAGAAGACAGTTCTCCTGAGTCACCTTTCTTCTTCCGCCTTGCCTTGGGCTCCAGGCTCATGCTCACATCATCAAGCTTGTCCCTTCCGGTGACAAGCACCTTTGCCTCCTGAGCCATCTCTCTGGCTCTAGAAGGGCGTTTTCATCTTCTTTGTTTCTGGTTTTATTTTTGAAGCTTCAATAAAGGTCTGCTGCTCCTTGTGACCAGGATACTTTAACATTAACACAGTACTGGTACTATAGAGGCGTAGTCCATGGCTCAGTTCTGAGGGGAAGTTTTGTTGGTGCCAAAGGCTCACTGTTGTGATAGTCTTTTATTATTCATTAGCAGCACCATGAATCTTTATTTCTATTCAGCTCAACCTTTTACATTGATGATGTTTTTCAAAGCAGCACAGCACAGAATATTACAACTGTTTGGTGGCTGCATCTAAATTGTGTCAAGTGTTTTAATACTACCATTCAGTCAGTTCCTGGCCCCTGAGAAATGACATCGTGGTGACTTTCGAGGTCTACACATCAGAAGGTAGTTTACACATGGGAAGGTGCTGGTGACGGTGACAATAAAGGTTGAGAACCACAAGCAGTTCCATCCTCACAGAGATTTATGACTTAAAGCATTCGTCTTTGTCCTTGAAGCTCAAGATTTTCTAACTGGGTCAAGTTGAGTTTTAGCTGCTTGACGCTGTGGCAGCCTCTTGTTCTCACTTGTAAGATTGTCCAGCCGAGCCTCATTACCAGTGATCACAGTTAACATGAAATGTCTGAGTGTAGCCCTGGCTTAACGTGCTCATGAGAAACCACTTCAGGTTTTCAAGGAAACTGTCAGCATCATTTAAATGCCAGGAGTATGTGATTTGGAAAAGGATGAAGTTAAACAATCATCAGCCAATCATTTTCTTACTAAGATACCCAGGAAATAAGATGAGTGGATTCGCCTAATCAAAGGTTGTTTTTCAAAGTTGCCTGGTTTATTTCTGTCAGCCAGAGGTCACTTCCTTTAGAAAGTTCCCCCCCCCCACATCCACATCCCTTTTCAGATATGCTCTGAAAATTGCAATGGGAATTCCAGTCTCTCTTTGCTTCCTGGTGTCTCCTAATCTTGAGACTTCTGTGACATCCCTGGGCTTCTGTGAACTGGTCAAATTTGTTTTATGTATTTCAGGAAACGCTGTACTTTATATCAATTGAAGAGAACTCTTACCTCATGTGTCTTCTACACTGTCCCTCTCTTGTCACTAAGCCATTCAACAACCCTTCCTGGACACCTCACACTCATGACAAGGCACGACACTTTGCCAGAGGAGCTATGTGTCACTGGGAAACAGGAACCGTTTTCTACAGATGAGTAAGAATTGTTCTTTGATGTTCTACGCAATTCTCACCATGCATTTTAAACTACCACAGTTGTTACACATTCTGGTGGTTTATATTGTCACATTGGCAGGGTCTCCAATAACATAGGAGAGGAATTTCTGGACATGTCTATGAAGGGCTAGACTCCATTAACTGAGGTAGAAAGACCCACCCTGAACAGGGTGGCATCATTCCTTGGGTGGGATCCAGGACTGAATAAAAAGGAGAGCAGGCTGAGCATCAGTGTTCATCCATTTCTGCTTCCTGACGGCAGATTCCAAGGAGGCAGCTGCCGAAGCCCCTGCCGCCATGCTTTTCGCCATGACTAGCTTGAACTGTGAGCCAAAATAATACTTCCATTTCTTTTCTTTTCTCTTTTTCTATTTTGTTTTTCTATATACCTATGGAGCTTGCTGTGTAGATCATGTTGGCCTCGAACTCGTAGAAATCCCCCTGCCTCTGCCTCCCAGAGTGCTGGAATTAAAGGTGTGTGTCACTGCTACCCAGCTACTTTCATTTCTTAAGTGCCTTTGTCGGGTATTTTGTCACAACAAGGAAGGTAACTGACACACACAAATTTGGAATCAAATTTGAAATTAGCAAATACAGATAAGACCAAGGCAATAAATACACAACCTAGGATAAACATTGACCACAGTTTTTAAAAATTGAGGCCTTAAGATGACCCTGTATAGACTGACCCCAACTAAAAATTTGAGCAACAGTGGAAAGGCTACCATAAATGTCCTTCCCTGATAATGAAATTAATGACTAATTTATCCACCATCATGGAGCCCTCATCAAGTAGCTGATGGAAACAGAAGCAAACACCCACAGCTAAACACTGAACAGAACTAGAATCCAGATGCAGAGAGGAAGGACAAGACCAGGCTACAGAAACCCACAGAGACAGCTGACCTGAACAAGGGGGAGCTAATGGACCCCCATCTGATAGCTGGGAATCCAGCATTGGACTGACTCAGACCCCTTGAACATGGGTCTCAGTTAGAAGGCCTGGGCAGTCTAAGGGACCTCTGACAGTGGAACCAGGATGTATCCCTGGTGCACAAATGGACTTTGGGAGCACATTTCCCATGAGGGGATACTCCTTTAACCTAGAGGCAGGAGGGAGGGCCTAGTGGCTACTCCAAATGACTTGACATAGTTTGTTGATCCCTCCTGGAAGGCATCACCCTCCCTGTGGACTGGGGAGGGAAATGGGATGGGAGGGTAATGGGGGGGGGCATGGGAGGGATGAAGAGAGGGAGAGGAAACTGGGATTGATATGTAAAATAAGATAGATAGATAGATAGATAGATAGATAGATAGATAGATAGATAGATAAAAGATGACTCTGTATATGTTGATCGGTAATTTTGTGGTCTGTAACACCTGGACCCTTTAGGGGTAAGTGGAACTGAAAACAATAAGATTTTTTTTTATCTCATCATTCTTTTTGGAAAGCCTGACAGTATGCATAAATGATTCTGTGTCATTTTAGAGCCAGGGAGGACTCTTATTTTTAGTGAAAAATTATAAAAGACATTTATGTATAAACATATATTTAATTATGTATATATTCATTATATAATGTATGAGATATATATAAATATTTTATATAATAAAAAAGTTTATATAATATAAAATAATGTAACAGGTTATATATAAATACAATGTATATATATTACAAACTTAATTCTCTATGGCTGTGTTTTTTATAAGCACATCTTTCTCATTCTTTTTTACTTTAGCAAAGGCGTTTCATAAGAAATCAGTGCCTACCTTTGGTCAACTGAATTCTAAGAGATTGCATCACAAAAGCTTCCATGTATTTTCTCAACAAACTGATACATATTTTTGTAAAGTTTTGAGGTGATTTAGACATAACCTTGCACTACCTGTCTGCTGCCTATCTTTCTGCTCACACATCCTTCCTTCACTGAGTTAGTGACTAGAGCATAGGTTCTCACAGCAGCTGTCCTGGCTCCGTTTGCCGGGTCCAACCATGACTTCTCTGAAATGACTGGACTTCTGTGAATGATTTTGCCCATTCCAGTCATGTAACTGCCAGAAAATAACTCTGAAACTCGATGTTCTGAGATCTAAACTGAGATTACCAGGAGATAGGATTGCTACCTGAAATGAATGTGTGCAGATAAAGTTCTTAAAATTGTTCTCAATACATTTATATCATTCACATTAACATGAATGTCCACATTTACCACAGGCATTTGAATCAAAAGAAAGTGCATGCTGACATATAGTTTCCATTATATATGAAAACCATGAATATTACGCCTTTTAGGTATGTATGTATGTATGTATGTATGTATGCATGCAAACATTTACTTCATTGAAAATAATGACTTCATACTTTATTATATTAATACATTATTAATTTGTGTACTTCTAGCTGCCTCAAAATGCATCTCCTTTAATAATATTTTCAAGAAACAAACTTCCATGCATGCCATTCTTTGCATGTGTACAATACTAGTTCTATAAAGTAGACTTCTAAAAATAGAATTATAGGATAAATGACAGTTGTTTGGTTTTGTTTCTTGAATCAAGGTCCTGCTATGTAGCTGGCCTTGAACTCCTGCTTCTCTTGCTTCTTCAGTACTGATTACAAGCATGCTAGTTCTATAATAAAAAAAAACCATTCCTTTGGTTTTGAGTTTGGGTTTTTGTTTTGTTTTGTTTTGTTTTGTTTTGTTTTGTTTTTTTTTTGAGATGAGATCTCTTTCATCCAGGCTGGCCTCAAATTCAGTGTGAGACCAAGACCCTGAACAACTGACCTAGCTGGCTCTGTCTCCTGAGTGTTGAATACTAGGTATGACCTTGACTAAATGTTTACAATATCAAATTACATTCTCCAAATCAATAGAACAATGGCCATTCCTCCATACTTGGTTACTAAATTCTAATTGACTTTTATTTGAAAAATATCTTTTCCAGTCCAATGCATTAAAAAAAATCTACTCATTTATTAAAAGCTGAGTATCTATGATTATTAGTGAAATCTAATATCATTCTATGAATGTGTTACCTATTCTTGTTTCTCCTAGAAGTTTAATATTATGCTATTTATATATGTGCTTTCTAAACTGAGTATTCTCATTATAGTTATATGATAAAAATTAAATTTTCCATTCCTGTGGCTTGTAGATGTCCCATTTATTTTCCTCCTATTTTTTTCCCTAGAATGCCTTCCTGATATCATGTTCAATAACATTCCTATATATGCTCTGTTATAAAAATGATAGTTCTGTTTTCATCTTTGGACTTTTGCCTATGTGAAGTATATTTGCACCATCATGTCATATAACAATTTAATCTTTGTCCAAACTGATAACCACATTTCACAGTATGATATGTTTAATAATCCTTGTACAGATACTGAGTTGAAGTATAGTATTTTCATACATGAAATTGTTTCTCTGTAACTTCCAATATAAACTTCTATGTCTCCCTTTGATCTGGTGTTTTCTCACTGTTGTTTGTTAGTTTGTTTGTTTGTTTTTTGGTTGGTTGTTTGGTTGGTTTTGAGTTTTTGTTTTGTTTTACAAAACTTATCAATGCTCACATATTTTTCCACAGGAAACTGAAAATGAATTGAACATTAAATTTTATCATTGATATCATCAGCCTCTCTGAGATGTGGTATTATTTTAACATTTGTTTACATATTAGGATACAGTTGCAAATTTTAAAAATGTAAAACACTTCATCATTGGACATCATACATAAACAAATAACTATACAAGTCTGATGACTCAGACCTATAAACCCAGGGCTTTTGATACCAAGGAAGGAAGATCAAAAGTTCAAGGCCAGTCTAGGCTACAGAGTGAGTTCAAGGCCAGCATGGGCAACTTATAGAGACTTATAGATATCTGGTAGAGTAGCTGACTAGCATACATGAGGATCTAGGTTCAGTCCTCATGATGAAAAACAAAATAACAATAAGCAGCCACAAATCAAAGAATGTTGCCAATTCTGTTCTATGGACATGAAATCCAAAATCATTACACAACACAAAATAAAATAGTAGTAAATATTTTACAGCATGTCAGGTGAGATGGTGCACACCTTGACCCCTGCACTGATAAGGCCACAGCAGAAGGATAAGAAGTCCCAGACTAATTAAGGCTGTATAGGAAGATCCTATCTCAACGAACAAAAGAAAGTTTTTACATCTTATTTCTATATTTAAATGATAGATTTTTCGATGTTTGTATGCCTGTGTGCGAATCTTACAGCTCCTATAATAAAAGAAAAGAAAACTACTTAGGGAATTTATTGACAGCTTGAGAACTTATGAGAATTATTGGAGGTAAAGATAGTGGTTTGGGCTCCATTATTTCCTCAGTACACTTCTTGCTTCAGTGGAAAACAAGCCTTTAGTTCATGCTTCGCATGAACTGTGAAACCTGAGTTACTCATTGACTATTTTATAACTACCTGGTTTAAGAATGTGTAGAGAAATATGTGCATCTGTGACCTAGATTTTTTTACAGCCTAACATGAAAACATTCAAATGAGTGCTAAGAATAGTATGCTTCAGATAGCATGGATTTGGGGGTGTTTATCTAGCCACAAATTTTCTAACAAACCATGGAACATATTTACTTATTGAGATGGGTGCACAACACAAAGGATATGGCTGGTTGAGCGTTTAGAGTAGAAGCAAGCAGACAAGCAGACAAGCAGACAAGCAGACAGAAACATTTCTTCCCTCTTCACTGCAGTAGGTGCTTTCAACCACTATCCTCTTGCACTAATGTTTTTCTGGGGTTTTCCATATTTTTTTTTATCTTTTGAGATCATAATATAGTTACATCACTTCCTCTTCATTATCTTCACTTCAGCTCCTCCTGTACACATCCCTGTCTCAAATTCATGGCCTCTTTCTTTAATTATTTGTGCGTGTGTACGTGTGTGTGTGTGTGTGTGTATACACATGTATATGTGTGTATATGTATATTATATATATATACATACATACATATATATGTTCAGTCTGTATAATGTTACTTGTATGTTCATGCTTTCAGGGCTGACCATACAGTAATGAATAACTTATCAGTGTGTCTTCCAGGGAGAGACAATTGTACCCACTCTCAGTGTTCCTTAGTTGCCTGTAGCTCTTTGTGTAGGGGCTGAAGCCTCATAAGTTTTCCTACTCTCAACTGACATTTTTGTTGTGGTTTCAATGTTGGATTAAATAATAGCAATGAAATGCTGATATAGGCATATTCACTAAAAATGACAGGTAATAATGATACAAGCTTTTCATTCTCGTTTAGAGATAAAGTGAAAATGCTTGTGAATAAAATGATTTACTTTCATGCATTCCAACAATGAATTTCAAAATGACAAGTGAAATAGAATTGCTCAAGTGATAATAATTATTGTGCTGAGTGATTGAAAAATAGGATTCATGATCCTATTGTATAGTATTTAAAAGTCTTGGCTATATATTAAAGGATGAGCTTGAACATGTTGTAGTTTTAAAAATCTCTAAACTGTAATTGCCACCTTGAAATACTTTTGCAGTGGGATGTGTTAGGGTGGCATAGTTGGATGTGTTTGTAGGAAGGAGTCTATGGTCCTGATTCTGAACCAGAGTTTTGTGAATGAGAATTCCTGGAAAGAAACTGTGTCTGCAGAGACTGGGTGAACTGCAGTGGTGTGGAGGGATTGGGATGTTGCAGAGATTAACTACCTTATCTTGGGCTAGCATTTGCAGCCCCCTGTGGATCCAATCAGAAATCGGTTGTTTATCTACCATAAAACTTGTTCCACGATCGCATCAGTTGGCATATCTTGCCTCATGTATTTGTAACATAGCATGCAAGATCCAACATTTTGGAAGACAGTTGCTGATTTTTTTACCCCCAGCTACCTACAAAGAAACTTCCAGCACTATGAAAGCTAGCTAGCAGAGAGAAAGCTGGTAGGTCCATTCTATCATAGTCTCTAAAGTGTGTGCTGTCTTCATCAATGGTGTTTTACCATCTAATTCTGGAAGAAAAGAAAGGAGAATGGCAATAACCTGTATAGCTTTGGAGACCTCTATGGCCTTCCTGGCCAAGAACTCCTAGGGAGGTTGTCTTAGTTAGGGTTTTATTGCTGTGAAGCCACACTGTGATCACAGCAGCTCTTATAAAGGAAAATATTTAGTTGGATCTGGCTTACATTTTGTAGGTTTAGTCCATTATCAGCAATGAGGGGAGCACGGTGGCATCAGGCAGACATGGTGCTGGAGAGGAGCTAAGATTTCTACATCTGCATCGGCGGATGCAGGAAGAGAAAAACACTAGGTCTGGCTTAAGCTTCTGAAACCTCAGAGCCTGCCCCAATTGCACACTTCCTTCAACAAGGCCACACCTCCAATAATGTCACTAACTATGAGTCTATAGGAACCATTTTCATCCAAACCACCACAGAGGTGTCCCACATGATGCTGGAATTTTTGTTTAATGTCCTATGACCTCTGGAACACATGCAGGATACCTTGGTTCAAACTCTTTTGAATTCTGTTTTGTAATTAGAATACACAATAGTAGATTTTTCATATGCCTTCCAAGACAGCATAGTGAAATCCTGTCTCAAAAATCTAGGTGGGAGGGCAGGGGTATAGGGAGGGAGAAAGGGAAGAGGAGGGAGAGAAAAAATGTATTAGAATTATCTTACTAGGTCTGGATTATCTCACTTAGTGTATTTTTCAGGTCCATTCATTTTCCTGAAAATTTCATAATTTAATCTTTCTTTATAGCTGAATAAATTACACTGTGTATAAGAATATATGAACCACATTACCACTATGTATTTGTCAGTTGATGAACATCTAGGCTATTTTGCTTTTTTTCTTACTCTGTGATAATGTTCATGTTAATCTATAATAGACAGCAACAGATATGAATTGACATCATTGTGCACCTATATTTTTAAAGCTGCTTCAATGAATATTTTCTCAAAATTTTCTGAATTTCTTATCTAGTAGGATCTTAATGTTTTTAAGTCACCCTCTCTCCAACTGATCCTAGATGGATACTCATTTAGAGCCTAAGAAGTTGCTTCAAGCGACTTAAAATTCAATGCTTTGCTCTTGGAAAAAAGAAAAAGAGCTCAAGCTGTAAACAAAAGGAGGAGGAGGAACCTCATTGCTAAGGTGCTCACTAACTGGAGAAGCCGGTTAACTTTCTCTCCATGGGCATCTTCACTCCGTATGTGGCACTCTGCTTTTCATAGGGTCATTCATTGAAGCACTATTTCTCAAGCATATGTTGCCTTATTGACACTTAGACACCATAAAAAAAAAAACACAGTGCAAAACTCTCTGGATTCACAAAGTACCAATTAGAAAGAAGATACAGGGCTGGAAAGATGGCTCAGAGATTGAGAGCAACTGGCTGTTCTTCCAGAGGTCTTGAGTTCAGTTCCCAGCAACCACATGATGGCTCACAACCATCTATAATGAGACCTGATGCCCTCTTCAGATACAAGGCACATTGTTGTATAATAACATATAAATGTTTTAACAAAAGAAAGAATATATAGTGATTGGAGGGAATGGATATGCCCAAAGAGAAGTAACTAGACCCAGAGGACCACGGCCCACTGAAGGACATTCACATATGACATAGACACTGAAAGGTTTTGAGGGAAGGAGTAACCTGATGGGAAATACATTTCAAAAGAATCAAATAACCACTGCTGTTTTGAGACTTGACAGAGCTGGGCCTGGGACTCCAGGGGACCTCCAGATGAGAGGCTGATTCAATAATTCAGGCCAAAGATAGTGGGATTTAGGCCAGTATATTTACTAGAGGCTTTGAAAAGTACTTGGGCTTTCGAGACAAAGGTTTATACGGTGTGAAATAAAAGAGACCAGGTTGGCTCCATATTATTTTTGGTTTTGCCTGAGCTTGTTGAAGAGGGCAATTGCTGGATGCTGAGAGGAGAAGCCTATGAGAGGCTGGAAGGTGACATAAAAGCCTATGAGAGGCTGGAAGGTGACATAAAAGCCTATGAGAGGCTGGAAGGTGACATAAGGGCTGAGTTTTGACTACAGGGAGGAATGGATCACTGGGTTTTGTAGAGAGGTTTCAAATAGGTTGTCATAGGCTCTTGCCTGTGCCCAGAGTCTGTGTTTAGGAGACATACGGGGGTAAAGTATGTACATAGGAAATCTAAGCAAGAAGATGACCCTGGCAGCAGTAAGGATGGGTGGGATTGTCTGGGACATCTGTGTAGATAAGAAAGAGATGAGGCCCAGTGCTAAGCCCCAGGGCATTCCAACCTGTCCACATTTCCTGAGTAAATTCACTGTGGTAATACATCAAACCAACATCAGCTACATTTCTATACGTATCCTTCTAAGAACATTGATTGTCCTTTCTGAGGATTGCCTGTTAAAATTCCAGGGAACCGGGATTGGGGCGAGGACCCTGTTAGATGGTGGAAGTCATTGCCTCATTACTCCAGAGAATTATGCTGTGTAAACTCATGTTAAGACCCACTTGACCTAGTTTGACAAGTTTTCATGCTGAATGAACCGGAAGAAGATAAGATAACCAGATTGACCTCTCCTTTTCACCTCTGTGAAATGACTGTCAGACCTTGACCAGAAACAAAACAGCACCGTCAAGTCATTGACTTACTTCCCCCAGCGTTTCTAAACAGCTTCTGAAGAATGAATGTTTCATGTTAAAAGGCAAACCTTCCAGTCCCTGAAACTGCAAACTGCCCAAGCCTGACGATCTCCAGGGTGGACATTTAATGTCTTATTCTTGGATATTTTTATCTTTTTAATGTATTTGAGAGGCTCGGACTAATGTATTAGGAAACATAACTAAGAACAAAAGATTCAGTTGTTGATCTCAATATGACAGAAATACAGCAAGGAAAGCTTGTTCCACCCCTGTGCCATTTTGTGTGAATGGAATATTCAGACCCATCACTCACTATTTTTTCCCCCTTAGAAATAAACATTATTACAAACTACCCGATATCCTCCAATTCCAAAACTTACATGTTCCTAGAAATAATTCTTTGCCTCTGCCACAAATGAAGACTTCCCACTGTTTCTCACTGGCTAGTCCCACTAGGAAAGTATCCATTTGGTTCCAAGCAGCTTCAACTCTGGCTGCCACACCGTTATCTATTTTTTATGTATACCCAAAATTATTCCTCTACACACAGTAGTGTAGCCATCCTTTAAGGAGCTGTATATAATATACAGACCTCTTTGTCACTGAAGCGTATGGGCATTAAATTACAGTACCTGCCACAGAGAAGCTGAGTGTCAAAATTAGTAAGCAGCAGAGAGTAAAACGTGCATCGGCGCTCATTCACAGTTACAAGATCTAAACTTCGTAAAGGAAATTAAAAACCCTGTGACAACAATCACGTGTTGTGAAAGGAAGTTTCAAATTTCACAACTCTGCCTGAAAACATGTGTTGTTTTAGAAGTGTCTCGTGTCTTTGGGGGAATGAAGATTTCTCTGGAATCCAGGCTGGAGCCACAATTCATCCCCATTCTCATTAGGAGCTCAGGACATCTGGGGGGATTTCAGGACATCATCTTTTGTTTTTCTCCATCAGCTTCCCTGAGAAGTAGCAAAGAACTATTAGAATGGACTCCAGAGCCAGCTTCCCCAAAAGGCTGAGACTTTTCTCTAGTCACTCATGAGTAGGAGTGCCAATCTAGAAGTTGTCCATTCCATCTATACAATGCAGGTATCTGGAATCATGTTGCAGGATTCCCATGGGTGTCCCTTGGGGATGGGAGAAAGTAGGCAAGACACCAAGGACACAGGTGTTGGGAACAAATTGAAACAAGCTTAAAAACTGATTTTAGAAACAGAAAAACAGAGACAAGCAAGTCTTCTTGGCAGTAGCATTTTTCTCAGTTGGGCTGTTTTGCTAGAGACAAGCAGAGATTTGCACGGCTCCTTTAAGTGAGGTTTCTTGACTTGAGATAAGCAGCAAACCCTGCTAACAACTTAATGGTGTGTATGAGAGCCAGCAATGGCAGTGACCACATCTCCAAGCCAGCAGCACATTGCTTGATGGCAGCTTAGACCAAGGTGGTGAGCACAGCTCTCACTGCTGGCAGTAAACCTACCCCCAACCTCTTGGGTAGACTGAGGCTAATACAGTTGTGGCTTTAATTTTAACAATGCTGTTTAGCAGATAAAAGATTCATGGCCAGAAAACGATGAAGATTTACAGTAAAGACAGATTTAGATAAAGAAAAACCTCTAACGGTTTACAGAGTGTTTTTAAATATGTGTAGGCTTGGGAGAGAAAAAGAAAGAGGATAAAAGTGGTTTTAAAAAAATAGAAAGCAAGTAGCTGGGGAATTTAATTCCAGCACTCAGGAGGCAAAGGCAAGCAGGTCTCTGTGATTTCAAAGCAAACCTGACATACAGAGTTAATTCCAGGACAGGCAAATTTACAGAGAGAAACCCTGTCTCAAAAGAAAATGAAAAAAATAGAAGTAGAAGAAATAGAGTAATAAAAAAAGCCACACGAAGATTGAAGGAACACAGAGTCTGGATACTGTATGCTATGGGTGTTGTCATTGTACTGTTTGACTGCTGAGGAAATAGTAACAACTGTTAAAAGAAATGCTGCTGGATTAATTCAATTTATATATTTTAAAAATGCTTTGACTTCCAAATTTAAGCCTAAGGACAGGTTCCTGGGAAAAAGAATTTCTATTTTTGTTTCCATAGAAAATGAAAAGCTATGGATTCCAGTGGGCAGTACAGCTCTTGGATTACTACATAGCCACAAGAGGCAGCCCAGACACCAGGCATCCTTGTGGACTTTGGTGGCAACATGGGCCATGGCTGGCCACACAGACCTTGGCCATGGTAGGACAATGGGCCCAGCCATGTCCTTTGGCAGCAGGCCAGGCCATCACCATGGCCCCAGGGTAGCAAGAAATCCTACGCCTCACTGCCTTTACTTCTTCATTTCTACCTCTTTCCATACCACACGAAGCATTCTGCTTCTCCTTCTTTCCCGTTTTCTACCGCCATTTGCACATCATAATGGACCCACCCACCTGGTGCCAAAGGGCTATTGGTCAAGCTTCCTGCCATAGAGAAGCTCCCAGAATGCATAACCCTATCAGCCTTTCTACAAAATGGATTTTCCTAAAGCCCGTTCCATCCAAATTAACATCTAATTAATGTTTGGGTTGGTTTTACTTTTGTAGGCACTATTATCCCTGGAGGAAAGCCCTGTGAAAAACCACTCTGACTCCTAGAAAGCCAACTCACGGGTGTTTAGTAGAAATATTTGTGAAGACTGTGACCATCTGTTGATGAAGAAGGCAGCAGCCGCATTCTGGATACACGTGTGCTGTAGCCACATCCTGGATACATGCTTGCTGCAGCTACATCACAGATACATGCATGCTGCACTTCGGGAATTGCAGAGGCCAGTCTCCTGCCACTCAATGTGGTATGGAAGCTCCAGTGGAGAGGTGGTTTGTACATGTTCTCAGGAGGTCTTTGGAGTGAACATTTGGTCACAGAGAAGGCACTGACTGCTTACCTGGACATTAAAAGATAAAGTGGCTCAGTGTCAGAAAAAAGAGAAGCAAAGGGTGGGGCTATCTGTGCCCTTTGTTGGCCCGTGTGGAACATCCTATAAACAAAGGAATTTAATGAACAGATGGACTCCAGTAGTCTCATGGGTGGTCCAACCATAAGGTTATTGGTCAAGACCTCTGAAGGTACCAGGAGGAAACAGCAGATCAAAGCCAGACTCAGTATGAATTCTAGAGGAAGAGGCTCAAACAGGACCTCAGGGTGAATTCTGGAGTCATCCTTACTCAGGTGATTATAAAGAATCCCCCAGGGCAGGGAAAAATAACAAAAATGTTCTCCTGAAGCCAGTAACAGAGAGGTGTCAGTGACTAATGACGGTATCTGTGAGATGTTTCCTCCTCTCTTCCCTCTCCCAGTCACCAACAGCTTGGAGATAAAATGTAGACAAGAAGCAAATGTGGGTAACGGAAAGAGTTTGCAGAAAGAGATGAAAATGACAACTTCTCACTTGACATTCCTGAGCTGCAGAGCTGGCTTCCGCTGGGACCATTGAAGGCCTTTTGAGCAGAATGTGAGCCCAAAGGGTTACTTTCAAATGGATGAGGGCTTATTTATTTTATAAATTTAAGGCAATTATAGAAGAAGTTCTGATTCAAAGTTTTACTGAAGTCTTAGATATATAGAATAGTACCAAGATTGGTATGTGGTTCGTTAAGTTTTGGTTTTGACTGGTCCTATTATGTAACCCAAGCTGACCTCAAATACTTTGCTCAGGTTAGCCTTGAATGTGGGATCCTCCTAGCTTTGCTTCCCAGGTCCTGGGATTACACCTGTACACCACCACACCCATCTTGAAATGAATATAGTGCCACAAAGTAACCACATCCCAAGTCAGAAATAATATTTCAAGACTCAGAGTTCTTACTGTGTTCATTCCCTTCAAATGAAAGGGGGCAAATTCCTGATTTCCCACAAATGGGCAGACGATTTTTCCTGCATGTAAACAGAATCTTCTGTATATGAGACAATGCATCTGATGTTTTGTTTTGTTTTGTTTTGTTTTGTTTTGTTTTGTTTTGAGACAGGGTCTCACTATATAGCTCTGGCTGGCCTGGAGTTCACTATGTAGACCAGGCTGGCCTCAAACTCATAGAGATCTGTCTGCCTCTGCCTCCCAAGTGCTAGAATTAAAGGCATTTGCCATCATGCCTGGCTGACTTTTTTTCTCAGTTTCATTGATATGTTTGTGGAAGTCATTCATGCTGTAATTATATCAATAATTTATTTATTTCCCACATTGTATCTAACCTGTTGCATAATAACACACTCTATCCATTCTGTTATCCATTGACAACACTGGACTTACTCCTGCCTTAAAAGATATCACAATAATTTTATTATGGATATTCCTACACATATATTTCAGTGTATATATGTGTGTGCATATCATCTATGTATATATTAGCTAAATATAATTACAACAAAATCCTGCATCATAAATTATATTTACAGATTCAGTGTTAGAGTATTTTGTGAAATTAATTTTCCAAATTACATTCTTCAAACCTTCAAGCAGCATTTAGGATTCTAGTCATGCCATACACCAGCCAATCCTTCACGGTGTTTAACTTTTCCATTTTAGCTCTGTGGGATAGAGTGTATTACAGCCACTATTGTGTATATAATCAAATTTTCCTGATAAAGATGAGCATATTTTGATATCTTGTGACATTTACCTAAAATCTCTGAAATTCCTCTTACTCTGTTAGATTTTGTACCCATTTCTTCAATGTTAACTCCATAACCATCATTCACAAATACAAAATAATTCTTGCCCATCTTAACACAGCTTCCTGACAGACAACCCACTCCTTATATGCTCATCTGACCCTCTAGGAGACAGACATCAGATGACTGCTATTCTATGTACCCTCACACTATGCTCTCATAGATTAGTATTTCTGAATGAATATTGAATTATCACTATTCTGATAATATAGAATATCACTCTCTCTTCATTCTGAAAGTTTCTGGTTAACAGTCTTATACATGGCATGCATTTTTACTTCATAAATTTAAAATGCATAGTTTTTAAGCGTTTACTCATAAAACATGTGTGTAGCAACAAATGCCTCATGCTCTGCTCCAAATGTTTTTCGAACTGACTGTTCAGAGCAATCAAATTGAGTTATTTCATAATCTATAAACATTCTGCAAATGAGAAAACTATGCCAGACAGTGAGAAAAGTTACCCACAATCCCACAAGGTCTTACCTCTGTGCAGTTATATACCATATGATATGTTGATATGATAGTGGTTACAACAGAGCTAAAAATTCTTCTTCCCTATTGTCACTAGAGCCCTCACAGCACTCTCATGTGATGCATTACTCATGGGTGTGGGGCGATACAAATACTAACAAGCCTGCTATGCTGCTGCCCTATGCAAGTGTCACACACACAATTGTATATACTTACTCAGTATACCATACTTGATACTAACGACAAATGCCTATGTTACTGGATTATGTATTTGTATGATATTTTTTAGGCAGGCTCACTGTGTAGCCCAGGCTAGCTCAACTCACTATCTTCAGCCTCCCAAGGAAAGGGAATTGTGAACACATGCCACCTCTGTACTATACTTATTATTATTATTATTATTATTATTACATCATCATCATCATCATCATCATCATCATCATCATCATCATTGTTGTTATTTTAGAGTGCATTCTTGCATTTACTTTTTTTGTTCATTTATCCTTTTTTGTATGTCTTGCTTTAGGTCTATTATTAAGTAGTTGAGGAAAGCAGCAAGTGCACTCTGGGTACATGATTGCTGCAATACAGAAAATGCAAAATCTGTTCTGCCCAGGAGTGTGGATTGAGATTGACATGAATGACACATTCCATTGTGGAAGCAGTCCCATGAACGTTAACAATCACAGGACAAAAAAAAAATCATAGATCAAGGCATTTGCCAAAAACACTGTTGGGAACTTGGGGCACACAGATTACAGCAAAGCAGGAAAAGCTCTGCTATTGGTCTCAGATGTTATCTGATGGCAAAGTTAGCCTTGGCATATCTGATGGCTGCTGTGTTTCTTCTTGTTTTGCTCTGTTCAAAGTGATCTTGTCAGTGGTGGCAGGGACACATAGCCCAGAACTGTGGCCAGTAGCCTGGCGAGGTATACTCTTAGGGACCTGTGCTACTCAGACCAGATCATGGGCTCATTATTCCAGGAGAATTATTCCAGGGGAAGTGAGAATGAAGCAGTTTAGTATCCGGTTTAACTGCAACCTTTGGGGGGGAAGGAGGGGGAGAGATAAATTCAGAGAAGGTGTTTGTGCAGGCCTCTCCAGGGACAAAGCCTCCCCTACGTGCCCTCACGGTCACTATTATTCTGACCACCAGGTGGATTGCAGTCAAGGGACAGCAAATAACTCGAACCATCTTTATTTATACTTTATCAGAGTTCTTTTCTACCGGGTTAACATGAACAGTTTTATTATTGACTACTATTTCGGACTTTTAAGAAATACATCATATTTAAGAGCTATATCGTAGTCATTATGCTTCCCCAAATACACTTTCCCACCCCCTACATAACTTTACTTTAGACATGGAGGTCAGCATTTTTGCAGGGCTAACTAAATGTTGAGTCAGACACATTCTGCTCTTGCAACACTTTTGTTTTCTGGTAGCTACTTGGGGGGGGAATACAAAGTTCAAAAGTAACAGACACAGACAGGCACAATGCTCTAAGGACAACAGTATCCAAACAATTCTTCCATGTCTGTTAGATATGCTTTTGTATAGTTCCCTTTTCCACTATAGGGTCCTTCTCATCTCAGTCTCTCTGGAAAAGGCAGACTTTGATAAGGTACTCTTTTCCCACCCCGCCATACCACACCTCTTCCATCAATATAAGCTCCTATGTGTGGTAAAGATGGATCTCTCCATCCCATATTTTACATTGCACTTTCTCCTCTTGGGAAAAAAACAGATCCTATCATTGATTCTATATACTTGGTGTCTAGGGAACTTACTCGCAACAGTTGGCACTATAGGTATTCCTGAGGCTTTTTCCCTATTCTGTGTTTGCATGCCTTGTTCCCTTTTCCAGAACTGTGAGACATGGTGAATGTTCCAAGTGTTGTTTTCTCATGTGTACCTATTACTTCCTGCCAGCACTGTTCTGAGTCTCTTTCTCCACACAGTGGTTCTAGCTACCTTTTCCTTAGAATAATTATAAGAGCAAGAACCATTCATCTTAAATGTCTCTACTGAGTCAGAAAGGTTCCCAGGATTAGGAGTTACAGTTAGTAATTCCAGACAAAAAATAAAATTAACAAATAAGAAATTTAAGAAGTGTTAGTCCCTGCTGATTCTTAGGGGAAAACATTCTAGAAAGAACAGAATTTCCATTGAAAATTACAGCTGTTGCATGCATGACTGACAAAGTGAAACTAAAAATCTCTCAAAGAATAAACAACTTAACAAGAGAAAAGAGCCTTCATGTTGTGTGAATTCAACAAAGTTCTTCACTGTCCTGTGGTCTACTGGTCATTGCCAAGTAAAAATTGTTTTCAAGAGTGCCTTGCCCCAAGAGACCCATTAAACAGGCAGTCATATATTGATCCAAGATTAGGCTGCACAGTTCCCAACAGAGGCTTAGAGGATTCAAAGATCATGCCACCAACTCCCCGAATCTCTCTCTCTCCCCATGTTGCCCACAGATCCAGATGTAGAACTCTTAGCTACTTCCCAGTGCCATGTCTACCTGCATGCCACCATGCTCACTGCATGGTGACAATGGATTAAAGCTCTGAAACTGTAAGCCAGCCCCAACTAAATGCTTTTCTTTATAAGAGTCTCAGTGATCATGGTGCCTCGTCATAGCAATAAAATACCGGCTAGGATAAGCATCCTGGTCTAGTTGCCTTTTCTGAAGGCAGACTGAGTTGGCATTAAAGTCCAGAAGATGAAGCATAATTGCTTTCATTATTTATTCATGTCCATATATATAATCTTGGTCTTGGAATTTTTGTTACTAGTATAAAAAATATATGCATTCTAAGGAAATTCAAGATAGATATTATATCTGTTTTTCAAATATTGAGAAAGTTGTTAGGTTTTGATCACTTTTGTTTTGCATCAACAGAACTGGTTACTTTGAGCAAAAATAAATGAATATACATTTTTTTCTAGAGTTGTTTTATTTATCAAGGAAAAAATTCCCTCCAGACCACAAACAGTCTGGCACCAAAAAAGCACCCTTTGTCTGTTGTGTTGTTTTTAACTCCCTTGCTTTATTTAGATGGATTTGGGGAAAAAATCACATTGTCTGGGTGATTGCACCCATTGTCTTGCTGTTCCTGACTCCCAACCAGCAAGAAATTGAACTGGATCCCAGTGTGAAGGGCTCCTTCCCTTCCCGTGCCCATATATTCCCCTTGTCTTTTTATCCTGACGTAGTCCTAGAAGCAATAAGCTATACATCATAGAGCCTGGGTACATAGCAGGCTATACCATCTAGATCCACGTAAAAACACTCTGTGATGCCCACACATCAGTAAAATCATCCAGCAGTTCACTTCTCAGTTTATCTCTTCTGTTAAGCAACATGAATGACTATATTATCATCATATTATCATCAATAACCATAATCAATAATTAAATCAAAGTTATATAAGTGGCTGTGTCCAAAGTTCATATATGTTATATTTAGTAATGATCTAAAATCCGAGAAAATAGATTTGAAATTTTAGTAAATAATTCAGTTTCGCGTAATTACAGGTTAACTCGTGTTATAACTAAATCGGCCATTGGTCCTCTTCTCATAGACTGTGCAACTGCAAAGTAAAGAGATGAGAGAAGAGAGAAGGCTCAAGGCAACTCAGATTCCTGTGCTCCATCTATTAGAAAATGTGACTGCCATTTCATAAGACCTGAGTGATAGTCTGTGTGAGTGATGTGCCCAGGACCACACACAAGATGGGACTTCTGCCCAGGCTTCCTGCCTTCCAACACCACTCCTCTGTTTCCTGGGGTCCACTTTGTGTTTCCCAGAATCAGACAATGAATCCAGACTCTGATGAAAATGAAGGCAGCTTTCAAAAAAAAAAAAAAAAAAAAAGTGAGAGTGTGGGTGAGCAAGGCAGGGAAGGCAATGTAGTTTACCTTAACCCCTAGGAACTCTGGGAATAGTGTCAAGCAACAGCTTTGGTGACTGTTGGATGGACACTGCTGGGAACTTATGACTCTTTGGACCTGCTGTGGGCAAGCCCCAGCTTCCGGACCATTGTCTCAGGCAAGGATACACAAATGATACCCAGTGAAAGTCTGGCAAAACATTTCCAGTCATAAACATTGGGAGGATAAACATGGGAGTCTTCTAATACTTCTGAGAAATCTTAAATGGTGACAGACTATCAATAGTTTTCAAAATTTTTCAAAGCCTGTAAAAATGATTACTGGGTCTTTCGATCTCTACTTAACATGCTGTGGGTATCAAGCAAGTACTTCATTCAGTGTTGCTATGATACAATCTTTCTAGACTACAGTATATTTCAGTTAAAAGAATAACTGAATAGTTATTCTAAAGAGTTAATGTAAGCATTCGGCACAAAATCCTGAATTCTTGGCTCACCTACTCAGGTGTGTCTACATTTTTTTTCCTCACTGCCTGCTGTGTGTCTGCTGGAAGATGCTGCAGAGGAAGCCAGCAAAAAGCAAACATGCATTAACTTTAATAGGCATTTCTTTTTTCCTAAATTGGTAGCTATGAATCTTTGCTTTAGAGCCGGGCATGGTCATACACACCCTCTAATCCTACACTCAGAAAGCTGAAATAGGCAGGCGGCAATTCCAAGTTATATAATGTGTTCTTTTGAGCCTGGCTACATAGGGAGATCCTATCTCAAATGATGGGAAGGGCATGCTTTGACTGCTCAGACATACATCGGGTGAACATCTTGTTCATCTAGACCTCAGAAATTACAGAACAGGCTTATTTGCTTAGGGCAGACTTTAAACCATCATAAAAGTATGTTTCTCAAGTGTGTATGTACAAGGGGGAGAGGAAAAGAAAAAAGAGAGAGCGAGGGATGGGGTGGGAGAGAAAGAGAGCACACACATGCACAGCACTTTCTGTCAGAGCTTCTTTAAATATAATATTTAAATTCACTGAACTGAGTGCCCATGGCCTCCCAGTAGGGGAAAGGGGAAATTTGGGGACCATTTTTCCCAGCATTCACCTTTCAATCTGCTATATCAATGATATCCATAATAAGGGGGAAATAAAAATAGATAAAGCACTGTTCACATTTCAAGAGAAAAATAGGGTGGGTCCTCTGTGTGATTTCTTATTAAAGATACGCCTCACTCCTGTTCCAAAGTGCTGTGAGCAATGTGCTGGACACATTTCCAAACCTGTGCACAAGAAGCTCAAAGCACTATATAGATTTAAAAGCTGTGAAGCTGGAGAGATGGCTCAGTGGTACGAGCCCTTGCTACTCTTGCAAATGACCTGGGTTCAGCTCCCCATACCCACACAAACAGCCCACAAGTGTGGATAACTCTATCTCCAGTAGATCCAGTGCTGTCTTCTGGCCTCTGGGATACCACACATGCTCACATATATGCAAGCAAACACTCATACACATTTTTAAAAATCCAGATGTGATAGCACACACCTTTAATTCAAGCACTTGGGAGGCAGAGGCAGTTGGATTTCTGTGAGTTCAAGGCCAGCCTAGTCTAAATATCAAGTTCCAGGACAGTCAGGGCTAAAAAGAAAAAAAAAACTGTGAACATTTGGTAAAATTAGTTTTGAATCCTAAGTGCATTCACAAGGCTTGAAGACATTGTCTTCTGTGCTGTCTTGTGTACCGTCTTTCCAATGGCCACACTCATGTACTAGACGTCCAGAAACAAAACAAGAAAGTTACCAAACACCCGCCTTTGTTCATGGTGTCTCTGGCTAGATAACCACTTTGGTTTAGTTGCAGGACAGCAAGGACTAAACTGAGAAACTCTGTCTTGAAAATTAAACAAACAAACAAACAAAAGAAAAAGGAAAAGAAAAAAGAAAAAGAGAAAGAGATTTCCAGGAAAGTAAAAGGTGGGCATAGAGCCCTTTGAAGGGCAGAGTTAATTTCAGCAGACCTAGAAGAAAGGATAAGTAAATCTAACAATTTGCCTTTCCTGGCTCCTAATCACCAAAGCGGTTCTTGACATCTGCTGGGGTTTGAGTGTGTCCTCCAAGAATTCATGTCCTGAAAGCTTGGGTAGATTGTGTGTGTGTGTGTGTGTGTGTGTGTGTGTGTAATTTTTATTTAAATTTGAAACAAGCTTGTTTTACATGCCGATTCCAGTTCCTGCACCCTCCCATCCTCCCCTGCCTCCCCAACCCCCATCCCATTCCCTTTCTGTTCCCCAGGGAGAATGATGCCTTCCATAGGGAGTCTTCAAAGTCTAACATAGTAGATCTTAAGAAATGGGACCTGGTAGGAGGTAGTCATAGCCATAGGCAAAAGGATCACCAGCCTACAATTCACACCACCAGAGAAGCTAGGATACAAGAAGGACCCTAAGAGAGTCATACAAGGTCCCCCACAGAAGGGGAAAGGAACAGGATCTCTAAAGCATGTTGGGATCAGGGAGAGGGGGGCAATGAGTGGAGAGGGAGTTAGGCGAAAGAGAAGGGGAGAAGAGGAGGGGAGAGGAGAACATGAGGGTCCAGGAAGATCGAGTCTGGGAACAAATAAACGAGAGCAAAAAAAAGAGATACCATAATAGAGGGAGCCATTATAAGTTTGAAGAGAAAACTGACACTAGAGAAATGTCCAGAGACCTACAAGGATGACCCCAACTAACAATTTGAGCAATAGTGGAAAGGCTACCTTAAATGCCCTCCCTGATAATAAGATTGATAACTATCTTACATGCCATCCTAGAACCCTCATCTAGTAGCTGATGGAAACAGAAGCAGACACCCACAGCTAAACACTGAGCTGAACTCCTGGAATCTAGTTGCAGAGAAGGAGGAGTTATGAGCAAAGGGGTCAAGACAAGGCTACAGAAACCCACAGAGACAGCTGACCTAAACAAGGGGGATCTCGTGGACCTCAAACTGATAGCTGGGAAACCCCAGACCCCCTGAACGTGCGTCTCAATTACAAGGCCTGGACAGTCTATCAGACCTCTGCCAGTGGAACCAGAATGTATCTGTGGTGCACAAAAAGACTTTGGAAGCACATTCTCCATGGAGGGATACTCCCTTAACCCTAGGTAGAGGTCCTAGGCCCTACCCCAAATGACTTGACAGATTTTGATGATCCCTCCTAGAAGGCCTCACCTTCCCTGGGGAGTGGGGGTGTGCATGGGAGGATGGGAGGAAGAGGGAACTGAGATCAATATTTAATAATAATAATAATTAATAATAATAATAATAATAATAATAATATGAAAAGAGGTAGTCATAGCAACGGGAGGATTTGTATAGTTTCCTTGGGATCTCAGCCCATTCCATAGGGTGGATTGTGGCACAAGAGTAGGCCTCGCCCTAGAAACTCTCTTGCTTCATGTCTTGCCATGTATCTACCATGTATTAATGGGGTCACCATCAAAGGTCACACTGATGGGGCCACATGCTCTTGAGCTTTTATCCTTCCAAAAGGCAGGCTACATAAACCTCTTTTCTTTCTAAATACCCACCCTTAAGTATTATGTTATGGAAATGTAACAACTTACTGTCTATTTTTAGATATAATCACAGTAATAAGGAGTGTTGTACAATGTGAACGAACTCTACAAATGTTACCATAGTAATAACAATAATGACACTAGGCATGGGTACATACGTCTGTAATCTTGGGCATCAAGGGGGCCGGTACAGAAGGATTCTAAATTCGAGACAGCCAGAATTACATAATGGGACAAAAACAAATAAGTAGTGATTGAGAGCTGCCTGTATAACCCAGCCTTGGAAATGAAGAAACAGGTGGAAGACTGGGGGATCACTAGGGGGGTAACAGGGTGTGCCTGTATAACCCAGCCTTGGGAAAACAGAAACATGTGGGGACTGGGTGTCACTGGCCAGAGTACCAGGGCAAGTGAGACAGCCATCTCAAAAGTAAAATGGCTTATTCCTGAGGAAGGATGCCTGAGGCTAACTTCTGGCCTCATCACATACATGTATCTACACACACACATGAACATGCATATACATTCAGGAATAATAAGTAAAGTGTATTTAAAGAAGTTCAAAGTCATTGCTACATGGAGAGTATAATGACATACTAGGACATTGAAAACCTCTGAGAGAGAGAGAGAGAGAGAGAGAGAGAGAGAGAGAGAGAGAGAGAGACTAGTATACATCTCAGCATTTACCAAATAAGCCTGGAGACCTGAGTTCAATTGCAGAATCCACTGTGTGCCCTGGAATGCATGCACAAAAACATGCCTTGTACACAAACACATACACATACCTTACACACTCACACATACATATACAATTTTTAAAGTAGATAGCAAACTAAATGAATTGTTGTGATTAACTACAAAAGTTATTTTTAAAATCACCATTTTGGCAAGGTATGGTGGTGCAAGGCTTGAATCCCAGCATTTGGGAAGCAGAGGTAGATGGATCCCTGTAAATTTGAGGACAGTCTATTGTATATATCAAGTTCCATGCCAACCAGGGCTATGTAGTGAGACCTTAAGCCAAGTATAGTAGTGTATGCTTGTAATTCCAACATTTGAAGAGTAGAACAGAAAGAATCAAGAGTTCAAAGCTAGCCTCTGCATATAAATGTGTGTGTGTGTGTGTGTGTACATGTATGTATGTATGCATGTGTATATAGTTTGAGGCCAAATGAGCTACATAAGAACCTGTCTTAACAAATTGAAGATACTTTTTTAGCCATATGCCTTATAAAAACTGCTGTTAAAATGTGATGCAGATTGTTTAATTTTTCAGTGCTCATAACTTTATGCTCATGAACATTTTTCAGTGCTCATCTGTACTTGAATAACTTTAACTTAAGCCAAATGAGTACTTCTCTTTTTGCCCATGAACTCCAGAATGACCAGCATGGCATGATAACACTAAGAATGCAACAGCAATATGCATATCTTAGCAATAACCAACAGTTCTCTAATTGGACTTAAGACCTACTCAACAAGAGGGAAACAAAGCCTAGTACTAGAAACTCAGGACTAGTGAAGTCATGAACTGTGGAGGAAAACCTACAACCACCACTTTACTGAATCAACATAACCCTTCCCTACAATCTAAACATTTGTCCTTATACCCACAGATAAGGGTAGTCCTCATCCCTTGTCAAGGGGACTTCTCTTTGCAACAGACGGAAACCACTGCAGGAAACCATAACCAACTAAAACACAGAGCTGTGGAACCCAGGCCCGATGGAAAGGGTAGAAAGATTGTAAAAACAGGAGGATCAGGGAGGTTGCTGTGAGATTGTATCTCCTAGGAATGTCAGAAGCTACACCTATAAAGTCTCACCAGCATGACTGCCTAGGAACTAAACAAGGATGACAATAATAGAAATGTCAAAGTGGACTGGAAAAGACCAGGGGGCCTCAACCCTACACAAAGAGCTATAGACAACTAAGGAATGCTAAGAGTAGGACAAATGGTCTTCTTTAGGGAAAGGCACACGAATTGCTCATGCAATACCAAATGGTCAGCTCTGAAAACATACTTTTTTGTGTGAATAAATCATAAATAGTGTCTTAAGCAGCACTAAATTTTAAAGTGTACTCAAAGTTTGGCAACGTAATCATTTTTACCTTTATTGAAAATGAATTTTTTCATATAACATATTCTGAACATGATTTCCCCTCCCCCAACTTCTCCAAGATTCCCCTAGATTTCTCTCTCTTCAGAGTCCACACCCTTTCTACCTCTCATTAGAAAACAAATAGGCATCTACAGGACAATAATAATATAGGACAAAACAAAAATAAACAAAATGGAATCGAACAAAACAAACAGAAGAAAAGGAGCTCAAGACACACATGTACATGCAGAGACTCATATGTTCACATACACAGGAATCCCTAAAACCATGAGCCAGAAGCTATAATACATATGCAAAGAAACTATAAAGCTGTAAAAAAAACCCATCAAAACCTTATGAAACAAAGAACCTCCAAAGACGTCATTTGATTTCATTTCCTTGGCCGTCTACTGCTAGGCACTGAACCTGGCCTTAAGCGTGGCTTGTATCCCCATTGAGACTGCATTAGAAAGAACTGATTTTTTATGTGTGTGGTTAGCAATTGGACACAGCTTCCGTGTTAAGAATGGGGGCTTGTGTCCACTCCTCCTCTCCACCACTGGGATCCCGACTGGTGCAGACCCGGTGAATACTGCCACAGTCTGTCTGAGTTCGTGTGTACCGGTCCTGCTCTCTTTAGAAGGCCTTGTTTTCTTAGTATCCTCCCTCCCCTCTGGCTCTTGCAATCTTTCCACCTCTTCTTCTACAGGGTTTGGTGAGCCCTCCGGGGAAGGGTTTTGATGGAGACATCTCATTTAGGACCAAGTGTCCCAAGCTCTGTCTCTCTCTGCACATTGTCTGTCTATGGGTCTCTAAATTTGCTCTCATCTACTCCAGGAGGAAGAATCTCTGATGATGTCTGAGTAAAACCTGATCTATAAGTTTAGTAGAACATGATGGTTAGGTGTCATTTTACAACTACATCTGTTTTTGTGTGTGTGTGTTTTGTTTCAGCAGAACAATACTATTTGGTTTTTTCTAGGTGCCTGGTCTATCTGGTCTTTGGTTCTTGGTTACCCTAGCAACTTTGGAGATGGGTTCCATCTAATGGAGTGGCCTTAAATCCAGTCAGATAGTGGTTGGTTACTCCCACAGCTTTGTGCCACTATTGTAGTAGTGGTAGCTTACAAGCTGGTCACCCATTCAGACAGCAAAGACTTTGTAGTTGGTGTTTACCTTTCTCCTTTGGAAGTATGCAGGGTACCTTCTAATTTGTAGAGGTGAAAGCTGTAGGTAGGTCCACCTCTCCACTTTCAAGGTGATGTCTTTAGCAATAGGGCCTTTCTGTCAGTTTGTGGAGAGCAGCCAATAGCCTGGACTGTTTTGGGATTCCCATGGGCCCCTTTGGTCAAGTTGGCAACTTAATCTTATTTGCAGATGGGTTTACTTGTGTTTGCTTTTTTTGTGGGAGGTGTTGGTTTTGTTTTTGTGTGTTTGTTTTGGGGTAAACTTATTTC
Source organism: Cricetiscus sungorus (assembly GCA_030556225.1). Classification (NCBI taxonomy): domain Eukaryota; kingdom Metazoa; phylum Chordata; class Mammalia; order Rodentia; family Cricetidae; genus Cricetiscus; species Cricetiscus sungorus. The sequence goes on along the minus strand of JANBXA010000600.1, from coordinate 20,209,941 downwards.
AGGGATATAGAAAAAATTATCAACATGTGCCTAAAGCAGAGTAGCAATGGACTGCTTTTAGTAAGTTGTAGAACAAGTGAAATTTTTTATTACTTAAATTAACTAAATTGAACTGAAATAAAATTTGTACGCTCAAATAAAATACAAGGGTCTGTCTTCAAAAGCTGAATTGACATGGCACAGAACAGTGAGCATGGTGGTAACAAGAAAAGTTTGATTGCTCCCCCGCCCCACCCCACCCCACCCCACCCCACCCCCATACACACACATAGGGAGCACTAAGGGTTCCAAAGGCTACTCTAGTCCAGTCAAACAGAATGTAAGGCCACACTGGAATCAACCTATAACAATCCTGACATCTGGTGGTTGTATTAGTTATAACACTATGTTTCCAGTTCACTCAAAAACTAATTCCATTAAGATTTAAAAAAAAAACAAAAAAACTTCCTTCTTTCAACTTTACTTCATACTCTTTTCAATTATAAACCCAATCCTTGCCTATACATTAAATGATTAATCATCAGAAAGAAAATATTAAAATAAGGAGATATCCTTTGTAGACAACCTTCATTCGACTTTGAATTGGCTTTATCACTACTGTATTACACGTTCCTGGAAATGTCTTAATCTCTAACCATATCTAAAACTCTAACCAAATCTCAAACTTAAGAAAGTTCCTCCCAGACCTGGTCATTTACCATGCAGATAAACCCATCAGACAACAACCAGGGATCCTCTCTTCCGCCTTCTGCTGCTGAATCCAAACTACGTGCACTGTCCCATGAAGAACGTACACACAACATACGCATGGTCTTGATTACATAACTGTCCTGACTAAGCAAAAGGTGACTGTGCGTGTTCCCCCTGATCTGTTTAAAGCTGCTGAGAATCAGACACTCTGGTAACTGCCAACATCATGTGGTTCTGAGTCACAGTGCTCACTGCTCAGCTATGTTCCAATCTCCACATTGACTTCACTTTGTGCAAATCCAGATGTGGAAATGGAGTTGTAGCCTTGGGAGGCAGACTTTTTGGCTTAGCTGCTGAGGCACAGCAGGTTGTTAGTGGAAAGTCTCCGTTGTTCTCCTTCAACAGTCCTTGATGGAGTTCTAAAAAGGTGAAGGGTCAGCGGGCAGTATTTCCCATGGGTTAACCTTCATTTCGGCAGTCAATTTTCTGTTTTTCACCTGTCGAGAGTTGGGAGCCTGTGAGGGATTCTGCATAGATATTCACGATGCAGTATTCAGAGGTCATCTTACATAGAAGAATCTGCCATAGGCATGGGGATGGAGTAAGTTGGTCTCTAAATGAATAGTGAACTCACTGGCTGCTCTCAGGTGAGGTCAAATGGCTCACAAAGTAGAGCAGGACTGCAGAAATGCAGAGAGCGTGTGTACAAAGGAAGAGAAGAATCATTGCTGTGTTTACTGAGGACCTTTGTCACAGCCATGCTAGGGAGTAGGAATTTTAAAAGAACTGGCTGACAACCCTTGTCCTTAAGGAACTCAAAGGTCAGTTGGGAGTTAGACACAAAACCAAAAACTAACCTGTCTGTTATAAGATAGATGCTTTGACACTGTTGTGGGAAGCAAGACCAGTCAGTGGATTCTAATAGGAAAAGGGAAGTGGCGTCCAAGGTTTCATTTGAAAGACTGAAGGACAAGTGTAGGCATTCCAGGTGGTGAGGAAGGACCTGACATTTTACCAGACACACACACACAAGGAAGTTTGTCATAGCCATTTCAAATGTGTTTATGGCTGTCTAAACCATTACAGGTACCACACTGCTTCTGTTATTGGATCCTGCGAATAAGTCATAGCTGGAAGATGACAAAGCAGTTAGGGACCATATTGTTCTTTCAGGTTCACAACTGCCTGTAAATCCAAGGTAATGGAATCTGATGACCTTCTCTGGTCTCCAGGGACACCTTCACTAATGTTCATGTGCCCGCACAGACACATAATTACAATAAAATTATTTTTCTGAGATGCAAAGTATTTGTGTTTTTAAGTTATGTATGTATGTCTTCCAAAGAACTTGTATTCTCTGAAGATAGGAGGCATTCTTAACTGCTGGAAATAAGAGCAGCAGCTGGCTAGTGGCCAGAGAATGGTGAGGGCACTTCTAGGAGTCAATGACTATCAATAGCTTACTGTAAAATACCAATAGATTTGAAATATTTTTGGAAAGAAAAAACAATTACCAATTAGACACAGTGAAGCATACCATGCTGACTGGCAATAGGATCCTAGGTGGGATTAACTTCCTTGTTCTGTGCTGGATTTTATGTTCTTTCATACTAACATCAAATAGATGATATTCAGGTGGGAGATGCCTTTAATCCCAGTACTGGAGAGGCAGAGGCAGGCACATTTTGAGTTCAAGGCCAGAATGAGTTCCAGGACAACCAGGGCTATGTGTAAAGAGATCCTGTCTCAAAAAAAGAAAATGAAAAAAAAGAAAAAGAAAAAAGAAAGAAAGAAAGGAAATATGAAAAGAAATTAAGGATCTCTGAAATTCTGTTAATATTTAGTAAGCTAAAGTCATGAATGAAGGAAAACTATTTTGAAGATATATTAGTAGTGTCCACTTTTAAAATTGATATTTTGTAGGATAAATTGATGAATTAGTTTCTAAATACTCAATGAAGTAGTCTGTTTTATGATACTACAACTAACTTTTAAGAGACAAAGTTTATTTAGCTCAGTGTTTGGAAATTCTAAGACCTTCATGATTCAGTTCTGAAGAGGCCAGTGAATGGAGACACATCATGGCCAGAGAACACAGAAAAGCAAGGCAATCACATCTTCATCCTGAGCAAGAGAGAGAGCAGGAAAGAGTTCACAAGGCCATATGCACATTTGAATGCATATGGAGGGAAATCCAACAATCCTTCAAGATAAAAAAACCCTGAATAGACTAGGAATGGAGGCGACCCATCTCGCTCAACACAATGAAGGCACATAGTCAAAAGACAAGCTCTTGAAATGGTGTTCATGGACAAGTAAGATGACTCTGGGTGAAAGCATTTTCTGCACAGGCCAGATGGTCTGACTTTGATCACCAGAACTCACAGAGGAAGCAAAGAACTGACTCCCAAAAGTTTTCCTCTGTCCTCCTTATATGTACTGGAACACCCCTGCACCCCCACACATCATAACACACACACACTTACAATGAGTAATGTTTTCTAAATTTGCCTTAATTTTAGAACTTAGCAAAAAGAAACAAACAAAAACTACCTATGTTCCTTCAGTCAGTGTCAGAGGTCAGCATACAAAACAGCTACCAGCATGCGTGGGCTCACTGTAATTTTATTTGCAACAGCTAAGCTATGAAATCAACCTGGATAGCCACCAACAGATGAATAGATGGAAAGATATGAGTGTTATTCATCCATAAGTAAGAATGAAACCATGTCATTTGCAGCAAAAGGACTAGAACAGGACATCATGTTAAGTGATAGAAGTCAATACAAGTACAGTATGTCCGATCTCATAGGAGAAAACTAAACAACAATAATAAAAAGACACAAAAATAGAGACTACCAGGGACTGTGTGGAGTGACCGGGGGTGGGAGTGAAGGAAGTGTGAGTATTATCAATAACTCCTGCTTTATGCATATTTGGAATCCTTTTGCTGAGTACAATTAATATGTGTTAATAAAATATATACAAAGAAAGCTTAGCAAGGACAGTTTCAGCTGTGTCAGTCAGGGATTGAGGGATGGATGAGAGGTTAACAGTAGGAGACGTGAGATGCAACAATGGGAGAACTCAAGTCTTTCAACTCCAAAGTTGTTGATTCAAGCTGTTGGCAGCCTTCTCACAGCTCTTATTCCAGATGTAGCTCTCAGCTGTTCCATCTGAGGAAGCTGTTTGCTCTCCTTCAGTATGTGCTATCTTCTTTCTTGCCTATGTGCTTGCTTGCTTGCTTGCTTTCATTCTTTCTTTCTTTCTTTTTTTTTTCTTTCTTCCTTCCTTCCTTTCTTTCTCTCTTTCAGGTCAACTTCTCACTGAAATAATCAGCTACCACCAGGTGTCTCCCTCTGCTCTCAGTGAGCACTGTTTTATTGTTGTTTCAAATCAGAGGCCAAGGAGGCAGCCTGAAGGAAACTCTTCCTAACTAAATCCATTTAAGCAAACACACAGTGTCAACCAATGTGCCATACCCTGGGAATGCCTGGGAATGCCTAAATGAGACAAATTCCCAGTTTCAAGGCAAAATTGAGAGCTTCAGATAGAGTTGAAAGAGACTATTTCAGACTGATGAGAAACACAATGATTTAAAAACAATAACAACAACAACAAAAATAAAACCTTCTTGTGAGATTGGGGGAATAGCCCAATTGGCAAAGTGCTTGCTTGCCTTATAAGCATGAACACCTGGGTTCAATCCCCAAAATCCATGCAAAACATACAAGAGAATGATAACATGTGCTTGTAATGCCAGCACTGGGGAGATAAGATAGAAGAATCCCTAGGGTTCACTGGCTAGTCAGAGGAAACTACTTGACAAGCTCTAGACAAGTGAGAAACCCTGTCCCAGTGGAGGTGTATGACATTCCTCAGGATAACACCTGAGGTCATCCTCTGGCTTTAGCATACATGCATGTGCATGTGTACATACATGTATGTGTCTATCTGCACATACATGAACATGCACACACATTCACAGGAAAAGAAAACTGCTTTGTAACTTCTGTAATTAACATGGAAACATCAGAGGTTTTCTGTCATCTATGTTCTACAAACATTTAAGGAGAGTCCTAGGTGATAGGGAAATGTCTTGATGAGTAGAGCATATGCTGGGAGGGCATGAGAACATGAGTTCAGATAGACAGCACCCATGTAAAGAGTCAGGCATGGTGGCATGCTTCTGCAATTTCAGCACCGGGAGATGGAAACACACACACACACACACACACACACACACACACACACACACACCTAGTCCTTGAGTGTACATCAGAAGTTGCCTATGTCCTTTCCATCACTTCTTTTCTGAATATATAAAAAAACCATCTCTGAGTCCCTAGACAGATGTATAATAATTCAGAAATTGACCCCAGTATATCAATATCAAATTAATTTAGTCTGTTCCTAGCAATATTTTTAAAAAGCATTTTATGGAATGAAAAGTTTGACATTCTTAACAGTTGAGGAGTTATAATTAATTATTTTTTTTTTCATTCTGGTCTCCTCTGTCTGCTCATCAGACAATAATTGCCCTGTAGAAGACATCACATTCCGGGAAAAAAAAATAGTCCTGTTGAAATAAACTTACACAAACTGTTTCCTTGAGGATTCATGCATGAATAATAACGAAGCATGTTTCAAAACCTAAAAGGGAACTTTCAGAGTCAGAGAGCTCAAGACAAAGAAAAATTAGGACCACAACTTCCTTCCTCAGAATTGGATCCTGTGTTCCTTGCAACCTGTGTGGTTTGAATGAGAATGGCCCCTATAGACTCATATATTTGAACATTTAGCTACCAGGGAGTGGAAGTATTTGAGAAAGAATGATTAGGAGGTGTGGCCATGTTGGGATAGGTGTGGCCTTGTTAGAGGAAGTGCATCACTGGGGTAGATGTTCAAAAGCCCATATCTGTCTTTCTCTTCCTGCTGCCTCCGGATCAGGATGTGAAATATTCATGGTGCTCCAGCACCATGATGATCATGGACTCTCTAAAACCGTAGGTAAGCCCTCGATTAAATGCTTTTTTTATATATATTGCTTCGTCCACAGTATCTCCTCACAGTAATAGGACAGTAGCTAAGACACAGTCCCCTTCATTCTCCAGGCCAGGAAATCTTTCTGTCTTCCTCCACCTAGAAATATGCCAAATGCTTAGAGGTAGGATCTGTGACACAGCTGCTTTCTCTACTCTTATTTGCCTCTGTCCTCCTGTACATACGGCTGAACAAAAGTGTCTACAGAAAAATCCCTAAGCATTGTTTTAATTATTTTAGAAAACTAAACAAAGGGCTGAGGAGCTACCTCAGTCAGAAAAGTTCTCGTCATGAAACAAGAGGACTGGAGTGCAAAAAGTGGAATGCATGCAAACAATCTGGGCATGTGGCATATGTGCAGTCCTAGCTGTGTGGATGTGCAAGACCCCTGGAACTCACTGGCACATCAGTCAAGCCTACTTGGTGAACTCCAGACTAGTGAGGGACCCTAGGTAGTCAGGGTCTACAGGTAGCCCTGCACCCCAGTAGCCTCCGGGTGTCACGCAGAGTGTGGTGAGCTGGGCTGGGCAGGGTAGGCAGAAGTGACACCAGAGGTTCACTTCCAGTCTACAGACACGCCTACATGCAGATACTCACGCATATATACTAAAAAAGAAAAGGAAAAACTCTGAACTGAATGCAAGACAGTCTCTACTCTTAAAGTTGCCCCCCCCTTTTACAACGGCCCAGGTTTTCCTTGCTATCTTCAACATGTTGTTATTTTCGACTTGAACACTTCCTTGCCTCAATTCAAGATGTATGACTATCTCTGGTTTCAGTTAACCAATTATCATTTATATTGTGATCATACTTCTTTTAAAAAGATTTACTTGTTTTTATTTTATGTGTGTAGGTGTTTTGTCTACATGTAGATCTGTGTACCACATGTGTGCTGTACCGCAGGAGTCAGAAGAAAGCATCAGAGCTCCTGGATTGAAGTTACAGATGGTTGTGCACCTCCACAGGAGTGTTGGGAATCAAACTTTGGTCTTCTGGGAGAACAACCCAAGATTCATATGCCCTTTAAGCCTGATTTTTGTTTGTTTGTTTGTTTTTTTGTTTGTTTTTACAAAAGATGCTTTGGAGATTGATGACTGCCAACAGTTCTGGCTACTTAGCCCTCCTAGTTACAGGTAGTCCCATACCCCAGTGGCCTCCAGGTGTCACACACAAAAAAAAAATGGTGAGCCTTGGCTGGACCAGGCTTACTGCAGGGAGTTGCCATGGCAAGGTCTGAAAGAGGGCCCTGCCAGGATCTTCTTGGCTTAAGAGAAATTACATATCATGGGACCTGGTGTCATAAGATCTGTGCCATCTTCTAATCACATCTGGAAGAGGACATTTAAGCTTTCCCTTCTTTTCCCAGCAAGAGGTGTGTCACCAGTCCCTTCTATTTCCTTTCTACTTTTTTGTTTTAAATATTCTGGCTCCAACCACCCCCAAACACACACACACACACACACACACACACACACACACACACACACACACACAAATACACACACTTTCCGTGTGGTCAAGTCATTGATGAGTACAATAGAGACAGGTCTTGATTCCATCTTGGGTAGGCAACAACAGACCCTAATGTTCTCCCAACCAAATTGCTAGGGAAACAAGAAACCCTGTCACACCAGTCACCTCCTGAAAGAGTCCCTTTCATCCTATGCCTGATGCTATCATGATCTTGAAGAGCATTCAAAAATAATTAGGTCTTTACCAATAGACAACGTTTACCCACATCAGCTTATTTCCATAGTTCGTGTCCATTACTTTAATGGTAACAACAGCAACACTAACTAGCATTTGTTGAGTACTTACTCTATTTCAACACTTTCAACTCCTTCATATTTGTCACCTTCTTAAGTCTCACAATAATACCATGAAATGAATTTACAGGCAACCAGTTTTAATTTCCCCAAAGTCACAGTCAGTAGGGACACCAGGATTTGAATTGGTAAGTTAGATTGCCAGTCCCATGTCCTTATTGTTGCCAGCTCCATTGTAGCATGATTTAATAAAAGACCCAGAGACAGATATTGGGGATCAAGCTAAAAATCAGAAAAGCAAAGCAGCTGGCCACTTGCTCTTACCTCTACCTCAGCTCAAACCAAAAGGGTGATCCTCAAACTGCTCCCGACTTCACTGCTCCTCAGATCCACTCAGACTGCTGTGATCTCCTCAACATGGCCAGAGAGTAAATCTCAGAATGCTGCTGGAGAAAACGAGCTCCTGTCTTTTATATGCCTTTCTAGGGCTGGGATTAAAGGAGTGAACTCTAATTCTCTTCCAGTTCTGATTCGCTCTAATGTAGCCCTGGGTGGCCTTGAACTCACAGAGATCCATCTGCCTTTATCTCCTGAATCCTAGGATTAAAAGTGTGTGCCATCACTGCCCAGTTCCTATGGCTAACTAGTATGACTGCTGGAATTAAAGGCATGTAACACCATGGCCTGACCTCTATAGTTTGTGGCTGGCTTTGCATCCTGAACCCTCAAGCAAACTTTATTAAAACATAAATAATATATCATCACACTCCATGTCCTTACCTGCTGTGTTTTGATGCATTCAGTCTACATGTGGCCAGCCAATACTTTTTAAATTATAGTGTGCGCACACACACACACACATCTCTCTGTCTCTCTGTCTCTCTCTGTCTCTCTCTCTCTCTCTCTCTCTCTCTCTCTCTCTCTCTCTCTCTCTCTCTCTCTCTCTCCCTCTGTCTGTCTATGCAGGCACACATGATGAGCCCATGCACACACAAGTCACAAGACATCTTGTAGGAGTCAGTTCTCTGTCTCTTCATCATTTGAGTTCTGGGGATTGAATTCAAGTCATCAGGTCTGGTAAGTGCTGAGCTACCTCACTGACCCCACCAAAACTTTTAATTTCTCAATAGAAGTTCTTAATTTGTGAGCACATGCTACAAACCGTGAGGTATTTTTCAGACTGTGATTGCCAGAGGGGTCACCATGCTTCCATCTGCACAATACAAGCAGGACTAAAAGGAAGAAGAAAATGATTGTCAGGGGCGGGAGATATAGGTCAGTCAGTAAAGTGCTTTAATTGCAAGCATGGGTTTGATCCCCAGAACCTATTTTTTTAATTACTTTTATAATGCTTTACATTGTAAAGTTCACAATGTTTTGGAATAAAGATTGTTCATTACTTCACATAAAAATGTTCACTATGCAAGTAGAAAGGAAGAGGGCACAAGAGTAAGCAGAAAGAAATGAATATTTTCTTGGAGCTGTTGCATCAGATCTTCCGAAAATAAATCCTTATGACAAGAAACTTTTACCATAATAGAATTTTCCAGTAAACACAATATATGGGTTTTTTCCCAGACAAGGTTCCTCTGTGTATCCCTGGCTGTCCTGGAGCTCTCTCTGTGCCAGGCTGGCCTCAAACTCACAGAGATCCTCCTGCCCCTGCCTCCCTAGTGCTGGGATTAAAGGCATGTGCCACCACCAGCTGGCTCAAAATTTTGTATTTTTTTTAATGATCTGCATGATATTTTTTAATGATCTGCATGATGAATTTTAAGGAAAAGTATGCAATATAAATATTTAGTGCAAAACTAATAAATGAATGATAGAAGTAAAATTGTTCATGTTTATTCCATCATCTATTATTATTATTCAAGATGCGTTTTTGCACCCGCTTCATTTTCAGGTAAACTCAAATGTTTTGAATAAACCGAAATAACAAAAAAAAATCATGATTATTCTTCAACTGACTCACAACAGTGTATTTTTGCCCCATTTTGTCATACACAGCATACCCTATTCATGTGCACTAAAACAAGAAAGCTTCCAAATACACAATTATCTACTCTGATTTAGCAAAGACCACAAACCCAGGCATGAGCAGGAAGGGTACCAAGGGATTTGTTTTTTTTTTTCATGACAAAGTTACCAGAGCTTATAAATTATACATAAATAGACATAATTGCCTTTTTCCGCATGTGCATGGGAGTGTCTCCTGAGTCAAATGATTTTCACAAAGCAGGAGCTCGGGAAACAGTGGTAGACTATAGCAGACTTTCTCTTCTGTCCCTCAACTTTCCCACACACACCACTACTACCAAGTTTTCTCAGCGATCAGCAAACAACAGCGCTCAAAAGCTGTCGTCCAAGTCTGTCACCCCAGTAGAAGAATATGTGCTACTGGTTCGCCTCCAACATAGACAGTTCTGTGGATTCCTTGGGCTGGTGCAGAAATCTGCACAGGTGCCGGAGGCATTACGAACCTCGGTGGAACACTGGAAGTCTTATAAACCATGCTTATTTTCTTTAGTAGCTGCAGGTAAAGAACTGAGTTCTCTTGCTATTGATTCTTCTCCATGCTAGTCTCCACCACCCTAACCCCAGCGAAGCTGAAGCAACCAGTTAGCAGGAAATTAGCCTGAATCAAGTTCACCCCTTTCTGGCTTGCCTAGGAGCAATTCCCGTCCTTCAATCAGCGGGTATGATTGGACCTGGAGCCTGAAGAAGTTCACTTTCTCGGTCCTTAACCTACACAGTTCCAGGCAAGCAAGAAGCTCCATGTATCTGTGGCCACTCTTGGGGAAAACCCTTTCAGTTCCGTTCCGAGTCCAGTTGGTTGAGCCGCTTTACGATCATGTTGTTGACTTTCTTAAGGTCATCTATGTCCTTTCTCTCAGCTGTCAGTCTTCTTGACACATCGTCCATCTGGTTTCCTGTCTGAACTTCAAGTGGAAAACAGACTGTTAACAGCGGAGGGAACCCTATGAAGATGCTTCTCTGAGCACTGAGCAGCACCCTCGGCAATCGTCATGCATCCCGGAAACCCAGAGAGACCTGGAGTTGCCTAGCTAGTGAACTCTCCTAATGACCGCCTGGTGCCAGGGTGGACCACCCCTAGCAATTCCGTAAGATTCTGGCTGAGAAGGATGCGCCAGGGGGTTCCTAGGGAGTGACTGTCACATTGTCTCATTTCCAGGCCCCAGCATCTATCTCTGCCTCCATACACATAACATGCATACACAGAAACATGTATACACACATGCACATAAAAGATAATGAGATTAATATGTCTGGACTGAGGTGCTTGAATAATAAAAATATACATAGTTTTGATGCAGTGTCTCAGCTTGGCCTTGAACTCATATTGCCCCATCTCTGTTTGGGATTACAACTGTGTGCCATCCCATTCAGCACGATTCTGGCCTCAATATAAAACACTTGAGCAGAGCATGATGGTTGCAGAGTATGGTGGTCGCAGAGCATGGTGGTCCGCAGCTCTAGTCCCAGCACACAGGAAGTGGATGGGAGTGGCTTACACACTCCAGACCAAATCAAAACCAAAAGCAAACATTTGAGGCAAATATCAAATAATTCATTTTTGTTTTATCTACTTATTTTTAGAGATGCTTTTAGATTTATTTTATTTCGTGTATGTGAGCATGTAGCCTGAGTGTCTGTCTGTGCCTGTGGTGGCCAGAAGAGGGCATCAGATCCTCTGGAACTAGAGTCACAAACTGCTATGAACTAGAGTCATAGATGCTGGGAATTGAACCTGCATCCTCCGCAAGAGCAACAAGAGCTCTTAACCATTGAGCCATCTATCTGGCACCTATTTATTTGTATCCCAGACTGGCCTTGAGCACACTGTGTAGCCAAGAATAATCTTGAGCTTCTTGTCATTCTACCATTAACCTCCCACACGACGAAGCCTGTGCCACCATGGCCCCCTCGAATAAATTCTATTTTAAAACAGGGCTGGGGGGACTAGAGAGATGCGTTAGCAGTTCAGAGCACTTACTGTTCTTGCAGAACCAAGTCCACTTCCTTTGGTGGCTTACAACCACCAGTTCAGGAAAGATGGATGCCTGTTACGGTTAGGTTTTTCCCCCGCCGCTGGTCTGGTCCAGCGGCCACACCAGCCCCCAGTAACATGCAGGGACTCTGTATTTTATACAGCTCTGTTGGCCAGTTACTAATTCCTTTCTGGCTAGCTCTGTCTTAATTATTAACCCATTTCTATTAATCTAAGTATTTCCACGTGGTCTCATCTTACCGGGGAGCAAGCCCGGACCTCTGTTCTCTCCGGCCTCTACATGCTGACTCCTCCTAACACCTTCCTCTTTCCTCCTAGTCTCCTAGCCCCGCCTATCTTGATTTCCTATTGGCCAACAGTGCTTTATTCCTTAACCAGTAAGAAAAACATATTTACAGAATAACATCTCCCATCAGATGCCCTCTTCTGGCCTCTACCAACAACACCAGGCATGCATATGGTTCATATACATACATGTATGCAAGACATTCATACACATAAAATATTAAATAAGTCTTTAAAAAGTAGAGACTGGCAATCACACCATGCCTTATATTTTATGTCAGTGTCTGTGAGGCCTGAATTGCTCGTGTTAGCTCCACCACCTTGAGCATATGAGACTTCAAAGACCAACAGTAAACTAGAGATGATGAAAGGACCTAGCCAGGCAAGGCCATGTCATTCAGTAATTCCAACTAGTCAGAAGGTTGAAGCAGATGGATCACAGGTTCAACAGCCTAACTGGACTTCTCAGTGAATTTAAGGCATTCTAGTGAGTCTCAAAATAAAAAATAAAGGGTGCTAGTAATCCAGTTTTGTGGTTAAGAAAAAAAATTGCCTAATATGTACTAGGTTCACTCCTCAGTATTATAAAAAAATATTTAGACCCTATACTACACAGTTATCAGAAGGTTTTTGAAAAACAGCCGTCAAATATTCAATGCATGATACCTAGAACTACTCTACATACCTCATATAAAACACTTGTCATTGTTACTTCTCTTATTCTTCCGCTTATCCTATAGAAGACAGGTTTTCCTTTGGGTCATTTGGTAGTCTATAGTATTATCTAAAATATCTTGTTGCAGTTAGGTTTGTCAGGACAACAGGCAGATCATTCATTTATGTTGTGCTAACATTTCAGAATAAGAACATATTATGTCTTTTGGCCCTGTGGGTTCAATTGCTGACCCTCCCCAAATCGATAGCTAACTGCAAGGCTACATTATTGCAAGGATAATTCACCTGGCTGCTTCTAAGTGGAAAAGGAAATAAGCTGGGAGGAAAAGAAGCAATTGAACATCATCCTGTGTTGTGTGGCTTTTCCTGGGAAGATGTGAACAAAATTCCTCTTTATCACCTCCGAGGCACATAGAGCACCACATTAGAGGGGACATAAAGAAGTAAGCACTTGGGGACTACATGGGGATTGGAGAGGTGGCTCAGTGGTTAAGGGCGACACCTGCTCTAGCAAAGCAGAGTTCTATTCCCAGCACTCATGTTGTACCATCTGTAACTACCAACTCAGGAAATTCAGTTGGTCACCTCCAAGGTCATCTGCACACACATACACATAAATAAAAATAAAAGTAACCTTTAGAAAAAAAGGGAGGAGGAGCAGTGGCAGACACAGTCAGAAGAGGAGAAAGACGAGGAGGAGAGACAGAGGGTGAGGTGGAGTGCCGTGCGGCTATGTCCTCTAAGTTGAAACATTCCTTTCTGGATGGAAGAGGAACGTTCGTAACATTCAAGGCTCAGGATTCACAAGGCACCTCCCCAAGGAGAAATCAGTGACAGCTTCGGGGAGAGGAGCTTGCCTGGTGGAGCTTCCTACAAGATGTACAGGAAGATCCTAGGATGCAGCTCTTTCCAGCAGCCTCCTGTGCTGGAGGGGGCTTCCTGGTGATGCAATCTGCCTTGGAGGTACTCATGGATGATTCCCATGTGTGAACACTTGGTCCACTGGTGGACGTTTTGGAGACATTTAGATGATGGAACCCCATGACAGGCGGTACATCCCTGGGGGTGGGCACTGCCAGTTTATATCCTCATCCCATCTCCAGTTCCCTCTCACATTTGTGGTGAAGGATGTGACCTCTCAGATTCCTGCTCCTGCCACCATGCCTCCCCAGCATGGTGGTCTGTTCTCCCTCTGAAACCCAGTGTCTTAAGGCATTTTACTGTTCCCTGGACAGGGTCCAGGGCACAAGTCCATGGCGTGCTCCCACAATGCTACGTCTCATTTGCATATTACCTCAGAGGAGTGATCCAAACTGAGGATGCTCTATTGAACATCTCCTCAGTGATCTTTTAGAGTCCCCAAGTTCCCTTTTCTTTAAGTTGTCTTTTATTGTGCTTTATCACAGCAATAGAAAAGTAACTAATACACCTTAGTGCTTGATAACATAAATACATAATCCCAATAGACTCACGCTGAGCTGGACTACAGTCATTTTGGTCTATCTGGGTTCGGAGAATAGACCTTTTTAGGTAAAGTCACACAACAGCCCTTCTTACACACCCAGCCTCAGACACCCAAAGGAGTCTCATGATCAACACCTCCATCTCCTCTGCTCCAGAAGAAGCTTAAATAAGAGGCTTTGCAAAGAGGAGTAACAGGTCTCATTTAAAAGCTCTGAAGGCAAGGCAGGCATGGTGACACATGCCTGTAATCCCAGAACTCAAGAAGCTGGGACAAAAGGATCTCAAATTCAAGGCCAACCTTGGCTATGTAGAGAAATCCTGTCTCAAAAAAAAAAAAAAAAAAAGCAAAAACAAATAAACATTGTTTGTCAGATACCGTAAGCATGAAAAGGCAGAGGAAATGACAGGATAGCAGGCCCAAGCTTCCAATCAAAATGGTGTTTAACATAATACACTTTCTGGGGCCATAGAAATGCCTCAGTGGTTAAGAGCACTGGTTGCTCTTCCAGAGGACCCAGATTCACTTCCCAGCAATCACATGGCAGCTCACAACTGTCTCTAACTCTAGTTCCAAAGAATTGGATGTCCTCACACAGACATACATGTAGGCAGAACACCAATGCACATGAAATAAAGAATAAAACAAAAAGGATAAGACCCTCCCTAACCCCAGCTCCTTGTAGCTTTCTGTGGTATGGAAGAGAATAGCAATAACTCCAGATATTAGTATAAAAGGATCATTTGAGAGACAATTGTGGTAGCTCTGATGAAGGAGCACATGCATGTACACACACACACACACACACACACACACACACACGACACACACTACAGGTAGGCAGCTCCTCTCCTGCTATACAAAGCAGACAGGAAGCTGACATGAATCTGCTTAGGGGTCTCTATACTGAGGAGAGGAGCAGATGTGAGAAAGCCTCTGTGTCACCAGTTAAGAGTATGGCATGTATCTCTCAAGCCAAGAGCAGACAGCACAGAAGCTAGCCCCAAAAGGGAATGCTCTCATAACCCCAGCACTGACTGATTCTGGTCATCAGCCTGAACCCCGGTTACTCTGAACTGAACTCTGGGGTGATAGGCAAATGAGAAAACATGCAGAGAATGTAAAACCTCATGAAAATGTATGTTACATCTAAATGTAATGAAGAAATCTATATATTGAGTAAAGGAGACTAAAGTTAAGTAGGTTATGTTGTATGCAATTTGGGGCTCCAAGTGACAAATTAAAAGCTTATAGAAATATTTAACATAAATGTGACCTGGCATTGTGGGAGTGTGCTGTGTGGACTTGTGCTCAAGGACCCCATCCAGGAGCAACAAGGTGTCCTTAAGACACAGGACCACCACCCCACCCCACCCCCGGCTTTCCCTGGAAATTCTGATGGCCAGAAAACGCTAGCTAGATCCAGACGCAACAGAAGAACACACACAAATAGAGACAAGCCTGCCTGAAGAACTTACTTATTAGGAAGATGGCAAAGAAGACCAGTGCTAGGCTGACTGTCAACACCAGGAGCAGCCCCACAAAAAGCAGACCTCGGCTTCCATTTCCTGGGTTTGTACCAGCATTTGGGATTTTCTCCTCTAAAGCTAATAGAAAAGAAAGGAAAGCAACAGAATCTCAGAACTACACCGATGATAGATGTGATGGCACACACACACCCACACCCCCGACAGCCCTGAAAAGTGGCTTCTACATTAGGGGTGTCTTTGGGAGAGCAGATTGGGGTCTGTTTATTTTCTCTGTTAGAATTCAAAGAGTGAGTAGGCTTAAGCTATGTCCTTGGACCTGTTTGGAAGGTTCTTTGCAAACAGCTGTGGAGTAGAAGTGGCATGAATTATTCTTTGGCGATGGGATGGAAAATTGATGGAGGCGCTACTGCCCATCTCCTCAGTGATCTAAATGGAGCTGGGTATGCCATGCCTTCCCTGTAAGGAAGACCAAACACCGTGTGGCATCTCCCAGGAAATTGTTTTTATTATCAGAATGATCACTTAGGTCCAAATCCATTAGACAAAAGAGCCCGTGGGGTGTATTGGTTTCTTAAAGCTATTTCCAAGATAGATTTGCTCTAGGAGCCAGGCTCTTCTCGGCACTTTGGCTGGGAATTGCCTTTCATTAGCTACTTTGTAACTCTTAGGTGCCTAATAACGCTCAGATGAAGTTGAATGAGAGCTGTGAGCCCCTAGGGTAGGGAGATTGCTGGATTACATTTTATATTCTCCTCCTCCCTGAATTGACCCCACACATTGTACTGCTTGATTATCTAATCAAGTACACCCCATGTTCCATCCTCTCTACAGTGTCCTCCTCCTAATCAAACCTGCACACACCACAGCTGACCCCAATGCCTCCACCCTGCCCAGTGACAAAATCGCTGTATGATTCTTCCCCAGGAAGTGTTTCTTGTTGTTATTTTGATTTGCTTTGGTCTTGTTTTTCAAGACAGGGTTTCTCTGTGTAGCCTTGGCTGTCCTAGAACTCAGTCTGAAAACCAAGCTTGCCTGAAACTCAGAGACATCTATTTGCCTGCCTCTGCCTCCCAAGTGCTGGGATGAAAGGGGACCCCACTCCCCAGAAGTTTTAAAGGAAAATAACAGGACATGAAGTGGGTTCTTACTATGCAACCAGGTTACCATGAACTACCTGTTACAGCCCTTAAATTTATGATTCTCCTGCCTCACCCGTCCAAGTGTTGGAATTACAATATGCCTTGCTTCTCTCAGGAATTTTGAAGAGTTCAGATCATGCCAATAAAGTCAATAATGCTGTGAAGGATTAGGAGCATAAAGCAAAAACTGCTTAACTAATGATAAATAACATACATATCTAGTGATTGTGATGCCCACCCAACCTCCACCACATGAAACACATCCACCCTGCCCTGGATATTTTTAGGAAGTCCCAGAGCCATGGTGGCCTGAAACACTTCCAGGACCATACATACAGAATAGATGTTGCGATTCTGTCGGACAGAGGTTGACTTTGTTTAAATCATTTATGGAATCCACAACATAGAGTTTCCCTTCTTCATGGATGCCATGAGGTTGGGCATCCTGGGAGGAGTGAGTCATTGTCCCTGAAAGAAAATGACACCATCAGGAAGAAGAGGCAGAGGGACTGCATAAGCCAGAGCAGCATGGAGAGCAACAGGCATATAAGCCGCCACCCACAGGCTGTGCTAGAGTCTAGCAGGGCTGTATCTAGAAGAAAGTATGTCCTCGGTGGGCTTCCCTAATGGCTATTCTTTGGCCTTTGTTTGCCAGACTCAAATGTGTGGCTAGCATCCAGCAGCTCTTACATGTGTAACTGCAATGCTCTTTCCTCCTCCTCAATTTCCACTTCATCTTATTTGCCCTAAGTCTAATTTTTATTTCATAATTGCCTTCCGAAATATGTCTCCCTTATTAGATGATTCCTAGTTAGACATGCTTCAAGTCCTTTCTACAAAAACACTACTTATCATTATAAAGGCAAAACAAGCTAGTCAACAAATGACCACAAAGATGGTCAGACAGATGAATAGATAACCCTTCTGTTTCCCTAATTTTAAAAAATCATTTATTTATTATTATTTTATGTGTGTTGGTGTTTTTGCCCATAGGTATGCCCATGTGAGGGAGCCAGATCCCCTAGAATGGAGTTACAGACAGCTATGAGCTGCCATGTCAGTGCTGAGAATTGCAGGTCCTCTGTAAGAGCAGCCAGTGCTCTTAACCTGTAAACCAGGTCTCCAGACCCCTACTTTCCTAATTTAACACAAAATTGCAATCGCTCAGTACTTGCCAGCAGCCTGACCACCTGAGCTTGATCTCAGAAATCCCCAAGGTGGAAGGGAAGAACGGAATTGCACAAATTGTCCTCTGACCTCCACATGCACACCTAGCACTCAGGCACTGACCCCTCATTCTCAGGATAAATAACGTTAAAAAAAATTGTATTTTCTTCAGTTTAGCATGAGGCCTTGCCCTCAGATGTATCCTTTAGCCATCAGGTGCTTGATGTGGCTTTCCAGGACAAAACTTTAGGAAATATAGGCGCCAAAGAAAGGATCTGGAGGGCAGTGGTGGCGCATGCCTTTAATCCCAGCACTCTGGAGACAGAGGCAGGTGGATCTCTGTGAGTTCAAGGCCAGCCTGGTCTACAAAGCTACACAGAGAAATCCTGTCTTGAAAAAATCAAATAAAGAAAGAAACAAACAAACAAACAAAGGACCTGCCAATGGGATGTGTGTGGTCACACATACCTTTAATCCCAGCACTCAGGAGGCAGAGGCAGAAGGATCTCTGTGAGTTCGAGGCCAGCCTAGTCTCCAAAGCCCAGGACAACCAGGGATATTACACAGATATGATTATTTTTATTTTCTGGGTTTTTTTTTTCTGTTTTATTTGCTTGCATGTGTGTATGTGTGCCACATGAATGCCTGTTGCCCAAGGAAGCCTAAAATAGACAGTTGGATTTCCTGGAACTAGAGTTAGGGATAGTTGTAAACTACAATGATGGTAGCTGATTGGATCTGAACCCAGGTCCTCTGCAAGAGGAGCAAGTGCTCTAACCGCTGAGCCATCTCTCCAGCCCTTAAGAGAGGAGTCTTTTTTGTTTGTTTGTTTTTGTTTTTTGAGGCAGGGTTTCTCTATGTAGCTCTAGCTATTCTGGAGTTGTCTCTGTAGACCAGGCTGGCCTTGAACTCACAGAGATCTGCCTGCCTCTGTCTCTGGAGCAAAGGGATTGAAGGTGTGTGCCACCACTGCCCAGCAAGAGAGGCAGCATCTTGATAATTCTGGGACCTGATCTCTTCCATCTGGCTTCCGAGAAATTGAGATTGTTTATGTAACAAATACTTTTTTTTTAATCACCTGGAGCCAGGTTACAGACAGTTATAAGCTGCCTGATGTGGTTGCTGGGAATCGAACTCAGCTGCTCAGGAGGAGAACTATGTATTCTTAACTGCCGAGCCATTGCTCCAGCCCTGTAACAAATACTTTTAAAGCTGAGGTTTGCATGTGCTCTCCCACAACAACACAGTTTCCACATTGGAAATCCTGAGTAGCTAGACAAGTCTGCAATATCGCCTCTTCAGTGCATGGCTGCAGAGACATCTCCGTATGTAAAGTGCTTGCTGCACAACTATGAGTTCCTGATTTCACATCTCCAGCACATAAAAATTGGGTGCAGTGGTGTCCATGTACAGCCCCGGTGATGGGTGTGGTAAAAACAAGCAGATCGCAGGGGTTCAATAGCCAGCCAGTCTAGCCAAAGCAGTAAGCTCCAGGTTCAGTGAGAGACCCTGTCTCAAATATAATGTGGAAAGTGATAGCGGAAGACCTCCTGCTGAATGTGAGTGCACGTGTACACACACACACACACACACACACACACACACACACACACACACCTATTTGTATTCAAGCATCTGTACTGGCCTGCCCTTGGGGTTCTGACAGGATACTTCCTCAGCTGCAGCACTAAGAGCACCTCCTAGGCACATTCACTATGTTCCCTTTTAAAAGGGCCCTGCCTACCTCCCATCTCTCTTTCTCTCCCTGTCTGTCTGTTCTCCCCTCTTTCTTCTCTCTCACTCCTTTCCTCTCTCCTACTGTTTCCATCCCGGGAGGCCAATCTCCCCACTCCCTTCCCCTTTTTATGATCCATAATAAAAACCCCTCTGCTTGAACCCTGTTAAAAGGCATCTTTCTCGCACCACTTTTCTTAAATTACAACATATACTACAAACACACACACACACAGACAACATACATATACATGTACACATAAATAAAACACACACACACACACACACACACACACACACACACACACACACACACAATCTAACGTAGTAAGAGATCCTGGCCCACTTAAAGATGCGAAAAAACGGCTGCCAAAACTAATTCAATGACTAAGAAAGCTTTTTTTTCTTTCCTTAAAGTGAGTCTGAGGTCTAAAAGGCCTCTCAGAAAGTCAAGGCTGGAGAGATGGCCCAATGTTCTGAGTGCTGCTCTTGCAGAGGACCTGAGAGCAATTCTCAGCACCAAGGTCTGGGGGCTCTCAAGCAACTGTAACTCCAGTTCCAGGGGATCCAGCTCCCTCTTGTGGCCTTCTTGGGCACCTGCACTCACATGCATAAACTTAGACAAACACATAACTAAAATAATTCTTAGAGGGAGGAGGAGGAGCTGTAAATGTTGTGCCTGTCTATAGGTGGCAACAGATTTCTTCTTGATACCATTCTCTTGAAGAGATTTCTTTTAAGACCCAACCACAGAATGAAAATAACTACAGAGATGGGAGAGACTAAATGGGAGAAAGGGTGCTAATATATCCATAAAATATCTAGAGAGTATCATACACTTAAACTTACACTATTAAGAGTCAAAATTTTGGGGCTGGAGAAATGGCTCAGCTATTAGGAGAGATTCTGCTCTTCCAGAGGACCTGAGTTTGGTTCCCAGCACTGAGACCAGGCAGCTCACAACCACCTTTAACTCCAGCTCCAGGGGATCAGGCCTCCTCCTCGGGCCTCCGTGAGAACCTACAAACTTGTGGCTTACACACACACACACACACACACACACACACACACACACACACACACACACACACAAACACCACCAATAATAAGTAATAAAATAAAAGTCTTTAAAATAATAAAACTCCAGTGATCTCCCAGTGGCACCTACAATTTAGTGGTACTTGTGTAAAACATCCATAGATCCCTACCTAAGAAATACTCTACAATCATAAAGTCATGAGCTAATTTTCTTTTTTTCATAAACTCAAACTGTTTCCATTTTTCTGAATTTTTAATTGGAAAGAGAGCATAATGCATTGAGACATTACAAAGCATGTCAAATATTGAAACTATTGAACTTCAAGTATATTCCATGGAGCAGTCCAAAGGGAGTGACTAGACATGATACCACTAAAAGCAAAGCAGCAGTAGCAGCAGCAGCAGTGAGTGAAAATGCTTTAGAAAACAAAGCTCATCCCTCAGCAGATGAGCCACGCCCTCACATGCTGATGGCTGCCTAGACTATAGCCCTCAGCCATCCTACAAATGCTTTGTCTTGTCATCACTGTGTATCTTATTATCCCAAACACTACTCCCCCTACCCACCCCTGCCTTTAAGACCAGGAAAAAAAAAAAAAAAGCAGCTGTATGTGTCAGGTGGTGGGATCACTATTGCAAAGACAGTTTCTATTTTGAGCATGGTAACGGAGTCACAGTTCATTTTTGAATCTGACTTCAGATTCAATGCAATGAATGTCATTGCTGTTGCAAAAGAGGTTTACAAAGTAGAGGACTAGCTAGAAATATCATTGCTAAAAAGTTCTGTTTTCAGAGTACAGTCCAGCTAATAAAATTTACTAGCCTTGCCACAAACTAAGAAAGTGATGCTAAGAAATATAAGGGACGGTGAGAGGCACGAAGCCTGGCAGCCAGAATTCAAATTCCTTCACTTAGTTCAAAGTAACGACTCTTGCAAGTTTGCAGGTTGTCCCCTGACCTCCACATAAACACTGTGGCACGAGCATGTGCCCTCCAACACACAATTAAAAATAAAATCTGTAGTAAAATTTGTTAGGGATTTCTTTCAATCTAAGATGACCCAAGTGAATATTGGAGCGTCCTGACAGAAAACCTTGACAGAGAGCTCACTGTGTCAGTAGATACATTTCAATATATCTTTCCGGTATTGCAACATGTAGAAAGGCAAGCTAGTAAAGAAAACAGGCTTAGGTGACTCATGGCTTCTGAGAGCCTGCAGGTGGCTTGCCCGTGACTCTGCCAAGAAATGGGTACAAGGTCACATGTCTTGAAAACCAAACCCACAGCTGTTGACGCCAGTGGTTTCTATCTTTGGCAGCTGAAATGAGGGCATTTGGGAACAACCAACAGGGCTGGTGCAGAGTGTCATTACCCATCCCGTGTCACACTAACTCGGCCTCCCTACCCCATTCCACTTCAAAGGTCTGCTGACTCACCAGTGGCCAAAGCAGCATCTTTTTAATGGCACCCTTTCTAATCCTGGAGCTGAGACGGGTAAGTAATTTCATTTTCCTGTGTTCTCAATCACTGCTAACAGCTGAACCATTTGATTTTTCAACCAATGATATTTTGACAAATATAGTCTCTGAAAAAAAATTACTGTACTTCCCCACCACTGCATGTGTTCGTATTAAAACAGAAAATTAACTCACACCGCATTGCATGCTACAAACCCAGAATTAAGACTGAATTCAAAGCTTAACAAGATGCTTTGTTGAGTGAGTCGCCGCCACTTGTTAACGGCACCCCTGAGGTCACTCTGCAGAGTCACAGAACAAATTTTTAAAATCAAGTCTGCATCTTTTCAACAAGAAGTCAAAAAGCACATTGTGTGTGCAGTGAAAATCCCCACGGATTCAAGAACCATCCTTCAGTCTCAGAGTAAAAAACCCACAGACTGAAGAACTGGACACAAGAAGCGTCCTTCAGTTTTGGTAAGGAAAAGCATGCAATACTTACAAAGATGTGAGGTCTGACTGCTCAGTTGCCTGAGAAAGACAACTATTCAGGAGCAAAGGCAGCAAAACTTCCTACCAATTCTGTAGTTTGTCCTTATCTTCCTGCTGCTCCCAAGTGTTCCTACAAGCCCAGCACACAATTGGTGGTCTATATTTAGTGTTAATTTAGCCACGCAATGCAACATTCACCCATGTCTGAGTTTTTGATATGCATTCCTGAAACTTTTGCTTTAAGACAACAAACCACCAAGCCTTGATTAAGTTGATAACTAATGTGGTTCTTATTAAATTGAAGTCCAAAGTCCTTACTCAGTGGAAGTGGCTGGGCTGAGTCAGCTGACCACACATGCCCAGCACTTTTGCTATGGTATACTCCTGTGTATAAGCACCCCTGCCTCTGGCAGGTGCCACCGCAGTGACAGATGGTGTGCAGGGACTCCAGACTGACCAGAGAGCTGCAGTAAACAAGAATAGTTGGGATAACACAAGTAGCACCACCAGTGTGTTAGCTTTCCATTCCTGTGTCCAGTTTCCAAAATGAGTCTGCTGTTATAAAGGTTTATACTGGCCCACAGTTGCAGACCTCTGGTCCAGGCTTGCAGCAAGAGAAAGCATGGTAGTGTGTACGGGCCCTGAATGGACCCCTAAGGCTCCGTACTCAGCTTCAAAACCATTGAAGCGATTCTCAATCCAGGTTCCCTTAGTGTTCTTTTAGAGACGGAATTGAACTTTTAGGGAACAAGAATTCTCATTTTGTGAACCAGAAGACTACGTAGTTGGTAACTTTTATCACAAGTGTCACACATTTTAAACTAAGCTCTAAAAGACTAAGATATGCCATCACCTTGTCCTGCAGGTCACAAAACAAAACCCCAATTCCCCCAATTTGTCCCAATCCCCTATGACCCCTGCCCCATTTCTTGATCACCGTCTCCCTCTCTAGTCTAACTTTCTAATCCTCAAGTATTAATCCTTGGGACGGAAACTACAGAGCCTAGGAACTCACAGCCACAGTTAAGTGGCAGATGAAACTGGACTCCAGGGACCCCACCACACCTGTCTGAAGGTGACTGGCTTTAGTTAGAATCCTAGGATACGACTTGACCCAAACAGGACAGCTTCTTGACTACTTGAAATGCTGCTTTAGAATTTTGAAGAAAATATTGTCATGTAAACCATCTATTCTGGGGACATTTTCAAAGACTCCTTCCTGTTTCTTTGAAATATCCCTGATGGCATTCAGATTAAGTTCCCAGGAAACACAATAAATGCCACCAGAGTCAAGTCAGCCATCGTTGATTGCTTCAAAATTCATTCTTGAGCCACAGCAATTTGGCTGAGAATCAGGGGTTGGCTGGCCAACCACACAGTACTTCACTACTTCCCACTCATTTTTACACATCAGGTTCCCAGAAATCTTTATCAGCAGAAATTACTCAATGATCTGGAAGTTCCATCTTTGTACACTCTAGTTTAAAAGAAAAAACAAAAACAAAACAAAACAAAAAAAAACAGCATAAGAATGAAAGCCAGAAGATGAAAAAAGGAAGAAATGCACAGTTCAATAAATGAAAACATTCTGGGAGGAGGCTGACAAACCAACTCCCGCTGCAGATATAAGGCCGCCTGGGATGTAAGAGGTGGGGACGAGGTCAAGAAAGTCAATTCATGTGAGCCACAGACAAGATGGCGTAAGACTGAAAGTGTTAAGGAAAGGTCTCTGCGAAATGAAGAGTATGAAAACCTTACTTTCAGATTGCTCAGCCCTCTAAGCATGCTATTTACCATGTAACGGATTTTAAGTGCAAAAGAAACCTCTCAAAATTGAATTATCCAAAGTTTAATTCTGAACTTGATTTTCTACACAGAAATTTACAAGTCAAACTAGCTTCCAGGTGAGACCTTTAAATAACCCACCCCTCTTTGTATTCATTCCTGAAAAACTACAGGAGGCACAGAGCTCCAAGAATGAATGCCACCAGGGAAGACAGGAGGTCAGTGTGGACTCTGACTTGGTGACAAATCCAAATAATCTCGATGTTTCAAAAACAGCTGTACTTAGGTGGGAAGAACTGCTGGCAGGCATCTGGGATGTGTGTAAAATTCGTAAATACCACTTTAAGGCAAAAGTAAACCGATTCTAGAACTCTTCACTTATCCTAAGTCAACCAATGCATGAGACAATAAACCCAAAAACTGCTATTAATGCATAATCAGAAAAATGTGAGAAACATGAAATTAAAGTTCTAAGGAGAACACCACTGAAGGTTAAGCTGGTTCTGAGAAGGAGCTGACAGATTTCAGAGAGAGAAAAATGGGTGTCATAATAAGCCTTGAAGTAAACTCTGTTGTACTGTGATAAAAACTCATTAAGACACATTCACAGGGATGTGAGTAAAACGCTTGTCTGGAAAGGACAAGTCCTAATTTGGATACTCAGAACCCACAAATCAAACTGGTCAGTCTCAGTAGTGGAGAGGTAGAAGTAGGATCCCTGCTTTCAGGAAAAGATGGAAGGATTGTGAGGAATAACACTCATGTACACAAATGTGGGGGACACATAAAGCATACATATGCGCAGAACTTTAAATGTAGGGAACGGAATCCACTGACAATGGCTCCCAGGCCAGGATTCTAGTCTACTTGGAATGAAAGTGACAACACACAACACCACACTTTGGATTCCAGTATTCCCCACTGTGCTGTATGTAACTGAGGGTTGAACTGCCAGCCACAAGCCAGATTTGCACCCACAAGTATCAGACCTTCCAGTTTGTTGAGGACGAAGTAATACAGGAGAAACGCCTTAAGTGACTTGCTTCTTCCTAGGCCTACCCTCAGGATCAAGGACACAAGTCCATGCACCCAACTGCATACATACATGGAAGAACAGGTTATGCAGAATCTTTGAAGGTGGCTATCCTAAGTCTGACTATGTATAATGCTACATTTCTTCATCTCAATGTCTGAGTCCTCAAGCTTTTGTCTCCTTTTGTTTCCAAATACAGAGAGCTAGCTGTCCCACTCCCTGCTGCCTGGCTTGACTCATTCTGTCAGTCATAAACAGTGTCTCATCTATTAAGACAGAAGCACTTTCAGTGGGAAAAGACCTTTATTCCCAAGAGGAAAGCACACAGCATGCCCTGCTCCTGGCTATTAGGGATAAAGGTTGGCAGCCTTTCTGGCATAGGCTAATTATAACATGAATCCCCAAGGTCTGAACACAAGGGCTTGAATGCAGCGTGGAATAACACCCTTTGATGAGCCCACTGACACAATTAGAATAGTGACCACCTTCTACTTAAACTTAATACAGTAGCTTGAAGAATGCATTCCCCCAAATTATCTATGTGTTAAGTGAAATACCCTATTTGTGTGTATCATTATAATCTGTCAGTATTTCCAACAAGCACAGTGTAAACAAGTTAACGTTTGGCTGCTAATTTTTCTTACTATGAAATACCATCTTCTGCTCACTACATAGAATATGACCAAACATCATAAACATTTTATTTGTGGATTCCAATTATTTTTACAGAGATATTTAATAAAAAGAACTCATTCATTTGTAACACTGTACATTAAATTAAAATATAATCCACCCCTACATCAAAAATTATCTAAATTTACCTCAAAGATAAAAACTGTCTCTAAAAGCTTATATACATTACAAGTAGCAAAAATAATAATAAAGGAAGAAATTAGAAAACAGCCATCAAATGTAGACGTCTAGAAGAATTCTCCAACATCTGCTCTCTTATCTCGGCATTTGCTTCGAGCTTTTGTTCGAGCTTTGAAAGCTGCAGAATTATATAAATGCTGAAATGAAAAAGAAAAATATACAAAGATCAAGAAAGCAAGATACTTGTATAAACAAAGAAACAAACTAGGTGGAAGAGATAAAAATCACAAAGGAACTAAACAGGTAACAGGTGTATATCACCCTGGGTCATAATAAAGTATACTAAAATTTTACTATATAATGTCACCTCAATAAAAATCCAAACTACACTTAACAATTTTTGAAACGGTAAAAAGGGAATGATACCAGTCACTACTTCATGCTATACATACTCTTCTGTAAAATAAGCCTGGATCTTACCAAGCTATTGCCCAGAGCAACAGAAACATGCACTGGGTAAGCAGTCAGAGTAAGAGTTTTTGTTCCATTTCTCTTCAAAAGCAAAAGAACTCTATGGCCTGAAGAGAAACCAGAATAGCTGTGCATTTAGTTCTATTTAAAAAAAAAACAACAACATAAAACATAAAACAAAACCAAACCCACCCTTTCAAAACGAGAAATCTTCATGGTCTTAAGTGTTGCAGCATCAAGCATCACAGGGGGCCCAAGCTCAAACACATTGCGAAGGAATTCATTTGTCTAAAATAAACAGAAAAGAAGTGAAATCCAAGTATCTATTTCACTACACAACAGTGAACCAACTACAACATGGTTAACTCTAAATAAGAAGCAGAATTATCTGTTTTCTCTGTGTGAAAGCAGTGTTTTCTAATACCCCAAGTCCTAGGAAACTTCCTAACACTGTGTGCTTTCAGAGCACCCATCCTGCTCCAGCAGACTTTGCTTTCTCGTGCCTGCTGCACACGTCCTGGATATTTAGCTAACTTCACAAGCTAGGCCAGTCCCATGACTCCACCCTAATTGTCAATTAAAGCAAGGAAGTTACTCACCTGCAAATGGTACTGCATCCCTGATCCAAGAACCTCCTTAAAAGTGTCATAGGTATGTTTTTTGACCCAGCTATCAATATACATGCGTTCAGGACCAAACTTAACAGTTTCTGTTGGAAAATCCCGTTCCTATACAACAGAAGAGCCAAAATTATCATATGCCCTAAAATGACCCAAACACAATTTCTACCTTTAAAAAATGAGGTGAAGGGAACAGTATTTGAACCTGGTACTTCTCTAACAAAGACAGGGTCAGACTAGTAATTACTGCCCCAAGTGCAACGGGCTGGGAACCCTTGGAACGGTATAAACTTGATGACACAACTCTTATTAGTAATGTAGTCACACGGTTTTGAGTATCTTAAAACTTCAAAAGCACCTAGGAACTGTGACGAAAAAGATCAAGTGTTTGTACTGATCTAGGATGGGAGGAGAGGCTACCAAACAGAAAGAAATGTACTGGAGTGAACTGATGGGCTGCTGGGAACTAGGGAAGGAAGTGAAGATAAACAGGTTAACAGACCATGTAAGAGCAGAAACCTCAGTGGGGTTTATTAAGAAAATGAAGCCAGGCACAGAAGCCTGGGGTAAGGCAGAATTCAGTCACAGCCTGGATGAGATGTAGGGGGGAGGGGAGAGCATGTGTGCAAGTGTGTGTAGCAGATGACTGTAGGCTTTCAGGGGCAGGCTGACTCTGCCAGAACATCGTTTCACCATTTCTGAAGTAAAGCTAGGGACCTTTAGCCCAAGAGAAATTGACACCACTGGGTAAGTGGGAAATACAGAATAAGATTTCCCTATAAATAACAAAGTCACCCAAAATGGCTTCAGGATATGGGGGAAATCCTGCTGTTTAATTCTTGGAAGACTTCTAAGAGCAAGCACAAAACAAAGCAGCCAACTGTCACAGGATCATAAACACTTCACACCTATCCAGCCCCACCTCTCTAAACAGATTAAGTAGAATGAAGTAGAAGGAACATCTGGACTTATAGGACTTGTCACTTTAGCAATTAACCTCTTAGAATCTATTTTGTGACTTATACATAAAATGAAGCCACCAATAGGCCAGATTGTAGAGGAATAAGAGAAAGCATGAAGTGACATGCTGGAAGTCAAAAATAGTGACACTGTTCTTTCAACCTTCCTAGCTTCAAGCATTTAGACATGAGTGTTTACTTCTTTAACTCATAGTCTTCTACAACCGTATCCTCATCTCCTTCCTAATAATAGCTGAGCCTGTCTGTTTCATATTCAACAATTCCAATCTATCCTCCCTTTCATCTCTCCCCGACACCCCCCACTCCGCCCTGTGTTTGTGTGTGTGCACACTCCAGTGTGTACAGGCGGCCAGGGAGCAACCTCACCTTCTCAGGGTTTCTCACTTGTACTCCACTATGTAGAGCAGGCTAGCCCATGAGTTTCCAGGGATTTGGTCTATTAGAGCAGCACCAGGACCACAGGCATTTGCTACCATGGGTTTTAAGGATTCAAACGCAGGTCCTCACACTTTAGTAACTTTTACCCACTATACCATCTCACCAAACCTCATTTATATTTTTGCTAGTTTTTTTTTTTTTTCATGGTTCCCTCTCCCATATTATCACTAGTTGCTAAAACAAAATAGAACAAAACTACAAGCAGTTCCTAGCACTCCAGCTGCCAACTCTACCCTCTTTCCCACTGTTAAAAGATACTGGGGACACATCTCTTGTTCACCCCTCAACCTTGTAGCCCATTCTGTCCTGACTTTTCTCCCATTGTTTCTTGGTCTGGCTTAACTTCTAATATATATATGTATATATCAAGTTGACTGACTCTTGAATATGCATCTGTTTTCAAAACATCAGTCCCACAGATAATAAATAATGGGAGACTTTTATTTTTACTAACAAAATCCTCTTACCAGTCAGGCTTGGGCCTTCTCCCAGAGACTGCCCTCATCCATCCTAGCTCACTTCAGTCAAGTACACTAACCCCAGCATCAGCAGACTGCCACGTGGTTTAATGAACCCAGGAAGACCCTAGAAGCTCATGAAGCAGATAGTAACTTAGTCACATTCACAGAACTCACTGATAGGAGGTAGAAAGTAAAGTGCCACCTCTACCACCATGGGTCTCTCTTCTCCAGGGTGGTGGTTTCAACTCCAAGCTTCACACATGTTTAGGAGCACTCTACCAAACCCTGCCCTTGATCCTCTTCAAACCTACATGAAGTGCTTTTGCTTTCCAGGAACCCTGCTCTGGTGTTTACATGGGCAACAAAATGACTCAAGATGTCAAGTTGAGCTCGGAATCCCCTCATGTGAGAGTGAGCCACTACATTCTGGCACTGTAGAAGCCTACCTCCACAGCCCTCAGGACGTCCCTAAAGACGGACCGCTGCTTTCTCTTGTCCACTTTGGCACGGTGTTTATTTCCATCTGTAGCCAGAGCCCGGAGCATCTGGGTCAAAGAATCCATGTCTTCATAAAAAAAGTCCTGACCAAGGAAAGAGATTTCATTTCATAAATTTCTCTTTTACAACATCTTCTGGGATTAACAAAGAATGACCTACCTCTGAAACACAACAGCTATATAAAGCAACAATTTTGCTATTTCTGGAGATTTGTATTATATCTGCAGATTAATTTTAATATCTTGCACATTACAAGAATATTATGCAAAAATTCAACCCCAAGACATACTACTGCAAAACGACACTCTCCTCAAGTATAAACAAGCAGCCTAGAGACATGCATATGCTGGGATGTGCACAGGGCCGGGCTTCAACAGTTGAGTGACATGGACGTAGGCGGGCCAACAACACTACCTGTTCTGACTACTGGATCCTAGACAAGGGCCTCTCTAAAACACAGCCACTTCTATTTTACAGGTCAAGTTATTCAGCGCCATTTTTCAGAGGTTGTGACTTCTATTCATGGCCATTGTCTCAAATCAGTAAGACATAGCAAGAAACACTGTTCAGTAATTAAATCAAAGGTAAGAAGCTACTTTAATCCCTTAAGGGGGGTAAAGAAAGAGTTAAGGGCTTCCTGGGAATATTTGTTTCTTTACTTGGGGTGTTTTCATTTTTGCACTCCATTTTACAACCATATTACAAACATTTACAAGATGATTCAACTCACTGATGATTCAACTCACTAAATGCCAAGAACTAAGCCAACAATTCTTTTTTGTGTGTGTGGTTTTTCGAGACAGGGTTTCTCTGTATTGCTTTGGAGGTTGTCCCAGAACTTGTTGTATAGACCAAGCTGGCCTCGAACTCAAGAGATCTTCCTGCCTCTGTCTCCCTAGTGCTGGCGTTCATGTGCCAGCAAGACCTGGCAACCAACAATTCTTACAAAAGCCAGATGAGTGATCACAAATTCTAGTTGTTTTATTATGTTTCCAACAGATGCAAAATCATTTAACCTATTGACATAAGCAGTTCTGATTCTGAACAGTTTTCAAATTTATATATACACATATATATGTATGTATACACACACACCCCATCACTGAATCTCAGTGTGATTTCTTTTACTGTCTAAAATAATGATATACTACCAGCAGTAAACAACTTGAAGTCAATTCGATTTTTTGTCAATCTGATTTTAGTGCTGGTATTTCAGATTATCTTGAATTCTTCCTCAATCAAATACTCCAACCAAATGTCCCCTTACATACCACACCCACCAAAATTATACTACCTTTATATTTAAATCCAAAGAAATTTGATTGTATCCTAAAGTGATTATCAATTTACCTCTAAGTTTCCCACCCAAAATTTTACCAACTTGTTCTCCTCTTTTTTAAAAGAAATGTATGGAGATTTTTCAAATCTACACAGACAAACCAAAAATCTTAGGAATCCAATACATTACCTTAATTGGATCCAAGAATGCAAGCCACTACTAATGATTCTCAATGGTGGGAGACTAAACCTCCAAGGGACACTGCTAAACACCCTACAGCACACTAGAAGCCTTTAGACCACACATCACAAACCTGTTGGCTCTTAACATGAGCAGTGCTTAATAGGAGGCTGGCACACTCGGGTACAAAATGTACAATGGGAAAAACTCAATCTAAGGACAACTGTCAATCACTAAGCTCAAGACTGTACCAAATCTTGGAAATACAAACGCCTAACACAAAGTTTCCATAAAGTGTGTGAACATTAAAAATAAAAAAAAAGAAAATGCAATACATGCCCTGACAGCATCCAGTCAACAAATCAAAAGCCTACGTCTTGCAGCTTACAATATAATAACCTGCACATCCCAGGAAGAACACAAAATGAACTCGAGACACAAACAAGTCAGTCATCACTGCACCTTAACTTCTAAGATTAAATACAACATGCATACAATACACACTGATCAATTAATCCTGAAGAACAAGTTATTATATATATATTCTAGGTTTAGAGGAACTGATTTAGAAGTCACATGTGGTTTCAAAAAGAATACCACTCACATGTGACAGACCTATAAAGTTAAAGTACTAATAGAACCATGTGCAAATAACAATCTGTAATGGCCCTTTCTATTTTTAAAATAGCCTGTTCAACTGAGCTAAACTCCTGGAATCCAGTTGCAGACAGGGAGGAGTGGTGAGCAAAGGGGTCAAGACCAGGCTGGAAGAACCCACAAAAAATGCTGACCTGAACAAGGGGGAGCTCATGGAGCCCAGACTGACAGCTAAGAAACCAGCATAGAAACAACCCAGCCCCCTGAACATGGGTGTCAGTGAGGAGGCCCGGGCAGTCTATGGGACCTCTGGTAGTGGAACCTGGATGTATCCCTGGTGCACGAATGGATTTTGGACGAGGGCCTAGGCCTTACCCCAAATAACTTGATAGATTTTGATGATCCCTCATTGATGGCCTCACCTTCCCTGGGGAGTGGATGGGGGATGGGATGGGGGAGTTAGTGGGGAGGCATGGGAAGATAAGGGAACTGGGATTGATATGTAAAATAAAAAATTAAAAAACAAAAACAAAACAAAAAAAAAAACCTGTTCAAGTCTAAGACAATCTAAATACAGGAAGTGGCCAGAATAACAAAATACCCCATTTCAAAAGGGGAATGGAATTAGAGCAAAACGAAATTATAAGAAACTTTGGAAGAATATAGGCATAGGGCAAAAATTTACTACCAGCAAGTGGAAGTCCCAACTGTATTTTGGTATGGAAATCACATCAACACCAACTGTAAAAATGAAACCTCAGACATCTGCCTAAATTTTCCCAGATAAAAAACATAGCCTGGGTGTAGTTTAATGGCAAACACCTTTCTAGCACACACAGGGCCCTGAGCTTGACCCCTTACACTGAAAGAAGCCTACATTAAAATAGAATTTGAGGGACTGGAGAGATGGCTCAGAGGTTAAGAGCACTGGCTGCTCTTCCAGAGAACCCAAAGTTCAGTTCCCAGTGACCACAGAATGGCTTCACAACCACCTAGAATGAGATCTGGTATCCTCTTCTGGCAAACAGGCATAAAATAGAATCTGATCCCTCCTTGATTCTCCAAAGAGCTAAGCATAATGTCTAGGATGATTTTACCCTGCTCTACTAGTACACAAGACTGTTTTTATTTTTAACCTCCACTGAGACAGAACACTTTGTCATAGGCCAGACTATAAAGCCGCTGCTCTTTCAAAGAGAGCACCTAATGTACCAGACTTAGCTCCAAGGAGTATTAGCCTCTGGGTTAACCTTCTGTCTCACTACGTGTTGTAGTGTCTCTGTCGGGTAAGGTGAAATGAACAGGAAGAACTAGAGAATCCTACAAGCTGACCTACTTCCCTGATGCATGTTTTGACTAGAACATCACATGCCTCTGCTATTTTACATTATCCCAGTTCTTAAGATGCCACTTACCCTGAACTACTTACACAACTCACCATCATTTTTTCCCTTTAAAGATGAGGACACTGAGGAATAGAACCTACCCAACATCAACTAGCAAGGGTGTGCTCTGGCAGCACGGCTCCAGAAGGCCATGCTACCCACAGACAGAGAGCAAGCACATGGGAAGCTAGGAGAGCACTCAAAGGAGTACTAATTCCTAACTTCAACTTTACACAGTCACTAATATCTAACCAACTCATTCTTCAGTGCTAGTGAAGCCAGTTCTTTAGAGCCTGTTTCCAAGGCAGAATCATCGATGCACAATTTCCAGATTAGTAACACCATAGAACAATTATGTTAGCAAAAGGTTATGAATAATTCAATTCTACTCATTTGCTCTGCTCTAAGAATTTATTTTAAATCTGCCTGTTCCTAAAAGTTTTTTTTTTTTTTCTTTCCAGTACTGGGACCTTGCTCAGTCTAAGCAATTGTTCTACCAAAACTGTACCCATAACCTTGACTTAATTACCTTTAAAAACACCGTAACTACCCACATGTAAAAAAAAAAGGGGGGGTCTATTTGTGATCCAATATACTATTATTGTCCATTGTTAAGTGTTTACATCATACCAAGCATTTCAGTCACAGAACAAGACACACCTGGGTAGCACATGACACAAAGTTTAAACAAATAAAATGTAATTTAAACTTTAGCTGCATATTATTCATTTTTAAGGTGCATTTCAGAGGGAATTACGATAAGTGTTATTTCTAACCAGTAGAGGAATGTAAGATTAAACCCAGGACATCTAGTGTCTTGCCTAGTTAATTAGTTGGTTGCTAAATTTGAATTCCATTTCTCACATAAGCAGGGTCCTTAGCTACTCACAGCTTTAGTTTACTTTCATTCCTAATATATATAGAGGGGGGGTGGGGGAGGTAGTGTAGTCCTGGGTCTCCTGGAACTATGTAGACTAGGCCGGCACTGGCGAAATCTCGTCTCTGACCCCTAGCGCTGATATTAAAGTAAAGGTGTGCCATTACACCTGGCTCGAGGCTATAAATTTGAAGGAGAGCAAAATGGAATATATGGGGAGGGAAGGGAAGAGAGAAATGTAATTATAATTGCAAAAATAAACATTTTTTAAAAGCATACCTATTTAGTAACTCAAGGTTAAAAATAGCATCATTTGGTTACTAATTTCCCACAAATCTGTGTTTCCTTACTGAATTTTTTTTTTTCATTTACTGTTATGACAATAGCAGGCTAAAAACTGTTTCTCAATTTTATTTTAAATTTTTTCCTTACTCTTATGTGTATGAGTGTTTGCCTCCATGTACATCTGTGCACCATGTGTGCTTGTGTTCCACGGGCGTCAGAAGAGCACATGGATTCTTTAAGAATGGAGTTACATTTGGTAATATGTGAGGGAATGAAACTTAGAGCCTCTGAAACAAGTGCTCTTGACCTCTGAGCCATCCCCCAACCTGTTCTCAGTGTAGAGAGCCAACACATTCCATGAGTTAGTATCTAGGAACAAATTCACCTTTCCAGTGGCAACAAAGATTACGAACTAGTGTTATCAAATATCTCAGAATGCCCAAGAAAAAAGGCTTTTGATACATAGGGCTTTTGGGTGTCATCTAACACAGTACCAGCATCAGGGCCAACATTCAAATACCCTAGAGGATCCAGAGACAATAATTAACATCTGCATGGGGACAGTTAGGACACAAAGCCCACATAGTCTCAAAAAACAATGCTACGTAACGGCAAAATTTATCTTAGTCCAAATCTATACTGACTGATTACATTATATAATGCATCACATGCCTGAAGTCTGTTAATGAATCAAGTTATTTGTGACTAGTACACCATTCCCTAACTTCAGTTTTACAGATAGAAATTAAGTTTCTGCCAACGCTACCAGGTTATACTCTCAAACCAATCAATAGCAAGCAAGTTCTCAAGTCATCCTAATTGTGACAATGACAGTGGAGGAATGGTCCTTGTATGTCTCCTCCTGCCAATTAGATACTCACACTCTCCATTCCTCTGGCCAATTCAAACAGAAGTGCCAAAGATTCGCCAGCAGCAATTCTCATGTTTACATCATCACAAGAAAGGAGGCTGGGAAGTTTATGGAAATGCCTAGAAAATAGTCATTACTTTATGAGTACAACCAGTTATGTCAATTAAATGGCAAACGGCTAATTGGTGTTTAATTTAAAAAAAAAGAAAAAGAAAAAAGAAAACTAAATGGCGGTTGGAAACTGGTTCAGTCTTTTAAGAGCACTTGCTGTTCTTGCAGGACTCAAACTTGGTCCCAGCACCCACTTCAGTTCCTCAGCATCTGATAGCCTCTGCTATGAGCACCAGCACTCACGTGATAAACATACACATGCGTGCATACACACACACACACACACACACACACACACACACACACACACAAAATACATGAATCTTTTTAAAAAATGAAACTAGCACTGGCTGCTCTTCCAGGGGACCTGGGCTCAATTCCATGCACACACATGATGACACACAACCACCTCCAGTTCTAGGGAATTGAAGCTCTTCTGGCCTCCACAGAGAGCTGCGCTCACATGGTGCACAGACATACACACAGACACCCATACAACTAAGATAATTACAAAAAGAAAAAGAAATACATACAGCTCCAGCTTTTTCTTCACTTCACTGATTGGGCATATGGTCAGTAACAATGTCCATGCAAGAAGGGAGCTGGTGTGTAGCACTGTATTAGGGGTGCTGCAGATGACGCTAGTGTCTTTCTCTTTAAGATACGACTTGGTGAAGAGATTTTCCAAGCATTCCAAAGCTGAATACAGCTCCTAACAGAGAAGAATGTAAAGTCAGTCTTCAAATATCAATCAAAAATTAACAGCACAAATTAGAATTAAAGATTACTCTGCTTACAGTGATGTCATCTGTCGCAATAAAACAGCACACCCCAAAGCAAGTTGCACACTGGGAAATAAAAAAGGAGAGATATTAATGACTTATTTTACTACATATCTGCTTTTTAAAAATCAATGGAAAAGTTTTCTCAACTATTTCCCTGCATTAGGTCCCACACATGCTATAAGAAAAATAGCAAAGAAAGAATAGTGGACTAAAAATAGGGACAAGAGGGTTTTAGTCCAAGCTCTGCTATCAACTTTGCAAGATAACTTTAGGAAAGTGACTGTTCCTCATGGGTCTTCCTCTTTACTAATCCATCAAACGAGAGGAATAGAGCACACAGATCAGCTTCCAGGAAGCAGAAACTAGCAGAAAGTTCAAGGAGTTCTCACTAGAGAAGTGGAAGCGTGCTTAGACCCCGAGACAGATTAAGGACCTCACAGGCCAGACTTCAGAGTCCTACATTTACCCAAATTACCTTTTCCTAAAGACAGAACGCAGCAGGCATAGTATCTTAAACTATTGTTTAAGCTCCAGTTAAAAGTTATTCTATTACTATCCTAGTAATCCAATATCTAACATCTGTGTACAGTAAGGTTAAAAAAAAATTGCTCAAATGGAACATGAAAGAAAATGTGTTCAGTTTAACACAGAGTAAGATTATTAATTAAACCCTATTTCTTATAGCTGGGTGTCATGTCTGGATAGATCTGTACAGTTTACATACTTACAGTTTGCCTAGCCTGGATACTAGCTGTCCCATCACAAATTATTTTTTTTAGGATTGGTCCAAGAGTCTTTAAAATCTCTTCACTTTCAAATCCAGGGCCCAACTGAACACAAAGAACAGATGCTAAGGCTGCAGCTGCACGCTGCTCATCACTCTTTCCTGGAAAGTAGCAGAAATGAAAGCAAGGCAGATTTTATTTTCAGCAGACTTGTATCAAGTCAGTCGTTTTCAAAAATTTCAACTGTGAGGTAACATCTACATTTATGAAACCCATACTGTGTTTCAGGCTTATGCCAGAAACAGACAGGCCTCTCTTAAATCCTGGATCAACACTTATTAGTCTTCCCCTTAACTATTCTGGCTCTCCGAACAGATTTCCTCTCTATAAACAGATTGGTATCCATCTTGAGGAGTACTGTACTGACTAACAAAGGCATGTGCTTCACCTTAATTTCTGCTTTCTAAGTCCTGAAGGTATACACCAATAGTGTCACAGCAGCCCTTGAATTAAGCCAAGCATTTCATCATGGGCATATGCAGGGTCCCCCCCTTTTGATTACTTTAACACAATAAGGAACCAAATAAAAGATTCTTTCTACATATAGATAAATGTAGATCATTTCCCAAAGTATATGTACTAGAGAGGGTTTGGGCAAACACTGAACTTAAGTTATTATTATCTGTATGTTTTGAGACAGGATAGTAGTTCTGGCTGGCCTGTAACTTGTTATGTAGACCAGCTCAGCCTCAGAGACCCTCTTGTCTGTCTCTACTAGGATTAAAGATATGTACCACCTTGGCTAGCCTGAATTAAAGACATTATCTAAAAAACTGTTCCATACACACACACACACACACACACACACACACACATACATACACAATTCCATATATATATGGAATTTCTAATGCCAACTCTAGCTACCACTATGGGAGAATTACTACACCTTAAAAAGAACTCTGCTATCTGAAACACAACTGGCTCTGCTTTCAACTATAGCAGTTACACAAGATTAGAGTCACCTGACTTTCCCAGCTCTGTCCTTGTTCAATGGGAGACTGAATAAAGAGCTGTGTTAATAAGCTTTCACATGAAGGCAAAAATGAGAAAAGACTGTTCCTCAGGAGCCATCCAATTTGATCTAAATGGATGATTTATTGTTATTAAGATAAGAGGACGATTTGGAGAGTTGATTCTTTCAACCATATTTTAAGGAGGCTCTCATTTCAGTTGCTGAACTACTCACAAACTCTTCTGCCTTCCATCAAAGCAATGCCTGAAGTAGAGATTTGAGTCACTGCAGCCAGTTTGTTTGTTTGTTTTTTGTTTTGTTTTTTTGAAGCAGGGTTTCTTTAAAAGTCCTGGACTCACTCTGTAGATCAAGCTGGCCTCAAACTCAGAGATCCACCGGTCTCTGCCTCCTGAGTGCTAGGATTAAAGGCCTGTACCCCAGTGTTTTATGTGGGTGCCAGAAACAAATCTGGGTTATTAGACATACACTGCAATCACTTTGCCTGGAGCTTGCTTTTGTTTAGGACTCCTAAGATGGACTCAGGTCCTCATTCATGCTTGTAAAGCAAACATTTTACCTAGTATCTCTGCAGCCTTTCCTCTTTATTCTTAGAAATGTCATCTTTTACCACAGGAATTGCAGAATCCCTACTATACAGTTACAGAACTAAATATGCCAGGGATATCCTAAAAATGGTGTTATTTTAGCATACAACTTGTTTTAAGTGCAAGGGGAAAATAAGCTGTATTCTTATGATGTTTTCCCATGTTTAGAAAAACAAAGATATCCTTTGAAATCATTCTTCAAGTTACAATCTGATGCTTTTATTCCTTCCTATGCAACCTGAGAATGGCAATTACCTCATCTCAGGTAACAAAGAACTACAATCCGTTTCAACTTTCAATTTGTTTATCAGCAAATGTCACTTCAAGAGAAGAGTCAATTCCTTATTCACTCTGCACAGGTCTGGAATTACCTTTTTTCAGACAGCGCTCAATGCTGTCAGTTAAAGTCATTCTTCTCTCTAGAACAAACTCATACAGCACTTTTGAAGACAGTGCATTTTTAACACCTTCAAGAGCTGCCTGCCTTGTCTTCGCACTGTTTAAAATATAATTGAAGAAAGAGAAAATGATCTGGTTAGAAGAGTGCTACAAACAAATGACTTCTAAAGACATCAGATCTCTATGCCTGTCACCAGGCTCCAAGTATCTTTCAATAATACACTTCCCATCCACTTCATCATCTCAACATGTCAGCCTTCTAAAGTGCTTTCTATAATAGCACTTCGCTTTGTTAAGAGCCACAAAACTATAAATGACTAAAATATTCTCTAGTTTCAACGAAGAAGACATGCTATAAAGTGCATTATTTTAGTAAATTCACACTGTTGTAGTCTACTCTACACTTGTCATTTTGGCCACCCCGTCTCTAATTCCTGAGCTTAAATATCCTCTCACCTATCAGCCTCCTCCATTAACTACCTGGGACCAAAGACACAAATCACCATTCCCAAATCAATTCATACTTTTAAAACATTATTTAAGTCTAGTACTGATACCTCCATCTTCTAGGCTTCCTCTTTCCATCTGTTTAATTTCAGAAATACCATAAAGAAAACTTGATAGTTTACAAGCCCATAACAAACTTAGTAGCCAAACAACTTAAAAGTTTATCATTTTTAGTTCATCCACTTTTAATTCAACAAATCAACTCCAACTATTATCTAACAATCATACTACCACATTAAAAGGCCAAAGTAACATGACCAAGTAAACAACCAAGCTTCAAAAGTCATACTACTGTTGTCAAAGAGATGCATGAATTAAAAGTAACTGATTAAAATCTCTCAGAATGGAAAGCTTTTAACATCTCTTACCTCTTATCAAGGGTTAGGTCAATTAATCCCTTCAATTTGTATTCTAAGTCTTCTTGAGTTCCTTCCTCATCAAGGACTTCTGGTCCTATGGAATAGAAACCAACACTGTAACATATGAAGGACAAAGGCAGATTGGGAAAAGGGACACTACAGATTCCATAAGAATCCTCCCCACCTCCACCATCTTTGTATGGCAAGTATGAAGTTTACATTTAAAATTCCTACCATCCTCGGCAAAACTGGAAGGATCGCTATAGCCACTGCAGTGACTCATTGTTTCAATGGATGCGTCTTCATCACTGAAAGGTTGAACAGTCCGATGCGGGCCACCTGTAACATAGGAAGAAAGAGGTATCTTATTTTTAAAGACAAGTACCAAGTTGAAAAGAAGCAATTTTAAAGGTAATGAGAGGAGCAGAAGTTTCTTATTTGATGTTACAAAAAGCTTGGTCAAATTAAATTGCTTCTCTTACTCCATACCCCCGTTAAGTCAGGGTCTCACTGTGTAGCCTGGGCTAGCTTGGAACTCACTATAGGCAAGGATGGCCTTAAATCACAGCAATCCTCCTACTTCACTCTCCTGAGTACTGAGATTACAGGCATGTGGAACAATGAATGCATTATTTAAGATAAAATTACCTTGTGGAGAAGAAGGCATGTGTCATATGTAATGTGAGCTGTGGGATCTCAATCTTGGATGTCCAACCTTGGCTTCCACCTTGGTTTGAGGCAGGGTCTCAATTCTGATGCCTGACACTGTATATAGCTGGTTTGCTGGACTACAATAGACGCTTCTGGTTCTCCTATCTCCCATCTCTCCACAGGAACACTGGGATTACAGATATGTACTACACCTCCTGGCTTTACATTTGAACTTAAATTTCATGTCTACAAAACTGTTACCCAATGAGCCATCTACCTATTAAATAAATTACCTTTTTTTAAAAAAGGGGAACAAAGGCTGTGGTTGCATACACTTTTAATTCTATTACTTAGAAGATAAAGGAAGAGGCCAGCCAGGGTTATACAGTGAGACCCTGGTAAGCAAAGCTCAAGTAAGATTTCAACCACATCCAAGAGTTTAAAAATACCAATGTGCCAGGCAGTGATGATACACACCTTTCATCCCAGCAGTCCCCAAAACTACAGAGAAACCCTCTAAAAACAACACAAACAATAAAAAAAACAAAACTACCAATGTGATTGCTATTACAAAAAAGAAATTTAACTACCATTATTTTTAACTTCATTAAAGAATAAATTCATGATTTAGGGATTTCACGTTAATTTAAAAATTATGAAATCATGAATTCCTTTGAGTCCTGAGTTAAAATGAGTCTGAAGTTCTGACCATCAAGTGTCCAGGGTAGCCTGATTTACCTGAATTCAATTTCCTTGTACTAGTAAAATCAAAGACAGCATCAAATATTATGTCCCTATAATACCTGGTGCTTAATATGTAAGAGTAGGCTTTGCAGGAAATCTGCTAAGATATCACCTGGGCAGAGTACAAAAAGATGAACATAAACTATACAACAGAGGTCAATTTCACTCACTCTCCAACCTCTTCCTTTGGTACTTATTATGTACAGACCTTATCCATTTACTTTTATGTAAACTAATTAATTTACAACTATTTGCAATCATACAGAAATATATTTCGATACAAACATACCAAAACAAAATTATATCATTCAGGAATATAGCAATTAGTATGTTCTATACTCCAAATTTAAGAAGTGCTCTATGTTAAACATCGTGATTATGCAATTATGGCTATGTGTGATATACTGTTGTAGCAGTGTATCCTCTAGATGCATACAATCTTTGCCAGTTCCTGGAACTCGGTTCTGTAGATTTGGCTGGTCTTAAACTCAGAGACCTGTCTATCTCTGTGTACACTACCACCGATCCTATTAACAAATAATCATTATTAATACTTATACCTCAGGTGTGAATAACAAATTCCTCAAAAAAAAAAAAAAAAAGCCCCTATGGTTTTTTTTTTCCTTTAAAATGTATTATTTGTTACCTTATTTTTATTTACTTTATTTACTTCCTTTATATCAGTTTTTGGTGACCCAGTCTGGACTCTGCAAGCCAACCACCATATTAGCCCCAACTCCTGCCAATCGTCCTGCCATCCTAGCCTCTCAAATCCTAGGATTAATGGGTGTTAAGTTTATTTTTTAAATCCTCTAAAATTTTAAGCCTGTTAAGAGTTGGACTAATTTGCTTTTAAATAAGGGTTGCTTTTTTTTTTTTTAAACCAATGCAGAGAAGTTAGCAAAATTTTCAATTAACAGGTGACCTTGAAACCTGCTTGCCTAATGCCAAAGTCACTTGAGTCAACATGGGAAAGCAGAGAGAATAGGTGAAGAAAGATGCCAAAAGTTCTTAATCACGGTACTTAGGAGAAAAAGACACCAGCTATTTCTAGGTCTTTCCTCATGACAAGTTATGTTAACAGCTGAGGATATTCTGAATAATCTTACCATATTTACCATACACGCCAATGCCATTTTAAAATTGTATTTGGCCTGTTTTTATGAGGATTCTGACACAGCTTTAGGCTGTCTCCTAACTAGTTTAGCTTCTTCTTGACTTGAGAAGGGGGTTTGAAAAAGGAAGAGTTGGCAAGATGGTTCAGCAGAAGAGGCACCTGCTGCGAAGCCTGTCTGCCCAAGTTCAGGGACCCCTGGAACCCACACAAAACTGTGTCCTCTGACCTCTACATTGGCACCGTGCTTCGTTCATAACACACACAAATAAATGCATTTCTAAAGCAAGGACACTCATCTTGTCAGAATGTCTGACATCTAGGTCAAATTTACCTTGTAATCTTATAATCCAGCTGTCAATAATGAGCTGGCATGCTAGACTTTAAATCTCAAAAGTCTACTATCCAAACTTTCTTTTTTTTTTTTTTAAGGCAGGTTTTCTCTAAAGCTTTTGGAGTCTATCTTGGAACTCACAAGAGATCAGCCTGCCTCTGCCTCCCAAGTGCTATGAGTAAAGGCATGCACAACCAGCACCTGGCCAACTTTTGTTTTTTCGTAAAACCCCTGTATTTCATGCTAAATCTCGTGGGTTTACATCTGCAATCCCTGCAACCAGAAGGCCAAGGCAGGAAGAGACCAGCTAGGGCTACATTGAATTCCAGATCAGGCCATTGTCTGACTGCCTTTAGAAAAAAAAAAAAACACACAACAAAAACCGACTCTGACAACCTCTTTGGTTGTATAGGAGATTCAATTAAATCCTACTTGTTCTGTCATCCAAACAATAGGAAAAGTGGTTTCTAAGTAACATTTTTGATAATTCCCATTCTCTGACTCAACTATTTATTAAGTAAAGAACACATGTGACTAAGGTAAAATAATTACACAAAAGTATTCTCATCCAGTTCCACGTTTATGGTAACAATGTCAAACCTTACAGTTTTTACAAACAAATCAACTACTTTCCATTTGTTTATAGATAACAGGAGGGGGAAGGGGGAGTTCAGTGCTTGTTTAAATGTATCTTTTCTACTAAGGAGAATTCAAAGACAGCTATGAAGTCTGATGGCAGGTCAAAAAAGCCCTAGGGAAAATATGTCCTAAGAAAGGAAGGACGCTTGGCAGAAACTCTCCATTATTTTATTTTTTATTTTTTTTTTAAGGGTAAATTTAACAAAAGTAGTAAGACTCTTCCAGAAAGAGCTCAAGTATTTATTCTGGAGGGAAAGCTTAACCAGTGGTGACCAGCATCCTCAACTCAACCATAACTAAAGTGAACAGTGTCTCATAACTTCATGTGAACTTCACGATGCATTCAGGAAAAAAAAAAATCTAAAGAAGAAAAATCTGTACTGGTGATAATCTATTCTCAATCATCGTTTAATGCGTGATCAAGAGCGTTGTCTTCTCCAAGCACAGAAGAACTTTTTTGCGATTCCAGTTTCTAATATCTAACTAGAAAACTGGCCATTTACTGTTCTAATGAACAAAGGCACAGCATTCGAAAGAACAGAAAGTAGCAGCTATGTCACCCCAACATCTAATGGCTATTTCCTTGGTGTGAAACATCTGCGGGTATTACAATATTGAACTCCATAATCTTAATGAGGTGACTACCCAGTTTAATACTGCTCTACTGGTGTTTTGTGTGCTGTCTTGTAGAAGGGACCTTCGGCTGCAATCACTTTTTCTTTTTTAACCATGTTAAGTAAGTAGAGAACACATTCAGTTCAACAATTAATTATCCCTACAGGAAAAAGCTTCCACTTGACATGGAAGATTAAAAAAGAAGAAGAAGAAAACAAAAAACAACCAACACTATCCCTAACTTTCAGCCAATTGCAGCCCCGGCTTCTCACCCATCTCTACCACTGCATGGAACCTATAGAATTCAGCACAAAGGAGAACGCGGTCGCCTAGGCTGCTGGCACAAGGGCTTGAGGGGGCTCCTGGTTCCAGCAGGTACAGGGTTAGGCGTGGGAGCCACGCTTAGGGTGGGGCGGTGGCCTCGGCTTCCGACGCCTCCACGCCGC
This sequence comes from Cricetiscus sungorus, assembly GCA_030556225.1. Classification (NCBI taxonomy): domain Eukaryota; kingdom Metazoa; phylum Chordata; class Mammalia; order Rodentia; family Cricetidae; genus Cricetiscus; species Cricetiscus sungorus. The sequence continues at coordinate 20,165,848 of JANBXA010000600.1, read as the reverse complement.
CCTAGCGGACACGCGGGACGCGCAAGGAAGCGGCGGGATGGAAGCCACTCGCGCCTCTGCGTCACCCCGGCCGCATCGCGCAAAGCCCAGGCCGCGTGACACAAAAGCCGGTCCAACCCCGCCGGACGTTTGGCACTCCCGAGAACTCCATGTTGGAGAGTCACAGGCAGCGGCGCTCGCTAGCCCCATTGCTAGTCGGGTGTTGGACCGGACAGGAAACAGGGCTCCAAGGAAGAGCGCCAAGTCCTGGTCACCCTTATTCTATCTGATCCTGACTCCGTCCGGCCTTGGGGGCCACCCCCTCTCCCCGCCCCCCAGGGCCGGTGCCCCAGTACGGCTCCCGCGTGCCAGCCCGAGTCGCGCGAGCGCGGCGCCCCGGGGCATGATGGGAACTGCAGTTCAGTCACACCACGCGCTAGGTAGCTGCGGGCGCCCGGAGCCAAGACCGGACTACAAGTCCCGCCGCGCCCCAGGCCGGAGCCTCCCTTCCGGCCAGCCGGCCGGCTGTCGGCGCGGGGACGCCCCTCACCTGCCGTGGCCGCCGACGTTGCTGCCCCTGAGCCGCCACCGCCCCCGCCACCGCGGTGGGGGGCGTTCCGCCTCTTGTTCTTCGGCATCGTGGGCCGCCCGGTGCCGCCTACACTTGGGAGCTCAGCGAGGATCAGCCGATGGAGCTGCACTGTCTACTCGTGCGTCTGTGCGGCGGGCGGCTGAGAGGCGAGTCTCGGGCTAACAAGAGAGGCGAGGAGCGGCGCGGGTGAGAGGCGGCAGCAGCGGCAGCAGAAATCCCCGTGAAGAGCTGCGAGCGGAAACGATACATGTTTCTCTCTAGCGCGGGAGCGAAGGCGGGGTGGGCCAGACCACGACGCCTTAAGTAGCCAGACGGCTGCTTGTCGTCACCATGCGTGGGCGGGCCTGCATCGCCCGCTGGCCAATCGCTGCAGATCTCCCCACCGGCGTCCACTGGGACGGTGCCTGCATTCGGACTCCTATTCCCAGAACTCCATTCCGCGCTCGGCGCCGAAGCTACTAGGCCTTGGGGCCGCGCGGAGCATTGGGAAATGTAGTAGGCAAAAGGGCGCGGCCTCCTCGTGGCTCCTCCCAGTCCGATTGCGTCGTGACCCTGTCCCTGCGAGGCGCCCGCCCTGGGACTCACCCGGGTAGTCACCGCGATGAGCCATGCTGCAACTATGCAGCGTGACGAGCGTCAGCCTGGAAGATTTCGTGTAATAACCTTTCTCCTACTAACATGAGGCCTCTGCCCAAGCACAACCATACCCCTCCTGTGGTTTTAGGGACCTGTGCTCTCCACCCTCCAAAAAACGCTGTGCTTTCAGCTGCTTTAGTTGTATTGTTCGCGGGTCGTACACTCTAGACTAGAATCTCAAATAACTAGACCGGTGATTCAGTCTCAGATTTCCTTACAAAAATGTGACCCTGATTCTGCCTGCCTGCTAGGAGGTCAATCTGGGATAAGAGTGTCTGAGAAGTTAGCAGCTGAGGAAACACACGCGGTATACATACCAGTAATCACAGCAGGGTTTGTTTTCTCAAGGTGCTTTGTAGATCTCTGTTTTCCCTGTCACAATATCGGTCCTGTATTCAGAGTGTGCTAGGAGGTTCCTATATGTCCTCATGTCAGACTAAACTCCTCGACTGTCTCACGTAAGTGACTCATTCTGAACTCCACCTCTCACATCAGCTTCATTGTCTTCAAGCGCCTGTACTGCAGTATGTCTCCACCTGAGTGTCCCTCTTGTACCTCAATCCAACTTCAAGTTTATTTTCTCTTCCTCTTTAACTGTCATATTTTAAATTTTCAGTGTATTATCTCCCCCTGTGTTCAGTTTACACAATTGTAATTTGTTCACAGTTCCTTTTAGTGTCCTCCAGAGAAATTGGTTTTAAAATGAAATTCAAGTTCACATCTTGATCTCTAGCACACGTGGCCTCAGTTCATGCCAGGTCCCCAGGGCCATGTTTCATGCCCAGTAAGGCTAATTATTTACTCATGTGTCCCTTGTTTGAGTTATCCACCTGTGTAAATACCTGTTTCAAAACCTTACAGATATGCTAAAGGCCAACCCTCTTAACTTGCCCTGTCTCTCTCACACACTGCTTTCCATATATTTCATTCTTCTCTTGTACTAAACTGGTCTTCCTTTCTGGTACACAGCTCTTTTTGTTACTTTTTACTTCATCATTTGTCTTGCTTCCTGGTCTTACAATGAATGCCCTAACCCCACATCTTCATCTTAAGAGTTATAGCCATCACAGTTCTTTAACTTTGTAATGCTCTGCCAGCACTCCCTGTCAAAGATTCGACTTGCAGAGAAACACTGAAGGGTTGCTTGGCTTTGTGTACGTTGGAAGAACAAGTACACAGAACATGGGTACCAAAAAGGACGCAGGAGTGGACAGAGGCTCCATTGTGTCCCTTGTGTCTACACAGGCACACCTGAAATCCAAAGGTCTTGGTTCACATGAAGACCAAAGGACATGATCTGAACCAGACTTTGTTAGCCTGCCTCCCTCCTCATCCACAATTCTGGAGATGAAACCCAGGACTTTCATGCCCTGTACCCACGAGGTGCTAATCTATAATACATTTCCAAGCTTACCTTTCCTTTTTTCCTAAAACAAACAAAACAAAAACAAAAAAGCAAAACAACACAAAACCTTGCCAGGCAGTAGTGATGCACACCTTTAATCACAGTGCTTGGGAGGCAGAGGACAGCTTGGTCTACACAGCGAGTTCCAGGACAGCCAGGGCTACACAGAGAAACCCTGTCTCCAAAACCAAAAAAAAAAAAAAAAGAAAAGAAAAAAAAAATCTAAGCATTTCTGTTTACAACTAAACTCTAGAAGTTAAAAATTAACACTCTTGTGTGTGAGCTTTTTAGAGACAGCAGAAGTACCAACCTTGTACTCCACGATGTCCAGCTCAACTTTGATTCAGTGAACCTTAATGAGCTGGCTGCCATCGGGTTTTCGGGATTGTCTGGCCCACATTTTCACTTAAGACCACCAGGTGTGCAAGAACTTCAAGATACTCAGCCAGCAGGGGGGCAATTTATGCTGATTTCCCCTGTAGCTTTTTTGTTTTGTTTTGTTTTGTTTTAGAGTTGGTTTGGCAGACTTTCCCCACAGAAGAAGGAGGAGAAAGTGCTTCCCACTGAACATTTTCTCCAATTCACATACTAGACATATTTATATTTTCTGGAAAGATTTCAGTAGAGTCAGTAGAGTTGCTGGAACAAAATTTTTTTTTCCAACCACTTCCAACTTTTAATTGGCTTGAGTGCCATGATGAACCTTGGGGTCAGAGTTCATCTCCAACTAGAACAGTGGCTGTGAGATGCCCAACTCAAACTTGTCCAACATTGAACACCATCGTCTTAGCATCTCTAGCTGAATATGGGTTTGGATTTATAGCCTGCTGGCTTAGGAAGTTCAACTCTCAAAGAGCTCCAGGCTTGCTTTTCCTTTGATCTAGTCTACATTTCATATTATAACCTCTAATCCCGAGGTTAGAAGACAAATGTTCATGCTATGCTCATTGGCAATCTGAGGGTGTAAATAAAAGATATGAGGTAGCCATCTTAGTAATGTCCATCTTATATATCATGAGGCAAAGTTCTCCCATGTTCTACTATGTAACATCCTTTGCCATCTAGACATTATGTACTGCCTCTTAACTCTTAGTCATGGTGACATAAACTCTTGTAAATCATTCCATCTGGTAGATAATGCCACAGTGGTAAGTCTCACTTGGTTTACTCAAATGTTGTAAAAATAGGGCTTATATTAGAACTGTGAATACTTAAAAAGAATTCTCAGCTGTCATGGAGTCTCTATGTTGAACACTTTGGCTTTAGAATGTAGCACATGTATATTCCTCCAAGGCAGAAACCCAAGAAGTTTTCTTTGAATATCTTTAGTCATAGCTCCTTGAGATTCTTTACATAATATTAAGTACAAGTAAACATCTCCTTTGTCTTCCATACAGTGTTTGGTAGGATCAAGTTCTTTAAAAAAAGATTTTATTTTTTTATTCATATGTATATGTGTGAGTGTGTGTTACATGTGTGTGGGTGCATGACAAGGCCAGAAGAGGTTAGATTCCCTGGAATTGAAGTTACAGGTAGTTATAAGCTGCCTGATAAGCATTCTGGGAATAGAATGCTGGTCCTCTGCAAGAACAGTAAGCACCCTTAAATGCCGAGCCATCTCTCCAGCTGCAGAGTCTAGCTCAGGCTTCTGTCTTCCACATCATTTCACACCACCTAATCCAGCCTCTTCTGCCTCCTTCCTTCTAAGCTCACAGGGCTCATGATTTGAGCCTCCCACGTGTTTGGCTTATACTTACCTACCCCTTTAGCTCACTCTAATTCAGCCATATCCGTCATCTTTACCAACCCAAAACCACAAAATTGATTCCTTGCTTAAGACTTTTGCAATAGCTCCTGACTGTGCTATGATCATCTTGAGCTTCCCACAGTTGCCATTCAGATCTCAGCTTAAATGACACCTCCCCAAGAAATCTTCCCACTCTCCCTCCTAAAGTAGCAGCATTTCTCCATCCCCCAGTCTAACTTAATCTCCCAACGTGCCTCTCAGTACCTCTCACTTCAGTTTTCTCCCTCCACTAACTAGGATGTTAGAATTATGGAAACAGTTGTTTTATCATTGTTGTTTATCATTGTCATGCTTTGCAGCCCAGAAAGGCCTAGAATTTGCCAAGTAGTCCAGATTCAACATACTTGTCTCTGCTCCCAAGCACTGGACTTGCAGCATTCTGCTTAAGAGAGTCTGTTACATTCAGTATTAAGACAGCCTATGGAACTTAGTACATGTTCAAACTGACTGAATAGAGAAATAATTGAATATCATATCTGTCTAGAATGTCACCCACAGTCTCTCCATCATCTGTTGCCAAGGACTTTGCCTCCATCCCAGCTTGTCTGATTAAATGTCTCTCTACAGTGTCCTCACACTGTTTGCTGTAGAACATTATTAATTATACACATTATAATATTTTTATTATCTATTTCCCCATCAGAGAGAAGGTCCATATGTGTAAGGTGAAGCTGATAATTTCTATAGCATGTGTCAGGTCTTTACAGATATATGTAGCACCTTTGTGTGAGTTAGAAGAAGAAGGTGGCAGACTTGAAGATTGCGAACTGGAAGGGATTTATCTCCTGCTGAACCCTTCATCGAGGAAAGGGGATGGTCATGGTGAACATGCTTATGATGAATTCCTAAGTGAATGTACCATGTATCTAAATGGTCTCCTCAAAAGAGAAGAAATAGATGGGTATGGAACCTAATAGGCATCACAGGTCCACAATGTTGGGCTGAGGAGATGGCAGACAAGAAGAGTGCTGCCTTACTAATACATGTTCCTCAATTTGTTTCTCAGAACTCACATTTTAATGGGGAAAAAAGTTAGATGTGTGAGTGCCCTAGTATTCTGACTGGAGAGGCAGAGACAGGTGTATCCTTGGGGCTCACTGGCCAGCCAGTCCTAACTTACTTAGCAAGTTTGAGTCCAGTAAAAGACCTTGTTTCAGAAACAAAACAATGTGTGGCTCCTGAGGAATGGCACCCAAAGTTGTCCTCTGACTTTAATGTGTGCAGACACACATATGCACATGCACACATATTAAGAAGTTTTTCACACATCTCACATGATTCTTACAACAGCAATATACAAGATGAATAGTCTTACTGTTCATAGATGAAGAAATGGGCTCAAAGGTTTCCCAATGTCACTAAGGTCATGGGTATCAGTGGAAATAGTGAGTGAGACTGTGACCGACACCCAGGCCCACCTGCTTCCAACACTGTGCCTAGCCAAGCTTCGCCTCATAGGAACTTGACTACTCTAAGAGTCATTGCCCAAAGGTTCACTTAAACATAGCCATCACTATACATCGTTTTAGTGTTCTTTGACCTCCAGTGTCATTCTATAGTCCCTATTCATGACTGATGATTTCATGGCACATTTAGATCATCCAGATTATCTCATAAGATTGCAGCAGAACTTTATTATCAAATAATAAATATTATTCAAGCCAGGCAGTGGTAACACATGCCTTCACTCTGAGCACTCTAAGGGCAGAGGCAGGCAGATCTCTGAGTTTGAGGTCAGCCTAGTCTACAGAGGGAGTTCCAGGACGGACAGGGCTATATGGAGATGCCCTGTCTCGGAAAAAAAAAAAAAAAAAAAAAAAAAAAACAAGAAAAATATATTATTTAATCAAACAACAATTCTTAAATGGACTGCCACCTGTAACCTTTTAAGTTGTTTGGTTTTCTTAATGTGTTTGCAATTTTTGTCTTATTGCCAAGAATGGTGATAATGCAGTATGCTGAATATTAGCTTAAAAAATGGACACAATGACAAATTTAGTCAAAACTCTCTTCTCCTTGGAATATATTGTTTCTCTTTATCCTTAATATAGTTTAGGGAACTTTTGAGTATGGTTTTAGTTTTGAAGGTGCATACTTTCTTTAATAAAACTTCCAACAAAAGACTTAGATAACAGTAATGTTCAAGGCTCCTCTAAGACAAGAATGTAGATTATTTTAAGGTGTGTTACTGTTGTTTCTGCTGTGGAACATTTATTTAATGGTGATAGTGTAAAGATGTGTTACTTTGTTTATGCTGCAATTGTTTAACTATGTGAAACTGTGATTTTTTTTTCTTTTGGTTTTTTTTTTTTTTTTTTTTTGCCTGTCTAAAACACCTGATGGTCTAATGAAGAGCTGAATGGCCAATAGAAAGGCAGGATAAAGGCTGTGTGGGCCTGGCAGACAGAGTATAAATAGAAGGATAAATGAGGAAGAAGGGAAGCAATGAGAGAATGAGGGTATTGGGGGCCAGCCACCCAGCCACCCAGCTACCCAGGCAGTCATAGAGTAAGAATGAAGGTAAGATATACAGAAGTAAGAAACGGGGGGAAAAAGCCCAGAGGCAAAAAGATAGACAGGATAATTTAGATTAAGAATAGCTGGCAAGAAACAAGCCAAGCTAAGACTGGCCATTCATAACTGAGAATAAAACACTCCATGTGTGATTTATTTGGGAGCTATGTGGCAGACCCCTCAAAAAAAGGACAAAGAGTAAATGGAGTAAAAGTTTGTACAACACACACCTGAGTTATCACAATTAAAGAATGTCATTGGACTTGGTCATTTAGCTAACCTTTGACCTTTCATACCAAACGTAATCAAACCAATTGGTCTTTACTCATCTCTCCATCCTATTTCCTTCAACCATCTCTCTTTACCAGCATGACCTCACCTCTGACCAAGCCAGGATATAAGAAAGTTGAAAAAGACTTGAGAGTTGACCTACTTCAAATTCCTCATCCAGGAAACATGGTTACAATCTAGTACTATAGTGGTAGCCAGGTAGTGGTGGCACACCTCTTTCACGCCAACACTCAGCCAGCCTGGTCTAGAATGAGTCCCAGAAGGAGGGCCAGAGCTGCACAGAGAAACCTTGTCTCCAAAACAAAACAAACAAAAATCCTAATACCGTAGTAGAATTTAAGATCAGAAAGATGAAGGGACCTGGGTATTGGGCCTCATGTAGCCCCCAACAAAGAGCACAGCATGGGGTATCATGGCTGGCCTTCCCTTTGAGCCCACTTGGAAGTTGTATTGATTCTCTCCTGACCAGCTTCCACCCCCAATTCTCAAGACAAAACGGAAGAGGACCTTCATCTACACTAGAAAACTAGTGTGTTCTGAGCAGTCATCCTACCCCCAAATACCTCCATCGCCTCGTATGAAAAATGAGTCAATAATCGCTGCCCTGTTGTTACTAACTAGATAACATAGAAAAAAAAGAATGAGATCATTAAAGTCTCTATAACTTCCCAAGTACTCTATGCTGATGAGGTAATCTGTTTTAAACTAAAGAAAGGAATAATTCTCCTAATGGGTGAATTTTAGATTTTGGTAAGCAAAGGAAGATATTTTGACTAAGATTGATAAGAGAATTTTCCAAACCCCCTGATCAGATTTACTTACAAGGATAAGACTAAATTGGGTCAGCAAGGTGGCCAGCCAACATCACTCCTACAAACCTCATTGTTGGCTACAGATTTGGAATCTAGATGGATCCAGATTCAAAAGTCTACCTCAGTTACCAGTTTAGCAACTCTTAGGAGGCCTTAACCAAAGCTGCTATTCTCTCATTTGTAAATCAGATACTGTCAGGATCTTTCTCATCTTCCAATAAGCACTATCTGCAGCCTATTGCAGACATGGGAACACCAGCGCAGGTTTGCAGGTAGAGAGGTATGAGACAGGGTTGTTGGAAGAGAGAGATCCAAAGGGAGGGCCCGGCTATTTACAGTCTTTTTTCAGGTGGTAGAGCTGTCAGAGTCCACATGACCTTGCTGTGAGAGTCAGAGGACACCTTTAAGCTTCTAAAGCTCTTTCTTCATGCTTAGGCCAGGTCATGTCAGTCTTCCTTGTAAGCCAGAATGATAGCCAGATCTTTTGAGCATTCCCCTTTTCTTGATCTAGTCTCCCAGGAAACTGTCTGGCCACCCTCAGGTAGAACTCACAAAGCCTGTCTTTTATTTGCAGCTGAAAGGCAGTAGGAAGTAGGAACAGACTGGCAGCAATTTGGAGGCAGTTTGGCAACAAAAATGAGTGAGCTGCCAAATTTGAACTTTAGCAATATTTATTGTGAAGGAATCCAGTCAAAAGAATTCTAAAGACACTGAAAACTTCGGTCAAACAGAACTATCATATTTGTCACACTGAAACATTTAGTTCTAGTTTCATTTCTGTTGCTGTAATAAAGCATTGACCAAAAACATCTCAGGGGAGGAAAGTTCATTTCAGCTTACAGGTTACAACCCATCTTGGGGAAAAGTCAAGGCAGGAACTCAAACAGGAACTTGAAGCAAAAACCATGGAAGAATGCTGCTTACTGGCTCACTCACAGGCTCATACTTAGCCTTCTCTTTCCTTATACAACCCAGGACTGCCTGCCTAGGGAATGGTGCAGCCCACTATGGGCTGGGCAAACTTTGGTGATTGCCCACCTATGACCCACATTATCTCCCACATTCATTCTCAGAATTTTAATGTTCTGATTGCTAACCTTCCTTGGGGAGCCAAGTGCTTCTCAGGAATTGGGATATGACTGATCCCATGACTAATCCCTCCTACAAATGCTTGGTTAATCTTAGATGCACAATACAATTCTAGCCAGTGGGGTGTTAGAATGAAGAGGCATAGGAAAAGTAATTGTCCTCAAGAAAAATACATATGAAAAGATGTCATGTCTTTGGATGTTGTCACTTGCAACTATAGGACAAACAAATCCAACATGTAATGGCAAAAGAAAACAGCAAAAGAGTCTGGATGAGGTTCTGCATTGCTTAGCTGGCGCCACACACCACCTTTAGACACATATATAGGTAGTAAATATTTAAGCAAATATTTCAGTGTTATTTCATTTCTATGTCTTGGGGCTGAAAGCATCCCAACCATCTATGTTACATCCTACCATCTCTTTTAAATGATGATAACATTTGGCAATGTCTAGCATTCTCCGTGTCTACAGAAATGAGTGGAGTAAAAATAATCACTCAACTCTTCTTTTACCTCCCTTTAAAGTCCCATATGTTTCAAGAAAGAAAATGTCTTTGAATCCCTCACTCTTGTCATCTGCTGTTTTGTACATAGAATGTACCAACATAGGGATACTGCCCACTTTATGCCGCCTCCACAGACTTCTGTCCAAGGACACCCTGTTAAAACTCTCTATTTGGAGCATCCCCTTCTATCCACACCCACTATATCATGTATGACTGGTTTTGAGGGATTTTTTTTTTTTGTATTTCTATTTTCCCCTCCATCCTTAGTATTCCTAATTAACGGTTTTCCTTTCCCTTCTTGGTCCTAATAGAACTCCTCCTTACTGTTTGTTGGTGATAATTGGCAACATCCTTTTTTTTTTTTTTTTTTTTTTAACTGAAATGTCTTCCAATGAGAGAAATCTATTTTTCTGTCGGTGGTATCCCAGATGGTTAACTTTGATTATGATTCATGAATGGTTATATTTCTTTCTAAATCAGACTTGTCATGATGAGTAAGCCATGGTACCTTCTTTATATTCCAAACACCGAGGAAAGGAAGTGTTCTCCACTCTCACAACCATATTTAATAAGGTCACAACTTATTTCTTTGAGGGCTGTTTCTCTATTCCCTTTATATTCATAACTTATTCTCTCTGTGGGGATGAACAAAGTTTCTTCTAGCCCTAAGCATCTACCACCCAAACAAATTTGCCTTTGTCTCCTCATTCTGCTTCTTACAATGCATTTAAAAAACCTTAGGCAGAGGCAGGCGAATCTGTGAGTTCAAGGCCAGCCTAGTCTACAAGAGCTAGTGTCAGGACAGTCTCCAAAACCACAAAAAAATCCCTGTCTTGAACTGTCTTGAAAAAGAAAAAGAAAAAGAAAACAAACAAACAAAAAAAAAAAAGGAAAAGAAAGAAAAAGATAATAAGGAAAAAAGAAACCTTAGCCAGACCAAGTAACTCTAAATAGTGAGTCAGTAACTTTTATACTGTTTCCTTACATGCTCATGACAATATCTTCTTACCCATGTTCTCCCAAGTTCTACAAAATTACCTTAATTAACCCTCTGCCACCCCCAGAAGTATAAATAGTACTTCAATCCCATTTTCACACCATAAAAGTGAAAATACCTGCCTACATGTTTGCTTTTATAAATAAAGTAGTATATATACCTTACCAGCTTCACAGTTTTCTTACTTGTATTATTATTTATTTTTTTACATTTGGCCTCATTTTAAGATGGAATCAGTAGTTGCATTTTGACATATTAGTGAGATGCAAACAATTAACTAATGCATTAGTTTGAAATTCTTCAGATATGACAGTATACAATTTTTAGTTTTGATAGTAACCCCAAGTCCCAAAACCCATGTTTCAATATTACATCCCACCAATTCCCTAAATTCCATTACTGAAAAATTTAGTCACCCCTACTCCTGTTCCATTAATAATGTTAATGAGTTCACGATTCACCTAAACACCAAACTATTCCACATCTCAATTATGCCTAGATTCTACCCTCTCCCTTTCACGGCTATCAAAATTATGAAGCACAGCATAGCCCAGGCTTACATTCCTAATTCTCACTTCCTGCCCTGAGCCAAGCCGTGGAATGACTTTCCTGACAGATGCCTTTCCCATTCCCTTAATTTTCCAGTTACCGTTTCTTCAAAATGTATTGTTCTCTGGTGTGGTCCTGGTGCCCTAGAGAGATTTCTGTCCTGAGGAAATAGCACAGCCTTTAGTAAAGGGGCATTTTTTTGGAACTAAACTCTGGTTCTACCACTTAAGAGTGGGTAAGTTACCAAGTCACCATGCCTCAAATTTCTCTCCTACAAAATGGTCCTAACCTAGGGTCTGTCTCAGAGATGATAAGAGAATTAAATCAGCAAATACATGTTAACACCTTTGATGATTAATCTTAATTGCCACTTTGACTGATCTAGGATCACCTAGATCTGCCTCTTGGCATTGCTATCTAGATTAGGTTAGTTGAGGTAATCCCCTTAACTGTGGACTGTGAGCCACACCATTCCATAGGTTAGAGTCCTGGGCCAAACTGAAAGGAAGAAGTAAGCTGAACAGGAGTATTTATGACTCTCTGCTTCTTAACAATGAACACAGTGTGACCAGCTACTCAAGCTCTTGCCTCTGTGACCTCCCTGCTATGAATGACCATGAAACTATGAACCAAAATAAAACTTTTCTTTCCTTACATGGCTTTGTCACAATCTTGAGAAAAGTAACTAATATAGAAAACTCATATTGATAAATAGAGCTTTACTGGGGGAACCTTGCCATGCGCTTCTCAGATCTCTGATTTCATGGAAGAATATGGAAGAGTTGGAATTTCGGTATTGAAAAGCCCTTGATAATTAAATGGGATATTCTGATAGGTTTGAAGATGAGAATGTGGAAATACCAGTGCTAAAGACTCAGTTTCAAAGGGTAACAAAGACTCTACTGGGAACTGGGCTAGAGGCCAAACCAATCACATTCTAGCAAAGAATCTGGCTTTCATCTGCCCATGCCCTGAGAACTTGAGTAAGGTTAAATGTTAAATGAACCAATACATTTTGTGGAGAAATTTTAAACCAGAAAGGCTTTCAAGCCATGGAATTGTTATTGCTCACCATTCTTATTGAGGTCTGTAGTGAAAAAGGCCAACATCTGGGGCCTAAGGTATTTACAGATATATAGTTTAGGAAGGAAAACACCTAGAAAGGCCAAAGTTTCAGCCAAAACACACATTGAAAAGAGTAACCTCATCAGCAGTGGGGATCATAGGAAGCATGCCCTGAAGGCAAGATGTCAAAGGTCAAAGGCTCCAAGTTCTGAAAATGTAAATTCATTTGAAGGAAGAGAGCCTAACCTGATAATTCCACTGAAGGGATTCCCTGATTAGAAAGTAACTGCCTAGGAAAGTGTTCCTCAAGGTCATCACACAAAGACCAATGTAACTATGGCCTCAAACTAGTGTCTAAACTTGGCAATATGTCTATGTGATATGGGATTTGCAAGCACGGGAGACTGGGGAGCCATGAAGTCTTGCACCATAGTTCCAGAGTGCTGATGATGCCTGGCAATGTATTTCAAGATCAGAGTCCAGCAAACTAGCTATGCAGACCTTAGGATGCAGAGGATGCTAGAACCACGCAGCATCTCTTTAGGAAAGCTGGATGCAGGAGTGGTAATGGCTCAAGAGAGAGCCTGTACACAGATGGCAGAGCAAGAGTGGTGGGGGCTATCCATCCCTGTGGACCCAAATGATTCCATCTGGAGGGGATGCCAGACATAGAGCTGCAAGATTTGGTGTTTTCCTGCTAGGTTTGGTCTTGCTTTGGTCTGATCTTTCTATTCAAATGTCTATTCTGAGATATTAGACATTGAAAGTTGTATTTTATTTGCTTTTCTATTTATAGGGGGCTCACAGTAGTTACCTTAGTCTTAGATTTTGGACCTTTAAACCATGTTGGAATTGTTGAAGACTATGAATCCTTTTTGTTGTTGTTGCTTGTTTGTTCCATTTTGTTTGTTTTTCCAGACAGGGTTTCTCTGTGGCTTTGGAGGCTGTCCTGGAACTAGCTCTTATAGACCAGGCTGCTCTCAGATTCACAGAGTTCCACCTGAGTCTGCCTCCCGAGTGCACCAGATGTGCACCACCAATGCCTGGCTCTATGAATACTTTTGAAGTTAGGCTAAATGTATTGTACATCATGAGATGGCCATAAGCCTAACAGGATAAAGTGTGGAAAGATACAGCTTCAAATTATGCATTTGAATGCCAAACTGACAAAGGCTGGAGTTGTGATAGGTCATATTGTCAACCCGATAAGATATTGAATCACAACGAGATAAGGCTCCGGACCTGTGAGGCAATATGTAACTATATTAATTGAATTGGAAAGACCCACCCTAATTCTGTACTATGGGTTTGTTTCATCATTCTATGAGCTGGGGTCCTGGACTGAATAAAAAGGAGAACATGAGATGAGCATGAGGATTTTTTTATTTTTACTTCTTGACTGTAGACAGTCTTGACCAATGGCCTCAAGCTCTTTCTGCCATGATACCCTTCACCTTGCTAGGCTATATCCTGAAATGGTGTGCCAAAACAGACCCTTCCATCCTTAGGTGGCTTCAGTTGGGTATTTTGCCACAGCCACAAAACAAAACAAAAAACCGACTAATCCAGCATTTAACAAATGCGTGCATGCCCTAACATGAATACTTTAAAAGTTCTTCTCTCTTCATCTCTATAGATGTAGAGTGTGTGTATGTGCACAAATGTTCTTATGCATGGGTGCACATGTATGCACATGCATGTGGAGGACTGAGGTTGACATTGGGAGTCTTCCTCAATCACTCTCTACCTTATTCACTAAGGCAGAGTCTCACAATTAGTTGAACATGGAACCTGCGAATGGAGCTAGTCTGGCCAGCCCACTTGATCCAGGGATTCCCTTCTCCCTGCCTTCCAGGAATTGGAATTACACACAGACTGCCACACTCACCTATGTGGGTTGTGGGGATTAGAAGTTCAGTTCTCATGGTTGCAGGAGCTCTGACTACTGAGCCATCCCCCTGGCTCCAAGTGTATAACTTCTTTTCTTCTTATTATTGAAACTTTTATGACTTTCACTAACTTATTTTTGATTATTAGGTTTTGGGTTCTTTGCACGGAATCTTAATTTTGTAAGACTTCAGCACTGAGCTGAAAAGTAGCAGTACATCATATACATTTTTTCATCAAATGTTTGGGGTAGTCATTGGCTGCTAACCCCTGTTGTGGTGGTTTGAATAGGAATTCGTCACAGGGTTTAATATTTGAGTGTTTAGTCATCAGGAAGTTGTACTACTTGAGAGGGATTAAGAGGTATGGTCATGTTGGGATAGTGATGGGGGATGTCCTTCTGTATATGTTTCTCTTATTGGTTGATGAATTAAATACTGTTCAGCCAATGAGGCAGGAAGATAGGTGGAACTAGGAGATGAGAAAGGTAGGCAGGTCAGTTGCCACGTAGCAGAGAACGGAGTAAGAGGCCCAGAACTTTCTCTGGTAAAATAAAACCATGTGGAAATACTTAGATTAATAGAAGTGGTTTAATAATTAAGACAGAGCTAGCTAATAAGAAGCCCTAGTCCTCAGCCAACAGTTCCATAACTAATATAGCATCTGAGTGTTTATTTTGGGGCACAATGGCTATAAGAACCTCTCATAAAAGGATAGGTGTGGCCTTGTTGGAGGAAGTGTGCCAATGGAAGAGGCCCTTGAGGTTTTCAAGAATCCAAGCCAAGCCTCTGAATCTGGATGTAGAACTCCCAGCGACCTCTCCAGCACCATGTCTGCCTATGTGCCACCATGCTTCCAGACAGATGCAAGTGAACTAAACCTCTGAACTGTAAGAAACCCAATTAAATACTTTTCTTTATAAGAGTTGTCATGTCCATTGTCTCCTCACAGCAATAGAACACAACTAAGATAATCATCAAGTCTAGAAATGCATAATATATAAGGAGCACTTTGCTGGTATTATACCACATACAGGAGACAGCAGTACTTTTCCAGGCCTCATAGCTACTTTGTAGCTGGAACTGCTTCTTCCTCCCTCCTGCCTTTTGCATCTCCTATGAAGTACTGGTTACCTGGGACAGAACATAGCAGAACCGGAGTTCTCCCTTATTCAGCTTTATCTCAACCACTCAAACCAGTGATTGACACAGTTATATAATTCCACAACTATTTGGTCAGTCAATAAAATGTCAACAAGTATTTTTCAGTTACCAATGCATAAGGTAAAAAACAGTGCCATCCATTTAGTGTTAATGGTGAATGTTCCCAACATGCAAACCTTCCCTGTGCAATCCACCTGTGCCCTTGGTCTCTGGATGGTCATGAGGCTTGGTTATCACATACTATATTTGATGCACTAAGCTTTTATTCACTACTAAAGCATCCCCTTTGATCAGATACTCCCATTTTAAATACACACACACACACACACACACACACACACACACACACACTCACACACATTTCTTCTATCTCAGTTTTGTATTGGTAAATTCCAACTCAGTTTGCTCTCAGTGAATTGTCCAATGAAACACTGTTTCTTAGAGATGACATTCAGTCAGAAGAAAATAGGTGCTTAATCTGACAGTTTCATGACATTGTCTGTGAAACTGCAGACAGCCTCCGGCTAATGATGATAACCACATTGTCAGACCCATGTTTTATAGAGGAACACTAGCTGGTTTAATTAGGGAACAATATCCAGGCTCTCTCAGCTTTAGTAATGACTCACTGTCCTGGGAAAGTTCCCTTTCTATGAGAATAAGCCCTGGGGTGGCTCATAATTTGATGTCCACTATGAGAACTATGAAGAACTCAGAGGCGCTTTGGGTCAGCCAAAGATGACATGTTGGGTCTGATTTTGCAAAGTGAATTATTGCCAATAAGGTTAAGATATTTGGGTGTTCACTATTAGCATCTGGACATTATGCTGGCCCACCCTCTGTAAAAAGGCAAGAAGTGTTTTGCCAGCATTCAGGCAAATACCTATCCAGCCTCAGAGTCTTACAGCCACACATTTGCTTATCAGTATTCAGGCAAATGCTTAATCAGCCTGGGGTGGGGGCCCTATAGCACATCATATGCTGCATGGCTGCATAGGACTCTGTACCCATAAGAAAAGGACCCCTTTTAAAGCAAGCTCCGCCCATCCCTTGCTCTCTCTTCTGATGGGGGATATAATGTGTGAATATATGTTTCTCTTACTGGTTGATGAATAAATCTGTTTCAGCCAATAGACAGGCAGGATGTAGTCAGGCGGGAAGTATAGACAGGGCTACCAGACTAGGAGAATTCTAGGAAGAGGAACACAGAGAGTCTCAGTGAGATGCCTTGTAGCTGCAGAGGGAGCAAGAGGTCTGGATATCAGTGGTAAGCCAATATCATATTAATAGAAATGGGTTAATAATTAAGAGAGAGTTAGCCTACACGAAGCCTGAACCATTGGCCAACCAAGTTTATACTTAACATAAGCCTCTGTGTGTTCATTTGACACTAAACAGCTGTGGGACTGGGTGAGACAGAAACATCCATGTGCACCCATCACCACTCCCCCTTCCCCAGTCCACTGCCTGACTTCCTCTTTCATCCCTCCAGCAATAAACTTCCATGTGGGTTTGTTGTATTCTGTGATCCGTTCTGGCAGAGTCACTAAACTACAGCATATTCCACTAACCCAGCCTACCAAAAGCATTTTGTAATGTGATACAGCAGTATCTCAAGGGAAAAATGCCAAATTGTTATGCGTAACTCCTTGGAAGTTGTTAACTAATACAGGATGAATCAAAAAGAAAGGCTGTCGTGGTGTGTTGCAAGCTATCCATCCATCATCCAAAATCACTTGGGACCAGGAGTATTTCAGATATCAGGGTTTTCAGATTTGGAATTGTTAACATAGATTTTTAAAACAATCTGAAACATTTATTTCAGAATCCAAGGACTTGGGATTTGGGGTTTGGGGATTTGGGGTAATTTGTTTATTACACTTGTAATAAACAATCATGTCAGGGCCAACTTATGAGTAACCATTTCAACGTCTAGCTCTATGGACAGTATAAGGTTTTGCTTTTAGGTAAGTATTTTGACTATTTTCAGTCATTCTGTAACATAATGGTGGCATGTAAGCTAGGTCCAAAACACCCCTTTGGTGGTTTGAATAAGAATACCCCCCAGAGGCTTGTGTGTTTCACTGCTTGGTCATTAAGGAGTGGGACTACTTGAGAGGTACTAAGAGAGATAGTACCTGTTGTTAGAACAGGTGTGGCCTTGCTGGAGGAAGTGTGTCAAGGAGTGGGGGAGAAGGGGTTGAGGTTTCAAAACCCCAAACCAGTCCCAGTGTCTCTGTCTTCCTGCTGTCTGCGGGTACAGAAGTAAAAATCTCAACTGCTTCTCCAGTGACAAGTCTGCCTGCATGCTGCCATTCTCCTACACCATGGTGATAATGGACTGAACCTCTGAAACTGCAAGCAAGCCCTAATTAAATGCTTTCTTTTATAAGAGTTGCTGTGGTCATGGTGTCTCTTCACAGCAATAGAACACTGACCAAGATAGCCCATAAATGAAATTTAGATAATATATGAAGTCACTGAATTTAAAAGTAAAAATATTATGTAATTAAGTGTTTAAGTTATTTTATTACAGATAATACTCAAAATCATTTTTTACTTAAATAACAGTGATATTATAGTTTCTTGATTATAGTGAACACAAAACCTCAGTCTAACTCTCTAGTATTTTCACTAATTATAATACTTTGAACACAGCAAAACACTCTTATGGATCCATCTTCTAAAACACTGTTTTAGCACACGCCTTTAATCCCAGCACTGAGGAAACCGAGGCAGGCAGATCTCTGTGAGTTTGAGGTCAGCCTGGTCTACAGAGCTAGTTTCAGGACTGTTATACAGAGAAACCCTGTCTTGAAAAAAAACCAAAAAGCAGTTCAACATCCCACTCAATAAATGTTATATTGTAGAGAGCCACGTAGTGCCACGTCTTAAAGTGGCGCTGGCTTCTGCCTTATGCCTTCCTGCTGGTGAAGACTCTCTGGATAAACAAGCCCTTAATTGGTTAAGTCTGTTCAGCCTGTCTGCTTCCGCATTAGAGTAGCCTATCTGCAGGGTCCATGTGGCTCACTGGGGTTGGTTAGCTCAAGGGTATTTAAGCCTGTGCAGGGGTCCCCCGGCTCTCTCTCTCTCTCTCTCTCTCTCTCTCTCTCTCTCTCTCTCTCTCTCTCTCTCTCTCTCTCTCTCCCTCTCCCTCTCTCTCTCCCTCTCCCTCTCTCTCCTCTCTCTCTCTCCCTCTCTCTCCCTCTCTCCCTCTCTCTCTCTCTCTCTCTCTCTCTCTCTCTCTCTCTCTCTCTCCTCTCTCTCTCTCTCTCTCTCTCTCTCTCTCTCCTCCCCCTCTCTTGCGGGCCAGAAGAAACATGTTTAAAGGATCCTGATTAAAACAGCATGAAGAAGATCTACCCAGAGTCGCGTACTTCCTTGTATTATAGCCTAATGCATTATATAATGCATGTATTTGTTGAACAAAACAATAGCAACAACAATAAGATTAAGGATTAAAATAATCTTAACTTTCTTCTATTGTGTTTCCACTGTATAATAAGTCATTTTCAAGTTGAAAGGGATACCCTATGCTCTATTCAATAAAGCCATTTCCCATGGCTTTAGGTTTCAAGGACTTCTCATGTTAATTCTCTCCTTGACCCCCTCCACAGACATCCTTTATTCTCTCTGGGCAGCCTATGGCTATTCTGCTTAGTACTTTGTTTAGTTTTACTTGCCTGCTGACCATGAGTTTCTACAGTCAAGACCTGTGGACAATTCCTCCCTGCCACCATCCCAGGCAGCAGCCATGAAAGGGCAGCAATGTGGGGCCTGCAGCTAAGCAGAGGGGTATACAGCTCTGTGATCTTGGGGGAGTTATTTAACCTCTCATGGTCTGATGTCTGTATTTACACATTGTAGATAATAATACTGAATTCATGGATTTCTGCAAGAATTTAAAATGAGCCATGGTGAAAAGGATTATTCAGATGCAGTTTTCTTCTAAACAACTGGCACTGTTTTTTAGAAGGAGCATTCATTTTAGAATCCTAACTTCAGATACTTTCTCTGAGGCTCAGCTTCTAAATGCCATGAAGGTGGGATCTTGTCTGTTTTGGTCACTGTTGTGATCTTAGCGTCTAACACAGCCTGCCACATAACTGATGAATGAATCAAAAGACAAACACAATTCCTTGTAAGAATTAAAAAAAAAAAAGACAAAGAACCACTTACCAGTTGCAACACCTCATGCCTTAATTAAGGTTTCTATTGCTGCAATGAAACAGCATGACCAAAAATCAAGTTGGTGGGGAAAGGGTTATCCTGTACATTTCAGTGTTGCTGTTCATCACTGAAGTCAGGACAGGAACTGAAACATGGCAGAATCCCAGAGGCAGGAGCTGATACAGAGGCATAGAGTGGAACTTCTTACTGGCTTCCTCAGCCTACTTTCTTACAGAACCTGGGATCAGAAGGCCAGAGATGGTACCACCCACCATGGGCTGGGCCCTTCCACATTGATCATAAAATGAGAAAATCACTTACAGCTGGATATCTTAGAGGCATTTCCTCAGCTGAAGCTCCTTCCTTTTATGATTATAGCTTGTATCAAGTTGATATACAAAACTAGTCAGTACACCTAGTTTACAATGAGAGGAAAGAGAGAAAGAGAGAGAGAGAGAGAGAGAGAGAGAGAGAGAGAGAGAGAGAGAGAGAGGGAGAGGAGAGGGAGAGAGAGAGGAGAGGGAGGGAGAGGGAGAGGGAGAGGGAGAGAGAGAGAGAGAGAGAGAGAGAGAGAGAGAGAGAGAGTAGTTCAGAGGTCAACCTCTGGTATCATCAGAAACCATCCATCTTGTTTTATTGAGACTAGGATTCTCACTGCTCACTGCAATAAGCATAGTTTAAAAATAAACTATGATTATTAGAAGCAACAGGTTATGGGATTGACAATTAGGCTAGATTGGCTAGCAAGTCTCAGGGAATCTGTCTATCTCTGCCTCCCCAGTGTTAGGATTAAAAGTGCACGCCACCACACTGTCCAATGAGGGCTGAACTCCAGTCCTCACACTTACATGCAAATAAAATTTAAATTGTGGTATGCTTGTGTGTCTCTGTATAGGTATGTACATGTGAGTACCGGTGCCCAGGAGACCTGAGGCATCAGATTCCTTGGAGTCACAGGCATTTAGTAGCTACCTGATGTGGGTGCTAAGAACTGAACTTGGTTCCTCTGAAAGAGCAGTACACACTCCAACACTGATCTGTGATGGTCAAAATAAATGGTTGCAAAGAAATAAACTGTAAAAGACCTCACACCATCTGTTCTCCTGTAATTACAGAAGGCAGCAGAGGACATGGCCAGTGGTCGCCTTGATGACTAACTGTGCTCATGCTCCCCAAACTACTATCATAGGCAGCAAGAGTCACTCGCTGGTTTAGTAAATATTTATGGAATGCTTAGGATGCAGAAGGTTCCAGAATAGATAAAATACTTGAGAACACAGCATCTCTGTGAGGGACAGAACATGGGGTGTTGTTTTATGAGGCTCATAGCCTCAGATGACTGGAGTTTTTACCCCAAAAGATCACAATGAGTAGGTGGCATATGTTGTAACCCTTTCTTTTCTCTGATTCAGATATTACTTTCAGAGCTGTGACTTTCCTGATTCTCTTATTGAGGCAGAGTGAATAATCCCATTTGATTATAAATTCAGGTGGCACAGAAATATATCACATGAGGAGACTGGTCTGACCCTGATTTGAACACACACACACACACACACACACACACACACACACACACACACACGGAAACATCACAGTATAGTTCATAGGGTACATGATTTTTGCTTTTCTGTATCAGCTCTAAAAATAAAATATGATTATTAGAAGCAACAGGTTATAAAGGTCAGGACAAGGGAGTTGCCCAGTGTCCTGGATACTTTCCTCCCATTACTATGACACAAAGGGAGGGAGGGAGGGCAGACCACAGTGGGCAGCCTGACAAGAAATGATTGCACCTCTTTCCTAACCTAGATCCAGGTGATCTCATATACAATATACTAAGTCCAACTCTCCACCCCACACTGGATAATAGCCCGACAAGGAGCACAGGAATCCCATTTGTCAAAGAGGAAGGACTCCGAGCTTCTTTGCTGAGTTAACAATTTGAATCTCATTGACAGACATTTATATGCTGAGATCAATTTGTCTAGATTCAAAATAGATAATGGGACAATAGTTACAAGAATGCTCTGCATCTTCCTTCATAATTTCTAATCAGGGAAGTCTTATCCGTCACCTCCTGGCCTAGCCTTATGCTTGCTCAGCTCCCTTCCGTATCCTCCAAGCTACTAATGATGCAAACAGATTGCTGGCCACAACAGGAAACAGAGGACGCTGGAGTAAAATAGCAACACAGCTTGAAAAGTAATGAGCGGAAAATGTATTAGGATCAAGGACACCAGCAAAGGAGCAAGAGGGCAGGACAAAGAAGGATGAAGGAGACTGTGGCAGGAAGGAAGAACTTAACAAATTCCACCTACCTCAAGGATGTCAAGCGCTGAGCTGAATCAGCTCTGAGGAAGGGTCCTCCCTCCCTCACTGGCCTTTGAGGAACAGTTGTATCACACAGAGTGTTGACTTGCATAAAAGCTAGAAGCTGGAAAATTTTTTAATTTTAAATTTAATATTTTGAGAATTTCATATAAGAGCATGTGTGTGTATTTATATAAGTTCTACCCCCTCTCCCTTTCAATTCCTCTGTGTGTTCCATCACCACCCTGACTCAAATTCATAATTTCTTCTATGATTATTGTTGTTGCACACACACACACACACACACACACACACACACACAGATGCCATGAACACTCCATGGTATGGTCTGGGGTAAGGTTTTTATTGTAGATAGGAGAACATCCAGAGGCTTCTGGGAGCATCCAGAGCAGAGAGGGAAAGAAACAGTCTGAACATCAACACTGTCAGCAGACAGCCAGGACTATATGTGAGAGAGTGGAGGCAGAGAATAGCAAGAAGTAGAGAACAGAAAAAACTTACCGAGAGAAGCAAGACCACACACACACACACACATACAGAGAGAGAGAGAGAGAGAGAGAGAGAGAGAGAGAGAGAGAGAGAGAGAGAGAGAGAGAAGGCAAATGAGTATCTGTGGGGAGGGAATGTGAGCTAGCAGGACTTTAGGGTAGGGGTAGGATGTTAGCCTGGACTTTGAACTGTGTAGCAGGTATTTGTGACACTGAGGGAGGCTGGAGGCCAGCAAGAGCTGAGAAAGGCTAATAGGCACCACAGGTAGCCATATGTCCCTTCTGCCAGAACCTCCTTTAGCTAGTTGAAAACCCGGTTTCACAAGTCCCCCAGGAATGCTGGCTTTTATCCAAACACCAGAAATCCTCCTATAGTGCAGGATGAGAGCTCATTGGGATGCCTTTTGGAGTCTGAGGAATTGGAGTTTCCTTCACAGAGACTCTCTTTCTCCCCCTCCCTCCCTCCCTCCCTCCCTCCCTCCCTCCCTCCCTCCCTCCCTCCCTCCCTCCCTCCCTCCCTCCCTCCCTCCCTCCCTCCCTCCCTCCTCCTCTCTCTCTCTCTCTCTCTCTCTCTCTCTCCATTGATGTTACCAGAATGTACATGCATTTAGGACTGACTGTTTAGAACTGGGAATCTATCAGTGGGCACATCACCCGAGGAAACTAATTACCCTCAGCGGCCATTGACTGCTGGGAAAATCTTATTCAGACACTATACTGTGTGCACAGTTAAGAGATTTGTAAGTCTTTGCTGTCTTTCTAGTTCCCTTTATGTAAAATGCCTTCTCCTTTGTCTCCTTCCACTTAGCCAACCACCAACAGAACGGGGTGGAGGGGGCGCGGGGGGAGGGCGGGGGAGGGCGGGGGAGGGGGGCGCGGGGAGAAAAGGATGAAAAGTGGTCAGGCATGAATGTGTATAGAATACACAGGCCTTGTTTGAGCATTGGGCTCATTAGTGCTGGTTCTGAATTGACCAGAGAGTATTATCATTTTGCTCTTCTCTGTAGTTTTCTTCGAGCAGCAAAGGTGAGCGTTCACACTATGTGGGACTGAGAGGAAGCTTGGTGTCCCGCTGAGTTCTCCTTCCTGCCTGCTTCTGAAAATCAAGGACTGCGCAAGTGCTCCATGCCTCAGCCCTAGCATGGAGCCCATACCTGCTTCACAGGCACCCAGCACCATCTCCTACCCAGCTTCCCCAGGCTCTGCAGGCTTCTCTTCGTCCCTCCCTCCCACCACTAATGCACAGTATCCCTACGTCCCCCAATGCAACAGATACCAAAAGTCCTGCCACAGTGAAGGAATTAAAGCTAGAGAAAACAGCATTTTCTCAAAACAGAAATAGACACACACACACACACACACAATGAACACACATACACAATGGGGACACCCCCCCCCCCCCCCCCCCCACACACACACACTCCACTCTACTGTTCCTGTTGAGTGTTGCTGGGGACCAAAATCATCTTGCTTTCTCTGTGGAAATGTCTTTTTCTCTGTTTGGACTGTTGGTTTTTGTTGTCTCGTGTAACCCAAGGTGGCCTTGAACTCTCTAAGTACTTGAGGATGTCTTTGAATTCTTGATCCTCAATTCCTGGGGTTTTATGAGTGACATGCACCACCATGCCTGGTTGGAAATGACCTTTTCCTTTACGAGGAACAATGGTGGTCATTCCCTTGAGCTCTTTAACCAGGGTAAGTCCCTGGGGTTTGGCTGGCACTACCAGTCTCACCGTACCTCTGATTTCTACCAAGTGAGGTGTCACAGGCATGGGTATGTGAAGAAGAGTCCTAAGAAACACTTGGTATGAGCCATCACCACCACATGATGTGACTCAGGAGTGTCTTACAGGGAAACACGTCCTCACTCTATTTTACTTCTGTAGAACTTTCCTCAAAACTGAAGATTATCAACAAAGAGCTTAAGAGGGCTCCAGCTTTTGTAACACAAGGCTGAACAGCATGTTCTTCCCACAACCATGGTACGCCTGCCTCAGCACTAAAATAAGAACACACAGAGAGTGCCTTGTTTATTGAGATTGCCGAGATAATAAATTGATAGGATGTGCCCCATTTCAGTGTGTCTGAATGAGAATCTATTGAAGCAGATGGGGTGTTATGAGAAGGAAAAGCTTAGAAAGTGAAATGAGATTTTTTTTTTCATACACAGCACAGCAGCTGCTCAGATAACAGAAGAACTCTCAGAAGTAATTTACCAGGTGACAATGCAGCAAACGGCAATGATGAGACTGCAGGTCATCACCCGCAGTCACGATGAGTTACATTCCAGATAAAGGGACTGTCAAATAATGAATGTTCAGAGGTTAATATTCTAAAATGCAAATTGCCTTTGACTCAACATCATCAAATAGGGAATTCTGAAGGGTGATCGCATGCCAAATGTACTCTTTGACCACAGATAAGGGTGTTGTTTGCCAGTGTCAGATGGTTTCCAGAAAGGAAACTGTTGAAATCATAGTCATTGCTGAATGACTGCTAGGGATTCCATGGACAATGACCGACAAACAAAGAATTCAACAAAAGAGACACATAAAAGCACTTTGCTGGCAGATAGGTCTCAAAGGACTGACAGTCAAAGTTATTTTTCTGAAACTAAGGATCGGCTGAGAAATTAATTTTTAGAGAAAAGTGGTGTGGTAGTTTAAATGTAACTGGCCCCTATAAGCTCACAGGGTGTGGCTTTTTTTTTTTTTTTTTTTTTTTAAGTGGATATGGCCTTGTTAGAGGAAGTGTGTCACTGTGGGGTCGGGCTTTCAGGTTTCCGATGCTCTGGATACCGCCCAGTGTCTCAGTTGACTTATTACTGCCTGTGAGATGTAGGACTCTCAGCTACTAACTACTCCAGCACCACATCTGCCTGCATACTGCCATGCTCAGTGTCATGATGATAATAGACTCAACCTCTGAAAATGTAAGCAAGCCACCCCAATTAAATGTTTTCTTTATAAGAGATGCCATGGTCATGGTGTCTCTTCATAGAAATAAAAACCTCAGACAGGAAGCCCAGGGCAACTCCTAGGTTAGACTGTCAAGTTGATAAAAGCCACTGGGATGATGACAAAAGAGTTGAGCCTGGGGCTGACACAATGACAGCTGTCTAGGGGAAATGATCAGGGGCTAATAACGGATGAGCTGGGAGTGGATTTGGCAGGGGTAGATTCCGCTTTTGCATCTGCAGCTAATATCAGCTGAAGTAGAGTTGGGATCTCTTTAAGAAAAGGAGTATGGGTTTTAGAAGGCAAAATTCCCAGGGCCTCTTCTCCTCCATCCCCTTTGAAGAGGCACATGCAAGAGTCTCAGTATTAAGTCTCGAAACCTTCCCAGTGAACCACCTCATGGGTATGGCAGTGTTGGGTTTCAAGCCTGGGAAGAATGGCTGGGGTGCCTATTTAACCTATCAAAGCAAACGCTGGCCTCCAGGTTCTCCCCATCCCTCAGTCCCTACCAGTTACAAAGCCCTTCTGGCCAGCATTTCCCACTTCCTCCCCTGAACTTTCCAGTCCAGGGGGCTGGGCTGCTGTTCCCTATATAATCCAAACATTTGGGTTACCCCCTCTCTTTGTACCTTTGGCCCTCCTGGTTGCTGCCCTCATTCCCTCTTTCCTTTCTCTCTTCCCACACCCCACTCCCACATGGCCTGGCTCAGTCTGGTCATGTCCACTCTGGACTCTCCCTGTTATCCCTACCTCTACCTATGCTGTCCCACATATCTACAATAAACCTTCTCCCCCACCACACTTAGGAACAGTCATGTTTCTTTCCTTTATCTCTTTTTCTTTTCTCTTTCTTTCTTTCTTTCTTTCTTTCTTTCTTTCTTTCTTTCTTTCTTTCTTTTTTTTTCATTCAGTAAGTATGACTTTTCTCATTAAGGTGGCAACATACTTGACAAAAGCAATTTAAGGAGGATTTGTCTCATGGTTTAAGAAGGAATCAGTAACAGGGAAAGTTGGATACATTGTATCCACCCATAGGAATCAGAGTAGGCTGGGTGCTCCCTTCACTTTGGACCCTCTTCCTGTTTATTAACTGTCAGGGCACCCAGCCCATGGGCTGATGCCACCTATGTTCAGGACGAACTTTCCCTCCTCAGTTGAATCAGTTAATCTAGGTGTGATTTAACCCAACTAGAGCTAGGTCTCCTAGATGATTCTCAATCCAGTCAACTTGACAGTGAAGATTAAATATTACAGTAGCCACAGCAAAACCACCAAGGCCACCCTCACTAGCTGGTGCCAGGCCAGAACCCCAGGAGTAATTCTTGATCCTTTCTCTTATTTTCTCTTGGCCACCGAGTCATTCATTTCCTAAGCATTTCTTTCTTCTTTCTTCCTGCTAGGACCAGCAATGTCATACTTGCGCCATCCCTTAAAGCTTCCAAGCCTGTGAATTTCCCACTCTTTATTTATTTTTCATTACTATTATTTTTCTTATTTTACATATGGGTCCCAGTTCCCTCTCCCTCCCTCCCTCCAATGCCCCTCAAAAAGTTCCCCTCCCATCCCATTACCGCCCCCCCTCCCACTGCACAGGGAGGGTGATGCCTTCCAGGAGGGATCAACAAAATCTGTCAAGTCATTTGGTGTAGGGTCTAGGCCCTACCCCTGCCTCTAGGCTAAGGGAGTATCCCTCCATGGGGAGCATTTACCACTCTTATGGGTTCTTGGAATTTTGTTCTTCATTCTAACGCTCAGAAGATTCTTTCTGCAGGTAGACCTGATTATATGATACTCCCTGGAAGGAAGCCTGCTCAGGGCCCTAAGGGCTCTGTGACCTCACCACTTTGTACCTTAAACCCATGGCTCTGAGGATCTGACTTTAGCCTTTGCACTCTGCTCAGAGTCCTTTCAAATTTTTGAAAGTTCTCACATCTAAGTTTCTGGTTCCTGACTTGGCATTATTCTCCTTTCACCAAAGCTCATCCCTTGCTCATCTCTCTGTGTATGCTCACCTTTTCTAGCGTGGTGTCTAACATTATGTTTAAAAGTTTAAAAATCTCTGTACTTAAGAGAACCACAAAGCAAAATTAGACCTCCAAATATTAAGGGCTACTAAAGGTTACTTTAAAAAAAAAAAAAAAGAAACAGCTGTTTCTGCTTCTGTAAACAAGCTTGCTTTGTATAAGATGACCTTCTGTTACAGGAGAACAAATTATAACTTTGTATTCTTTGCCTTTATTAGCCGCTGACTGAGGTGGCTGGGCTCAGAATTCCTAAATCCCAGCTGTAGACCCAGGGGCAGTATTTGTATAAAAGCATGTCTTTGTTAACATTTATTAATGATCAGATATGACTCTCTGAACAACTACAGATCCATGAAACGGGAAGCCTTCTAACACCCATCTCTCTATCCTCAAGCCCGTGCTTCCTCTGCAACCACACAGGCTATGCTCCACTGAGGCACTGGATGTGTTGGTTTGAAAGAAAACGGCCTCCAAAGGTAGCAGCACTATTAGAAGGTATGGCTTTGTTGCAATAGGTATGGACTTGTTGGACAAAATGTGTCACTGTGGGAGTGGGCTTTGTGGGCTCATAAATGCCCAAGCCAGACCCACTTTTCATGTTGCCTGCCAATCATTTGTAGCATTCTCAGCTCCAACACCATGTCCTCTACCATGTCCTCTTGGCGGGTGTGGTGGTACATGCCTTTATTTAACACAAGCTCTCAGGAGGCAGAGACAGGTAGATCTCTGTGAGTTCAAGGCCAGCTAGGGCTACACAGTGAGACCTTGTTCAAAAAACAAAAACAAAACAAAACAAAAAAACACTCCTCCTGTTTCCACAACACTGCCAGCCAATTCTCTGACCCCACTAAGAGTACTTATGGTACAGGAGATTAACCCAGAGTCATCTGCATATATGGCCAGCACTCTTCACTGAGCTACATCCCTTGAAGAAAGAAGTACCTTTGTTAGGAGAGTTTTGTCTTCCAGGCTGCCAATCAACACTCTCAGGTATGCTCACCTTTACGGGTAACCTAGACACCCCCACCCCCACACCCCGCAGTACCGGCAACTGACATGAGTTCTGCTTGAACCGTTCATTCCCTCACATAAATGACAAAATGAGTGACTCATACAAAGTACCTTTTCTATGTGTGGGGTGAGCTGTGAAGGGCTAAATAAATAATAAACAGGTTGTTAAAATCTAAAAAAGGAAGGAAAGAAAGGAAGTGAAAAGGCAGAGCAGACACCATAACAGGCTGCTCCGTCTTCTCTCAGAGATCAGGCCTCAATTTCCATCCCCTGAGACTGAGCAAGCAGTTTTTGAGGAAAAGCAATGAACAAAAGACAATCCATCTCCAACACCCACCAACAGACAGCAAGGATAAGGAAGCCTGGTACATGTAGTACTAGGTCAGGCCAGGTCTTGTAAGACCCACAAGAGCATGGTCCCACTCAGGAAAGGCGCTCCCCCCCCCAAATCACTCATGAGAAGCGGTCTTGATGCAAACGCATAAGGTCCTTTATATTCCAGTATACTGGGGCCATCAGCCATCAGCAGGGTAGAGGGCTGAGCGACCTCCGGCACAGAATTGAGACAGCTTTTATAGGGTTACAACAAAGCCTGCGCATTGTGAACCAATCACCTTGTAGCATCCAGTGGGGACCAATTAATTTAAAGTATCCAAGCCCGCTCTTAGCTCAGGAAGTCTGCTTTCGCACAGGCTTCTGGGTAGGTAACCTTCAGCTTGGGATTTAAGACTTCCAGCTTCCTGGGTTCACTGGAGAATTAGGCTAAATTTTTCCATCCTAACAGTCTGAGTCACAGTCAGCAGATAACCAAATAAAGACAAAGCCTGGGACTTGTTCAGGCCTGCCCCAAAATGGAAAAATGACAAGCCCCTAACTACCCTTAGTCAATTAGAAAGTATTAATATGATTGCCCCTTGCTTGAGCCATTTGTAGATAAAATGGCCTAACTGCCTTAGGACCTTCCCTTGGCTACCTTAAAAAGAGCCTGTGGGTTCCTTTTAGGGTCATCTCTATTTTGATTTTGTGTGGGATGGATAACCCCAGCATGCTGGAATAATAGATGCTTTTGCTGATTGCATACATGGATGGTAATCTTTTTGTGGGACTTTTCCAGGACCCTGACAAAAGAAAAGAAAAGGAAGGAAGGAAGGAAGGAAGGAAGGAAGGAAGGAAGGAGTCAGAAGCTGTCTTTGCAGGGCTACAATCAGAGCCAGCCGAGCAGCACCAGGTTCATGCCCGAGAGGGGGGACGAGGGAAAGGCTAGCTAAAGGGGTTAAGAACAGACACACAGGATAGCTGTTGGGAGGGTAAATTCAATTAATACTGCATGGGCTCTTAGTTTATTCTTATGTATTCAACCAACAGTGAGGACACAATGGCAGAAGACTTCTATTATCATGTATAAGGGGCAGAGAGATTTACTTCCCTTAATCCTCCAGGTATTTGGTAGCCACACCTGCCATCCTGCCTTCATGGTCCACAGTAAACACACATGGGCCCAAGTTTATTAGATAAGGGACAACCACTGCCAAGGCCACGACATCCTGTAGCCACCAAGCTATAGACTTAAGGATACAAGGACATTTTTAAACTCTCATTAGTCAAATGAAATGGACTCCTTTTCATGGGTCCTGACAGGAAGGAAGGAAGGAAGGAAGGAAGGAAGGAAGGAAGGAAGGAAGGAAGGAAGGAAGGAAGGAAGGAAGAAAAACTTAGAGCTGGATGTGGTAGCACATGCCTTTAATCTCAGCACTGGGAAGGCAGAGGCAGGCAGATCTCTGAGTCTGAGGCCAGAGCAAGTTCGAGGACAATCAAGCTTTGGCAGTGAAGAAAACCCTGGAAAACAGAAAGCTGGTAAAGATATAATTCCAGCCCAGTTAGCAGCAGAACTGGGAATTCAGCCACATGGTTCTGGTTTGAGAATTACAGATGGCAGAAAGGGGCCATGGAATTTGCTGGGGTCAGGCATGTGTCAGGACTGTGTCCCTGAGTTGAGACCTGAAGAGGGATGTAGCTTAGTGGTAGAGAACTTGCTTAGCAAGTCTGGGTTCTGTCCTTAGCACTAGCCCCAAATAAAAATAAAAAAGTGAAGGGAAGAAAAGAGAGAAGAGTGGTAAGGATGAAGAAGTGTGGAACTGCAAAATGCTCTGCTTTTGGATTTTTTTTTTCCTGAAGAAAGAATATCCAGTTTGTTTGACAACATCAACATCATCAGAGAAAGAGCATTTTTGTTTGTTTGTTTGTTTGTTTGGAGACTTAAAGCTAGAGGTTTTAGTCTTATATCCAGGATACCTGTCCTTACTGAAAGAAAGGGGAAGGCAATTTAGAGTTATTGAAGGAGAAAGAAGGCAGGGTTGAAAGTATAGTACTCACCAGTTTTCGGGCCTCTGCACTATGGGGCCCAAACACCAAAGTTTTCCACCCCAACCTGACTACACCCCAGCCCATGTTATCAGCTATGAACCATTCCTTCCTACTCCGCAAGTGGCAACACAAAAAAACATCAGTTATATAAGAAAAGAGCATCAGCTTGTGATGGAGATTGCCTTACTATCCTCACCTCTTTATTGACACATTCCTAACCCAGTATATGAAGGTCACTTTCCACATGCCTACAGCTAAGGATAAGGGAACAAGAAACGCCATGCTTTTGCTGCCAGTGGGTCTGATTTTGAGGAATATGTGATAACTTTTGGAAAGCAATGCCTTGCCTCTGCAGCCGTACCCAGGTACTGCGACAGTGTAATTTCCCAGAGTAAAAGATGGGGTACACAGTGTGCTAGATGCCTGTCTAGTCACATTGAATACCCTCCTGTCTTAAATGGCTAGAAGAATCTAGACCTAGATAAGAGATGTACAGAATCCATACATGGATAATGGAGGTAATGTAACATGTCCATCTTGAAGAGATATAAAGAGAGTAAAAACTACTACTCCTCTAGGTGGCCCCTTCCCTGACCATGGAAGGCCTCATAGTTTTTGCTAACACAGTATTCTACTGACTGCATATGCTTTCTTCCCTCTTCCCTTCCTTATCACCTTCTGGGCCCTCTATTTGCTTTTAATTTTCTCTGTGTTCTCTTACATATGATCAAGTTTTTGTTCAATCTGAATAAGCCATAGTATCTGCCAGGTGGCCATGGTTCCAGGTCATGAGCACAGTCTCTTGCTATCAAAGGTTTGGGTTGATGAGATGGCTCAGCTGGTAAAAGTTCTTGCAGCCACACTTGAGGACCAACCTGAGTTCAAGCCCCTGGACTTAGAGAACTGAGCACATTCACAAAGGTAGGCGTGTGCATACACTTGAACAAATACATGAAATAGTTTTAAAACTCAAACGGCCTGAGTTAGACTCTTACTCCTTGAACAATTTAACTGTAGTAGGCTACTGAAGTATAGTTATACCATCTCATGAAAGTCTCCCTAAGAGTACTAATTAAGTGCTCAAACTACCTTGGGTAATACTAGTATCCAGATCAACCCTAAATTCCTATGCAATGGGACCCTGAGATAAAGGTTAACTGACCATTTAACTGCTATCTCTCCACTTCTGTAAACAGTGCTAGCTTGCTGCAGATCTCCAGAGCTGCCTTTCTGTATACATCACAGTTGTAGAGTTGTAGAGGTTGGGGGTGCTTCCCACTCGCCTGCCTGGGACAGTCCCATTCCATTTTTTCAGGCCCCGTGGGAGGTTTTCTCTTCAAGTGCTCCGTAACATAACATCATCACCACGCCTCCAGTTTCTCGTTTGCAAACAGACACAGCAATTCTTACCTCACTGTCAGCTTCTGAGATCTACACAAAATGTCCTGGTAGAGTTGGTCACATAATATTGGCACCTAGGGATCACCAATAAATGGCAGTTATTATGAAACAATACTGACAAGAGAAGCTAGCATCGGCCCAAAGCATGGCAAATTCCATCTGTCGGCTCAAAGGAAAGAAAAGTACCATCAAATATTGGGATGAGCTGCACACATTCCGTCTGGAAAAACCATTTAAAGTACAGAGAGAGAATGTATCAGGAGCCAGAAGGAGAACAGTGTGGTTTTTTTTTTTTTTTACAGCAGTCAGCCTTGATAGGGCCTCCTGGGCTGGGCCTTTGTAATAATAGGAAGTGCTGAGTCACCCTGCCCCTGGAGAGGGTGGGGCAGTGGCAGGCCTTAAGTCCCCAGTGGCAGGCATCCCAGAGAGCTGTTCAGGCCCACTCCATCCACTCCTGACCCACTTAAGGGTGACCTTCTCTTTGTGTCAGCCCTGCTTACACTCCATTCTCTCACCCACTGATCCAACTGGTTATTCTCCTATCTTGGTTTCTGAGGCAGAGCTCAACAGGCTAACCATCACCTGGGAATTTCCACCTTCACGTTACAGGGAGCCCTGAGCAGGAAGAAGGGCCAAACTTTTTGCCAAGAACTTTGCTTGGGTGAAAACTAAGAGGGAGGAGGAAGAGTCTAAGTCTTGTACAAAATGGAAACGGATGCAAATGGGAGAATGAGACGTGTTCTAGAGGGTGGCGCTCCATCGTTTGCTCGGTTCACTCCCCATCTGTGCCCCCTGGGAGGTGCCAGGGTTCTAAGGATGTCTTGCTATCTATCACTCCTCTGCTCTGGGTTATCTCTGTAATAGGTACTAATTTTAGTTGTTAATTGGTCCTTGCTCCATACACTTGCAACTATGAAATGGCTCGTGCTTTGTCGGCCAGCTCTCTAGACCTCAGATGTCTGGAGTTAACAGATGATTGACACATGATAGAAATGACTGTGAAATTACTTTTGGCATCTGCAGTAGCCTGAGAACCTGTAATTGTAAAACACTGCTTCTCTGATGTTACATTGACTACTCCCAGCCCCCTGGGCTTCCTTTTAACTCCACTTCCTGTCTCCTCATTGTGTAATACAGAGTGGCTCGAAGTCTCAGGTGTGAGGACCACATTGTCAGAAAGGCCTCCTCTGTCGCCACTTTCCTGCAGCCATGGCCACAAGCCTGTGAAATGACAGAACACAATAGAGGCTTAGTGGTTGAGAAAGCAGCAACCACCACCTCAGCTGCTTCCTTTTCCTCTTGGGTACCAATCTCTGAGATTATACTTTTGAATCTGTGGGAGCTGCCAGCCACTCTGGTGATGATGAAGGTGACATAGCTCCCCCCAACCCCCCCCCACTAACCACACACACTCACACACACACACGCTTTCTCCATGGTCTTCACTGAGGATTCCACAGTAGCTGCTGAGTATTTCCCCACTCCAAGCCCATCAGTCCAGTTCCTTTGAAGCAGGCACTTTCCCAGCATAGAATGGGGAGCTAAGCTGCCCAGAGAACACGCTGTTAATTCATTACCTGAGGGTGGTGAGATTCTTTTTCTTGCCCCGTATTTTCAAAGGCTTGCAAGCTGCCCACAAGGTCTTAAAAGTTTTAACTTTGACCTTTGTGCTAAGATCTACTCCTCAGTTTAAGTTCTTAAGTTAATTAAGTTTAATTATACTTAAGTTCTTTGTGCTAAGATCCACTCCTCATGAAGGGTCCAGACCCTCACCCTGCCCCCTGCTTTGGTAGCCACAACAGGCTGCAGAAAAGATCTAGTCAGATGTCGGTCTCTGACTCAGCAATATGTGCTAAGCCTCCTGACCTTGCCCAACCTGCTAGTCACTAGGAGGTCAGATACACTTCATGTGGCAAGGTACCCATCAGAAATTAGCTGGCAAGCTCTGCATGTGCTCTAAGGTAATAATGGCATACAGAGCATAGCAACTGCCCTGGGAGGGTCTATAGACCATAGTAACCAGTTGACCAATCACCACAGCACAGGTAGCCCAAGCCCGGAAGTACACCAATCCTGAAACTATACACCAATCCTGGACCCCTAGGCACTCTCCTTGCTCTACCCAATAAGTTCCCTGCCTTGTAGTTTCTTCAAGTCTTTCAGATGAATGCTGCTGTGTCAGACAGAGGAACCGAGTTAATACAGTTAACTTGTTAAACAATAAAAGACTCTTTGCTTTTGCATCGGAATGGGTCTCTTGGTAATTTTGGGGTTCAGAATCTGGGCACAACACTCAGTCCGTTGGCTGCCCTGCCTGGGTAGTCATCACTTCTTTTGCCTGTCAATGAGATGAACAGATACTATTACCTTGCTCTGGTTTAATTTTTGTTGTTATTATTGAGAAGCAAGACAGAATCATGCAAGAATAATTGAGAGTTTTTAACTATAAAAGTGTATAAATCATTCTTTTATTAACAATTCTGATTATAAAGTGACTATAAAGTCATTCTACAAGGTATACAAGTCCAGGAAAGTTTAACCATCAATAATAAAAAGCACAATAATCTCACCACCCAAGAGTGGTGATTGCCCGCATGCTCCCACTGATCTTACTTCTCTACAACGGGTAGTGGAAAAGCTGTTCTTAAAAAAATTACAAAAGCTCCATTTAGTAAGATTGGCATTGTCTTAGTGCTACAGCATATAGATTTGCTGTATTTCCAATGTGGAAAGATAGGTGTTGTGAACTATAAGGTGATTCAACAGGTAAAGGTGAGTATTGATTCTTCCTTCTCTTGATAATCTGAGTTTGGCCCTGGGACCCACATCATTAAAGAAGAGAACAGGCTTATAAGAGTGGTGCTTTGAATTGTATATATACACACATTGTACACACACATATGCACACACACACACACACACACACACACACACACGAGTTGTACATAGTAAATAAATGCATATTTTTTTCTCTTACAATTTAAAGAATAAGTGTTCCTAAGATTGAGTAAACTGAGTCCATGGATGGTGAGCTCATCACTCATCCAAGTGGACTCCTAACCTCTTCACTGTCTCATTTCCAGAATACAATGTTCTGAGAATTTTCATGCTGAGACAGGAAATGCCAAGAGTGGCTGGAAGGTGAACTCTGCTCTTATGACTTGGATCTCCCCAGGCTACCATTTAAGCTATAGATGAAAGCCAACTGACTAGAAAGCAAGGGAGAGATTCCTCTGAGACTCTACAAAAGCAAAAAGGCTGGAAGTCCATCAAGAAGAGAGGAAATCCTTGGCCCTTGAGCCACTTTAACACAGTATGAGCCTGGGTAATGTCTAGCCTATTGGGGACTACAGATAAAGTCCCAGCAACAGGGGCCAGGGCTGTTGTCCTGAATAAATGTCAGTAAGGACAGAGATGCAGCAGTAGTTCTACTAAAAACATCTCGGCTCAGATAAAAGTATATCAGGTCGCCTCTGTATTCATCTCCTGCCAGCTCTTGCCATTCAA
Source organism: Cricetiscus sungorus (assembly GCA_030556225.1). Classification (NCBI taxonomy): domain Eukaryota; kingdom Metazoa; phylum Chordata; class Mammalia; order Rodentia; family Cricetidae; genus Cricetiscus; species Cricetiscus sungorus. The sequence goes on along the minus strand of JANBXA010000600.1, from coordinate 20,130,299 downwards.
TAAGTACCTAAAGGATGGCTTGTTATTCATAGGAGTGTCCTTCACTCAGCACACAATTTCAGTACCTACGTTCCTGACTCTGTGTAGGCTGTGTTTAGTGGAGAAGACTCACGAGAGACAATAAATATGATAGAAATTAGTTGTGCATATCCCATACTTTGATGTGGTCAGGCATGGAGAGGGGCCTTGCAGTGGACACTCAGGGTAAAGATCAGTAACAGGAAGCATGCCCTACTGTGGCTTGATATTCTTTGTAAATGTATGTGTTTCCAATGTCAGTACTGGCACATTTCCCTGTTCCACTTTATTGTTAGTCTCCAAATTTACAGAGCACCAACACTGATCAACACATTTAAGGAAATGTCAATTCAAGGTCTGTCTCTCCATCTTTTTTTTTTTTTTTTACTGTCCCCTCTGGGAAATCACTTTCAACAATTCTTAAACTTCATTTGTTTCAGGGATCTTTGTTGGGGCATGAGTCAAAATAAACCCTTTCTTAAAAAACAAAACTTCAAAAAACAAATAAAAAAAAAAACCCAGATCAAGAACAACAAAAACCTTGTTCTTTTATAACTTGCACTGGCCATGGTGTTTTTTATAGTAAGAGAAAGCAAGTGAACACAGTGGTGCACGGTCTTTAATCCCAGCATCTGGAGGCAGAATAGACACCTTCCTGCTCAGGTTCTTTTCCATTTGTAATGATGGGCAGCAGTGTCCGCATTCATTCAATAGGTACATGCAAATATGATGTATTCCCGACAGATCTCAGAGGTTGAGCCTTCTGTTCTCATCCCAACAGTGATGACAGCATGCTTACTGTCACAGCCTACCCGACACAGACATTTTGAGTTCTGTTAGAAACGTTTAAAATTGCTTTTAATTTACTTTTTTACAAACATAATCAGGATTAACTCAAAGATCTGCCTGCCATTGTCTCCCCAGTGCTGGGAACAAAAGGGTGCACCACCGTGCCTGCCTAGGGCTACCTTTTAAATTATATTTTTCTTTTCTAAACAACTACTTCATTGTAAGCGCCTACCCTTGCCAGCAAGGAAAACTCGACTCCGGGAAGATCTTCTTCATGCAGTTTTAATCAGGATCCTTGAACATGCTTCTTCTGACCCGAGGGAGCACGGGGGACCCTTGCACAGGCTTAAATCCCCTTGTGTTAACCAACCCCAGTGAACTACGTGGACCCTGAAGATAGGCTACTCTAATGCGGAAGCAGACAGGCTGAACAGACTTAACCAAATAAGGGCTTGTTTACGCCAGAGAGCGCTCACCCTCGGGGAGGTGGAAGGTGGAAGCCAGCTCCATCTTTAAGGCGCGGCACTTTGCAGCTCTCTACAGTCCCCCCTTTTTGTTTTAATAACGCAACAGGCAAGGGTAGTGGTCTGCTCTCCAGTAAAGCAGTGGACATTGTAATGACCCTGAATCCTGGTAGTCAGACAAGTCAGTGCCACACCCATCCTGTATCTTTTTCCTGGAGGTGGGGCCTCGGACACCAACCCACATGCAACCAGACTTGCCCTTCTCGGAGTTGCTCACTTCCAGAGCTAACTCGGAGTGCAGTGCTAAGCCATACAACCTGAGCGTGAAGGATCAATACTTGTTCATGACTGCGAGCCATGCTTGGGGAGACTGTCCTGCTTCAATGGCTTTAAATGCCTGGACAACCATAGCTGCATACCACTTCTGAGCAAACCTCATCTTGCAAAGGCACCACAGGCCCACAAAGGAGATAAGCAACAAGAGGACAGCCATGGCTCCCATTCCCGCCCACTCTTTCAGATGATCCATGGTGACGGGAACCATGATGACAATCCGGCAGCCAGTCCCGCATCCACAGATGTTGAATTCACTGCAACGATGGCCACTAGCAGCTGTACCATTAAGTCATCAAAGTCAGCAGACCAATTTCCTAAAAGATAGCTAGACAACTGTCTTGACAAATTAGTAGCATGTGTAAAGTTCTCATAGTGAATGCTGGTAACACATAAACCTGGATATTTCATTTCACATCCCAATTGGGCCAGCTACCACAAGGTATCTATTTGCTCCTGCACCAGATCAATTCTTAGGTTTACAATCATTAAACCTCCTTTTAGTTGAGCACCAATTGTGGATTGAGCATCCAAGACAGTAACCACATTCTTGGACAATTCATTTAGCTTAGAGGCTGTCTGCACCAATGTTCTCATAGCCATGGCAGCCATGACTGAACCCAAAACTGCAAAAGACATAGCTGAAATTATGGCTGCTGTAATGCCAAAATCTCTCCCTGCAGCCTCTACTAAACTAGGAGTCATGCAATGTCTATTTAGGGCTTTAACTTGAGCTATAGTAAAAGAAGCTGAAATTCCATATGTTCTCACAGACTCAGCCAAAGCCTTGATGACCTTAAAGTCTAAAGGCTCCTCATATCTATTGTCTTGGGCATCCTGGAAAACTGGATAGGCCAGGCTGAAGTCATTTCGTATGGCTTTCCAGACCTCAGGGCAAAAGGAATGCCCTGTACCTGGGCCCCGCCCTTCCTCACTCTGATCAGGAGAAGGCGCCAAAGGCATTGTTCTAGGAGGGTCCCTCCCCTTCCCACATCGCCATTTCTCCTCTCCCTTCCCCCTCTGTCCCTTATGGGATTGTTTCTGAACCTTTTCTACGAGGGCTTGCAATTCTTCCTCAGAATCTGTTTCGTCCGTACCTGACTCTCCTGTGCTCTCAACCTCTTCTGATCTTTCTGCTTGTAACATTTCTAGCACAGCATTTTCCTTTTTCCATCATCTCTTTATAGTACTTCTGGTCTTCGATACAACTACGCACTAACTTCCAAACAGGTTGGACTCCGGACTTTAGCGTCCCTTGTTCCCAAGCAAAATCAAGATCCCTGCCTAACTTGTCCCGGCACGCTACCGTGAGGTCTCCCGAAACTGCGAACCAAGGTGCGATGGCATCGCATTCGCTCAGAAATCTTTCTAGTGTGCTTTTCTTTATTTTAAGTTTCTTCGACAAAAGTAGCTCCTGAAGAGCCAGAAAAATTGGATGAGACTGAGAAGTCCCCATTTTAAAAATTTTACTTTCGGTTTGTTACAACCTCTCGCTCAATGCCTGAGACTTTATTGCCGCTTATTTTCGCTGTCTTTAACTTAGTCCCAACTTACCTGGGACTTTATTGCTCCTTACCAGAGACCTTATTGCCTTTTTACCAAGGGCCTTAGCTTAGTCCAAACCCGGAACTTTATTGCTCCTTACCAGAGACCTTATCACCTCTTTACCGAGGGCTTTAATTTGGTTCCAACTTACCTTGGGATCTTACCAGCACTGCCCTGACTGCAAAGAAGTTCTGATCTGAAGATCCCCATACCGGCCACCATTTGTACGTGCCTACCCTCACCAGCAAGGAAGACGCGACTCCTGGAAGATCTTCTTCATGCAGTTTTAATCAGGATCCTTGAACATGCATCTTCTGACCCGAGGGAGCCTGGGGGACCCTTGCACAGGCTTAAATCCCCTTGTGCTAACCAACCCCAGTGAGCTACGTGGACCCTGCAGATAGGCTACTCTAATGCGGAAGCAGACAGGCTGAACAGACTTAACCAAATAAGGGCTTGTTTACACCAGAGAGCGCTCACCCTCGGGGAGGTGGAAGGTGAAAGCCAGCGCCATCTTTAAGGCGTGGCACTTTGCAGCCCTTTACACTTCATACCTTCCATTCTTTTTTGCTGCTTTTGTGGTCCTTTGCGTGGCTTATTCGGGGAGTTCTGAACATTCTCGTGCATGATTAGATCTCTACGTACAGCAATCCCTTGTTTAGTCACACAGCCTATTTTGTGTGTCACCACTGAAATCACACTCCTCTTTATGTATGGTTTGCACTTTTTTTGCTGTTCCCATTCAGCAGAACAGCAGCAGGACGTGGCTGAACACAGCCACAGGAAAGCGCACCGCCATGATGCCTAGTCCTACTTTAATCATCTTCCCATAAACCTCAAGCAATGCCTCCTCCATCATCTCCAGCTCCCCATGCTCAGCTTTACACTTTTCCTGTCCTCACTTACTGACAGAACAAAGGGACAGAAAAATCCGCAGAACACCTGCTGTTTCTCATACACTAATAATTGCAACCACCTAAACTGAAGCCCCTCCAACACACCCACCTCTGGAAAAAGTACAAAATGATTGCCAGGGAGAGAAGCTACAAAAATTAAATAAGTAAATAAGGCATACATCTTTAGCATAAGTAGGAAACAGAAAAATACATCATGAATATGTATTCACTGGAGATTGATTCCAGGGCCCCAGGGAACATCAAACATTTTGGATGATCAGCTCCCTCATATAAAATGGTAAAATTTGTAGACAACCTGCACATAGCCTTTTATCCACTTTGAGTCATCTTTACATTATCAGTAATTCCCAATACACTGTAAATAGTGTATTGCAACAAGAAAACACATCTGCGCAAGTCAGCATATGTGTAGTTGTTTTCAGAACACTTTCTACTACAGTTGGTGTTGTAATCCAGGCAAACCTGGCCTTGCCAATCACCCACTTGTACCCTGACTCTTTAAAAGAAAATGTCTACCCACTTTTGTTACCCCCCATACACACACCATTCCTCTGGAGGGTGGTCAGTATTTTCCTGTCTCCTCACCCTCCTTTTCTTCTGTCCTGTCTCTGTGTCTCTTTACCTTATTTTCTTACCTCCCCCTTAATAAAAATTCCCATATGAGTTGCATCTACAGGCCTCTATGTCCCCATCTGCCTGCCCTCCATCACAGACCAGGGGCCTGCCACCTGCGGTCCCAGCCCGTTATGCCTTATTCCTAACAGTTGGCTCAATAGGAGGATCTCAAACCTTTGGATTTAAAGGTCCAACTGTACAGATTTCAGTTGTGCTATAAATGGAGAAATTAGAATTCAAGAGAAGCCATTGCTGGAAAGCTTCCTCCAGACACCAGACTTTGGGAATATCTCTGGAAAGGTGAGGGTGCAAGGTCTCTGTGGGCAAACTTCCATATCCACAGCTGGGGTCCACAGCAGCAGGGCAGGGATGAGTCTGGGGCTATGCTCAGTTCAGCCCCTTCACTTGCCCCACAGAAAAAGGACAGACTCCCTTATATAACTGTGTATATTCTGCCTTGACCATTGCACATGGGCTGGGAATGCCTGGCAATGCAGAGAAAGCAGGAGATCTTCTCACACAAGGAAGTCAGGGGAGATGGGAGACCCTAGTTCCTCTGGCTGTGTGTGGTCTTGTTCGCAGTCAACTGATGGTGCTAAATATAAGACTGAAGAGGTGACAACAGGACACAATTAATGACCAAGGTAGAACAACACTCCTAGCACACTTGCTGACAACGTTCTTAATGAAATAGAGCTACTGATGAAATATGTCTTGATAGCAAGTGGGGTCTACAGATAGATTTTCATTTCTGGTACATACATTGTCAAGGAGGCAGTTAGTTGTTAAAGGGACCCCAAAATGAGCAGGATGGAGGGTGTATATCTTTGATCCCCATGGATGTCTGATTGACATGTTCTCCGAGAGGTTTTAATTTAGCCAGCAGAGGGCAAGAGAACATTTACCTGTCCAAGAACTGTGGCCTTGAGCATGTTTGAAATAGGGTTGTGTAGGTGTCTTTGCAAAAACAAGTTACATAACCAATATGAATGTGTACCTCTGAAAAGAATGTGTTTAGAAACTATATGTCTAAACCTGAAATGAATCGCCATTGGCACTGCAACAGTAATTTTTATTTAAAATAGTGTTCTCTAAATGACACCTATTTCTTTAGAGGTCCCTAAATGCTTGACCAAAGTACAGAACTATTTCAGAATAATGAATCCTGATATTTTGAGAAACATCTATTCGAAGATTCTAGAGAAATAATGTCCCTGAAACCTTAATAAACATCTGTAGCGGTGGCTTATTATATAAATCTCAAAAATAAGTTTCCTTAAAGAATGTGAAACACGCAATGACATCCATTGGAGAGACGAATGTTTAAAACAAACACATATCAAAAGGAAGGTGGGAAGGGGAGAGGAAGTATCCTTCAGTGGGCAGCGGACAAGAGTAGGAACAGAGCTCAGGGTACCCCTGAAGCCAGTGGCCAAGTGTCTGCTCCCTCCAATGCCCATCAGCTCCTCCTACGGAGACATGAACTTCCCCACCTCAACCCACCATTGATGGGAGAGTACTTGCTGATCTGATGGGACCAGCTGGAGGAGTTGTGGCATGGCTCCTCCATGTGTTGAAAATGTGCAGTCTGGGTAGACATAGCTTAGTGTAGGGCCCTTGCCTAGCAGAGCATACATGAGGACCTGTGAGTGATCCCTGGAACCACTGTGAGAATATATATATATATATATGATGGGAGATGTTATTCTGTAAATATGTTTCTCATACTGGTTAATTAATAAAGCCCTGCTGGCCAATAGGAAACTAGATAGGCGGGGCTAGGAGACTAGGAGGAGGAAAGTGGTAGTAGTAAGGAGGAGTCAGGATGTAGAGGATGGAGAAAGAAGATGCTGGCAGCGGCTCCCCGATAAGATGACCATGTGGAAATACTTAGATAAGTGGAAATGGGTTAATAATTAAGAGAGCTAGCCCATAAACAATAATGGTAACTGGCCAACAGGATTGTATCAAATACAGAGTCTCTGAGTGTTATTTGGGGCCGGCAGGCCAGACCAGCGGCAGGCGGGCTGGCGGAAAACAACAAGCTATATGTGTGTGTGTGTGTGTGTGTGTGTGTGTGTGTGTGTGTGTGTGTATGTATATGTATACATACATACATATTGTTGTTTTTTGAAACAGGGTTTCTTTGTATTCCTTTGGAGCCTGTCCTAGAACTAGCTCTGTAGACCAGACTGGCCTCCAACTCACAGAGCTCCTCCTGCCTCTGCCTTTCAAGTTCTGGGATTAAATGCATGAGCCACCAATGTCCGGCTGGGGAGGGGATTAATACTGTAGTTAATTTGAGGTAGTAACAGAGGGGGAAATTAGCTGAGTTTCAAAAGGCCTGGGATTCTGGCTCTAACATAGACATGATCTGGATAAAATCTTCAGCCTCTGTTTGCTTTTTGTTTGTTTGTTGTGTTAAGCATATACCTAGAGCCTTGTGTGTGCTAGGCATGTGTTGAACCACCCAGCTACACCTCTGGCCCACATTTTCAAGTGTAAAATGAAGATTTGCCACTAGGTGATTCCCAAGATTCCCACCTAATGATGGGTCCTATAATTCTATTCCTTTTTGTCCCCATCTTAATGTCCCCTATCTCAGTTAACACGAGCTCATAGAAGTAAGGATAGGAAGCTAGTCTTTCACCAAAATTCAGGTCATGTAGGAAAGGACTACTCCATGACTCTAATGGGCCTCTCCAGTAGGAACTTCTGACTTGAAAACATGAGGAAATTAATTTTCTTCTGTTTATTTCAGGTGGACAGCTTGTGTATCCTTCAACCTGCTTCAGGCTGGAATGCATATTGCTTGCATACATCCTTAGGTTTTATGATCTTTACTTCTTGGGGGCCTCTCAAAAAAAAATTCCAATGCTTCTTCAGGCAGTAGTGTGGAGAGGTGTTAGCCCTACCACATTTTGGACTGCAGCAGCTGAAATGAACAGAGTATTCAGTCACTGAGACCTCCACTCGAAGGATCAAGAAGTTTAGAACAAGGCCTTTCCAGAAACGGCCACCGCGAACCAGTCTTCACTGGTAAAATTCAGAGCATGAGACTATAGAGTGACTGCCAGGTAGAGGCATCTCAACCCTGCAGAAAAGCAAGAAGCTCGGGTAAGCATAAAGGGATGAGTTGACACCCCCAGGTAGGCAGAAAGGGATGGGCAGGCACCCCCAGGTGTAGCGTCCGTGCTACCATCTGTTCCACAAATCGGGTGAAGTCCTAGAGATTGAAATATAGAGACAAGACATGGGTCATTTGTTCAATTGCAATGTCGGAATGCCAAACGCCGAATGCCATTTATTGAGGGGAAGAAATGGGCTTAAATACTGACTTATAGCACATTGGAAAATAACAGGAATTTTAGGCTTAGCTCCTCCCCACTAGGTATGTGTTATCAAAACGGGAAGAGTACCAACAGGTTTGGGGCAAGGAGTTCCAGCCAACAGCTTCAGGCTTACTCAAGGTGCCTCAAGGATCCATGCAGGGCCCTACACCCAGGCAAGCAGAAAGGGATGAGATGGCAGCCCCTGGGTAAGCAGAGAGGGATGGGCGGGCACCCCCGGGTAAGCAGAAAGGGATGAACAGGCACCTGGAATTTCTTCTCATGCAGCTCTAATGCCTAAGGGAGAAAAATCTTGACCCAAGCTAGATCAGTCATGGTTCCACTCCAGGGGGCTACACGGGTACCCTGACACTGCTGTCAATGACTGGTCTTGTCTTCCAAATGATCTCACATAAACGTGTAAGAACAGTGTTTCTCTGCTAATTCAAAACAGTGACTAGGCCTAACCCTGGCTGTGGCACACAGAGGGAAAATTAAAAGCAAACAAATAATGAAACACAGTGGTTGCCAGAGTAGATGATCAGTACTGCCTTTTGTATAATTGACTAGAAGTCAGCTAAGGTGAGGTCATTGGAATTCTTTACCTACAAGGTAATGGATTTCTCTAGTGCATTTTCTGATCTCTATGAGAGTGCCTTGTGAGCTAGTCATTGCTTCACTACTCCTTACTGCTATTTGTGCAAAATGGGTGAACTCAGTGATTTCCACTTATAAAAACCACAATAAACGTCAACGTGGGCGGGGCGTGGTGGTGCATGCCCCGGGAGACAGAGGCAGGATGACTCTGTGAGTTCAGACCAGCCAGGTCTACAAGAGCTAGTTCCAGGACAGCCTCCAAAGCCACAGAGAAACCCTGTCTCGAAAAACAAAACGGTTTCCAAACTAAAATCAGGAAGTCAAGCACTTCCCTGAGGCTATTTCTTCGGCACCTATCTATAATGTAGGAGCATTTGGAGCTGAGAGAAAACATTCATTTAAGAAATGTATAATGACTCCCGCAAAGAGCAATAGTAGGGAAGCCAGGGTCAACAACACAAGCCTTATTTAGGCCATTTTTGTCACTGTGTTCCAAAGCTGGGTATGCTCCACAGTCCTGTCTAACCTGCAGTGACACAAACAGCAAAGACACAACAGGAAGTGTACCAGATGATCTCCCAAATATCTACAGCAGTGATAAGGTTTAAAGACATCTAAGTATAATCAAATAAGTGAATTGATCCTATTTTGAAGTGTGTTTTTCTTTCCTGTTTTGTATGGTTCTCCAATTAAATGAAAATCTTTAAGATTCAAACTATTTTTTATTTATATTCATGTGTATGTGCTCGTGCCTACTTTTCTCTATGCACCATATGAATGCAGTACCTTTGGACACCAGAAGAGGGCATCAAGACATCTTGGAATTGGGGTTGCAAGTGGTTGTGAGCTTCCTGATACGGGTCCTGGGAAGGGAACCTCAGTCCTCCACAAGTGCAACAAGTGCTTTTCATTACTAAGCCATGCGTTTAGCCCCACGCCTGTAAGATTCACGTGCACAGTTATGCCTGCTCCCCAAAGAAACCTGGCAGTGATGCCTCCCATGCAGATGACCTAGTCTAATGCAAGCAGGGACGATGTCATGATGAAGACAAAGTACTGGCTTGTAAACTCTTCTTATTTCCCGATATCCATCGAGCCAACAGAGAAACACCAAACATCCTTTCCTTCTTATGTCCCTATAGCTGCAGAGTCGCAGACCAAGTCCTAATTTGGAGTACAAGACATTTGTCTGTGATTGTATGGATCTTTGTATTTGAACAATCCAGTTTGGGCTTTTTGTTTGTTTTTAATGTATGATTCTCCCTCCTTTTTGTTTCTTCTTCATCGTATTTTTATGGTGATATATTATTTATGATTAAATAACGCTTGCCTGAAGATCAGAATGCCAAGCAAGCCACAGCCGTATTGGCCAGGCACTTTTAATCCCAGCAGCCACACTCGTTAGCCATAGAGGCTGGGCAGTGGTGGTGTGGGTTTTTAATCCCAGCACTAGAGAGGTGTAAAAGACAGGAGCAGGGTCTTAGAACTGGCCATTTGCATCCAGCCATGTTGAGGACAGGACCTCCCCAGCCTTGGTAGAGTTAAGAGTTCTCTGGTGATTGACTGTTTTTCTGATCTTCAGTTTGAACCCCAATATCTGTTTCTGGTTTTTATTATACACAATACAATATTTAGCCTCACTTTTTTTCATTTTTGTTTGCTTGCTAATTTATTTTTTTTACATTCCAATCCCAGTTCCCCCTCCTTCCTTTCCTCTCACTCCCTTCACTCCCCCCCTTCTCCCACCTGCTCCACAGAGAGGGTAAGGCCTCCCATAGGAAGTCTACTAAGTCTGTCACATTATCTAGTTGAGACAGGACCATGGCACCTCTCCACCCCACACCTCTGTGTCTAGGCTGGGCATGGTATCCCTCCATATAGAATGGGCTCCACTAAGTTAGTTTGAACATTAGTGTTAGGTCTTGGACCCACTGACAGCGGCCTCATATATTGTCCCAGCACAACATTGTCATCCATATTAAGGGAGTCTAGTTTGGTCGTATGCAGATTCCCCATTTTTCAGACCTGAATTAGTGATCTCTCATTAGCTTGGGTCAACTGAGTCTGTGGTTTCCCCATCATGGTCTTGACTCCTTTGTTCATATTTTTGCTCCTCTCTCACTTTGATTGTACTCCAGGAGCTTGGCCCAGTGGTTAGTTGAGGATTTCTGCATCTGCTTCCATCTGTTTCTGGAAGATGGTTCAAGCTTCTCTGGGATTAGGGGTTGTAGGATGGGTATCTTTTGCTTTTATGCCTAGTATCGACTTATGAGTGAGTACATACTATATTTGTCTGTTTGGTTTTGGGTTACCTCACTTAGGATGTTTTTTTTTTTTCTAGTTCGCCTGTGAATTTTAGGATGTCATTGTTTCTCACCACTGAGTAGTTCTCCATTGTGTAGATACACATTTTCTTTATCCATTCTTCAGTCGAGGGGCACCTATACTGTTTCCAAAATCTGGCTATTACAAATAATTTTGCTATGAACATAGTTGAACAAGTGTCCTTGTGGTATGAATGTGCCTTCTTAGGGTATGTGCCCAACAGTGGCATGGCAGGGTCTTGAGGTAGGTTGATCCCTACTTTTCTGAGAAATCGTCATACTGATTTCCATAGCTAGCCTCACTTTCTTATAAGATGTGGCTATTATGCTAAAATGCCACAATTTGGGTAACATAAACAATAACTTTTTATTTCTCATAGCTCTAGAGGTTGGGAAGTCCAAGACTTAGGTTAGGTGCTGTCCAGTGGGCTCTGGGAAGGGTTTTCTGCGGCTTTGGTTTTCTATTGCATCTTCGTATTGAGACTAATCCTGTGCATGAGGCTTCACTTTTACAATTTAATTCCCTCCTTCAGATCCACTTTCAAATGTCATCACTTCTGAGATTTAAGTGTCAACACACACGTTTTGGGCAGACATAGTTATTCAGACTACGGCATCCACCAAATGAGTCCCAGCAAATTTAATCTCCACCTTTTCCCTCTATTGTTTAGCTGGTCGTGTTTTGCTCTCTTCTGTGAAAAGAAGTCTGTTTTAACTGACTACGAGATTATTCCCGGGGACACCATAGGAGACACTTCCGGGACCCGCTTGGCATGCGTGCGTTTTTGCAGTAGCCCAACAGAGGGCAGCACCGCACTGCTCGCGCCTCCTGCGTGGGCTACCATAGGTGTCAAAGGCATTCCTTTCTCAAAAGCCTAACATGGTTCTTTCTGAGCGTCTATCTGCTCAAGACTTTAGAGCAGAACTTTAGACAAAGGATCTTTAATTGCATGCCGATAAAATGTCAAAACTATTGAGCACGAAGTAACTGGGCTTTTAAAAAAATAACTTTTTAAACAATGCATTCAGGATTATGAGACAGGTTTGCGGCTGTGAGCGAAACTCATTTTGTAACTCATTAGAAAATCTTCAACCTCTACAGAAATTCTTATAATCTCTGTAAAGTCATTAGGCTGTGCCGTCCTACCTTTTGGATTACATAATAATACCATATGCGAAAATGAAAGGTCTGCAGATTTAGTTAACCAATTTTTAACTATAAAGGGAGTGTTTTTTTTTTTTTTTTTTTTTTTTTTAAAACCTCCCTGTGAAACTCTTAATGATGAGTAAGAGCTGTTGTTTGGGAAGTTGCTTATTTCACAGAACACATCTGTTGTACCTCATGTTAGATGGAAAAAGATGCATCAGAAGGTGACCTTCTCTCCCAGTCTCCTCTGCCATAGAAATAACTCCCCAGAAAACACAATAGAGGATACTGCTTGGCTTTCACAGCTAGACATGAGACAATGGAGGTTTCTCCAGGCTAGGCAGGGATTTTTCAAGCAAAGCATAATTTACCTATTGGTGCCCAGAATTATGGGGGCAGGAGCGGCAGGGTTTCAAACCCAATTCCTAAGGCACCAGTAAGAAACTTAGAAATAATTTCCTTCGAAGTAGGAAGTTTTTATCTCTATTGAGCTAAGACACTTTCTAAGAGGGAACCTTTGGTGAACAGAAAAATCCAGAAAGGAGGAGCTACACATCCCCACCCTAAACACCATATTTAAGGATACAGACCATGCAAGAACTACAGTGCTGGTCCATCAGCTATAGTGTTCCCTTCTCGATTTCCATAAGGATTCACATCTGCCTCTAAAGCACATTCAACACATCTAAAGTCACAAAACACAAACGCTATGTACCATTAATGCTCAAGGCTCAGCCACTGGAGTGGTTTCCCTTCAGCTGGGAGTCCTTGAGAAGGACCTGTTCCATTGCCTGCCCAGCATATACAGAATCAGACCCCCTTTGTACTCTGTGTCCCATCCTGGATAGATAAAGAGGCTCCCTAATGGGCATATCAACTTTGTATCGACTGTGTGTGTGTGTGTGTGTGTGTGTGTGTATTGTGGGTATCAATTTATCAGCTCTGTGGAGGAAGGTCCTATGCTGCCTCACAGTTTGAGATACATACCATCACTGCAGGGATATCAGGGAGACAGCAGCAGGAAGCAGATAATCAAACTGTGTCCAAGTTTGGGAGGCAGAAAGAGGAGCTTGGGTGCTGGGCTAGCTGTCTCCTTACAGTCTAGGGCCCCAGCCTATGGTGTTGTGCCATCCATATTTAGAACAGGTTTTCCTGCTTGAAGCCTAGTCTAGAAAATCCTGCACAGCCAGGCCCACATATTTTTGTCCAGGGTGATTCTAGAGCTTGTTAACTTGACAATCCATCTAGATCATCACAACTTCCCTCTCTACTGCTGGTCTGGTGACATGAGGTCAGTCTTGAGTTGGGCGCAAAGCAGAGATGGGATTAGCTGCAAGGGCAGCAAGAGGCCAGAAACAGACGTTACATGTTAAGCATGACCATAGGGAAAGAGAAGGAAACCCCACGACATGTCCGAAGCCACTCATTTCATAAGCAGCTACTTCACTTTGAATATGCATAGCCTATGTAAATAAGTCTCTTGGTGATTGCAACACTGTTTTCTAGCCTGGGAACATTTTGACTTTTGAGTAGGAGTTTGGGTGAGAGAGACAAGCTTTTAAATTAAAATCATAGGGTTATAGTGGGGTGCTATCAAGTTCTCCCTGAAACTTCAAAGCAAGAAAGATTAAAATGACAGCTTGGACATCCTAATCACCCTAAGACAGCCGAGTAGTGTGTATAATCTAGGTTCCCTCCAGAAGCATCTTGGGTACGATTGTCTGCCCCATTAATCATCACTTCTTTCTCAACTGGGTCACATCACACGAGTTTCATGTGAGGGGCATCACCCTTAGAAGCAGATGGCCCAAAAGTAATACAAAATTTGCAAAGGGGGAGAGCTTCAGAACGCTGAGGAAACAAGAGGGGCAGATGTGCTGCTTGCTGAGTGTGAAAGAGGCATAGGCGTCTGCTTTGAGGGCTATGACGTGCTGGGAGCAGTCATCTGTGATGTGCTGGGAGCAGTCCTGTTGCATGCATCCAGAGGCACACCTGCCACCTGTGAGCATTGGACGACACTGGGCTGTGTGAAATAAAATTATGTCCCCGAAGGACATATTGGGACTCTGGTTTCTTGCTGTCTCTCTGCTCTCTGGTTAGCAGAAGGCACACACTCTGAGATATACACTCTTACCTTGATATACTCTACCATCACAGACTCAAAACATTGAAAGTCCCAAGCCCAAACAACCTTCTCCCCAGATACCGGGGGTTGCACTCAGGGCTTCCAGCAAGTGTCCCCAGTCTAGACTTTAATCCCTTTACATTCACTTTCTCAGGTGTTTGTTATAGTATCAGAAAGCTAACCGTGTTGATAAAACCAATTTGAACTCTGAAGGTATACATGGGTTCCTGGTCACATGTCTTCTTGACCTCTGTAGTCAAATAAGAAAATCAAAACAGGGGGCATGGAGCATCAGACAAGAATCGTTTCCTTTGCCACCAGCCATGGAACGATCTCCAGAACGTCAGTGCTGAGGCCTGTGGCACAGGGTGTTAAAATGTAAGAACACCAGCACAAAACGCTGGCGATGCCTCTGGGAAATGATACCATAAATCTCACATTCATCTAAGAACACTGCCTCCCACCTTTTGTTCTCATTTCTCAGAGCATCTGTAGCATATGTCAAGAGTGGGCATGACGAATAAACTCCACTCATGCCCTTTAGAAGAGCCATTTCAAAGGCTGCATGGGAGATGTATAGCCACAGCACAGAACATGCTAGTCATGCCAGCAGTGTCTCTTCAGGTGCAAGGGTGACTGACTTGCCACTGTTACTACAGGATCCTTGAATTGGTTTGGTTTTCATTGGAATCGATGCTAAGTTTAAACTGATTTATTGAACACATTCATAATGAGCACGTTCTACAAAGCATGCAGCTAAGCTTAGAAGTATAATAAACTTCAGAGGAGAGCAATTTCATATGGAAAAACAAATAATCTTTGGCTGGGTGGTAGTGACACAGGCCTTTCATCCCAGCACTCAGGAATCAGAGTTTGAGGCAAGCCTCGTCTACAGAGTGAGTTCCAGGACAGCCAGCTACACAGAAAATCCTGTCTCAAAAAAAAAAAAAAAAAAAGAAAAAAGAAAAAAAAAGAAAAAGAAAGAAAAGAAAGAAAAAAGAAAAAAGAAAGAAAAGAAAAACAAAATCAAAAAGAAAAGAGATTATTGTAATATATATGCATATATATATATGTATATATATATATAATATTTATTGGGATTGGGCTGGAGAGGTGGTTAAGATCACTGACTGTTCTTCCAGGAGATCTGGGTTCAATTCCCAGCACCCACATGGCAGCTCACAACTGTCTGTAACTCCAGTTCTAGGACTTCTGGCACCCTCACACAGACAAACAAATAGGCAAAGCACCAAATGCACATAGAATAAAAAGAAATTATATTAATAATCCTTGTTAGATTCTTGGTGCACACTGTGCTCTAGCCTAGTGCTTTATACACACACATACTTTCATATCATCACCAGGGAAGTTTACTGAGATAAGAAGTTGCATCCTCCACCTCTTGCCAACAATAGGGAGTTCTTAACCCAGAGAGATTATGTGTCTATTCCAAAGCCAGACAGATCTTGAATACTGGCATCTGATCCTGCTGAGAAGGACCATGACCTCAGAGAACCTGAGGTTCTGCCATCAGAGTCAAATGAAACCCCTTTTCTATGATGGGGATTGTTTTCAAATAGTCTATTAAAATTAAAAGAAAAAATCTATGAT
Source organism: Cricetiscus sungorus (assembly GCA_030556225.1). Taxonomy (NCBI): domain Eukaryota; kingdom Metazoa; phylum Chordata; class Mammalia; order Rodentia; family Cricetidae; genus Cricetiscus; species Cricetiscus sungorus. The sequence goes on along the minus strand of JANBXA010000600.1, from coordinate 20,114,485 downwards.
TATAAAAATGTATTATGGTAAAAACCTAACATAAGATTATGTCAAACCTTTCAAAGAATATGGTGAAATGGTGTTCACTGTGTGTGCCTTGCTATGTAATGAGCTCTGGAACTCTTCCAGGTTACAAAGCTGGAACTCTGGGTCCACTTCCTACTCCTCTGCAGCCTCCAGCAACCACCTCCACTCACCCTTTCTAAGAGTTCAGCCTCTTAATACAAATGGAACAAAGCCTGTGAGATGGCTCAGCAGGTAAAAGCGTTGCTACCTAAAGACCCAAGTTTACTCTCTGGGACCATGGTGGAAGGAGAGTACTCCCAAAAGTTACCCTCTGACCCCCACATAGGTGATGTGGTATGCAAGCACATGCATGCACCAACACACACACATTTTTAAAAATTCACATACTATATAGTATTTGGCTTTTTGGTGACTTATTTCACTTATAATGATGTCTTCAAGGTCCATCCATGCTGTAGAATGACTATCAAAATTTTAAACCAAGTTGGTTTTATATACTATATATTTTATATACTATAAGCAAACATGTTTGTTTTTTACTTACCATTTAAAACTATTACTAAATCTCACTGAAGGTTTTTTTTAATAAAACATAAAGTTACAGTTATTACTAGCCATGGGGCTGAGATCCTCAGAATTTCTTCTAGAGGAAAAACTGGTAAAGAGTGTGCTGTTTCCTGGAACCTCTGCTATGGCATGACACAGACGTTCAAAATTTATCAGCATGGATTATCCAACCATTGCCACCAATGAGTGGTATAATCCAGAGGACAGAGTTTACCAAGAACCAAATGAATGCTTTCATAATCCACCTCTTGCCACCATTTTATAATCTTAGAGAACTACGGATCCTGTTAAGTTTCCAGAGTGGTCTCTTTAATTGCCTGTGTTAAGTTCAAGTTAAGCAATTTTCTACCCACACAAATGGGTAGAATCACACGGTGACTCACTAAGTCGCCCACTCAGCAGGGCTGTGCACAACTCTTAGGCCATCTGGCTAAGGTAGCAACTTTGCGATTAATAACCTAGGGTTCTCTGGGACCTAATAATTATAACAGAAGAATACATATAACCCCTGCTAGCTAAATAACTACATTTGTGCCAAGGCTAGGACACAAAGAAGATAATGATTTAAATAACATTGGTAGAACAAATTAAAATGTAGTACATTATCTGTCGTTTATAGTCACATTTGTTTCTTACCAAACATCTTATGTGTTAGATGCTATTTTTATTATAACCCTTTCACCACATTCCCCCCCCCTTTTTTTTGTATCCAGAAAAGGATTTTGATGACTCCAGAATTCAAGAGTAATTTTCCAGAAAAAGTAGCAGCCAGCCCTCTAAACGGTAGCATTCCCAAGTAAAAAGAAATTATCTCCAATGAGAAAAATCTTATAGCTCTCCTCTCCCAACCTACCCTTGCTGGACGTTGAAATTGTTTCTATTTCAGATTCTGGAGATTTTTGTCTGTTTTCTTTTGGTTGTTTTCATCTTGCTTAACAAGCCAAATTCTCTAAGAGAAAGGTTACCTTTCGTACTGGTGGCATAAACAAACCTGACCTTATTTGTTGTGGGGAAGAGGCACCCGATTCTAATGAGGGCCTTTTGGGGAATCTTCATCTCCTATAGAAATGTGTGGCCCCATTCACCACAGGCAGCATAAACAAACAAGCTTCCAGAGAAAGTAAAGTTCCTCCTTTCTTTCCAACTGGAAGCTGATGGGCAGTCAGGGGTCACGTGTGCCCGCTCACGTCTGCAGCGAGACTTTGAGTGTGTGCTTGAATAAACTCCAGTAGTTTGAAATCACCAAAGTCAGGATGTGCTGTAAGAGGCCTGTTTCTACAGCAAGACTGTGCCTCACTGGGATATCTGCCTGCCTGTCTCTGTGGCTGCTTCATTGCCCAGGTAGGAAGTTCTTCGAAAGTGCTTCTGGCTATGAGATTCATGGCCTCCTGGGTTGGTTTGGGGAATCGCCCCCCCCTAAACTGTGTCAACCTGGGTTGGGTTATTGGTATCATTTGATATTTTTCATTGGTGCTTTGGACTAGGGGACTCAAAGAATATTATAAGGTATCTATGACCAAAAAGGAGTCATCAAAACACCTTTCTCTTTAAAAAGGAAATACTTAAGAGATCTGGAGAGATGGCTCTGGAGTTAAGAGCACTTGGCTGTGAAATCTCAAGGATGGGAGTTCAGATCTCAGCACCCAAGTGATGAGAGACGTCATTCTGTAAATATGTTTCTGGTATTGGTTAATGAATAAAGCATTGTTGGCCAATAGGAAAGCAAGATGGGCGGGACTAGGAGACAAGGAGGTTTCTGGGAAAGATAGGAGGAGATTCAACATGGAGGACTGAGAGAGCAGAACACTGGCCCTCTCTCCATTAAGATAAGACCACATGGAAATACTTAGAAAGAAATGGGTTAATATTTAAGACAGAACTAGCCAATAAGAAACACTAGTAACAGGCCAACAGCTTTATATCTCTGTGTGTTATTTGGGGCTGCTCATAATACCCATGTAACAGGCCAACTGGACATCAAGTTAACACCTTACAAAACAAGCTAGGCATCACACAAACACCTGTGACTCTAGCTCCGATGGATCTAGTGGTCTCTTCTGTCCTGTACTCATATGTGCATGTATATACACACACGTACACACGTACACACGTACACACACACACACACACACACACACACACACAGCACTATTTTTTAAAAAGGAAATACTCAAACAGAAAAGAAAGCAGGTTGCAAAGTGACATGTTTTGGCAGAGCTGACAAGATTTCTATCATCCTTTATTTTCTTCATATTCCAACTTTTGATTTTTAACAAGGGCACATCAGAAACAAAGGTATTCTTTCCAGTCACTCATCTAGATTCTGGACAAAGAGGCCCTATTGAACTGAATGCAGAGAAGATGGTTGAAGCACAACTAACCTCCCCCCATCAGGAAGGACTATGTGACAGGACAGCTACTTGCGCTACCTAGTCACTTGCATTCCAATTGGATCTGCATACCGCGGAATAGACCCAAAGTATCCCCATGCTTTATTCACAAGGCAAAGAAACAAACAGCTCTTTTATATCACTACTATTTTGGATTTTTACCATAAGCGAAGAATCTATGTTTATCCTACTTTAATAAAATTATATGTAAGCTACTTGTATACAAGGAGCCCAGCCATTCAGCCTTCATTCTTTCACTGTGATTTCCTTGTAGGAAGTCGCCTCTCTCATGAGGCTCTAATGTCCTGCGATGCGCAGTTCTAACACCCATTCTCTTTCTGGTGGAGTCCAGGGTTTCCTGAGGTTTCTTTCGCTGAGTCCTCGTTGTCCCGCCCCTCCCCATTCCGTCCCATTCTGAACTTGAGCTTCCCAACAGTTTTCAATTCTCTCCTGTGGAACTCATGAAGAGTCTCGCTATCCCCTTTAGCATTTGTCTCGTCTGTAAGCAGATGGTCCATGAAGCACAGGTCCCCACTGAGCGTCTGCTCTGAGCTCAGGGGTTGTCAGGTTCCTGGCAGAAACTGATGATGCACTTGGATTCCAATAGGAGGAGTGGGCAGAGCATAGGGAACTTATATGGAGTTGGGCAGAATTCTAGAACAAACAAGAGTCTACTCAGAACTTAAAGGGGAGGGAGAAGGAAGTGGACACAGGGAGAAAACAAGTACTCTGAGCCCTGGCTGGGGCGTTCAACAGCCCTCAGCAGCCCTGTGAGGAGGAAGCCAGGGAAATGGGTACCCACCATCCTTGTTCCGCTGATATCACAGGGCCCAGGGCAGGCTGATGGGCGAGTCTCCTGGCTGAAGCACAGACCGTGCCTGGGACCCGGGCACCCAGAAGCCTAGTAAACACATTTTGAAGCATCATGACATTTCAAATTCAGCATACACCGTGTCTCACCATTGCCCGTACTTGGCCACATTGGTCTCTTCTGTTGTTCCCAACCGCAGGAAGTGGCCTTTTCTCCAGTTGGCTTATATAAAGAGGGAGAAGAATGGGAGGGCCTCTGGGACTGTCTGCCTCCCCTCCTACATCAGCTGCACCCCAACAGAGAGATGCTATGTGGTCTAAGCTCAAGAACACAGATTAAATACTCACACCACACACACACACACACACACACACACACACACTACTCATACTCACACCATACACACACAGACACCTAGTAGCCAATGTCATGATTGAATAAACAAGTACTACGTATCCACTATGCCTGTCTTGGGCATTCAATTGAATGAAAAGAGGCTCTCATCCTTGAAATGCCTATCTGTGTGTCATTACTCAAAGTGGTCAGTGGCCACCTACATTCAAACCCATCCCCACCTCACCCCAGGAACCAGGAAACGATAAGGAAAAATTAAAAACGACCTTGAATAGCAAAATGCATTAACTGTACACAGACACAGATGTTCCAGTCTATACAAAACAAAAGCATCCAAGACATGATACCAGGGACTCAGGCCTTGCCAGCTTTAAACAATGTTCCAAAATATCAATATTATAGATTTACACTTTTGCCACCTTAAGAGTAGACATACAAGAGTTAACAGCTGAGTGTGGCAGAGTCAATAGCCCACAAGAATAATGGATGGATTTATTACCCTCTTGTTTATTCTTCAAACATACTGTTTGGATAACACTCTATACCTTCATTATGTGCCATCTATGACCAATAATAAACACAGCTGCATTTCACAGCTGTTGTGAATTGAGAATGTCTTCTGTGCATAAACTGGAGTGGAGTTCAGCTGATTCTGGAGTAATGCTACCTTTGAGACATGAAAGAGAAAGAAAAGTTACATTTAGGTTTTTATTTTTTAATTGCAACATATGTTGAGAATTCTGTGTTTAGATCTGTACCCCATTTTTAAAGTTGGATTGTTTGGTGTTCTGGTGTGTAGTTTCCCGAGCTCTTTATATATTTTGGAGATTAGTCCTCTGTCAGATGTGGGGTTGGTGAAGATCTTTTTCCATTCTGTGGGCTGCCATTTTGTCTTATTGACCATGTTCTTTGCCTCACAGAAGTTTCAGAAAGTCCCACTTATTGATTGTTGCCCTCATTGTCTGTGGTACTGGTATTATGTTCAGGACGCAATCTCTTGTGTCAATGTGTTCAAGCTACTTCCCACTTCCTCTTCTGTCAGGTTCAGTGTATCTGGCTTTATGTTGAGGTCTTTAATCCACTTGGACTTGAGTTTTGCTCATGGGGATAGATATGGACCTATTTGCATTCTTCTATATGTTAACATACAGTTTGTGCCAGCACCATTTGTTGCATATGCTTTCTTTTATCCATTGTACAATTTTGGCTTCTTTGTAAAAAATCAGGTGTTCATAGGTGTGTGGATTAGTATCATGGTCTTCAATTCAATTCCATGCATCTGTTTTTATGCCAATACCAAGTTGTTTTTTATTACTGTAGCTCTATAGTAGAGCTTGAAGTCAGGGATGGTGGTGCCTCCAGAAGTCCCTTATTGTGCAAGATTGTTCTGGCTATTGTACAGGGTTTTTTGTTTTTCCATATGAAGCTGAGTATTGTCCTTTTGAGGTCTGTGAAGGATAGTGTTAGGATTTTGATGGGGATTGCATTGAATCTGTAGACTGCTGTTGGTAAGATTGCCATTTTTACTACATTGATCCTTCCTATGCAAGAACATGGGAGATCTTTCCATTTTTTGATGTCTTCTTCAATTTCTCTCTTCAAAGACTTAAAGTTCTTGTCCTACAGGTCTTTCACTTGTTTGGTTAAAGTTACCCCAAAATATTTTATGCTGTCTGTGGCTATTGTGTAGGATGATGTTTCTCTGATTTCTTTCTCAACTAATATGTCATTTGTATATAGAAGACCTATTGACTTTTTTTAATTAATTAATTTTGTATCCTGCCACATTACTGAAGGTATTTACAAGCTGTAAGAGTGCCCTAGTAGAACTTTTTGGAGTCATTTATGTATACCATCATATCATCTACAAATAGTAAAAGTCTGACTTCTTCCCTTCCAATTTGTATCCCCTTGATCTTTTTTTGTTGTTTTATTGCTCTAGCTAGAACTTTGAGTACATTTAAAGAATTATTCAACAATCTTAGTCATCAGGGAAATGCAACCCAAAATAACTCTGAGATACCATTTACACCTGTCAGAATGGCCAAGACCAAAAACACTGATTACAGCTTATGCTGGAGAAGATATGGAATAAGAGGAACACTCCTCCACTGCTGGTGGGAGTGCAAACTTGTACAGTCACTTTGGAAATCAGTATGGCAGTTTCTCAGAAAATTGGGAATCAATCTACCTCAAGACCTAGCAATACCACTCTTAGGCATATAACCAAAGGATGCACAATCATACTACAATTACTTGGCTATGTTCATAGCAGCACTATTTGTAATAGTCAGGATGTCCCTCAACCAAAAAATGGGTAAAGAAAATATGGCACATTTACTCAGTAATAAAATACAAAAACAAACAAACAAATGAACAAACAAAAACCAATGACATCTTTAAATGTGCAGGCAAATGGATGGAACTAGAAAAAAAAAACATCCTGTGTGAGGTAACCCAGGCCCAGAAAGACAAACACTGTTTTGTATTCACTCATAAGTGGATATTAGATGTAAAGCAAAGGATAATCAGGCTACAATCCACAACCCCAGAGAAGCTAGGTAAAAAGGGGGATCCTAGAAAGACATACATGGAGTGACCCAGGAAGGAAAAATAGTTAAAATCTCCTGGGTAAACTAGTAGGGTGGGTAGAAGGGAAGGGATGGGGGATGGGAACATGAAGGATCAAGAAGACCGAGTTGGGGGAGGGACCGAGCCAGAGAGCAATAAAAGAGATATCTTGATAGAAAGGGCCATTACGGGGTTAGGGAGAAACCTGGTTTTAGAGAAATTTTCAGGAATCCACAGGATGACCCCAGTTAAGATTCCTAGCAATAGTTGAGAACTGGCCTTCCCCTCTAATCAGATTAGTAACTACCCTAATTGTCATCATAGAACCTACATCCAATAACTGATGGAAGCAGATGCAGTGACCCACAAGCACTGGGCCAAGCTCCTGGAGTTTGGTTGAAGAGAGGGAAAGGGGATCTTATAAGCAAGGGAGAGGGGGTCAAGATCATGATGGGGAAAACCATAGAGACAGCTGACCCAAACTAAAGGGAGCTCACAGGCTGCGAACTAACAGCAGGGGAATCTGTATGGGACCAAACTAGATCCTCTGAATGTGTCAGCTATATGATTTGATCTGTTGCGGGGCTCCTGGTAGTGGCACCAGAACCTATCCCAAGGGTATGAGCTGGCTTTTTGGAGCCCATTCTCTCTGGTGGGACACCTTGATCAGCCTTGATACAGGGAGGAGGGGCTTGGAAATCAGACTTTGCTGAATTCCCAAGAAAGGCCTTACAACCAATGAGGAGTGGATGGGGCGGGGGGGGGCGTTGGGAAGGTGGGGAGGCAGGGGGTTGGGAGAAGGGGAGGGAGGGTGAACTGGGGTTGGTATGTAAGTTGGAAAATAGTTTTTTTTAAAAATAGAAAACAAATTGGGAAAAATTGCAATATAAATGTTAACAAGATAACTTAAAACCCACAAATCCTCATGTTGCCTTAATCACAGATAACTAACTTGTTGATTTGTTTACTCTTTCAGTCAGTCCTGAGGTATCCCATGCCAAGGCTTGAAGGCGGACTGTGAAAGGGTCCAACTTGATGAAATCCCTTTCTTTTAAAAAGAAGTTTGGGCTGAGAGATGGATCAGTGGTTAAGGCCACTGCTGGCTCCTGCAGAGGACCACGATTTGGAGGTTTCCAGCATCCACAGGGCAGCTCACAACCATCTGTAACTGTAGCAAGCCCTGTTCTGGCTTCCATGGATACTGCCTCACATGGCACATTTGTACATATGCAGGCCAAACACATAAATAAAAACAAATAATTAGGGAGTGAGGGAAGAGGTTTACAAATCAGGTAAGAAAAATCAGACAGGAGATACAGTAAGCATGACAGCTCCAAACATGGAATAGAAGACACTAAGAGCTCTTCAAGGTGGTATAGGCACGGCCACTTGGCTTCAGTAGAGCAAACTTGCCTCTAACAGATCAGGTCTTGTGGGAATGAAACAAATTCTGTGACAACTTGAGGTGGTAGCCCAAGTGTTAGCAGTGCTTATTGCCTGTGTGGCAGCAGCAGGAGAGGAAGAAAAGAGGAGGAACAGCTTTTGAGAGGTCCGTGTGGGACCAGCCTGCTGTGTTGTCAGGATATCTCAGATGTGGAAGCAAGGTTTTGGGGAAGCCAGTCTCCACCTCAGTAAAGAAGGTCCCTCTTGGCCTGCAAGCCAGTGTAAAACCTTCACTCTCAAGTGGAAATGCGACCGTCAGCCTCTCTGGGTCTTGGCTTCCTAAGCTGTTGAGTGAAGGACCAGGTCATGGCCATGGGCTTTGACAAGTCTGTGAAATTTGAGGTGGAAAAAAAAAATTCAACTTTTTGCTGGTTCTTATTTATTTAAATATTTTTATGTGTGTGTTCATATGCGTGCAGGCACATTTTCACATTTGTGCAGGCAAAGTTCACATGTGTACAGCCACAGTCACATTGTGCAGGTACGCATTCACATGTGTGCATGTGCTTGTGGAGGAGAGAGTTCAACACAGGTATCTTCTTCAAATGCTCTCTGTCTTTTCTTTTGAGACAAGGTGTCTCACTGAGCCTGGGCCTTACTGATTCAGATAGATCACCTGACCAGCAAATCTCAGGGTTCCTTCTGTCTCCACGCCTGGCACTGGGATTACAAGCGAGTGCCGCCATGCTTGGCTTCTTACATGGATACCAGAGATCCCAACACAGGACCTTGTGTTTCTTCATGGCAACCACTTCATCAACAGAGCCATCCCTCTAATCCCTAATTTTAATTTAAAATTCCATTTGATTGTTTATCAGGAGGGGGCAGAGGACAACTTTCAGGAGTTGGTCCTTTCCTCTTACTGTGGATTGAGGGGATCAAACTTATGCTGTGGTGCTTGTGTGGCAAGCACTTCTCACTGAACCATACCACCAGCCCCAGCTTCTAATTTTAATGTATTTTACATAAATATACTGCACAGAAACCTCTGGGTTACACTGGAAGTATTTCTTTTGCTAAGTAAATAGAAAATTCATACCTATTTGTGTAGGTATTCATACCTATGTGTGTAGATAGATGTAGTATAATATGAGAAAGTTTTGTAAATTCTAACAGTAAAAGTGCTTCACTCCCACCAGTCCAAGATCTCTTTAAAATTATAACTTCATTGGACTTTTCAAAGTAGAATTGGAAGAAAATATAAGGCCTTCAAAGGAAGGGCATGCTAGAAGGGCAAGTAGCTTGATGGCCAGAGCCTTGAGGATCCTACATTAAGAAAAGTAGAAGCTGCCTTGGGTGGAAGGAGCTGCAAAAAAGAGGATACCAAGAGGAGGGGTCAGGAACTGCTGAGAGCTGTTGTCCTGCTAAGGTGGCCTCTGGAAACCTGAACTGGTAGAGGGCAGGAGGTAGAGGAAACGGGCAGCTGTTTGCACTTCACTTGTCATTAGATGTCCTCTGATTCCTTGATTTAGCAAGCTGAGGGAAAGGTCCAGTGACAGCAACCTCACGCAAGAGAACAGATTAACCCAGTCATCCCATCATCCCACAGTCCATTGTAGCTACATTTTGATAGTTTATAACAATTTCCAAATGCTGTTCCTGGTAGGAGGCTTTAGGAGCCTGTCTTAGTTAGGATTACTATTGCTGTGATGAAACACCATGATCAAAAGCAACTTGGGGAGCGAAGAGTTTATTTGACTTTCACTTCCACATTGCTGTTCATCATTGGAGGAAGTCAGGGTAGGAACTTGACAGGAGGAACTGGGAGACAGGAGCTGATGGGGAAGCCATGGAGGAAGGCTGCTTACCAGCTTGTTCCCCAAGGCTTACTCAGCCTGCTCTCTCCTCTCCTCTCCTCTCCTCTCCTCTCCTCTCCTCTCCTCTCCTCTCCTCTCCTCTCCTCTCCTCTCCTCTCCTCTCCTCTCCTCTCCTCTCCTCTCCTCTCCTCTCCTCTCCTCCCCTCCCCTCCCCTCCCCTCCCCTCCCCTCCCCTCCCCTCCCCTCCCCTCCTCTCCTCTCCTTTTCCCTCCCATCTGCTCCCCTCCATTCTTTTCTTTTGAATTTAATAAATTCATTGACTTTAGCAGTGTTTTACGAGTATATATTATATATTGAGCACATTCCCTCATGTTCTCTGCCCTCCTTTCCATTCCCCCTCCTAGAACTAGGGAACTAGTTCCTGTGTCCCCCTAGATGGTTTTATAGTTTTACTTTCACTGTCATGAAATCTTTTATATGAACCACAAGGGGAGAAAATATGGTATTGTTTGAGACTGAGTTAATATCCTTCATATAACCAATCCCCTCTCCCTGCATTTTCTCCAGATGCCACAAGTCTCCTCTTCTTCTTAGCCTTCTCTTTTTATTTCTTCTTTGTGTCTTTCATATCATGCATCCCAATTCTACCTATCTCCTGTCCCTTTGTATCTGCCCTCTGCCCCTGCAACCTCCCCCAATAAAACAAAATAAAATTTATGACAAGAAGAAGAAGAAGAAGAAGAAGAAGAAGAAGAAGGGAGAAGAAGAAGAAGAAGGAGAAGGAGAAGAAGGAGGAGGAGGAGAAGAGGAGGAGGAGGAGGAGGAGGAGGAGGAGGAGGAGGAGGAGGAGGAGGAAAATATAGAAGCTGCAATGACATACCTAGTCATTCAGTAAACCCCTTCATTCATACATCTTTACATGCAGGCATACATCACAAAGAATCATTGTTTTAGTTTCATGGACCCTGACCTCTGCTACACTGAAACTCTTCCTGGATAGCCTGTTGCTTCCCTATATAGTCCTGGGTCTGCAGGAAGCCCCATCCCATTGCTCCAACAGATCGCAGATGGGGTGAATGTTGGGGTGGAGAGAAGAAAGACCACCTAGATATTGACCATGAGTTACCCAGGAATCTCACTCTTGATACCAGATACTTGATGATCTATACATCCAAACCCTGTTATAGCATGTCTGGTATGTGTCAGGGAGTAGACAGTCAATAAAACTGATTAAAACCCTGCCTCTTCAAAGCTAGTGAGATGAGATTGATAACACACAAATAAAAGCATGTGAAGTGGTCCAAGTTCTGTGCAGGGTAAGACAGAAAGGGAAGGATGGAGGCTGGCTTCCTGCTTCTTGACAGGTACTCAGGAGAGGCTGGCTAAAAATGGATTATTTGAGCAAGCTTCTGAGGAAGATGAGGAAGCAAGCTACGTGGAGGTAAAATAGTGTTTCCAGAAGAGGGAACAGGACTAGACAAGGTTCTGCGGTAATAAGTGTATTTAAGAACAGCACAGAACAGAGAGATGGAATGAGGTGAACTATGGAAAATAAAAGGCAAACTGTAAATGTAAGGATGGAAAAATGCAGCCTAACTCTCCAATGACCCCAGGAAGCTAGAAGTTTAAAAATACTAAATACTTTAAATTCCAGACCCTGTCCTCAGCCAGTAAATAGGCAAAAGTTCGCACTCCTTGCAGCTTACCTGACTTTGTAAACTGCTTGTGAAACCCCGCCCCAATGACCTAACCTAACTGCCATTTGTCTACCCACCTAGGAGCCTGCACAAATGCAGACCTTCAGGGTTATAGAAAACTGATTGGTGTATAAAGCCTGGGCTTGGATGGTTTAAATTGATTGGCCGGCACCTTGGCTTTGGATGCTATGAGATGATTGATTTGCGATGTGTGGCCTTTGTTGTAACCCTATAAAAGCTGTCTCAATTCTGTGCTCAGGGTCCTCAGTTCTCTACCCCTGCGTGGCATATGACTGTGGACCCCAGTGCTTTTGGAATATAAAAGACCTCATGCTTTTACATCTCTCGTGAGTGATTTGGGGTGTCAGCTTTCCTGAGTTGGAGCGTGAAGGTCCATGCTCTCCGGGTCTTTCAAAACACTGATACATGAATTCAATAACAGATCAAATAAGTTAATTACATCACAGACAGTTAAGTTTGAGCATAGTAACAGTTAGCTCCCTTTAACACCATGAGGGTGGCTGAGTCCAATTGGTTGCAAGCTTTGTCAGCCTGCAGTTTGGGCAGGAGGTCTGAACTGGGCACAGTGTATACAGATGGCATCTACAGCCATGAGAATGGATTAGACTTCTAAGGGAATGTGCCAGTGAGAAAAAGAATTTAGAAAGAGTGGCCACTGAAGGAATGAGGTCTCATGGATAAGCTGGGAAGGTGACCATGACAATAGGGAAGAACCAAGAAATAGATGAGACTAGCTAGAACAGGAAATAGGGATCAAAGAGTGTCTGGAAAAGAAGGAGAGTCAGCATTCTTGAGGCCCAGTGAAGAGCTAAGCCAGGAGGAAATGAGAACTAAGAGCTGGCCACGGGAGAAGGCAGCAGACAACCGGTTTGAACCTTCACAAGAGCCTTCCTGGGGAGTCTCTCTCTCTCTCTCTCTCTCTCTCTCTCTCTCTCTCTCTCTCTCTCTCTCTCTCTCTCTATCTCTCTCTCTCTCTATCTCCCTGTGTGTGTGTGTGTGTGTGTGTGTGCGCGCACGCGCTTGTGTGTAAGGGGGAGCAAAGCCTTTCACAGCCATTCAGGAAAGCAGGGGAAAGACCTAAACCTGGGGACATGGACAATTATTTTGAAAGTTTTGTGTAACAAGTCTTTCTCTGTCCTACAATCCAGCTCCCAAATAAGGACATGGAAATTTTTATGAAAGTTTGGCCTTAGCTTAGGCTTGTTTTTTAACTAGCTCCTATAATTTAATTTACCCCATTTCTATTAACCTATATTCTGTCATGTATTGCCCATCCTATTTTTTCCATGTTTCCTGGTGTCTCACACTCACCTAGATTCATCTCCTACTTCTTCTTTCTCTGTCTGGAAGTCCCACCTATACCTCCTGCTTAGCTATTGGCCATTAGGCTCTTTATTTCACTAATAACAGCAGTACACATTCACACAGTGTGCAAATATTCCGCAAGTTTTGTCATCATGAAGAGAGAAATGGGAGAGTTGCTAGAAGGATTTGTAAGGTCCAAAGACTTTTTTTTAAAAACATACAGTTTACATTTTATAAAGAATAAGGATATTGCAACTTATTTATATATCAACAGTAATAATCTGGAGAGAGAGGGGGGAAGTTGTTGTACGAACAAAAGGAGAAATCCCCCAAAGCAACATCTCATAGAAAAAGAGGAATACATGACACAGAGAAGCTCATGGAAATGTTTGGTCATTGACAAACTGAAGCTAACAGGAAACCCCCAGGTAGCCACTCAGGATTCCCACTGTGTACTTGCGTATGTTTACAATGTGGACCATCCAATGTGGGTGCTTGGAACTGAACATGGACTCTTCAAAAGAGCAGTAAGCCCTCTTAAGCCAGCAAGCCATCTCTCCAGCCTGTTTGTGGCATTTTTGGGTGAGGACAAAACACAGTTACATTGTGTGTACCTTTGGGGTATCATGGCATTAAATGTAACTAATTTTGTGTTGTCCTAAACAATGTGACTTTTAGGTGTTCGTTAAACAGATACTGCAGCAATGTACCATATACTAGGCCTTGTGGTAAGTGCTAAGGACACAAAGATGTACAAGACAAAGTAGCCTAGGTCTTCAAGGCACTCAAAAATCAGAGAAGCAGACAATATTGGCAAGATGTATGTGGCTGCAGTGGTAACAGTTGGTCAGCCTGTGTAGGAGGTTGTGCAGGCTGCCTGATATGAACACTGAGACTGGGGAAGTCAAGGATTTTTCCTAGAAAGTGATATCTAAGCTGAAACTTGAAGTGGATGGAAGAGGTAGACAAAGCAGAAAACAGACTCATTTCTGACAGGAAATGTGAGAGCCATTGTGCGCCAGCTGACTAATAGGAACTTGAGATAAGAGGCAGAGGTTCACTTGAGGGATTGCTGTGCTGGACTCAGGACACGCCGTGTAAGAGCCTAGTAAGCCCAAGAACCAAGCAGGGCTGTTACATGCAACCACACTGAAGTCAGAGAGAGAAAATGATATCCCAGGTCACAAGAAGAGTGCCTGCTGGGGCTGGGCTTACAGTGGGAGGAGGGATGGAGAAATGGGAGTGGACGCAGAGAATCTACTAAGCATACTCTCCAGCCCCCATTTTTTTTTTTTTAGCTGCACCAGTTTTGCTGACATCCAGTTTATATAGCATAAAGCTTGCCCATTTGAATTCATACTCTGTCTTAGTTACTGTTATATTGCTGTGAAGAGATACTATGATGAAGGCAACTTATAGAAGAAAGCATTTATTTGGGCACTTGCTTACAGTTTTGGAGGGTTAATCCATCATCATTATGGCAGGGAACATGGTGGCAGGCAGACAGACAGACAGACACACAGACACAGAGTCAGAGACAGAGAGAGAAGCAGAGAGGCAGAGAGAAAGAGAGAGAGAGAAAGAGGGGGAGGGCATGGGCTTTTGAAACCTCAAAGCCCAGTCCCAGTGACCCACCTCCAACAAGATCACACCTCCTCCAAGGTCACACATTCTAATCTTTTCCAAACAGTTCAACTGGAGACTACTAAGCGTGCAAATATAGGAACCATTTTCATTCAAACCATCATAGTATCTAACACCCTGTATGCTAACTAAAAATAATACAAATAAAAAAATTAAAAAGAACCTGTTTTAATCAAGATATGCATGGTGAATACATCTGAAGAGGTTATGATGAACCTGGTCATTTTTCAGACACTCACATGCACATTTGTGCATTTAAGCCAGACTGAGTCCTATACCATCCACACTTCACAGAAGAGGAAACAGGCACAGAGAGGGGCAAGCTTGCTCCTTTGTACAACTAGTAAGTGGAGGGGTAGGGATTCCTGCCCGTGGTTAGATGAATTTAAGAGCTACAAAGAGGTAGTGTGCACGTGCATACATGCTCATGTGTGTGTATGCATATGTGTGTGTGTGCGCGCGCATGTGTGTGCTTGTGTGTGTTGGGCAGTGGGAAGTGTTCTTTTCTGGTAATACAGAACATATTATTCATATTAGGATAGTCCCATGAAGTCTCTGTTGTACAATCACGCCTCGCTAGGAGAAACTTCCATATGAAATGGAAGATGTGGCCATTTCTGTCCCGTTCCCCCTGGTTTTGTTGTTCTTTGACATCCCTGGGATCCCAAGAACCACACACCAGGCATTAGGAAGCAGGGATCTGACTGGGTCAGAGACCCACCACTACTGAGAAACCCAACAAGGGCTACTTTCTTGACAAGAACACTGAGGTCATGCACATCACAGATCATTTTGTAACTCTTGGACCTGGTGGCATGTGGACAATGTTCATCCTTCCAGCAAAGACTCTGAGGCATCTAAGCACCATGTATAGCCAAGAGTGCTGATGAACTTTGAACCTTTTTAAAAAATGTATTTATTACATGTACAATGTTCTGTCTGCATATATGCCTACAGGCCATAAGAGGGCACCATATATCATTATGGATGGTTGTGAGCCTCCATGTGGTTGCTGGGAATTGAATTCAAGACCTCTAGAAAAGCAGTCAGTGCTCTTGACTGCTGAGCCACCTCTCCAGCCCCCATTTTTTTTTTTTTTTTTTTTTTAGCTGCAACAGTTTTGCTGACATCCAGTTTATATAGCATAAAGCTTGCCCATTTGAATTCATGCTCAATTTTTGGTGAATATTTGGGTTGTGTTCCATCACCAAAATGCAGCTGGGAGATGCTTTCGTCACCCACAATGCTCCCTGATACCCGCTTACAGTTTTCCCTACTCTTATTCTCTGCTCTAGGCAACTGTGGATATATTTCCAGCCCTATAAATGTGTCATTTCTGGACATCTTGTGTGAATGAACTCATGAAGACTGCAGCTTCTTTCAGTCTCATTCTTTGGAGTTCATTCATGTTGTAATAGATATCTGTACATATTTCTTTTTATTGCTGAACAGAATTTCACAGTATGTACAAGCTGTTCATCCCTCATTCCTTGATGGCCATTTATTTGGGTTATAGCTGGTGGGAGGCTATTATGAATGGCACTACTATAAACAGCCACATGCATGTCTGTACATGGCCATGTTTTCATTTTTGTCAAATAGAGATTTTAAGTATATAATTACGGCAGTAGCTCTTCATATTGTCATAGGATCCTTTAACTATCGCCACCATCTAAATCCAGAACATATCTGTCATTCCAAAAAGAAATCCCATCCCCATGAGCAACCACTCCCTATTTTTCCTTCTTCCCTCCCCTGCCAGCCACTAAGCCACTTTCTGATTCTATTTAGTTGCCTATTAGGGACATTTCCGGCCCTGGTAATCTTCTTAATATCCTTCTTGTCCTTGTCCTTATGGGGGATGAAAGAAACCAACCACTGTGGCTTTTGTGACTGACTTATTTCATTCAGCGTTATTAATTTCAAGATTTATTATGTACTGTGTGACTATCCTCTTCTTAGCGTTAAAGGCCTTCTTTTAGTCTTGGTTTAGCTTTTGGGGTGTTTTGTTTGTTTGTTTAACAGGTCTTGCCCTAAACAAGGTCAGAATTGCTATATAGAACAAGCGGGCCTCAAACGTAAAGCAATCCTCCTCTGCCTCCTGAATACTAGAGCGCAGGCGCGTACCATCACTTTTGGCAACAACTGTTATGAAGCATGCTGTTAACGAATGCAAGAGCTTCCCCTTAGATTTGTGCTTTCAATTCTCAGTTCCCTTGGGTGTTGCTCTAGGAACAGACTTGCCAGTCAAATGCAAACTGTAAGTTTAAGTTTGTGAGGTGCTACTCAACTATTTCTCAGAGTGGCAGCACCATTTTCCATCCCCATTATTAATGCGCAAGGGTTCCCATTTCTACTTTCTCTTCAAGACTTCTTATTATCTATAGTTCTTTCTCTCTCTCTTTTTATTTATTTTTTTTAGGACCGGTTGAAGAAAATTAAATAAAACTAACAGCAAGTAAAAACAACTTAAAAGAAAAGGCTTGGTGGCAAAGGAGGGAATTCTTTGTAGTGTGTTATTCAACTACAAAATCTCCCCAAATAGCTGCTTGGGAAGACAGGAAACACAGTAGCACGGCCCACCTGAACATGGCTGTCAGGACAATGATGTGGAAGGGCACCACTACTGTCCCTGCATTTGCCTGGTGGCACAGGAGCTTTGGGTTTCATATCCAGCGCATATAAAGGCAACACGGCTTAGCTATTACGTTTCAGAAGATTTGAGCCTGATTATTTCATTTCAGAATTTATCGAAAGAAAACAGACAAGTGCTCAGAATTGATTCATAAAGATATTCATCACAGTATTAACTTTAAAGGTACTTACAATATTATTAATAACCAAATCTTTAAGGTTTTTTGCTCTCTATGCACTTTTCAAATAATCTCTGGTGTTTCATTTATGTAATGAAAACAATTTAAAAGAAATACTTTTCTTTAAAAAAAAACATTTAATTTTAATTTCTGTGTGTGTGTGTGTGTGTGTGTGTGTGTGGTGTGTGTGTGTGAGTGTGTGTGTGTGAGTGTGTGTGTGAGTGTGTGTATGTGTGTGTGTGTGAGTGTGTGTGTGTGTGTGTGTGTGTGTGTGTGTGTGTGTGTGTGTGTGTGTGTGTGTGTGCAGTGCCTGTAGAGTACAGAAGAGGGACTGGAGCTGAAGTTATAGCTAGTTGTGAATCTCCTGATGTGGGTTCCGGGAACTAAATGTGGGTCCTCTGCAAGAACACTATGACTTAACCACTGAGCTATCTTCTCTCCTAACCCATACTATTTCCTTTTTTTTTTTTTTTAGGTTTTACATATTTTATCACTGATCAAATCAATTATTTCATACATAACAGATAAAGGCAAATCAGATCCCCAATTTGAGCATGAACAACTCTTCAGAGGTGAAAAAACATTCAGCTTCATCTGGGAAAGCCCATGGACCAGCACTGATAAAATGCATCAATTGTCAAAACTAATGAGATCATCGCTGACCTTGCTCATTTGTTACTGCTCAGCCATGCGGGGGGGGGGGGCTGTTTGAGGAGACAGCTCTAGGAAGGGGAGTGACTCCAGTCTATACACACCTGTCTCATTAGCAAAACTCCCACCCTCCACTATAAAAGATCCTACCTACCTTTTTCCCTCTGCAGAGCTTGGCATTCCCATAGGAGAGAGGATACCCCTTGCTAGTGTGTGTTAATAAATGCATTCTCATGTCTTGAGTTCAGACTCTGGCTGCCTTCTTGCCTTTTGTCTCTTTATTCTGCTCTCCAAAGTCTAACAACCATGGCTCAGCATAGACCCTCAGTCCCACTGTTGTGTGAACCCTTAAAGACACAAATTCAGTGTCCTTCAGTGTCTTCTGATTTTGTTGCACATTTTCATCTGAACCTGTTGGAGAACAGGACAATTACTTGATTCTGAGAGTCTTGTGAGAAGACATGATGAGAAGCTGAGTCAGGTGATTAATATGATAGCAGAGGAGAGAAGAGCTAACTTTTTATGTATATGTGGTGTGTGTGTGTGTGAGAGAGAGAGAGAGAGAGAGAGAGAGAGAGAGAGAGAGAGAGAGAGAGAGAGAGGGAGGGAGGGAGGGAGGGAGGGAGGAGGAAGGGAGAGAGTGAAGGAGGGAGGGAGGGAGAGAGAAAGAGGAGGAGGCTAGAGGTTGACATTGGTGGTCTTCCCCCATTTTAGTTTTTGAGGCAGGATCCCACTGAACTTGAGCTAACCGGCAAGCCTCTAGGATCCCTCTGACTCCTCACATACCTCTCAACATTGCCCACTGCTGGAATTACACAACTACTGTGTCCTTATTATATATTAGTGATCAGTATCCCAACCCAGGTCTTTCTGTCAGCTGAGCAGGAGGAACTTTGCTCTCTGAACCATCTCCCTACCTGGAAGTGCTATTTCTTAAGACAATCAAAACAAACAAAACCCAAACCTTTCTTAAGTCTCAAAGGTGCATCTTCGTCTAGACAGATGTCTTCCTTAATCATCCAGTGGCTTCTTTCCACCTATCCTTGGCTTTGCATTCCAGATGCATCTGTGGCTGGGTCAGAGGCAACAGAGATCTTGAAATGGGTTGCATGTAACAACTGAGTGATAACTCCAAAAGCAACTTTTAAACTAGGGTTCAAGCCATTCAAGAAATTTATTATACTTCCACACAGTATTTGTTTTTGAGATCACTGAAGTAGGAAAAAAAGAGCATTTTCTTTTCCACAAATAGTCTGGGAAATTCACTCTAGGCTAGTGGAAGTGATTGTTAATCACACTGGGGGTGTTTCCTGAGAGCCCAAGACAGCTCACTCCCTAGGTGAACCCTCCAGAACTCCTGCTACTTATTCAGTGAAGGAGGGAAATGGTTAAGCACAGACAGCAACAGTGAAATCTTAGTAGACCTCTCCATAGTAAGCTAATAAAATAATCACAACCTTGGAGTAGCAGTTGCACCAGCAAGATCCCAGAACCTGCTTATTAAACCTCGGGGCATTGCGTGTACTTCCTGATTTCTCTCCTCAAACGAGTAGTTTCACTTACGAGTTTTAATTGATAAGGTAGAGCATTTGCTCCACACAGAGAGGAAGTCTGTCAATAGGGTTTAAATATGTGTGCACACAAACACGCACTTACATTGTGCTGTCCAGTTTGCTGTCATTTCATCATCCATTCCAAGATGCCTAGGCAGAAAGCCAAAATCCTCAGAATATGCGCTCTTTTCCACTGAATCATAAAGAATGATCTAAAGAGTTAATTGTGTTAAATTATAACTAGTACTATCTATGCATGAACTTGCTGTGCTTTATATTTCATGAAATGTTTAGTCTGCTGCTCAGATGTCCTGGAATTGGAGTAATAGAAAGCTGTGAGCTGCCATGTGGGTGCTGAGATCTTCCCCTGGAAGATTAGCCAGTGCTCTTAACTGCTGAGCCAATCCACTGCTCTAATTATAATATGGATTTTATTTTCTACATCAGTGGGCTACTGTTATGTCAATGGGTACAATAATGTTAATTTATCAAGCTCCATTTAGAAAATGAATGCACATCACAGTCCAAGAATGTTTTAGAAAGTATTATAGTAATATGTGTTTGGAGGAACTTGTAATAATGGTCAAATAATAGAAAGTAATCCACTCTTGTTGATAAAGTTAGCAATGTACTGTCAACTGGCAAAAATTAACACACACACACCTTTATGAAAGAGAAAATTTTAGGTGTCTAGTTCAAGGACACGGAGATTGTTAAATGTCCTCCATCCCAGGAATGGCTCACAGCTGACATTGATATTAATGCCGAGGAAGTACTGTTGCAACCTTTCTGTTCATTTTCATTAGTGCTTGGAATTTGTCGGCCCTTTCCCTCTTATTAGACACATAAATTGAGCAGGGCTGGCAAACAGTTAGCAAGCCTTTCCTTGGAGCTGTCTTTTCCATGACAAACATTCAACTGGCAAAAGGCCTAACATATGTGTTCTCAAAGTATTCTTCCCCCAATGGTAGTGATCTCATGAGCTGTATGTCAGGGGCCCTTGGGCAAGGGAGTATGTTGTGCTAAGTGTCCCTATACATGCTTGCACACACCAAGAACAGTAGTTTTCAGAGGTTAAAAAGAAATGAATAGAGAAAGATGCAAACCTGGTTGAGTCCCTTACAATTACCTAGGCACAAGAGTTCTTCAGTGTCAGAGCATGATCTTTTTCTGAAGTCAAGAAATAGAACCTCAAAATGGCAATGCCAGGCATACTCTATGGTGGTGACACATTGTCATAGTTGGTTTTGATTGCTGACTTGACACAATGTAGACTCACCCAAGAAGGGGGTGTCTCAATGAGAAATTGTCTAGTTAGGTCCCGTGTGTGTGTGTGTGTGTGTGTGTGTGTGTGTGTGTGTGTGTGTGTGTGTTAGTTCTCTCCTTTCTCATTCTTGCAGGTGACATGACTCAGGCCATCAGGCTTAGTGGCAAGCATCTTTTCCTTTAAGACATCTTACTGGCCTGGGGCTTTCTTAGTTAAGGTGATGAGAAGAGCCACCCTGATTGTGAGTAACAGTGTTTCATGGGCCGGTACCTGGACTGGATGAAAAGGAGGTAACCTGAACAAGAATGTTTATGTATCAGTTGGTTGCTCTCTCTTTGGAAGCTAGAGGCAATTCCCTAAAGTGTCAGTCATTGGGAGACACCTGATGTGGGTACTGGGAACTTAGGATCTCTGCAAGAGCTGGACATACACTTAACCACTAAGTTTTATCTCTAATATAGCCCACAATCCAGTTTTGTTTGTGATAGTAAAAATAATGCAAATAGCCTTCTATTTGGGACTAGTTAAAATGCTTATTTAGAGTATACCCCTCATATCCTAATATGTAAAAAGTTGCCAAAATATGTTAATGGGAAAAGGGATGCATCATTATACTCAGAATGCCAACATTTTTATAAAAAAGCAAGAAGGACAATAATATTTAAAATTATTTAATAAATGTGGTTACTTAGAAAATAGTTCAAATAAGAGTAAGAATGGAGTGGATGGAGTTACTGTAGCAATTAATTTTTCATCTTTTTTCTATATGTTCAAAAATGTTTACAGTCCTGTTAACATGATACTTTAAAAACAAAAAAGAAACATCCCTGGCATTGAGGTAGGTCTCCCTCACACATTTGTGAAATCTGAGGCCAACCTGATACAAGTAACACAAAGTGAGAATCGCATCCACAGGTCTAAATATTTAAACATTGGAAGTCAAGATAGCAAGCTCATTTCTTCTTCTATTTTGACAAATTTTCTTAATGACAAAATAGAAAACTATAAAATGTGATGACTGGTAAAACATCAAACCCGATAGAACTGTGTGTGACTGGGTGGTTTGTTGATATTTGATGACGAGAAGTAGCATAAAGACATGTCATTGGGAAAGTTTTATATTTGCACCATTGATTTTCTTTTCTTGCCTTTACTTTGCGTTACTGTTATTATAATCAAAGTTTTTCACATAACTGAGTTCTACCAATAGTAATTTTATATTAGATAATATTTCTTGAGTAATTAAATTTTTAAGATTCTTTTTTTAATTAGTTTCAATCAGAAGAAATTGCTCTGGTGAGGCAAGAAACAACCAGAATTGCCATTGATTTCACACAGCAACACTTAGATTGGGAACAAACTGTAAAATTTACATACCATGCTCACACATTACAACTTGGGGTTGTGCAGATAATTGGTTACTATTCTTGTTGCTGTGATAAAATATTTGATCAGAGCAACTTGGGGAAGAAAGGATTAATTTTGGTTTGCAGTATAAGTGATGCTATCCATATGTCAGGGATGTATCATTCAAAAGTATGAGGCAGAGAGCGATGAATGCCGACCGCCTAGTCCATTTCTCCTTTCATTCATTATAGAGGTTAAAGTGGATTTCCCTACCCAAACCAAGCCAATCCAGAAAACCCCTCTCAGACTTCCCAAGGATGTGTCTCCTTGGTGATTACAGATCCTGCCAAACTGACAATCAGTATGACGTATCACAAATCTACCCCCTGTCAGCTTGACATGCAAACATATCACTTTGAAGCTACAACGTTTTACCTCCTGTCTCCAAAGGCTCACAACCATCTTATAATTCACAACACACTTAGTCTTCTCTAAAATTTCCCTTAGAGTCGAACAATCCTAACACTGTTCAAAAGCCCAAAGCCCAAAGTCTCTTCTGAGAATCAAAGCAACTGTTTAACTGGGAGCTCCTGTACAATCGGAGAACAAGTTACGTACCTGCAGCATAGTCACACAGGTTAAACATACTCTTTCCCAGAAAGAAGGGTGGAGTAGCAGTGAGGAATGATCAGACCAAAGAAAGCTGAAAGCTAGCACAAAACACCAAATCCTGCAGCTCCTCTTTGGGCATCATCACAAGAGAATTGTCTGGACTCCAAAAGGCTTAGGTGGTCTCAGCTTTCCAGCTATGCTACCTCCAAAACCTCCCTTTTAGGTTCACCCTACTTCATGCCTGTGCCTTTTCTTAGTGTGTTTCAACTCCAACATCTTGGAGTCTCCATTGCAACTTAGGCTTCACCTTCACAGCTTCCTAAAACAGCCTTACAGGTCTTCCATGCAGGGACTCTGATACTGCCCTGCTACGTACCAGGGGCTCTCTGGGAAGCATAGAGCAAGTCCCCATAACACCCTTAACCTTGCATGTTTCACACCTACAAAACAAGGTCAGGAGTGTCAAGCCTTAGTGTCTGCTCAGGATGGAGGCTGTCAGCCTTGCACCACCATTACTGCAGCCTCCTCTATGTGTTGAGTTTGGGGAAACACTTCCTAGGGGAGAGAATCTGAGATTCTTTTCTTTAAAATTGCATTTTCACAAGTTGGAGCCTTTGTTGTCTGGTTCTCATCCTGGGACAACCTGTCTGATTGTGCTGTAGGGCAGGAAACTCCACTTTAACAGTACCGCCTCTTTTCTAACACCTTGGTTGTAAATTTAAATGTGTTTGATCTTGTCCCTTTCATAAAATGCACCTGCCCCCACCCTCTCTAGATGTGAATTCTAGCACTGGACAGTAGCCATGCCATAATGTGAGTGCTATGCTGTCTTGAAATTTTCTCTGACAAACTAACCCAGTATTTTTCAATTTAGCCTCAATAGGCCCTCAGCACTTGAGTAGAATGCAGCCAGATCCATTGCACATTGTGGCAACAATATCCTTTAGCCCCATTTCTAATAGAGCCCTTGTTCTCTGAAACCAAGTGAAAAGCACCTTTGCTGTTGCTGGCATTCTTCCAAATGTCCACCAGAATGACCCATTAAGATATAGTTACAGCATCCTTGGGATTTTCAAGCCAGAAGTTCCAAACAGCTCTGGTGAACCAGTTCCAAAGCCTTATCATGGCCATAGCTCTGCTTTTACCTGGTATCAACTTTTTGCGTTTTTCTTGTTGCTGTGAAAAATACAGAAGCAAAGCAACTTGAGAAGAGAGGGGTTTATTTGGGGTGGTCATTTGAGAGGAATTCCATCATGGTGAGGAATTTATGGCAGCAGAAATCTAAGGCTGCTTATCACATGTCACCCGCAGTCAGGAAGCAGACACCAAGGAATGACGCTGCCTTGCTCATCTCCTTTTCCTTGAGTCTAGAAGTTAAGGCGGGTCTTCCTGCTTTGCTCTAGTTCACATTCTGTTGCCGGGATAAACACCATGGCCAAAAACAACTTGGGGAGAAAAGGGGTTATTTTAGTGTATAGGTTATAATCCATCATAGAGGGAAGCCAAGGCAGGAACTTGAAGCGAAACACAGACATTCTGCTTACTGGCTTATTCCTCGGGCTTGCTCAGCTACCTTTCTTAACAATCTAGGCCCACCTGTCTAGGGGCGGCACTGCTCACAGTAGGCTGAACTCTCCTATATCAATTAACAATTAAGAAAATGCCTCACAGACATGGCCACATGTCAATTTGGTCTTGGAAATTCATCAGTTGGGGCTCCCTCTTCCCAAGTGACACTGGTTTCTGTCAAGTTCTCAGCTCACCCTAACTACCACATATCCAGAAAATTCTCACAGTCATGCCCACAGGCTTGTCTCCTTGCCTATCCTAGATATTGTAGATTGACAACCAATATTAACTATCACAATTGGGGAAGTGCTTGCTTCTCAAGCATGAAGACCAAGTCTTAAGAAAAAGGGCAGATATGTCTCCTTCTAGGAAGGGATTTTAGCAACACCTGCATTTTGCCACAACAAGAAAAACAGCTAACAAAGAGTATTCACAGATCACATGTAAGTGTGGCTGTGTCCCAGAAATAGATCTATACACCATGTGTAAGTGTGGCTATGTTTACAGAAACAGAGAGGTAGACTTAGTCCTCAGGCTTGAGTTTGCCAGTCCCTGTTAGAAATTATAGCAAACATACAATTGCCCTGATGGATAATGGTCTTCTATATATAAATTTCTCTTATTGGTTAATGAATAAAACACCGATTGGCTGACAGGAAGTGATGTAGCTGGGCAGATTTAGGGTATCAGCAAGGACAAACAGGAAATCACTGTCTTCTCTGTGGAGATGCTGAGCAGTTATCATGCAGCAGGCAAAGGAGTTGCAGGTCAGGCATTCCTGGTAAGATAAGACCACATGCAAATACATGGATTAATAGAAACAGGTTAATAATTAAGACAGAGATAACCAATAAGAAGCCCTAATCATTGGCCATCAGTTTAATAATCAATATAAGTTTCTGAGTGTTCCTTTGGGTCTGACAAGGCTGCAAGACCAGGCTGGTGGAAAGAGTTACTGTAACATTGCTCCAGTTATATGGATCAAGATATGGTATCTTGCTAGAGAAAGTCTATGATCTCAGCTACACAGTATGTGGTCATTCATATGCTGAATACTTGCCCTCTGTCATAGTCAAGAAAGGGGGTAGGAATCAGGAATGGTCCATAGTCACATCAAAAAACTGGTTGTCTTTGCCCTCAGAGCTGTGTGCAGTTCTGCTGTCTGCTATGATATACACTGAAAAGATCTGGACCAGCTTGTATATCATAGCACATACTTGCCTGTGAGAGGCACTGTGTTGGTGGAGCCAGATGAGTGATAGGTAACCAACAATGCTGCAGAAGTGGGCTTTAATGCCAGAGAAGGAATGAACTTGCCATAAAGAATAGGCTCTCAGACAAGAATAAGAGCTTTCTTCTTCCACGTCCTTATAAAAAGGACAACCACCAGAAAGTGTGGCCAGATTAAAGGTGGGTCTTCTCACTTCAAATGATCTAATTTAAAAGAAAAAACAACAACAACAACAACAAACCCAAAACCCTTACAGGTGTACCTAGCCACTTTGGGCTTAGTTGATTCCAGAGATAGGCAAGTTAACAATCAAGCACAGCCATATACAAATTTTATCTTTGACAGATGGCAAAGTTACTTATATAACCAAGCAATTGTTCTAAAACAACTTTTTAATGACTTGTTAGCAAATGTTTGGTAACAACCAAACCAAAAAAATTCTCAGGTAAAAAAGACTGTAGAGAGATTTACAGTTTAAGGAAGTAACTAACCTAGTGAATGCCTGTGTCCACCTCTCAAAGGCCCCGTGATCATTATAGAAGAGAGGGGCACAGGGAAATTGAAGGAGCCAGAGGATGGGAAGAAGTGCTGTGAATGTTGTCTCCTAGGCTCGACGTGGCCATTGCTCTCCGGAGCACACAGCAGCTGAGGCTATTCACACACTCTTTGCTTTATACACACATAGAAGGGGGAAGAAGAGGAGTCATCAGGAGTGTGGAGGGAATCAAGGTAATGGGGATGAGTAAGAACATAAGACACTGTACACAGGTATGAAAATGTCAAAACTTGAAAAAGGAATTTATCTGAAAATAATGCTACTCTGACATAACTTCACTGTTCTGCTGGATAATAAAGATGGTTGTGTCTTCCTCTTTTCATTGCTCGTGCATACTAGCTCCCAACCCCATCACTTTGCCTGGGCTTAGCTCTTGAGTTACTTGGATACTCAAGGGTGGGAAAACAGCAGAAATAACAAGTGACTGAGTCTCAAGGGGCTGGGCCTTTTTCATGCTTCTAAACCCCATGTCAACTCTGTTTTAGGTAAAGAGCTGAGGCTTGAAGTTGAAGGGGCTCCCCAGCATGTGCAGTTTGGAAATGACAGAGGGACAAAATCCACTGAGCTATGTTTATCCCAAGTTTATCAAGACCACAGGAAGAGCAGTTCAAGTCGCCATCAACTGCCATACAAACTCAGGCTGCCATTAGCTCACCAGCAGGCTGCAGGCATCAGTCTTAGTGTCACTGTTGAGTAATGCTCAAAGGCCTCATCCATTCAGTACCTAGAAGAGAAACTACACCAACAATGAGGGAACTGTTTGGGTGGGACATTTTGAATCAGAATGGAATTTTCCAATTTTACCTTCATTTTCTTACCCAAGTTTTAAAACAACAGTGAGACCATCTACGTGTTGTGATGTTAACTAGAAAAGGTACATGGGACAGGGGCATCATCTGTGGTAGGGGAGAGCTGATGTTTACTGGCTCTCAGTGACTGGTAGTTGCTTAAGATATGTGCTCGGAAGTGTGGGAAATGCTTGCTGGGCAAACATAAGGACCTGAGTTTGATCCCCAGAACCTATGCCAGTTGTGCTTGTAACCCTAGAGTTCAAGAGGTAGAGACTAGACTCCCTGGGGCTTTATGGCCAGCCAGCATAGCCTGCTTAGGAAAGTCAAGCTCTAAGCCAGAGAGACCCTGTATCAAAAAAGAACTTGGGTATATACATACATACATACATACATACATACATACATACCACATATTATTTAAATTAAAATAATTTTATTTTTCATACCAATCCCAGTTCCCTCTCCCTCCAGTCCTCCCATGTCCCCCCACCCTCCCCATCCCACCCCCACTCACTCTCCAGGAAGAGTGAGGCCTCCCACGAGTGATCATCAAAGTCTATCACATCATTTGGGGCAGGGTCTAGGTCCTCCCCAATGTACCCAGGCTGAGAGAGTACTCTCAATAGGGAATGGGCTCCCAAAGTCCATTTGTGCACTAGGGATAAATACTGGTTCCACTGCCAGAGACCCCATAGACTTTCCAGGCTCCACAGCTGACACCCACATTCAGGGGGCCTAGTTTGGTCCTATGCTGTTTTTCCAGATGTCAGACTGGGGTTCATGAGCTCCCACTTGCTCTGGTCAACTGTTTCTGTAGGTTTCCCCAGCATGGTCTTGACCCCTTTGCTCATCACACCTCCCTCTCTACAACTGGATTCCAGGAGTTTGGCTCAGTGCTTAGCTGTGGGTGTCTGATTCTGCTTCCAATCTCTATGATGGCATTTAAGGTAGTCATCAATCTCATTATAGGGGAAGGGCATTTAAGGTAGCCTCTCCAGTATTGCTTAGATTCTTAGTTGGGGTCATCCTTGTGGATGCCTGGACATTTCCCTAGTGCCAGATTTCTCTTTAAACCTATAATGGCTCCCTCTATTAAGGTATCTCTTTTCTTGCTCTCTTCTATTCTTCCCTCAGCTTGATCTTCCTGGTCCTGAGCTCATGTTCTCTTCCCCCTTCCCCTCCTCCCCTCCTTTTTCTCCTCCCTCCCTCCCCCTCCCCTTATCTTGGGCAGTTCTTGAGGAACAATACTTGAGGTAATCCTCTGGCCTTCCATGCAAATACGTGTGCAGTGGGATATGTACTTGGAGGGAATGTATAGGATATGTGCACCCTAGTGCTCTGAGGTCAGTCAGCACACTGCTGGACCCATGAAGGGGTCTGGGTCAGGGAATGTGGATCAACACTTACAAGCTGCCTCCCTCAAGGATAACATTGCCCTTATTGGAGAATTCCAATTTATCTGGTGGTAACAGTTTAAGAAACATGTGTAGAAATTACATTGCTGACCATCACTCAATATAATTGTCCACACCCACAGAATATCTATATCTGTATATCTATATTTATCTATCTATATCTATATTTATATCTACATTTATATCTATATCTATATCTATATAGTGTGTGTGTGTGTGTGTGTGTGTGTGTGTGTGTGTGTATTTCCCTAAGGAACAGGATAGGGTAGTTATAACCACTAGGTTGTAACCAAAGGTAAAACAGTGCAACCACATCTTTACATAACTAAACAAATGCAGTACAAACAAATATAACTCATCTTTTCCCAGTTAAAATATTATTTCACAACAAGTAGAGGTGAGACTTTTCTGGCAACAGTAAAAGGGTAGAAGGCAGAAGGCTGAAGAGATTGTAAGAGACTTGGTGGGTTCCTAGGCTGGCTTTCTCTTTTCCTTATCAGGAAATCCTGGACAATACGTATGGAGGCAGATTGGGTCTTCAGAGAGCATTTAAGATCTTAATAATTTTACTAATATATAAAGCTGAACTAGTAGCAGCCTTGGTTGTGATGAATGGATGCATAATAGCTTCCTGAAGAAAACTGGGAGAACTTTGCACAGTGTTGTGACTAGAAAAACCTTCATGTTTTAGTTTTAGTTTTAGATCCCTCTGCCAGGGTCCAGATTGTCTCAAGAGCTTTCTGTAACCCTGTGGACTGGGTCCAAACACTCTGCTTAAATTCAGAAGCATCTCTCTCCAAGACAGTCTTAACACCAAGAGACCTAAAACCACAGGGCATGTGTAAGTTCCTTGGAAACTGCCCAGACACGGTAAACAAGTTTCATCTCAGAGCAATTCCAGTTGATTGTGGCTGCTGCCTGATGTACTATGTTGAGAAGTGTTTAAAGTTATGTCATTTTATCTAGTTTGTGAGAGGATTCCCAGGATCAGAGCCAAGATGGACTCTTCCCTCTAGACCAAGTGATGTTACATTTGAAAGATGTTTTGTTTGTTGTCTGCCGTCTGGTGAGGATCATGGGCACCTGAGCTAATCATGTTTCCATCACTCTGACAAATCAATCTTAAAGCAGACTTACATTTCAGAGTGTGTAGTTCATGGCTGACTGGCTCTGCTGTTTTGGGACCACAGACAGTTGGAACATCAATGGCAAGGAGTATGTAATGAAGTAAAACTACTCACTCCTTAGTGGACAGGATTCAAAGAGAGAAGAAAAATGAGCTAGGATCCCAATATTCTCCATCCCCACTGGTCCCCATCTCCTAGTTTCCACTGACAGCAATAACAGTATCGGCTGGTGGACAAGCTTGTCACAGTCTGTAAAGCCTGTAAAGAACAGTTAAGATCCAAACCATGTGTTGTGAGGATGACTGAGAGCAAAGTATAATGACACATGTATGAAGATAGCATGATGAGAACCTCACTTTGTACCGGAAACTAGAGTAAGTAAGTAAGTAAATAAATAAATAATAAGAAAAGATCTGACCCATTAGACCTTTGCAGAATAATATTTTTATAAAGTGAAATAAAAGCAAAAACAAAGGAGATAAACTAAGTGCAAGTATAAAAGTGTACAAGACACAGTAAATTCAGTAACACGTGTGAATATCTTTAATGCATTCGTGGAAGCACGGTGCAGGGAATTTTGAAGTAGTGATGACTGCAGTGATATTTTGAGAGGCCTGAAACAGCTGACTGTGATACGAATATATCTGTGGCTTCTGTCATCAAGGGCACTGCTAATTCTATCATCAAATCTTCATAGTGGAAGGAGATGCTAAATTTTAGTGTGTGAAAATAAATAGGCAATTTTCTTCCTGTTTGTATCCATGGAGTCTTGGGCCTGATGTTGTTAGTGTCTGTTGTCAACTTGACAGGATCTGGAATCCATTAGGAGGCCAGGCTCTAAACACAGCTACAAAGGATTATCTAGATTAGGCTAGCCTCTGGGCATGCCTGTGAGGGATTAATTTAATTGCGATAGGAAGACCTACCCTAACAGTGGTGGCACCATCCCTCAGGTTCAGTTCTGCATTGCATAAAAAGGAGAAAGCAGCTGAGCACCAGAGTTCATCTCTCTGTGTCCCAATTGTGGACACAATATGACCTGTTGCCTCCAGTTCCTGTAGCCATGATGAACTGAATCTGATCATTCAGAACCCGCACAGGAAAATCCCTCAGTTGAGACTATCTTCTCGGGTGACTTAGATTATATCAAGTGTCTGGCTAGTATTATGTCACCTTGACACACAAGTTAGAGTTATCTGAAAGGAAGGAAACTCAGTTGAGAAAATGCTCCCTGGGATCTGGCTATAAGGCATTTTCTTAATTAGTGATTGATGGAGGAGGGCTCAGACCATTGTGGGTGGTGCCATCCCTGGGCTGGTGGTTCTTGGTTCTATCAGAAAGTGAGCTGAGCAAGCCACAAGGAACAAGCCAATAAGCAGCTTGTTTGCTGGCCTCTGCATCAGCTCCTGCTGCCAGAATCCTTCCCTGTTGAATTCCTATCCTGACTTCCTTCAGTTAGGAAGAGCAAGGTGTTGGTTGGGAGGCTTTTGATGACTGCTTCTATTTCATTAGGGGTTATAGGTATATTTAAATTGCTTATCTGTTCTTGATTTAATTTTGGTAAGTGATATCTATCCAGAAAAGTGTCCATTTCAGTTAAATTTTCAAATTTTGTGGAGTACAGGTTTTCAAAGTATGACCTGAAGATTCTCTGGATTTCCTCAGTGTCCCATGTTATGTCCCCCTTTTCATTTCCGATCTTGTTAATTTGCATGTTCTCTTTCTGCTTTTTTGGTTAGTTTGGATAAAGGTTTATCTATCTTGTTGATTTTCTCGAAGAGCCAACTGTTTGTTACATTGATTCTTTGTATTACTTTCCTAGTTTCTACTTTATTGATTTTAGCCCTCAAATTGATTATTTCACTTCTCTGGGGTGAGTTTGCTTCTTTTTGTTCTAGAGCTGTCAGTTGTGCTGTTAATTCTCTAGTGTGACTATTCTCCAGTTTCTGCATGAGGGCAGTTGGTGCTATGAACTTTCCTCTTAGCACTGCTTTCAAAGGAATTTATTTATTTATTCAGTGGTGCTGGGGGTTGAATTCAGGTTCTCATGCTTATTAAGTAAGTAGTCTCCACTGGCTCCCTATTTTAATTTAAATTTTATGTTATCATGTCACAAATATTAGGAGTCAAATTGGAATAAGTTCTCAGTAATAATAAAAAAAATCAGAAAACTTAAAAATACAGGTTTCTGGCTTCTCTTGGATAGTAAAATTGTCTACAGTCTGAGTTTTTAGTGTGTTGGAGGGACTATTTTGGAAAAATGGGTTAGAAGTCAGGCCCTTGGGATGGTTACACAGGGTCCCAGCCATGACTTCCTCACTCTTACCCAGCTGGTATGTTGTACCCGTTGCCTCAAGTTTAGGATTTCTAATTCTAAACTTGCATGAAGATCACCTTCATCATGGCTGTTGTGTGATACCACATTATTTTTATCCTCTTTTAAAATTAATCATCTTAGTTTGACACATACAAATTTGCCCACTTAAGGCTCCAAATGCCCTAAATAAAGGAATTTTTGCAGAAGTCATCTCCATTATAAACCATAATTATTGCATTCATCAGCATGGCAGCTTGTTATAAAACAAGTTAACCCAGGTCATTTTAGTGCTGGCAATAAGAGTATGCTTAGAAAAGGAAGGAATTTTACTGACCAAGGCCTTTTTCAACCATGGCTGACATTGCCAGTGGTTTCAAGAGGGATTTAAAATATGTTGTCACTTTTTAAGGAAAAAAAGCTTGTGTGAAGATGAAAGCTTTATAACAAATTAACAAGCCAGGCCCTCTCCAGAGCACAGAGCATCCATTGACTGTAGGGGAGTAAATGCGGAGAGACAAAAAGCAGTTTCATTAGCGCCTCAGACTTCACAGGTGGAAGAGCCACTAAGACTCACCTTGAGTGTGTGTTTCCCCATTTGCAACGTGGCCGCCACAAAATGTGCCACCTCACATGACACTTAGCGGCACACCTAGAAATGAGAGACACTCCGGGCTCAGCTGCAGAGGCGTTCAGAGGCCTTGCAGAGGTTTTTATTGAGTAATTATTTTTCTAGTCACAGTAAATCCTGTTAGAAAAAAAATAATGTAGAGACGGGGAAAGAATAATCTGAAATGGGATTGGTGATGATTAAAATCTCACGGTGAACGCTTTGTTAGGGATATAGCAGGATTAATTAAACCGTCTCGATACAATTAAATTCCGCAGATACAGATTTAGGACTACAGAATTTGATAGAAACACTGGACACAAAAGGAAATTCAGATCGGCCGAAGTTACAACAGCTAATTTAGCAGATGTATTTTAATTTGTATGATGCTTACAAACAGTTAAAAATGGCAAAATAACATTGGCAGAATTCAGGATGGAAGCAAATATCACAAGAATGGTTTCTACTAATATTCTTCTCCTCTGAAAGCTCTTGAGCCAGGCTGTCATAATGTATATTGCTCTAGCAAGAGAGAGGAAAATTTCCAAGGTGTTGAAACTGGCTTCATGAACTCACTTTGGAAAATGGATTGTACCATAAGCATGGGAACCATTGGGATCACTCTAAGCACTGGGCTCTTTCTTTCTTTTTAACTGTCACTTTATTAATTCTTTGTGTCTTTTCACATCATGCATCTTGATACCATTTATTTCCTGTCCCTTCGAAACTGCCCTCTGGCTCTGCCCGGCAAAATAAAATAAAATTTAAGAGAACAAAAGGAGGAAAATAAAAAGGGAAAATGAATCTTGTTATGGAAGCTGTAGTGTGACACAGCGAGCTGTGAGTAAACCCTTTTACCCATGTATTTTTATTTTCAAGTGTTCGGTGCAAAGAGTTGTTGGCCTAGTTTGAGTCATCTGGTTTCTGCTACCTTATCTATCCTGGCCCTCACTGGAATCCTCTTGGATACCCTGTTGTTGCTTTGTGTCATGGAGGTTCTGCAGATTTGGATCTGCAGGACCGGCCTCTTCATGTGCTCTAGGAGACCACAGATGGGGTGGATGCTGGGGACCAACCCATAACTCTGGTTCTGGGCCTGGGTAGTTGCAGGATTTGTCAGCTCTCCCCTGTCCTCACCTGCACGGTGAGCTCTTCTGCATTGCCCTAGGTAGTTCACCCCTTGCAGCAATGAGCAAGGGGCGGGGCGGCAGGTTCTCCTGCTTTCACACCCTCAGGGTTGGTTCTCCTACACCAACACCATCAGGGCCAGCTCTACCGGGTTGCCCAGGCATGGTTCAGGAGCCACTCTCGCAAGTGCTGCAGCTCGTGAGGGGGCAGGGCCAGCTCTCCCACCTGTCACAGGTGGCAAGGTGGGGGAGGGCATCTCTCCCCTGCCCACACCATCATGCGGCAGATATGGCGCAGCTCCACATCTCCTAACTCACATTCTCAGGGTGGTTCACCCTCACTCCTGACAGTAGGTTTAGTTGTACTCTGCTGCCCAGGCAAGGTGCAGGGCCCACTTTCCCAAGTGTTGCTCTTGGGAAGGGGGAAGGTCAGCTCCCTTGACTGTTGCAGGCAGTGGGGGGTGAGGGGTAAGAGGGGCAACTCTCCCCCCACCCATGCCTCCGCATGACAGAGGAGTGGTGGGGACAGCTCTCTCACGTTCACAACTTCAGGACTGCCTCACCCACACCTCTGCCAACAGAGTTGGCTCTACTGTGCTGCTCAGGCCAGGTGCAGGACCGGCTCTCCCAAGTGCTGCAGCCGCCGAGGGGCAGAGGCAGCTCTCCTGTTCTTATGACCCTAGGGCCTGCTCTCCTGTCCATCTGAGGTATAGATGGGAGGGGTCATCTCTCCCCTGCCCATGCCACTAGATGGCAGTTGAGGGGCAGGACCGGATCATCCTTGCTCACATTCTCTGCTCAGCCTACCCTTCTCCCCATCAATGGGTCAGCTCTGCTGTGCTGCACAGTGCTGGGCTGGCATTCCTGAGTGCTGCAGTTGGTAAAGGGGAGGGTCAGCTCCCTTGACATCAGGAGGTGCCCGGGTAAGGCCATCTTTCCCTCAGCCCCACTACTACACTGAAAACATGCAGATGGAGTTTTCCTGTCCCTCAGCCACTTTCAAATAATCACTCACAGGCTTAATACTAATTATGAATGCTCAGCTCATAGCTCAGGCTTGTTACTAGCTAACTCCTACATTTAAATTAACCTGTATTTCTATTTATGCTTTGCCATGGGGCTCATGACTTGTTAGCTCATTTTCTACAGGTCCTGCTTGCTCCATGGCTGGTTGGCTTCTCTCCCGACCCCAGCATTCTTTCTTGGTCCCACCTATACTTCCTGTCTGGCTACTTTTTATTAACCTGCCAGCTTTTTATTAACCAATGAGAATGATACATATTCACAGTGTACAGAAGGATTGATTATTCCACAGCAGGTATATGTAGAGACAGGCTGGCTGAATATACTCAAACAAACCATTTATGATAACCATGCTTGGACACCACCCATTTCTTTAGGTGCCCTCACCATTCCTTTCAAAGTAGAGGACTTTGCCAGCCTGAGTTCCCATCTTCATTTCTCTTTACCTGCCTGGGCTATGTTCCCATGTTGTAGTTCCTAGCAAACTTCATAATCCAGGTCTTATATATTATCATTTCTTCTTGTATGGCCCTCACCTCTCCTCACACATTCCTGCCAAACTCACCAGTGACCTTTATCTAAGTTGTTTAATCAAAAATAAAATAAAAGCTCTGGCTACCGGATCTACCATCACTTCCAACTCATACTGTTTCTCCCATGACCTTTCAAAGCTTCTCCCAGGAAGGAAAATTTCAAGAGATGTATCTATGGGCCATTAATAGCCTACACTCAGGCCAGCTAGGGGAATGAGGGTGTGGTGGTTTGAAAGAGAATGCCCCTACGAGCCAGCCCCAATTAAATGCTTAATTTTACAAGACTTGCCATGGTTGTGGTGTCTCTTCATAGCTTGAAGGCCCAGAGATGCCATTGTGTGAAGCTGTGAAAGTAAAGCCTGCACTTCATTGGAGACTCCAAGATGTTGGAGATGCCAAAGCCATAGGATACCTGCCAAGGAGAGATGCTCACAGGGAGTGGAACCAGCCCAAGGGAGAGAAGTGTATTGTTGTCAACAAAGACTTTATAGGTCTGAAAAGCGCTTTGACATCAGACACGAAGATGCAGAGTTTGGAGTTTGCTCAGCTGGTTTTCATTCTTGTTTTGGTTCAGTATTCCCTCATTATGCTCTCTTCCCTATGTTTTGGAATTTTATGTTGGAAATATGTGATCTGCTGTTTCATTTGGATTTTAGAGACTGTCATGAGTCTCTGAAGAACTTTGGACCTTTAAATCGTATTGAAACTAATGATAGAACATGGGGAATTCTGAAGTTGGACTAGAAGCATTTTGTATTATGATATGATATAAGCCTATCAGGGAGTGGTACCATTTGAAAGGATTAGAAGGTATGGCCTTGTTGAAGGAAATGGCTGATTGGCTTTGAGGGTTCAAAAATTCATTCCAAACCCAGAGTCTCTCTCTTCCTGCCTTTCTGATCACTCCCACTGCCCTTTCTCCTTTCTTCTCACTCTGCACCAGTTTTCAATAATCACTTTTCTCTATCCCAAACAGAAAAATGAAGGCTCTCTTCTTATCATGGATTTTGTTTCATAGAGAGAAGAGCCAACTGGAATTCTTAAAAATGCAAAATTTCACCTAAAATTTACCATATCATTTTTCTCCCAGAAAGGGGAAGTGGAAAAGGACCACATGCAATGTTTATTTCTGGCGCCTAAGAATGCTTCCAGCAGACATCCTGATCTTCCTCTTTTCCTTTTTCACTGGTGTGTGAACTTGAAACTGCACTGGCTGGATATACAGTGGACTGAGCCAGTTGATGCATGGAAGAGAAGCAGATGTTGGTGTACAGAGACAAACATGAAAACATTAAAGGAGGAGAAGTGAGGTTTTATATCTATTAGACAGAATGGTAACTGTGGGCACTCAGATAAAAGCACAAGGTTGTAGACATTGTGGGGCCTCAGAGGGGAGATATGTTCATTAGCTGTGAAGCACCTACTTCATGGTCTAGAGATCCTACTCAAAGGCTTTAAGCAATAAAGGGGCTTCATTGGCCCAAGCAACCTGAAGTCCACATTTGGTCTGTCATTAGCTTATGATTCTTCTGCATCAGAAATCCTTAAAGACACTTTCTTCTCAACAGTTCTGGATGTCCACTCCCAAAACCTTTTTGCCTGCATATAGATGTATCCAGATGCTCAATAATCCTGACAGCCGACCTGACTGTCCCTCCCCTGGGATTCAGAGGCAGTCCCCACCGTTTTGGCCAGGCACTTGCAACAGACTTGGCTTGCTTTCCCTTTTCCTCTCCGACCTGCTTCACTGTGTAGATCACCTTCTCCCGTTCAGGTCTCCCCTCTCTGATAGCTAATCTAACACCACTCCCTCTTCAAATTTCCTCAGCTCTGGAAGTGACTGGCTCTCACCCCCGAAGCTCCACTCTCCCCTCCTAAGTCACCTATCTTAAGGTCTCTCTCATGTCTACCCATGGATGCCTCACTTTAAACCACCAGGCCCATCTCTGCTCCTTATCTCTGCCCTCATGGCCAATTTCCTCCACTCATGGGTTCGTGGACACTCACTCCTGACACATTCCCCATACCAAGCTGCTTCTAGACATCCTCCTTCCTCCCATCCACAAACAGTTCCTTAAGCTTAAAAATGATCTCCTTTCAGCTCCAGCCCTCTACCTCCCAGATCTGTACAAACCATTCCATCCTTACACTTCTAAAACACATAGATACTTTATAGGACTGACCTTTGCCCCTGTCGCCTACCTCTCTAAAACTCTGTGCAGTACTGTCCTTAGCTGACCTCTCTGTCTATGAGCTCTTGCTGTAAATCTAACACTGTAAATCTAACACTGTAAATCTAACAGCTGTAAATCTAACACTGGGATTCCTTCTCCCAATCTATTCCCACCAACATCTCCCTCAACTCCTAAATTTCTTAAACCATCTAGAATTCTATCCCTCCAAACAAATGGAAACAGTTTTATGTACTTGTCATTCTGTAACCAAATTAATCAATCAAGAATATTTTTAAAACTCTTTCTTTTTCACAGTCTAATTCTAAATGCCTCAAAGGACACAGTTTCCCCCGAGTTTTAGACCACTCTGAAATGATAAATTTTGTGAAATGTTTTTTGATTGAATTAACAGGCTTGACATTCCATTCAATTTTTCAAATTGCCAAGAATCAGGACTGACTGAACATGTTTTAGTTTTTCAAAATATCAATTATAGGCATAAAAGTTCAACTGCAGTCCATGGCTAATTTTCTAGCTATCTATCATCTAAAGCTCACTGAAAGTGTTGAGTTAAGCTCCTAGGATATTGTATGTCTATTTTTGCAGTTTAAGAACAATAGCTACAATTCCATGCCTTTGATGGAAATGGACTGATATGTTAATTCTATATAAAAATTCAGCAAAGCACTTACATTAGAAACAACTTGTTTTTAAGTTCTACTTTTTCCTTAAAGCGTTGCTGTCTCCCATTCATTTAAAATTCTCAGGTGTTGGG
Source organism: Cricetiscus sungorus (assembly GCA_030556225.1). Taxonomy (NCBI): domain Eukaryota; kingdom Metazoa; phylum Chordata; class Mammalia; order Rodentia; family Cricetidae; genus Cricetiscus; species Cricetiscus sungorus. The sequence goes on along the minus strand of JANBXA010000600.1, from coordinate 20,076,419 downwards.
TTTTTTTTGTCTCATTTTAAATTCCCATGTATTACTTGTTTTTTTTTTTTTTTTGTACTATTTTCTTTTGAGCAGGTCCTCATCTGTCTAATCCTATCTTTGATGGGAATGAGAATGCCTACTTAGAGCCCTGGAGAGAGGACTTGATGAAGACTGCTTGCTGTACAAATATGAGGGTCTGAATTTGACTGTCAACACCAATGTGAAAACCTCATCTTGCACCTGAAATGCCAGCACTGAGTGGAAGTGGAGGCAGGTGGCTTCTCCTGGCTGCCAGCTAGCTCTAGGATCAGCAAGAAACCCCGCCTCAAGGCAGCATGGTGGAGGGTGGTGCAGGAAGATACCTGATGTCCTCCTCTGTCTTCTGTGGGCTCACTCACTCACATACATGTGCATGTACACGCACATGTGTGCAAGCACCCACATACAAGTGTGAGGGTGAGCATATAGAACCCATACTTAGATGTCTCACGATACTGTGTTGCAAGTTGACAAGGGAGGTAACATGAAAAAGATGGGAGGGCTGCTAAGCTCTTCTTGGGGGTAATACACAACATCTGTGGTTAGGTCGGCTCCTACCCACATCATTTTTCTTTTATTATAGCTTCCTGTCCATAAAGGGACTTCCTATAGCCTCCACAAGGTATAAGACAACGTGCAAGGCCCGCTAGAGGTGCTGGGGACACAGTACTCCTGGGCTCAAGATCAGTGAATTGGTGGTAGTACTCTTTGCTCTTTGGTGATGGTGGTGGTGGATGGGAGGGGAAATCTAAGCAGAATTCCTTCTCCCTCAGGGCCTCAGTGAGGATGAACACCAGTTCCCACAGCAGTAATCTCTTCCATTTTCCAGGTCTCCTAAATCGGCGTTCTTCTGGTTGCCTCTTAATATAAACAGCCGGTGTGTAGATTTTTATTTCAAGGCCAGCTTCTGATCAATTGAACCTGGTGTTGTTATTCTTTCCAGATGTTTATGTTCATTTAGTTCACAATTTATGTACCAGCCACCAAGTCTACGGCTTCATTGCTCAGCCTTAGTGTTATGTGGAACTAAACCTTTGATGCTTTTGAATAACTGACTAGGTTTAATGTATTCCACAGTAATTCTCCAAGAAGTGATTTCCTAAGAATGCTGGCCATATTAATCATCTCATATAACCTGTGTTCCTTTTGGAAGGGCTTACTGATATGGTCAAGCAGAGGGAGACGAAATACATTTATTGCACATTAAGATGATACTGAAGAAAATGGCTTACAGCTGTGAGTGAATGAAGTTCCTCACATTGGCCCTCCCGTTTGCTCTGATTTTGTACACAATCACAGGCAATGTTAGGGGAAGCCTGCTCTCTCCAAATTGCTGAATGCAGGTGCAGAAGAGGGTGTGTTCTTTGTAGAAAGGCAGGCAACAGCTGAAGGAGTAAGGAACTAAGGCACAGGTACCGGTTCACAGTTAGAAAATACATCCATTTCCCTTGTAGGAGTGAGAAAGGGGCAGATAAAGCAACCCTGTTAAGTAATGGGTCTCTCTTTCTCATGCAAGGGAGTCTGTCTTCTTTCTAACACTCTTCTTCTTTGTTATCTGTGCACTAGACTTAGCCATTAACTTCAATACCAAACATGGCTGAGTCTATCTTATCAAGCAAGAGGTCATTCTTCCAGGACACTGCTGTTTCGTTAACAGCACACCCTCCCCACACTCCTACACGAATTGTGTCCCCTCTCTGTAGATCCCAACCTAGGATCAGATTTCATCACTGTCCCACCTGGTTTCTTTTTGTTATTTTATTTCTTTATTATTATTATTATTATTATTATTATTATTATTATTATTATTATTATTTTTAACCTTTCTTGTCTTTATTTTGAGTCTTAGTTCCAAAACTTCCTCAGGTATGTTTCCGATGGGCACAGCAATGCTCATGTCTCTATCTTTGATTGCACTGACACCTGCCAACGCTATTCTGGGAACAGAATTTGGGTTCTTCATGAGAGCAGCAAATGCTCTTTATGACTGAACCATCTCCTTGGTGTCTCCGGCTTTTGACAGTCCTACTATGTATCCAGGCTATCCTTGAATTTGTGACTCTCCTGCCCCAGTCTTCTGAGTGCTGGGATTGTTAGGTATGCCTCCACACTTATTCTACAAAAAGTTCTCCAATGGTACTTGGCAAGGAGGGAGTCTCTTCAGCTCTGACAGGTCTTGGCCAGTATTAGCCTATATTCCTGGTCCCCCCAGAGTCCTGTGATGCCTTGGCCAGTATTTCTGCTCCCTCAAATCACTGCAATTCTTGGAATTTTGCTTCTATTACTAGATTTTATTGGGTCTGTTACTCCTTTGATCCTTAAATAGACCCATCTATCCCCCTTGCCCAAGTCATCTCTTCTGAATTCAATGCCAAGCACTCCTCTCTGTTTCCTGAATAAAGCTCAGTCCCAAAGCTTTTTCCTTCTTAAGCTTGCTATTCTTGGTTCATTTGTGAACTTACATCCAGCTGCTTCTGTCCTAAGCTGAAGAACACTCTAGAGAACAGCCCAGACACATGGATTTCCCCAACAAATCTAGAGACAGTGTTCTAGGATCAGGAGAACACTTGTCTTTTACTAAGGCATTTCATAATAAGGGCACCCACTACTTTGTGTGCTTGGTTCTCATGGGAAGCCTACAGGGTTATCCATCTGCAGACTGTGATGTGTGGGCATCTAAGGATACAGTGTGAGCAGATGTAATTACAAATCCAGACAATGTCTTACCATATAGACTGGCATTAACCAGGGAAGCCTCAAACCTCACAAACCAGAACCCAGTGTTGTATAGCATACATGGTATGCATGGGCCTCACTTACAAAGAAAGAACAGAGTTAGAAAACTACTTCTGAATAAGCTTTAAAGCACATATGTAGGCAAAAATTACTAAGTTACTACAAATGGCAGATGAAAAATAGAAGGCGAACTGTATGATAGCTGACTGCATTGAACATTTTTATTATTTTGTGTTGGATGAGTGGAATGTGATCTCACTGTGCCCAGGCTAACCTCAGCCTCCTGAGCAGCTACACTACTGGCACACATTACGTTGTCACTGAACAATTTTGACTTCTCAACTAATGGCACACTAGATACTGTGTGCCTGATGTAATAACAGTAGGAAGCACTCAATACTTTCTACTAAGTAATCTTACAAACCCTTTTTGTATTCAAATTTAAGGACACCTTTAGATCTAACAACTAGCGGGACAAATGAGTGATAGAGCATATTCAATCCTACCGCTTAAAGCATCTCCATTCCGACAACAGAACAAAGGATCCAGTTAGTACACAGTGGCACTTAAAGAGGCAATGTGGGATGGGGAGAGAGCTTATTTGGAAGTACTTGCTGTGCGTAATGTGCTTTACCCCAGTGACCCACACAGAGTCAGGCGTGGTGGCTCATGTTTGTAAGCCCATCTACGGGGAGGTGGACACAGAGGACACAGAGGCTTGCTTGTTAGCCATCAGCTTAGATGAACTGATGAGTCCCAGGTCCCACGGAGTTATCTTACCTCAAAAAAGTCAGGTTGATAGCTCCTGGGGAATGATACCCTCCAGGTTTAGTTGGAGCCTACACACTCACTTCCATGCACACCCGAATCCCTCCCTGCCCCCACCACGAGGAAATGTGAATTGTTCTAGAATCACAGCAACCAAATGCAATTTATTGGTTTCACTTGGGGCCTGATTAAGCAAACCTAATGTAAAAATGCTATTTTAAAACCTTTTAATTTCATACTTAGAGGAGTTGATACTAACAAGTTTTTCCATAAATTCATCACAATGTAATGCCTCCCATACACATACTTTATCATTCTTTTTCTACACCCAAGTAAATTTTCTGAGTGTAAGATGCAAACAAATTGCTTCTTCATCCTTAAATATTTAGTAGGGGAATTTCCTAAACATAAGAACATTCTCAAACATGACAGCACAGTCACTGAAATCTGTAAATTAACATTAATGTTGTGATGGTTAACACTGTCAGCTCTTCATAGGCTCTAGAGTCCCTAGGAGACAACCCTCTGGGACACCGGGGAGGAACTTTCTAGATTTGATTAAGGTAGGAGAATCCATTGTGTGTGTGTGTGTGTGTGTGTGTGTGTGTGTGTGTGTGAGAGAGAGAGAGAGAGAGAGAGAGAGAGAGAGAGAGAGAGAGAGAGAGAGAGAGAGACCATTACATATTACATGGGCTGGAGTCTATGTAAAGTAAAAGAAAAAATCGTTCCTCAGCAGCTGCCAACAGGCCACTACCTCTTGCCATTGCTGCTGTGCCTTCTCTGTCTTGTGGGCTGTTCCCCAGAACAGTGATCCCAAATAAGTCTCCTTTCCCTTAAGATGATTTTTGCCAGGCTTTGGCCACAGCAAGAACAGCAACTAAAGCAAATCCTGTACTGTTCCAAGCACCTGCTAAATATTTCCAATGGTTCTGCGGCCTTATTTCCTGTTCCTGCATACAACCCATATATCACCCTATCTTTACTCTCCTTAACATGGAATCGTAGATGGGCTTTTGCTTTTTTATGACCTTGGCACTTTTATAAGAGTAAAGACCAATTTACCTTGCAGACTGTAACTTAAGTTTGACTGGTGTTTATTTTATCTAGGTTATCTAGGCTATTCATTTCTGGCTGAAATCTACAAGAATGATTTTTGTTTGTTTGTTTTTTTTTTTGAGTGCATCTTAGTAGAGGTCATATCACCTGTCTCATAGCTGGTACTACTCTGAGAAGACATTTTTGAGACCATGTGGGAAAACTAAAAATAAAAAAGTTCCTTTTAACTTCATTAGGTGTTGTAGTGTCACTGAAGTTATGTTCTAAGAGAAGGGGACTTATCCTTGTTACTATTGTTATTGTAATGTATATTACAGATAAACATATGTAAGTACATATATATTGTGAGGAAGCATGAGCTTAATTGCACCATGTCCATTTCTATGGAGTTGTAACCCAGGAAAACAGTAACTGTAATACAATTAGTTTGGGTTATTTTTAAATAGTTTAATTTGTGCATTAATCAGGTCTTTGACCATCTTTCTTTGCTTCTGTGGGTCTTCTTCAAACTATTACTCCATAGGTTACCGATTTAGTACAGAAATCACACTGAAATGTGTGACTTGTAGATGACAGAGGCCTGTGGGAAGACTGAAATGGTTAAAATCAGGTTTATATATTTGAATGTTTATTTGTAACTTCCATGTTTTCCTAACTTTAGATAATCACAAGTTTATGAAATGAAATAATTTATGCCACATTTTTCTTCCTTATTTCTTGAAAAAAAAATGTTCATTAAGAACAAGCACAATTTCTCCAGTGAATAATGCTTTGATGATAATCAAATCTGAGCTCTTTCCTCTCTGCCCCATAAAAGAAAACCAGGCACCAGAGTCTGTAGCAGTTTCTCCTAGTTTTCTATGCATTCCTGGAGTAGCAGCTGGTTCAAAACACTGCTTCGTTTCAAAGCACACAGTTTGGATGTGTCTTCACTGATGACAGGAACATTTTCATTGTGCTGTTGATCTGTTAGGTCGCTTTCACTGTCAGACAGTGTGCACAGGAGAGTGTCATTCTCATAGGTGGGAAAATAATACCTGAAAGCAACCACAGATATACCAAGTAACCACATGAGGAAAGTTCCCAGGAAATGTCTAAGCAGCCCAGTGCACACCGTGCCAGCTTTACCACATCCTGAGTGCACACCGTGCCAACTTTACCACATCCTGAGTGCACACCGTGCCAACTTTGTCATGTCCCCTTACCGACACTTTGACAGCCTCAAAGGCTATGCTGGGAGATAGCCTTGTTGCTTTCCCCAACCCTCTCTGCCTGACAGGAGCTAGATGGCCTCTGGTCTTGCTAGCAGGCCCCACAGCTCAGTATCTATCATGGTAAGAAACACCATCAGTACAGGCTCAAAATGGCTATTTTTCAAAAGTAAAATTTCACACACCCAACAAGAGCATAGCGATTACTAGTTCCTTCATCTCTACTCTGTGTAAGAACCAACAACAGAGCACCAGTTCAACAGACAGTTGCCTTTGGCCCTCATTTATGAGGTTTTCCAAATAAGGAAAACTACAGTGATTTGGCTAGAGCTTTGTGGAAGCCTCGTTTAATGTTCTCTGAAGATAGAGAAATGTTTAGGCACGCCTGCCACTGACGTTAACAAGGGTGATGTGAGAACCATCACAGAAGGGTTAGACTGGCAATAATATTTGGGAAATTTGATGGCACTTATTTCAATAGGTTCGTATCAAAGGACAACTGCTTAATGTTTTTAAAGTGTCAATATGGCAAATGTACACCAGATGCTCCATGATGTACATGTCATTGACATAGTAATTTTTATCTAAATGATATAATTAGATGAGTGTACAAATATAAGCATTTGTGATATTTATTTCATTATTATTTATAATAACAAAAGATAAGAAATAACTTAACACATTAGGATATACTAGTCAATGGGACATCTGGCAGCCATTAAAAAAGATAGACAGACAAGCATCAGATAGGGAAAGGTGCTTAGAATGTTTTGTTAATACTATATAATTTAAAAGTCTGCATCTACTACTATTCTGAACCATAGTTATGCATGACTACCCAATTCAAATTCCAAAATAATGGTTTCATGTGTTTCTAAGTTATATAAACTTTAGAAACTCATAACTTACAGTTGGCTTCATATGTGTTTATTAGTTTAAAGAAGTTAAATAAAATAGACAGACACAATAAGGAGGACAGAGGACAAAAGTCCATGTCCAGTTCAGCCAGACTTACTCTAGTTGGTCCCAGGTCTTTCTGTCAGGAAGTAGTGAGGTGTGTTTAGTTTCCTCCATGTGAGCCCTTAGGTCTGTTTTAGACTTGAACTTCACATGGCAACCGTAGCACCTGCACTGGTGAACTTGCCTCCGAATGAAATTGACCAGCTTCACTTGCTGATAGAAATTTAACCCTGAAAACCATCAGACAATCTTCAGCATTATTTCTGCATTGTCTAATTCATTTCCTTTAAAAAAATTATTTTAAACTGATACAAAAAAGATTAAAAATTCATGGCATATCATGTGATGTCTTAAGATCCACATATATTATTTTTATGTAGAAGACATTAAAACTCTTTTGTTTTTGTTTCTTGCAGGAGACACCTGTCCTAATTAACCAACCTGAGAAGCTGGGACAATTATAATACAATAATGGGATACCAGGATAGGGCTTGTCCACTGTGCTCTAAGTGAACCACTTTCCATGTCTTAATACATGTAAACTTCCAAGTCATCAGCATGTCAATGTTACTCATTTGGAAACCCTTCAAGATTTTGCATCTGGGAAGTAGTAGAGCCACAGTCTGACAGCAGGTGGGTGGTTCCACAGCCTACTGTCTTGACTACTGAACTGTGTGCGCGTGCGTGTGTGTGTGTGTGTGTGTGTGTGTGTGTGTGTGTGTGTGTGTGTGTTTTAACATACATGAATGCCTACAGTCTTAGTGAAGCAAAGGCACATATCCAGGAGCTCAGCAAAGTCACCAGTGTGCTAGAAGAGGCGATGGAGCTTTTCAATACAGTGGACCCAGTAGGAAACCACTAATTTATGTCTAATCATCTCTAACCCTTTCAAGGCAGTCATCCCGACTAATATTTTGCCAAGCACTGCAGTATGTATTTTCGTACACACAGTTCACTATTTTCTGCCCTGGGGCCTAGTGTCATATACACTGTAAATGCTGAAGTTCAAACACTACTGTCATCTGATTTGAAGAATCTGGGCTCTTAGCCTGGCGGGTGGTGGTGGCTCACACCTTTCATCCCAGCACTCAGGAGGCAGAGGCAGGCAGATCGCTGTGAGTTTGAAGCCAGCCTCATTTACCTGGCAGGTTCCAGGCCAGCCAGAGCTGCACAGTGAATGAAGCCCTGTCTCTAAAACAAAACAAATAAATAAATTATAATAAAAAACTCCAAGCCCCCACAAACCCATGCTCTTTCTGCTAGCCTCTTTTTGCAATTTCTTAAAGCACTCATACATGTAGGAGAATGGAAGAAAGCGTGACACCAAAAACAATAAATCTTTGAAGATTAGACTACAAGATCATTGCTTTATTGAGTTTTCATAAGTTTCTGTGCAGAGAATTACATTGTGACCGCACTGCGACAGGATACGGGTGCCATTCACTTCATAAAAGTGCAGTGTCACAGAAAACAACTCCCAACCAAACTTACCAAGCTCTGACTTTATTCTGAGGAGATCAAACTCATGTGTGTCCTGGAAAAAAGGGAAGGAATATATCTGTAAGCATATGAATTCTTTAATCTTTCCTGCTGATGGTATAAACAGACATCTGACTCACAGGGGCTTGAGTATGTTGGAAGCAGTCTGCTTTTGAAACCTTCTAATTCTAACTACTTCCCTCCCTGGTCAGCAGTTCTTAAAAGCACAATCCAACACATCAATCAGTTAAGGAATTTTAATTAGTTACAGCTTATTGATGCAGTTTTTAGTTTACCATGCATTAAATGTCTGGCCTGATAAAAGTGTGTTGGTAAGTTGTGTTTGTAGTATGCAGGGCATCTGGACCATAATTCCAGAACTGGGTGTTAGAGAGCCACAAGCAAGTGACGTTTTGCACATCCAGGCTCCCTCCCCCTTGCTTTGGTACAGGAAGCTACTGTATTATGCTTGCCCCCTCCAGTTGTCTGTATAAATGTTCAAACTTACAAGCTCACAGAAGAAAACATGTAGCTCACCGTGGCAGCATTCTGTGCAGTACCACTGGATTCAGGATGCTCAGGAATTCATGACATGCTACCACTAGAGTCACCTAGCAGGGTCAATGAGCCCTCTGGGGACACCAGAAAGGTCACTCCTACATGGTGATATATCTATAGATCTACATGTCTCCACCATAGTGGTATTATAACTATTATAATTCCTAGTGTATTATAGACAAACAGATTCATAAGGATATATGCGCACAATCTCTCTGGGTTTGTCTAGGTCCTTATTTTGCTCAACTAAAAACAGTATGAAGAGTCGTTGAGATGAGTGAGGTTGAGGTGCCAACTAGGCAGATGCGGCTCAGAAGACAGGGAGAGAATGTAGGAACTCCTCAGAACTATCCTATTATTATTATTTCCAAGTTGTGGCGCTGTCATATGTCATCATATATTCTTTACTTTACCCCAGCATTCAGTCAAGGGTCACAGTAACACACAGGGAGTATGTATAGGGTATACCAAAGTAGTAAAGGTTCAGAATTAGTAGTGTCAAGCTTCACCTTAATATAAACATGACACCCAGAGGGGATGTGCCTACGTTTCTCCTCTCTAACTCTTGGTTCCTGAAGTGGCTCTAAACTCAAATTATGTCCAGTTCCACTCTTCGCCTTTATGAATAGAAAGTTTTCTGTTCTTTCTATCCTACTCAGTGGTACAGAAAGCCAGAGAAGAAGCCACAATATTTGGGTGTTGCAATGGTGGCTGCAGATCTCAGCTTCTGAGCTTGAGTGACCAGATGAGCTGCTTGAAGGTGGCAACCTAAGCGAGTGGCTACTCAGGTCCCACTATCCACCCTGGTACTGCCCCATGCTTGTCCTCCTGGATGGACCTGCCCTGTCTCTTCCATTTGCCCAGTGCACTTTCAGGATGGAATAATGATTGGAGGATGTGTGCTTTAGTTTCCTGCCTGTCTCCATGCTGAGATTAACATAGCTTGACAAAAGCAAAACAAAAACAAAAAAACCTTCAGGGAGAAAGGATGAAGCAGAATGCTGCTCGGTTCTCTTCCTCCTGAGTTTGGGACCCAGTGCATGGAATGATTGCTGTCCAAATTAGGATGAAACATCCTACCTAAATGAACCTAGTCAAGAAAGACCCTCAAGGATGCCCGGAGGCTCCTTCTAGGAGCTTCTAGGTCCTGTCAAGTTGACAATCAACATATAACACCACAGCAAGTAAATGAGGATCCAATGATTACCAGCTTCACACTGTCAGAATGAAACAAAATCAAGGCGACAAAAGCATCTCACCTTCATGTGCACATACAATTTGTCTATTGTTTCTTCTTGCTTTTCACAAAATAGACAGACAGCACAGACAGGGTACTCTTGCCAATCAGACCAGTCACTAGGTTAAAAACAGAAGACAGAACATGGTGAAACATTTTTCCCTTGGAGGGTGCACCACAGTGAGGTGTATTAGTGTCTCTTTCTTAGCAAATGCCACAAACTTTGAGTCTGACATTTTGGTAAAGACTGCTATACATTATGACTTTCAGATACAGTGCCTGAAATTCCAGGCAGTATAATGAGATGACTAGAAAGAGCCAGTAGGTGCTGCCCCACTTTCTCCATTTGCTGCTCGTCTGAACAGTGATTTGAGAATGGAATGGTGTGATATTTTCCAGAGAAAAGGCAGTTTAACTAAAGAGGACATCTATCTAGAGATGGGATGCTATTTCATTAGCCAAAAGCACTAAATGCACATGATATGAACTGAAATACTAGTGTTGGGATGCAACAGGATGGATAGCTACACATGCATTTTTTTTTTTCCTTTTACAAATGCTAAACATGTACTTCAGGAGGAAATCACTGATTATCTTTTTTTTTTTTCTTTGCTTTTTCAAGACATGGTTTCTCTGTATTGCTTTGGAACCTGTCCTGGCATTTGCTCTGTAGACCAGGCTGGCCTTGAACTCACAGAGATCTGCCTGCCTCTGCCTCCTGAGTGCTGGGATTAAAGTTGTGCACCACCAATACCCAGCCACTGATTATTTTAAATGGGGCAAATGTTACATCTTGTAGTAGAATGATGACTTGAAGGGCATATGGGGATGGAGAGATCGAGTGCTTGATTCACAATCCTGTGGACTATAGGTAGGACCCCAGGACCCACATGACAAGCTGGTACTTACAGCTATAGTGATGAGGAAAGTAAGGAAGAGGACTATGCACACTACAGTGCTGAAACATGGCTTCTGGACCTTGCAGTGTGCTTTTATGTTCAAATCTCTGTAGTCAAAGTGTACTTATATGTCCACAGCTAGCTGCAAGAAAGGGCTGTGGAAGTCTTTATTTACATGGCATATGGCATACTGATGGTCATCAGGTTTTATATTGCTAAGGAAGAAGAAGCAAATGGGCACAGAGAGACAATGGGAAATCTCTGTCACAGAGTGTATGGAATGTGAAGTCTCGTTCAGTGCCATGACTTTGTAACTGTGACCTGAGATGATCTGTCTAACCTGCCTGCAGCACAGTTCACAACTAGACTCAAACAGTACCACTTCACAGGGACGGATATGAGGATCAAGTGGTAAACTGGCTAACACTGTATTAGTACATATAGTCACTCAAAGGATGAATTTATTTTTCTTATCCAAATTCCCTTTGATGATAGTTTTATGTATAGTAGGAAAGAATATGAAGAAATCAGATTTCTGGTTTCACTGTTATGGTATCTTCAGCAGGTTTCTATCCAAGATGCTGACACAATATATCTGTGTTCTTGACATAATTACTGTGGTTGTATGTCTTGCTCTCTGAACAAAAAAGAGAAAGTGAAAAACAAACCTAAACCAAACTCTCTCAAACGCATCTCCAGTGATTTTTATGTGAAAATTATTTTAATTTAAAACCTCGCCATTTCATGAAAGGATGCATGGCTCAGAGACTTTGCTTTTATTCCCTCTCTTTGGAATGATAATTATAGACCGAATTAGAGAATTGTGTGCTTGTTCGTCAACACTGTGATTAACCAGCAGCAGAGACACGCCTTACTCTTCTGGAAGGTCCAGCAACTCACGGTCGTCTTCCAGCTGCACTTCTTCCCATGATTTCCCGAGTTCCTTTGCAGGAAGAGCAGAAGGTTCAGAGAGATTAAGAAGAGGTGAAGAAAAGTGAGATAACAGTCACAGAACTTAAGTACTAGCATCCTTAAAACAAACTCCCTCAGATGTTTTGAAGCAGCACAATTGAGGTCTATTTAAAAGCTCACTGCCCTGATTGAGATGGATAAACCCTAAATTGCTAAAAACCAAAAGAGCAAAAATATTGTTTTTGGTGAAACAGCAATAGCCTTTTAATCATGCCTGCCCTGCCCCCTTAATTTTAACTCACTGGTTTTCAATCCTGGATATATATTAGAATCACTTGAGGAGCTGTATTTTTTTTTTTTTAAGCCACCAAGAATGCCTGGGAAAGACTCTGAAATTCTCCTAGCAGTGTGTCCCAACCTTTGACATTGCAAAGTGATGTTATCATCTATAGAGTTCACTCTTGAGAACTACACAATCAAGTTGAAATCCCTCCACAAAAACATTAACCACCACCATTGTCAGCACCCAATGCTGCAGAATTGGCTCAGTGGATAATGTATGTACTGCACAAGGGTGAACATCAGACTTTGGATCCCCAGAACCCACATAGATGCCAGGGAGGCATGAACGTCACCTGGCACTTGGGAAACCAGCTGGCTAGCAAGACTAGATACAGTTGGTGACTGTGGGTTCATTGAGAAATCGTTCCAGTGAAGTAGAGAGCGATGGAGGAGGACACTCAGCATCAACTCCAGGCATCTGCATGTGTGTGCATGAGCCCTCATGTACAGTATACACATATAACCACCCCATCAAACAACAACACCAACAAACTGCCTCTCCCCCGTACTCTCTGTGTGCCGCGCCCATGTATGCACACACACACACACACACACACACACACACACACACACACACACACACACAATGTTGTAAGGAAATTTATGACTTTTCTACTGGCTGCTCTGGCAGCTGCCCTTGGCTGAGGTTGGATACACTTGTATGGACTGTTTCCATTCTTGTTCACTTGTTCAGGCACCAGTCACAGTGATCTCCCTAAAGAACAGTTCTTTGTATATAGAAACTGGCTCATGGCTGCCCATCACAGTCAGAACACAATCAGGAGGTCCTAACGTGGCTTGTGAACCTTTGTTCCCACACCTGGCACCTTCTGCATCCTTATTTCCTGCTGCCCCCTTTCTTCCTTAGGACATTCCAGCCAGGCTGGGATTCCTGCTGGACCCTCAACACAGCACACCTGCTTCCACCAGCTGCTTTCAGTCCTGAATGTTCTGCCTGAAATGCTGAGCTTCCACAGCTCTGCTTCAACACAACCACTCAGTCTTCCTCTCAGTGGTCTGTCCAAAATAAGACCCTCCCAATAAAAAAAAAAGGTGTTTCTGGGCATGGCATAGCCATTTCTTCCTGGGACCCACTGTACTTGTGGTTATCTGCACAAAGCTAGCACACTATTGAGCCCCTCAACATTTCCTCATGGATGCTGGAAGGGCCCATCAGGCCCCATGGTGACTAAGGGACTATTGGCGACTGCTGCTGGCGGAAGAGCTGTGATTTTCTTCAGTGGTGTAGCCACTGATAAGTTACCCTTGCTCCAGTAAATAACCTCCCACCCATGCTCAGGCAAGAAACTCTAAACTCATTGGTCATATAGAAAAAGCAGACATGAAAGTACAGGGTAGGGAGATTTGACAAGAAGGATGGGTACAAGGGAAAGAGAAGAGGCGAGAGAAGAATGGAGTATGTGTGAAACGACTAAAGTTCATTATATAAATATATGAAACCCAAACAATGAAAACTAAAAATAATAACACTTCGGTCCCAAGCTCCGAGCTACTTTATATCAATCCCTCCAGGTATTGGAGGTGTTCCAAGTATGCTGTGCCTATGGCGTGGTGTGTCTTTTTGTTTGTTAGTTATCTCCTCCCCGTGAATGTCTAAGGAGAGAGACATGGCCTTTGTTCCTGGTTACATTTTCTGATTCTGTCCACAAACTACTACTTCTTCTTCTTCTTCTTTAAATTGTAGCAGAAAAAAAAAAAAAAAGAAAGAAAATTTGAGGTCAATTTAGATACTACTTTAAAAGGACTCTGTGAGGTAATTAAACACTGTCTATAAAGCACATGCTGGGTATGAATAGGTATTCAATATCTATTAAGTCCCTTTATCCTTTACAGTTAGAGCATGAGTTCCACTTTAAGGGGCCTTTGTGTGGAAAGTCAGTGTCAGCAAAACCCCACAGAAAGATGAATAGGATGGTTTATTCTGGTCCAGTCATTTCTATTTTCTCCTTTGAACTGTTTTTCTCTCTTTATGACCTGTCTTCTCTCAATCAAATCTGTATGCCAAAGCTGATGAGGGCCTGTCACTGGATATCTTGTCAATGAGCTGCCACAGGTGTGGTCAAGCCTAGCTCAGCTGACTCTATGCATAGCTATGCAGCTGGGCTGCTCTGAGTACAGGCATCCTTTTCATTCAATGCTTTTCTTTTGGACTCCTGTAACCAACTTTCTCAGTATGGACACACTTTCCCCCCAAAACAAAGAACTATGTGCAGCATTATGCTTTAGAGGGAACAGGAAAATCTATCACTCACCAGCTTAATGAGAGGCTTTGGAGCTGTCATTATTTATCAGCTAAATGATGCATAAACCCAGACATGCTGGGATCTACCATACCGTCATTAAAGACAGTTAATTTGAACTCTCTAATGTACTCTGTAGAGTCATCATAGACTGTCTGAACCTCATTATAGGGCATCAAGAAGGGCCTCAACACTGTTAACAGGATCGCTGCAAGAACTTTTGGTAATACATTAAAATTTTCGTGCCATGTTTGGTCTCTCTGGACTAGGATTCATGGTCATACTTTTATTGCTGCAAGGCATTCAAGAAGAGGCCATCAGTGATGTGACCAAATGAAATGAGTAAACGATGCTTATCAATGTTTATTTATTTATTTACCTATCTATCTATCAATCATCTATCTATCTATCATCTATCTATCTATCTATCTATCTATCTATCTATCTATCTATCTATCTATCTATCTATCTGATCTATCTAGTTTTTTGAGTCAGGTTTTCTCTGTGTAGCTTTGGAGCCTCTGCCCCCAGAGTGCTGGGACTAAAGGCATGTACCACCACTGTCAACAATGTTTTGAGTCAAAGAAAAAACTAATTTTTTTTCCAGTGTCAGCCTTTGTAACTCAAGCATAATTTTGCAACTTTTTGAGTGTTCACTATAACCTGAAGCAATTTATCTTCATATACAACTTTTAAAATTTACCAAATTTGAGAAAAGAGAAAAATTTATTTACATCAGTATATTAGGAAATAAGTAATTTGCACTTGACAGTGGTCTATACTTTCCTAAAGTATTCTACTTAGGGACAAGAGCTAATGGGGGAAAACATGGAAAAAAACAAGGGACACGATTTTCTAATTAAGACACTGTGCTAATGAATCATGTCAGGAAAGCTAAGAATACAGGGAAAACAAAGTTTGGAAGGCATGTCTGTGAAGATGTTCAGAACACCCCCTCAAACCCCTGCATCAGATGGCCTGTGAGCAATGAGAGGATGGAGAAAAAATGGGAACGATATCCCTCAAACAAGACCCTCCATCTAGTTTGATCCCTCTGTCACTCTTTGCCCCCCCCTCATACCCCCCCCACGAGACTGAGGAACAGATACATTTTTCAATGGGAAGGATTTAAAGGACTATAACAAAAACTCTTCAGGCCAGGAGCCTACATCTGTTCCATGCAGCTTCATATACTTTAAAGAAAATAAAACAGTCCAAATGATAAAGCCACACAGAAATAGATTCCTTTAGAAAACTCTGGGAATGAGGCTAGAGTGCCTTAGAACCTTGTGCCTGGAGCCCAGTGACGTCAAGCAGTTTGTTGTCCCTGAGGCTGGACTGTGAAGCTAAGGGAGATCGTGCCTCTTAGCAGTTACTACTATTCACTGAACTCTAATTGAGGGAGAAACAAGGCAAGATTTGATGTACATGATCCAGACTGTGTAAAGGAGAGTCAATGTGAAGTCTGTTACATTTAAAAAAAAAAAACTAATGTAAGTTATTAGGTGTAGAAATTATCACACCCAAGAGGAAGCACAACACTTGCCGATTTTCTCAGTTCCCAGGGGAGCTGAGGACAGCTTCTTTTGTCCCTGTTCTTTCACCTTTGATGACACTGGAGAGCATCTTGCTAGGATATCTGGGATGCTCTGGAGATGCCAGGAGTGTTTGTAAAGAGCAAGACGTTCCATGGTAGATAGTCATATTACTACTATTCACATTCCCCACAGACGTGGTCAAATGCTGATTTTGGACAAGCTTCTCATTGAGTGTGCTCACACCAGCCTCCTATCCCAGCCTCTGAACTCTGAAAACAGAGATCTAATCAGCCACCCTGTCTGCAAAATGCTTCCTTCTGCCCACCTTCTGGTATCTGGAAGGCACTTGAAAATCGTGGAGTGCATGAAATAGACAGAAGGGACACACAACAGACTATTAATATAGCTGTGTCATTTGACCATGTCCCTTGAGGAGTATGATATGAATGTCTCTCATTATTTTGCCTTTGTTTTTTAAAAATAAGGTTTTATCATTACTCATCACTTAGTCAAAGTTTTAGAGAATTTATTCTTCATGTTAACAATGTGTTCTTCACATTAAAAAGTGTTCATTAACATGTCTAAAATAAGACTATAATGATTCTGAGAAATTGCTGGCTCTAATTTTTCTCTAATGACATATTAATACTATTTGGAACAGTCTCTTATATGCATATCTTAAATATTATTATGCTTTTTCCTTATAACAAGACTCTTTAAGCACCTCTAGGATGTTAAAGCTGAGATGTCTGGTGGGTACTACTTAACTCAGAGCAGACACCCATCTCAGGGACTTCATTGCTTTCTTCCGTCCCTTTCAATGGTATTTGCAACATTTCAAAATTTCTAATGCATCAGAATATATTTTAGTTTTTCCTAATCATTTTCATATTTATTAACCATTTACTTCAATACTTGGGCTAAAAATGCTATGGTTATAGGTGAGAATCATAAAACAGAGATTAAAGCCAACTTTATTTTCGAGTTCGTTTCAAGAGAACAAGCAAGGGTGAGTAAACCATCACAATGGCCAACACTTCTGAAGGATACAACGAAGGTACCAGCATTATTTCAACCATGTGAAGAAAGAAAACAGATGCAGTGGATAACTGATATACACTGGTGATGTGAACCTGTGGAAGTGACTTAACCTCACTATGGCCTAGTCTCCTTGTCAATCGAGTAGGCTTCATAGTGGGGATGCAGTTAAATGAGCTATTGTATAGATTTCTGTGATAGTGCCTAGCCCACAGAAAGAGCTCCATCAGTTGCTGTTATTTCAAAAGTGGGATATATATCAATACTACCCTCAAGTTGTGATTTCATTTTCATTTCATATTTACTAAGACCATTGTATTCTCTGGAGCCAAGAGTTGCTACAGCAAATCTGTGCTTAGTACAATCCATCATGTTCCCCCTGGGGACAGCTGGCACTCATAAACAATTTCAGCTTGACAGCCAGTCACACTGTTTGATGCTCAGGGATTAAAGTATCACACTTTTTTAAAATGCCGATAGAATATGAGTGTGTGGGCCCTTTGAAGTCTCCCTCCAAGGTAAAGACTCCAGCTATACAGTGTCTCGCTAATTTGCAGCTCTTGCATCATAGTGTAAAAGGGCCTGGAAGGAAGAACTATTAAATTGCTTAGGTACCTGCTTCAGCAGCTGCATGCCCCAGCCAGTGCTGGAGTGCACTCCCTGCTGGAGTGGGCTGGGCCCTGAAGCAGCTTCGCTCTAGGAAGTCATGACTGAATGGTTTTAAGAGAAGACTGAAGGACTCAGAGGGTGCCTTTGCCTTTGGCTGGTTGTAAAACATTTGTAGTAAAGCTTGGCGAGTTTCCAGTCAATCTTTAAGTACATGCTAAGTTTACTTCGAGAGGAAAATTTCAGTTTAACACTATATGACTAAGTCAAAACACATAAAAAGTGCAAGTTAGAGCAGTGATTTCCAACACAAATCATGTTACTGCTTTCTGCCCAATGCATGAAGTGGCGGATAATATCCAATCAGTCTTCCCAAACCAACAGACTTGGGGTTTAGTGTTCTTATATTAATATTAAGAGGGAAAACAGAAACAAAAAACAAAACAACCCTTGCTTCAGAAAATATCAGAATCAAAATTCTAACCTTTCATTTCACCTTTCTGTAGAATTACTTAATCCTTTTTTTAGGTATGGGTAGTATATTTAAGTATATACAATTAAAAAGTTGGAGGATTAAGGGCAAGCCTGGTAGCATTCTCCAGTCACTATGTTAATCCAAAATCTCCTCCTAGTATTTTAAATAACCCCAGCGACTCTGTCTCTAACGGAGGACTTCTTCTTGTCCCCAAAGAATGAATCTATAGCAGGCAGCAAATAGCAAATAGGGTAGAGACTTTTGACTTTAATGCATTTAACATCTTTGGCATGGGCCATCAAAAAAAAAAAAAAAAAAACCCAAAAAACAAACAAACAAAAAATACTTGCATAGTAAAATGGAACAATTTCTCTGAAACTTCCCTTAAAAAGAAGCTAACACAGACAATGACACAGGTGCACATTTTGAGAATAAGGGGGAGGGGCATTTAGTGGAGAGACGGGAAAAGAGTAAAGAAATTGCTTTTAAAGAATTATCTTGTGTGGCACCTAGCACATCCAATACTCCGTAAATGCTCTTAAAAACAAAACACTAATCTCTGGCCTCAAATTGGCAGGACCACATATGGGGAATGGTTCTTGTTGCTATCACACTGCATTCAAGAGACAGAGCATTTTTACTGTAGACACATATGTCAAACCTAAGACAATACATTAGATTTGCTTTGTAAACCACTGCTAACTCCTTGATAATGCCTATCATTACCTTTTAACCTATCAAATTTACTTTGTAAACCACTGCTAACACTCCTTGATAATGCCTATCATTACCTTTAAACTTTTGTATGATTCATTCATTATTCAGACTTTAGTTTTTCTGTAGGCAGATTTTGTTTACAGCATTGTAACCAAATTTAAAACTATGAAAAGGCAAGACTTACCAAGTAATTGATGACATAAAATCGGTCATAGTCTCTGTTTTTCGGGTTGATTCTACGATGCTGTTTTTTCCTCATGTGATCTTTAAGTGTATTTTTGTCTCTGAAGGTCTTCTCACAGTACAAACACTGTAAACTAAAAGAAACACACAGACATTGCTAAACACATCTCGAACAGTTGCTGCAAGAACCCTGTTTTTTAATTTAACATTTATTTGTTTGGGTTACACAAAGCAAATGAAGGTAATATGGTCCTTCCATCAATCCCTTCTTCCCTTTATACACTTGGCTTTGTAGAAAGTATGGTATAGTTTCCCTTGTAGTCATCTAAACTTGGCTGTTTAGTTGAAACTGTGGCAAGGATTATTCTCTGTTCATAGATTGTGACCAATAATTGCCTCCAATCCCTGTAGCTATATCTTCTCTGCCATAATGTTGTCATCCTGGGGAACTTTATGCCATAATAACCCCCCCTCTTTCTCCCTTAAGATGTGATTTGCCAGGTATTTTGGTCACAGCAATGAGAAAAGAAATTAATATAGATGGTAAGGATACTTTTCACGATCTAGCTTAACATGGTGCTTGGCATAAATCATGTATTTTAACGCAAAGAGTTAAAAGCTCACTATAAGGCAATATAATGTAGGCAATATGCACAAAAAACAAAAAAATGTACGTTCCCACAATGTAAGAGACAAGTAATTGTCATTTCTTTAATTCTAAATTAATTTATTGAAATAATTTTTAAAAATTCAGAAGTGTCTAAGATTAAATTATGTTTAGTCTGTTTTGTGAAAGAGCACCTACTTGTCCATTTTCTTCTGTAATATGCATAGGAATTCAGCACAGTTTACAATATTGTCTGGCAAACCAATATTGAAAGCGTGTTCTCTGGCCATGTGGTTCAACAGAACAGATCTGTGAAGGAATACAAGCAATCTCTATTATTTATAAATAATTTCAGAGCAAATCAGGCTAGGAATAGCATTTATATAATAATAACTAATCAGAGCATAAGCAAGTAGTAAATACTGACATACACACTGATGTGAACACACATGTCCATTTTCTGACATTACAAGGATTAGACTTGGTAGGAGCATCAGGTCCTATTCTTTAATCTAGTGATGCTGCCTCTGCTTTTCCAACTCATGATGAGAATGATGGTTAATTTTAGACAATAACTTTACTGGGATAAGGTATACCCAAGAGCTAGGAAAGCATTTGGTGTGTGTGGTGGTGAGGGTGTTTTCACAGAAGACAGGTGTGCATCTGAGTGTAGAAGCAGGAAGCCTGTGTTGTAATTTAGGAAAAGCAGTGCTGAAGAGAAAGATGCCATGAGACAGGATTCAAGCAGAGGGGTTTTTCATTAGGAAAAGGGATCATACAAAATGGAGAGGGGAGAGGGGAAGAGGCAGAGGGTAGAAGGGAGAGGGAAGAGGGGAGAGGAAAGAGGGGAGAGGGGAAGAGTGACCTCCAGAGACAGGAGCAGCAGGAGAGAGGAGAGAGGAAGGAGGCGGAGAGAGAAAGAGAGGGAGGGAGAGGAGGGACTGGGGAGGGGAGAGATGGAAGGTGGGCAGGGCCCTTTTAAAGAGGAACATAGTGGATATGCACAGGTGGTGCTCTTAGTGGCAGCAGCTGAGCGTGTATCCTGTCAGAACCCCAAGGACAGGCTAGAGGCCTGGCCCTGGTGGTTCATGCCTTTAATTCCAGCACTCAGGAGGCAGAGGCAGGCAGAACTCTGTGAGTTTGAGGTCAGTCTGGTCTATAGAGCAAGTGCCAGGACAGGCTTTGTATTCCAAAGCAATACAGAGAAACCCTGTCTCAGAAAACAAACAACCAAAAACAGAAAAACCCCAAGGACAGGCCAGTACAGATGCCTGAACACTAACAGCCTGGCCTCAGTGGGCAGTGGTCTCTGTTTCCTGGGGTTAACCACTATTAATTTCCATCTCTCAGATACTGGAACTCCAGTCTCTCTGGTGTTGTACTCCAGCTTACATCAGTGGTCCCAGAACTCTCAGTCCTAAGGCCTGAAATGAGTTACACTCTGAGCTCCTCTGGTTCTGAGCTTTGTAGATCCACATGCAGCACTTTCTCTAACTTTCAGATGGACCACCAAGTGTTGTGGAATATTTTTTACACTGTATGAAGATGTGTCACTGTGAAGATTAATAAAGAGCTGAATGCCCAATAGCTAGGCAGGAGGGAACAGGCAGAGAAAGAACTCTGGGAAGAAAGTAGGTGGGGATTATGCCATCAAGATGCCAGGGAGACAGTGAAGAGGTTGGACATATGGTACAGAGTAGAGCTACGTGGCAGAATGTAGATTAATAAAAACAGGTTAATTTAAGTTATAAGAGCTAGTGAGACAAGCCTAAGCTAATGGCCAATTAATTAATAATTAATAATGGCCAATAATTAATGAGAAATCTCTGTGTCGATATTTAGGGTCTGACAATCCAAAGATAGTCCAACAAGAAAGCTTGCTACAACTGTGGGACTACTCAGCCTCTATAAATGTGAGGCAGTTCTGCTAATAAATCTTCCTAAGCATTCCCTTATCACACACGTTGGTTCTGTTCTTCTGGAAAATCTTGACTAAAACAATGGAGAAGAAGAGAGGCAACTGTCTAATACAAGATGGCCTTTTCTGTGACATGACATCTTGGATGTTTCCCTACGACAGTTACCACACAGAGATTATGAACCCACTGTTAATAGATGTTACCTGCAAGGGTCATGATAACCTGGAAGTACAATTATCAGCTTTTAGACTAGCTTCTGCACAAATAGAAACTTGGTTTCTAAATTTAAATTTATTTTTAACTTTATATTGATGTACATGCTTACTGCTTACAATATAGTATTTTGAAACCTTTGTTCTTGAGCTTTTTGTGGTATACAGTACATTAGCACTAAGTATAGTTACACTATAGCACAGCAGCAGCACACCAAACCTCTTACTGCTATTTAAATATGATTGATCAACTTTTCCTTTCCCACTGCCCTTCCCAGGCACTGGTAGTCACCATTCTATTTTCAACTTCTACAACCTCAACTTCTTTTGGATTCTATATGTGAGTGAGATCATGAAATACTTGTTGTCCTGTGTATGGCTCATTCACTTGATATCATGCCTTCCAGGAAGTTAATAACTTTTTATAGAGGTAACAGTATTCTATGGTATATATGCATGACATGAATATCTTAATTTTTATGACTTAAATAACAAGAAGCATATGGGGCTTTATAATAAAGGAAAGAGTTTTAGGGAATGCATCAATGTGTTTATCACTGTCAGACTGTGCATAGTTTAAGTTTATTTTATGTACCTTATTTTATTCCTCTGAAGTATTTCCTGCAATTTTTTTCAAATAAAGCAACCTTCTCTCTATGAATCTTTATTAACATTTTTTGTTCATGATATGGGGGCACATTTATTAATCTGTGGTTAATAAGCTATTGTAAGTTTAATGATAACTTATAACTTCAATTTAAAGTATTTGTTGGATACTTTACAGTGTCAGACCCTCAGAGTTCTCACAAGATATCTTACACATGGGCTGCAGGGAAGAGCCTATGTTGTAGAAGACTCCATCTAGAAAGAGACCGGGAACTTCTTACAGGAAATGGGGCATGTGGATGGATGGCAGTAGAATGCTGCACTGAGCCAGGAAACTTCCTGGACCCCAAATCCTTGATAGGATCCAAGGACAAGGGCCCAAACACAGTTACATATATCTAGGACTTCTAGGATGAGAAGCAGATACCAACTGTTCCTACAAGGAGTCAGAAATAGCAGTGGCTTAAAGGTAGATAAGTTGGCAGCTTTTCCGTTACCCCAAGTTACAGATCCAAGGTCTCTCTGGTTATTATGAAGTCTATTGAATGTACCAGGGGAGCCCATTCCTCCCTCAATCTATGCAGATTAAAGGCCTGGAGTCTAAGGTCTAAAATCAGGAGGTGGGACCTACCTAAATCAATGGCTAGTTCAAGGAGTATGTGTGATAAGAGGTACCCCGAGTCCCCATGAACAGTGGCATCTGGAGTTTAAGAGAGTGGACTCAGGGAGTTGGGGTAGACTGCTCTTAGGACCAGTTTATAGGTTCCACTTGGGCAAGACCCATGCCATTCTGACTTTAAGATCTTCTTAGGAGTAGCAGACCTGAGTTGGATCTGCCCAGTGTTTAAACTAACATAAAAGCTTCAAAATGTACACAGATCCAGCAGATGGCTGAAGAGCTGCAAGTGTGCTAGAATGCTCCCCATGGTTCTAGCCTTTGCTGTTCACTCTGAGTGTGTTCTTGAGGCCTAGTCCTCCTCTAACTGTCTGGGGCCGGCCAGACATGCATCTAGATATTGAGAGTGAGGGCATGACAGCTCACAGCGTGAGCTCCACTATGAAGGGTCAGAAAGCTTGAATTGTTTTTTGCCTCATCACACTGCTATCTTCCCAAGGTTTCCATGCCCATTTAAGACTTGGGAGGGGTTGAGTGGCTGCAGACATTCGGAAGAGAAGTTATTATGGTGTTAACAGTCTCCATGTGGCCCCAGGCTCAGGGCTGGTGATCAGATTGATGTCCTTCTGGTTTTTACTGGGTTGCCTAGAATGGCTCAACTTGACCAGGACTTCTTGGGGATTCAGGCACTGAAAGGGCACTAGGAGTATGCAGAGCTATCAAGAAGGGTGTTGGCTCTCCACTACTGTGATGGCTAATTTATGTGTCAACTTGCCTGGTTAAGGAAAGGCCTGTATAGCTAGTAAAGCACTATTTTTGAGTGTATTTGTGAGGATGTTTCTGCAAGAGACTGGTCCATACATAAGAACACTGAATAAAGATAAATACAATCACTAAAGCAATCAGGATAACCTATTAAGGATTTGGAGAGTGAGATGGACATCTATTTATCTTTTCCTATCCTTGAGACCCTGAGACACCACTATTGCTGCTACTTGGAGTTCCAGGCCTTTAGATTAGGACTAAATTCACCACTAGTTTTCTTACATCTCTAGACTGCAAAAGGTATATTTGTGGAGCTTTCAGCCTCCTCCTAATTGTATGAACTAAGACCTATAGTCCTATTCTTTCATATATCCCATTGGTACCAGAGTGGTTTGCTAACTAATTCCCATTGGGTATTAGCCTGTGAGCCTGAGCAGGAGGGCCAGGGAGGCAGGATGCACTGCACTCACTTTTTTAGCCACAAGGGCTAGCCAGCAAGGGCAGGGGAGTCTCGGCTTATCTCCCAGATTCTGAGGTTCTTTAAGACCAGCCAAGATGATTCACTAAAACTGTTACTTTAGGTTAAGTTCCAATCAATTTAGCTTTCATTCCCAGGAAATTAAGTGCACAACAATTTTAACTAGTATTTCAGTGTCTTACCTTCTTTATGATGTTAATTTTATTGTTAATCACACAGCTTTACAACAAGAAGCTATGGAGAAACTTCAGGTTTTTATAATTATTACATTTTTTCATATTCACAGTGGTCCTTAAAGGCATGCAATAATTATGACTATATAATTAAAACACTTTAGACAGCATTGAAGTTTTACTTAAACTATTATTTCAAACACTTTTTCTTCTCAATATTCCTCAGTAACTTTAGAAACGGTTTTCTGTCTCCTTCTCCGGTCTTATCTTCTTTCCCCATTTCATCTCATACATTGTCAGATCTTTCTTTATAGTTCTGTGGTCTGGACAAATGGGATTAAGTTAGAGGATGGCTGTGTGAGAGGAATGACGGAGCAAGCTAGGTGTAGCTGCTCCTCCCTGACAGCACTAAGGACAAAACAACTTAGTTCTATCAGACTAGAAATGTCCAGAGTGTACTTATTTAAGAAAGATAACTGGACGACGGCAGGAGCTGTGAGCTTAGTGGTATCTTAACTGTTCCTCTCCATTTTCCTCTGCAGATACTCTCTAACTCTAACTTTCACACTGCAGCCTCTTAGCTGCTAGAGGGGGCAGCATGGGAGTGGACATCCCTAAAGTGTCACTACCAGCCCTGCCTAGTAGGTGCTGGCCAAGCTCTAATCACAGAGTTCTAAGCTGACTTAGAGAACAAAATCTCACCAACTGAGCATGTGTCCCAAATGACCAATGGCTCATTTTTTTAAAGGCTCATTTTAAAGGGTTTGTTCCAATCTAAGTAAAAAACCCTTTAATAAAGGGCAGAGATAAAGCATTTAAGGAAGTTGGAGAATGGCAAACCTGTTTCCATGGAATTCCTCACTGCAAAACATACACACGCCATGAAAGCTCGTATCATTTCTCTCTCGCTGTTGCTGATCCAGAATTTCTTTCTGTAAATTATGAAAAGATTTATGAGGTTATCTTTAAAGTTTGCAGTTAGTCACTGAGAAATGCCTGTCTGAATGAGAGTATGAGAGAACAAAGGTTATGTATGAAAGTTGCTCATACTTCAAGTATTTTTGTTCTTGTCTTGACATTGAAACTCTAAGTCTAAATCAGTTTTCTCCAAGGGAGTCTCACTGGGAATTTAAACCTCACTCAAGAGCAGGTCCCTGCCCAGCAGCAGGTGGCCAATACAAAACAAACTGGAGGTATTTTTGTTGTTGTTGTTGTTGTTTTGGATTTCACAATGCTTTGTATGGACATAAAAAAAAAAAGAAAAAGAAAAAAACAAAACAAAACTATAGATCTTTTGCTAATGGTATATGACTGTTTTTAATGGGTTTTCTGTGTTGAGTAAATGTGTGTTTCTCAGCATCTATATGTGTTGTATGTGCTTTTTCTTTGACTCTCCCCCATGTTTGCTTATTTTGCCTTATTTGGGCTGTTTTTCTTTATTTTTATTACTATTTTGCTTAGATGTTTGCTTGTATTCTAATGAGAGAGAAAAAGTTTGTGGATTTGGTTAAGTGGGGAGGATCTGGGAGGAGTTGGGGAGAGGAAACTGTAATCAGAATATATTGTATGAAAAAGAATCTATTTTCAATAAAAAAAAAAGAAAGAAAGAAAAGAAAGAAAGAACTAGGTATGCACATAGCAGTAGACCATGCTGCTCAGACAGCAATGGATGAAAGTCAATAGTCAACAAGGGAAGGTCTCTTTCTTCCTGAACCTTCCTTTGGTCCTTGTCAGTCTTTCCTATCTTCACTCTTCTAGAATCTTCTAGGTTCATTGATTGATCTTATCCTTAGAATCTCCATTAAGTTTATAATCAAGTTCTGATAATTTCATCACTATCTCCAATGCCATTATCCCGAGCCTAGGAGAGTTACCATGATTGCAATCCTTCCTCTCTCAGAGATTACGGCCAAAGCGATAAAGCCATTTAGTAAACAGTGCTTTTATGTATAATTACTGTGTGGTGCTGCAACTGAAACAGTTTTAAATGTTCTGGGTCTCTACACATTGTCTTCAATTTGGGTCGGTTTGCTCCTTTGCTTTTTTTTCACTTTTACAAACCATTATCTCTTATCAAGATCCAGTCAGTGTGATTCTGATTTCTTATTGCCATACAATAGGTGAGAGCACCCAGAGGGGCCCAGGATGATCTGGATTGGGAATCTGAATTTCACCTATAGTCAATATTGTATTTATCTCCATAAGACCTGCTGTAAAGGTACAAATAAAATGCTGTGTCATGTCTGTAATCTCAGCACTCAGGAAGCTGAGGCAGGAGGATCATAAACTGGGGAGGCCCACGGGGCTATCCAAAGAGGTTCAGGCCAGGTTTGGCTACAAAGCCCAGATTCAATCCCACAAAACAAAACAAAAAACAAAACAACAACCAGTCTAAACAGAAAACCAAAGTAGTAAAGGCACACAGAAAATACTGTCTCACATTACTGTTCACAAGATTAAATAAAAAAATTTAGCTGGGAATGATGGTGCTTTCCTTCAACCCCAGCACTCTTGAGGCAGAGACAGGTGAATCTCTGTGACTTTAAGGCCAGAGAAATCTACATAGAAAGTTCCAGGTTAGTCAGAAATACTCAGTGAGAGGCAATCTCCAAACAAACAAACAAACAAACAAACAAACAAACAAACACACAAACACCAAACAAGCAAAGGATCAGGTAAATTATGTAAGAGTTTTTAAGCTGTACATTCATCAATAAATGATGAATTTTGAGGTTATTTAGATTCTATCAGTTCTCATCATAATTCCCATCATCTCTGCTAAGTGCTGCTTGTTTTATCTTCTGAAAGGACATGAAATCTTTGAAGTTAAAAAAAAAAGTCATGATGTTTTCTTACATTATATTTACATGCTACATTTACACAGTACATTTCCTCATAAC
This sequence comes from Cricetiscus sungorus, assembly GCA_030556225.1. Classification (NCBI taxonomy): domain Eukaryota; kingdom Metazoa; phylum Chordata; class Mammalia; order Rodentia; family Cricetidae; genus Cricetiscus; species Cricetiscus sungorus. The sequence goes on along the minus strand of JANBXA010000600.1, from coordinate 20,049,146 downwards.
ATGGACCTCCAAACAGAACTCTATAAAAGTCATTTCATTCTATAAAAACTTACAGAACAGCATAAAATGAGCTGGGGTCTAGATTCAAGAACACAAATACACAAGAAGCTATCTTGGAAGCCGAGCTCTGCCATTTTGGTGTGTGAGCTTTTGGGAAGCCTTAGACATTAGTGGCCAAGCTGTCCCTCCAGACTTAAGAAGCCATCTTAAGGAAAATCAACGCAGTAAGTATATGATTTCGGCCATAATGGAATAATGGACACCAAACCTGCCCTGTCATGAGAAGCTACAATAAAACTAATTTCTGTATATAGTTTTTCTATTTTCAGGCACTCGATAACAGCATAAGACTGTGATCTTTGAGAGAAAATAATAGCAGTTATTTTCTTCTAGGGGATAGTTTTCAAACATGATAGATGGAAATCAACAGTGGCTAGCTTAGTAGACAGAAACCAAAACAAAATACCATATCGCAGGATGCTAAGGCAGCTAGAACTTGTAGGACAAGTAAAAAAGAACGAATGCTGTGGAGAAGCCCAGGAGGCACATATTGGGATTCCTCTAATACCTGGTTCAATGCCCGGTATTCAAGAACTTCTTACATAAGGTTGAAATTGACAGTCAAAGTAAGAGAGGTACTACAAAAGAAAATTGACTGAAAAAAACTTCAACAAGCATTTCAGCAGCAGCAGCAGCAGCACTAACTCCAAGTCTCTAACATCATGAAAAATCCACACCTTAATGTACATTTCTCATCTGTGACTATATTCATCCCAATTTTGTCGACAGAAAAACCTTAGTTGGTGTCTTCATTTTGGTTGCACACAAATATAAGGGATTTTATGGGGCAGTACCTGAGTGACATTAAATCACCACAGGCTTCCTTTGGCTACAATTAAGTTGTTAGTGGAATCTTAATTGAATAATCAAAAAGTAACTAAAGGAACATGTAAACTAGTTCACAGGATAATAAATTAGAGGCAGCACAAAGTGCCTAGGCACAGGGAGGCTCAAAACCTTCTGTAACTCTAGCTCCCAGAGTCCCCACACGCATGTGTGCATGTACACAAATACAAAACAACAATAACAACAATAAATAGCACCCCCAAAATCAACAATTGTTCAAAAGACTTCTTTCTCATGGATTGGCATGAATTATTAAACAGAGTGAAAATGGTTAGAATAACAAAAGCAATCTACAGATTCAATACAACCCCAATCAAAATTCCAGCAATATCATTCATTAAGCTAGACAAAAACAATCCTAAAATCCATATGAGTATGAAAACCTCCAAGTAGTTAAAAAAACTTTTAGCAGAAACAGTTGGACCCATCACAATACCTGATCTCAAATGACACTATAGGACCATGGTAAGAAAAGTTCTGATACTGACACAAAAATAGGCATGCGATTTAATGTAGTAGAATTGAGGACCCAGAAATGAACTCACATATTTATAGCCATCTAATTTTTGACAAAGCTGTTAAAAAACATATATTGCAAAACCATATGTAACAATGGTGCTGTGAAAAATCAGACTTCTTCATGTAGAAGAATGGACTACCTTTAACCACAATCATCAACTCAATATGGATCAGATCCTTAATGTAAGACCCGAAACAGCACAGATGAGCACTTCTGAAAAGGACACCAACCATACACAAAATAACTGCAAAAACTGACAATCAGAATTGCTTGAAACATAAAAACTTCTATTCAGCAAGAGAAGGGCTCACCAGAGTAAAGAGAAAAGTCTTGCCCAAGTGTACATCAGAGAGGGGACGAATAACTATAATATGTAAAGAGGTTAAGAAATTAAATACTATTCATCCAACTAATAATGAACTGAACAGTGTTCTCAAAAGCAAGTAAAGTAGAATAATCAACCAACAGTTTTTTGAGAAGTGTCCAATATATTTAGTCATCATGGGAATGTAAATTAAAGCCTGACATTCAGACAGTCTATCTCTCCCACCATTCTATCATCAACAACACAAATGACAATGAATAATGATGAGGGTACACTGCTGGTGGGATGTAAGCTTGTCTTGCCTGCCTGGAAATAAATATGGAAGATTCCAAAAACCTTAAATATGGAGCTACTACATGACCTGGGTGCATCATACCAGTTATCCAACCAACTCAACTGACCACTGAGATCCCTGGGCATCTACTTTTATTGACACATTATTCACAATAGTCAGGAAATGAAGACTACATTGCTGTCTATAAAAAGATGAAGGAATCTAGAAAACATTGTATACATACACAATGAAATTTTATTCAACTGTAAAGAAAAATGAAAGCATGACATTTTCAAGAAAATAGCTGAAACTGGAGATCATTATGTTAAGTAAAATAAACATGATTTGCAAAAACAGTACTGATTATCCCCCCCATATGTGGAAGCCCAATTTTGACTTAGACTCTGTGTGTGTGTGTGTGTGTGTGTGTGTGTGTATGTGTGTGTGTGTGTTTGTGTGGTAGTTTGAATAAAAAAATGGCCTCCATAGGGAGTGTCACTACTAGGAGGTGTGGCTTTGTTGGAGTAGGTGTGGTCTTGATGGAGAAAGTGTGTCACTGTGGAGGCAGACTTTGAGGTCTCAAATATGCTCAAGAAACCATTCAACATCTCAGACCACTTCTGTTGCCTGTGAGTCAAGATGTAAGAATTCTCAGCTCCTTCTCTAGTACCATGTTTGCCTCCATGCTGCCTTGTTTCTCACCATGATGATAATGGACTAAACCTCTGAAATGCAAGTGAGCCACTACAATAAAGTACTTTCCTTTGTAAGAGTTGCACGGTCATGGTCTCTTCATAGCAGTAGAGACCCTAACTAAGACAGACATCATAGGAGTGGTGGAAGTTCTTAAAAGAAAGAGGACAGAGGGACAAATAGAAGGTAATGTAATCCTTATGACCTGAAAGCAGAACGGAACACTTTTTGACAGGAAAGGGATCAGCAAGTGGGGGGGGGGGGACAGGAGAGATGGAGATGGGCCATATGGGAGAGGTGAGTCAAAACAAAGTGTTAACAAGTACAATGATGCTTATGCATGAAAATTCCACAATGAAGCAGTTTGTTTACATACTAACTTAATATTTAAAAAACCCTAGGTGTTAAGATGTTTTCTGTTCTAACCTTGCATCAATGCAAGGAAGGCCCAAGAATTGGGAGCAACAGACACAGGGGCATGCGGTTCTCCATAAAGGAATTCTCTGTCCTATCGAATGAACTTCAGCTTGTGTTCTTCCCATACTTGGCTTTTGTGATTCCAAAAGTGTAAGACTCTGCCTTATACTTTTGTGGTTATTATCTCAATGTTTCATCACTAATACACTCTATTTTCTTTTAAAAAATGCATGGGTTTAATTTATTCTTTTGCAACTTTATATATATATATATATATATATATATATATATATATATATATATTGCTTTCTGTTGGCTCTTCGTCTCCAACCTCTCTCATTCTTTTATACTTTTGACAGCATTTCCTACAGTTCCTATGGTGGTTTGAAAGAAAATGGCCCCCGTTTGAAGTGGCATTATTAGAAGGTGTGGCTTTCATGGAGTATGTGTGGCTTTGTTGGAGAAAATGTGTCACTGTGGAGGTGGGCTTTGAGATCTCCTCTGCTCAAGCTACACCCAGCACACAGTTTACTTCCTATTGCTTGTGGATCAAGATGTAGAACTCTCAGCTCCTTCTCCAGCACACTGTCTGCCTACATGCTTCCATGTGCCACCATCATGACAATTGACTAAACCTCTGAAACTGTAAACCACTCCAATTAAATATTTCCTTCATAAAAGTTGCAGTGGTCAGTTGGGGAAGGGGGAGGTGGTGATACACATCTTTAATCCCAGTATTTGGGAGGCAGAGCTCTGTGAGTTCAAGGATAGCTTGGCATACAGAGTGAACTCCAGGATAGCCAAAGCTACACAGAGAAACCCTGTCTCAAGAAAACACACACACACACACACACACACACACACACACACACACACACACACACACACACAATCAAATAGAGTTGCCATGTTCATGGTGTCTCTTCCCAGTAATGGAAACTCTAACTAGGGCAGTCTCTGTTTTCTATTGTGATCCACTGATTTTAGTCAGGATTATCTGTGTTATTACAGGTTTAGAACTATTCATTGGAGCCTGGTGATCTCACTATTGGGTATATAACTGCTAACTATGTTGTCCCTCCCCCAGAATCCATCAGTAGCCAATAATTCAGAAGGGAGGGCAGGGTTCCACGAACCTTGACCTGATCCATGATTGGCTACTGACAGGTTCAGTGTTAAGGAACCAGCCCCCCCCCCATGGCTATATTATACCTGGAAGTCAGCATTTCATAGTCCTTCTGCCTACTTTCTAGCTCTTACATATTTTGTGCTCCTTCTGTGATTTTTTCCCTGAGCCTTAGAGAGGGTGGTATAATTGTGCTATTTAGGACTGACCACTCAAATATCATTTACTTTATGTACTTTCAGCAGTTAGAGTCCTGCATTCACTACCCTTCATTATTTGGAGAAGTTTCTCTGATGAAGGATAAGAGAATGTTACTGGTCTTAGCACTACTGTTGCTAAACAACAGTGTGAATTTCCCCCAGTTTCCCTCGTAGGGCCTAAGACATCTCCAGCCATAGATTTTTGATCAGGTTTACAGTATTAGGGATGTATTCCCTCTTGTGGAGTGGGCTGCAAATCAAATCTGAGAGACGGTGGTTACCACCGAAATAGTTGTGCCATTACTGAACCAATAGGCATATTTTACTTGGCAGGTTGTCACTGCTTGTAGTTTGTAGGGTTCAGAATTGAACCCTAAGATAGCTGATGTGTTTTCTTCTCCAGCAGCCTGTCTAGCACCTTCTGGCACTATGAAAATAACCAGCAGGGAGGAAACTTACAGCTCAGTTCTACCTCTGATATAGTTCTGGTAGACAACCATGAAAAATGAAGAGAGCCTGCATTGTTTCCCATTGTAGTATGTGTGAATGTACATCTTATAACAATAATCTTTCCATTTGGTGAAGTTCAGATAGAGATCTAGAGAGGTAAGAAAGCACTAGTATTTTCCTCCCAAGTACCCATACAAGCTTCACTGAAATGAAGAATGTCTCAACAGTTGGAGCTTTAGAGCACACTAATACAATAGGAATAACAAAGTACACAAGACAATTATGCCTTATTCTTGATGTAATTAGAAAAGGAAGTATTCTATCCAAGTTTATTTTCTAGATCGTTGGAACTTAAGTCTAGTATGCAAAGCCTAATTGTACACAGGATGGTTTTGGAAATGGCCTTCCATGTTTTCCTCTGCATTCCAAACACAAGAAGTAATTTGACTTGTTTACAATGTAGCATTCTGGCTAGAAACAATTACTATTCTGTATTGTAATGCAAATTTATTTGACTTTCAGTGTCTTCTTGCCTCTACAAATGATGAAGCTGTTGGGTTCACCTTATTTGCATTTAGTCTCTTCTACGGCCATCTGTGTTCACCTCCTACTTACAAAGCTTCTTTGTGATGTTAGTATCCAATATTCTGCTACACATGGTTTCCACTTACTTCAGACTCTTAGACCTTTTGCATGTCCTGGAACTAAACTACTGGACTTTCCCAGATGAGCTGAAGAAACAGAGGCTATCATGTACAAATATGATGGCATCCAAGAATGAGTAGTACTTGCTTTTGCCATGGCGTGACAGTTACTGCCACATGGCAAGAATGCCATGTCTCTTATGTGTTTTCTGAGATTTCTGTCTACTGAGGTTTTCAAGTGCCAGAGAGATGATTTATAGACTTTCTTTGCACCTTTATTTAAAATATGATTATCTGATTCACGAAGAGTGGGAGGGAGGGAGACACGGGGGGATGGAAGGAGGGAGGAAGAGAGGGAGAAGCTAACATTTTACTAGAAGTGTGTATTTAAGGAGTGTGTCCCATCAGAAGTGAAACCATGGGAACTGGAATGTAATAAACCCTAAGGAGCATATGACTGGCTCCCAGCTTTTTCTTTTCTCTTTATGGCAGAGGGGGGTGAGACAGGGTTTCTCTGTGTAGCTCTGGCTGACCAGGTTGGCCTCGGAATAAGACATCTGCCTGCCTCTGCCTCCCGAGTGTTGGTATTAAAGGAGTGTGCTACCACTACCTGGCTGACTCCCAGTTTTCTATGAAATACAATGCATAATTGTTAGTACTGCTTCATAACATTTGGTTCTATTTTAAGATCTTCAGAGCTTTCTATTACATTGTTTTTTCATGTAACTCTGTTACAGGCAAAGCAAGGAAACATACAATTTGTATAGCAGGTCTCAAGGACTCACTTTGATTTTTTTAACCAGCCAAGGGCCTGAGAAACAGCTTTACCTTCTGCCCAGTGGGCGCTCTTTGCCCTCTGCCTCTACCCCTCACAAGTTAGTCCAAATGCTACCTTTCTAAGGTGAGTGGAGTGCAAAGCCACTGGTGACTTAGGAGTTCTGCATTGTTTTGATTCTTCAACTAACTAGTGCATAATACTACCAAGGACACAACTCTTTCCTAAAGCTTAGTTTCTGCTGATCTCTAATTCCCATGAAAACATTCTGCCAATAGTTAAAGTTGTCATCTTAGACCACCGTGTGGTACTTCCTTTTGCCAGTTAAACTGGCCAGGCATCTCCGCTGCTTCTTCAGGGAATCTCTACTAACAATTATTACCAATGGAAAAGGAGCTTTTATGCCCTGTGCACATAGTTCCTTATAGTACTTTAAACACATGGTAACTCAATCTTTACCTCTGTTGCAACTGTATACACACTGCAAATTTGCATGCTCTCCTGAAGATCAAAATGGGCTTCCCAAAGGATTAATGACCCTGAATATCCCTTACTGAAATAGGACTCAGACATACTGTGTGTAGTTTGTGTGTAATGTGATGCTCTGAGAACAATCCCACATCTGAGGGAAGGTGCCCATGCTGTGACTGTGGAGAGCTTAATGCTACAGTGGTAACATACTTGCACAATACACACAAGGTCTTGGATTCCATTTCTAGCACCATGATGTGAAACTCCCAGGAAAACCCAGCACCTGTGTTTAAAGATTCCTCAAGGCTGATTGTATCAGGCTGGAACATTGCAGGCCTTGAGTCAGATGGTCTTGTGCTATTCTTAGGTCCCACAAGAGCCATTTATTGCCTACTTCTGTGTCTGATCTAATGCCACTGTGACTACCAGGTCAAATCTTTTGGGATATATTAACAGACTCCTAGCTTCCACCAACCCCAAATCTAAAAATGATGCCAGACAGCACTTGAGACCTATGGCGCAGCTTCCCTGGCTTTGCTGTAGACCAGCTACCAGGTTCCACTAAAACATTTGAAAAGTGCCCTGACTTACGACTTTCTTTTGTTCCATAACTATAAAATGCTCTTGAGTCTACCTGCACATGGAATGTCTGTGTTCCTGGACATAGTCACTCAGATTTGACTCTTTAATCTATCTTTGTTCCCGTTGAGGGGAGAGTTGTGTTTGGTACAGAGAATGTAGACATCAGAGCTCACAGCAAGTTGGTACTTGTCTCAAGAGAAGAACTTAGTGTATAAGAAACTATTCCAAGAAAAGGAATGGATTGTTGGTTATGATTTTTAAAGCCCTAAATTTTCTTTTATGTTCCTTTCAAACATATAGTAGATAATTTGTGAAATCTAATAGATGCACAGAGAATTTTATATTGCTTCAGGGATAGGAATGTACTTAAAATTACTAGTTTTGATTTTTATCATAACATACATAATTTTAATAAGTATGCATCATGAATGCATAAAACTATACTCTAGGATTTTTTGTTTTTAGCAAAACAGGAGGTACAAGTCAAGATGAGGAAATAAGGTGAAGTGGTAACTATCAATTCTAATTATTAAGGAAGCTAAATGTACTGCTACAGAAGTTATTTATTATTCATTTTTATTAATTAAATGTGTTTTACTTTTTAAAATTATTAAAGTGAGTTGGGGCTGTAGTTTAGTGGTAGAATGCTTTCCTAGTATCTACAAGGCTGTGGATTTGACCCCAGTACTGAAACAAATGGCCTGATTAATCATATCAAGGTTTGTCTGCATCTACTTTACAAGGCTTTACTCTTGGGAGTGCTAAACTGAAAGAAAATTCTCCATATTTCTTAAAATAGAAACACCAAATAAAATAAATTCTTTTGGTCAAACAGTGGCTACATGTAAAATAAAACATGAATATTTAAATCACAATGTATTTTGTCTATAAAAATTTACTTATTGTCTGTTGTTATCAATTCAGCAAATTAAGGAGATATGGATATGCCATGCTACATGACTTAGTGGGAATCTGTTTAATACAAGAAGCTTTTCGTGACTACTTTGTCTCATCTCCAATTTTTTTTAATCATGAAATTACTCTTTTAAAATGAGAGGTTAAAAGAATATCACAATGAAATTCCTGTACTTAATGTCAGTCAGCTATGACCATTTGCCATCTGCCTTCCCCCAACTCCACAACACAACTTAAATCCTTATGCATTTCTTATTTTCTGGCTGAATTATTTAAACATAACTTGCAGGCATCATGGCACTTACTTTGTATATGAGTCAAAGTGATTTCTGTTAAAAGTAAGGACATTCTCTTAAACACAACCATAAAACTAGCATTACTACTCTTAAGAAAATAAAGAAACTTAAAGTAGCAGTTAGGTAATAGGTAGACTTCTTGAATTGTCCCAATACTTTATTTGAATATTCCTCACTAACTATAGACTACTCTAAGTATTTCATTTGGTTGTAGATAACCTGCCTCAAAATCTAAAAACACAAAGTAATTTACCAGCAACTTGGTTATGTTATGTAGAAAAGGATGATTTTCTGAGGTCAATAACAGTGTAAATGGATGATGGTTGGGAAAGCCTTGAAACTATAAAAGATTCTTGACTGAACAAGGTCATGAAGGGCTGAACTGGTTTTGTTTATCCAAGCAGACCAAGTGTGCATCTGCATAGAGCATGGAATGTCTGTTGAGGTGGGGTTGGCCTCCGCTTGCTCAAATACTCTGGTGAGGAATAGTCAAAGTAGAAGAGAGCCCTGTGGTCTCCATGACCCAACTCTTTTACTACTGTTTACTTTGAATACAAAATATCATACAAAACATCATCATCATCAACAACAACAAACCAAACCAAACCAAACCAATCCTAAACCCCACAAGGACTGAAATCAAACAATCAAAAACCCAAACTGTGCTTTAATTTCTGCATTTCTTCTTCCATAACACACATACCCAGCACACTGGTCAGCCTGGGCTGCCCAGAAACCAGCAAAAAGAGCCTGGGCTACTCGAACTATTAAGAAAGTGTATTTTTTTCCTCATTACTTCTCATTCTTTGTATCTCTCTTTGTACATCTTAGCAGCTGATATAATTAGGTATAGCATATGTTTATAGTCATTTATTAACAAAAAGATAGCATTAGGGGTCGATCCACAGTATCACAACGATGTGCAAATCAAACCTCATTAGCTTTGTCGTTTTATTTTTCTAAGAAAGTTCATGCTGGGCTATATATGAGGCTTTATTTGGGGGTTTGCAGACTGGAGAGATAAAGTGAATGTCACAGATGTTATATGTTTGAGTTTCTCAAAGCAGTTGGTATAAGGAGATGAGATTTTCATTATAAAATTAGCTTGGGTAAGAACCACAGTGGTAAGCATACAAGATCAGCTTCTGCATGAGGCAATGAGTCATAATAACAAGCTGTACATTTGTCTCATAGGTACAGAGTAACAAAGGGTCAGTGCAGAATCCTTTATCTTTATTCATAAGCTGTAAGCACAGGGAAGCTTAATAAAGCTGTAGGTGCAGACTCACAAGGGTTAACACAGAGGAAGAAAAGGAAATGAGAATCAGGGTAAAAGGTTTAAGAATAAAAATCAGTCAGTGTAGGAGAGAACCATTTAGAAAACATTTTAGCAGAAGAAAAAAACAAAAACCAAGCCTGATGCTTAAAATGATGAATCTAAGGGAAATGGCCATATTAACAAAACAAGGAGAATCCAGAACAGTTTGCTACGATGCCTTGGTCAGTGAACCCTGGGGAATTCTCTAGCACAGACCATCTTCCTAGCATAGTTATGGCAGTGGCCCCTAGGGAGGCAACTGGACCTCTTACTTACCATTCCCAGAGCCATGGATCACCTCTGAGGTGTTTGGTCCTTTAATGGCTACACCTTTTCTAGTGTTTATGACTGAGATAAGACAAGGAAACACAGTTTTGAGAAAACAGAAGAAAAAGTGGATAAACAGGCACACTCATTGAAAATCAAAATGAAAAGAACATACACCCTCCCTCACAGGTGACCCCACATTTGGTTCTCAGCTTTCTTAGAAAAGGAAAACCGGTCAGGTAGGGACTTGTACAGTGGAGAATTTGATTGGTTATTGTCTCTGTTCTTGGGACGTAATTTATAAACATTTTTAATGTTACTCAGTGGACCTGCTTATTAAAGTTGATTACTTATGCTACACTGATGACTCAGGATAATGATCAGCTAAGCCAAAATGCCAGCCATGTGATTAGTGGGTTGGGGCTCTGAGCCACATGACCCCTGGGTGTGGCCAATGATTTAATTGAGCCATTGAAGAAGTCTCAGTAAAGCTTAGAAACCAATCCTCCCGAAAGATTTCCTGTCAGGGACACCCAGCATTCACACATAGGGATAACACCTCCCAAGGGACAGTGAGGGCTCTGAAGTAGGAAATCTCCCAACTTTGCCCTTCGAGTCTGCTTGGCCTGTTCTGATTTTTATTCTACCACTGTAATGACAAGAATCCTAAAACAGTGTTTCCTGGGCTCTGCAAATTGTTAAAGCCAATTATTGACTCTGACAGACTGGAATCTCTGAATTTGCAGACAGCTTTTCAGAAGAGAAAGGGATTGACCCCACAGGCAGGTAGTGTCAGAAGGGAAGACGGTCCCTAATCTATGAGTCTGGCCTAACCTTGGGCAGCTGGTGTGATCACAGAAAAGAACACTATGGAATACACTGGATAAACTGCAGCATTCCCAAACTCTCCCATGCTGGACAACACTGTTTGACTACTCTAACACCCCTGTAAGCCATTCTAACAAAGCCCTTCATGACATTGCATTGGTTCTGTTCCTCCAGAGAACTGACTAACTCTTGGACCACCTCTTCTTTGGGAATGCATTTTCTTAGGAAGGCTTTCCTGTACAGTGAAGCTTACCTTGAACACACTCTATGCTTTTTTTTTTTTTTCCCAAAACTGTATTTTGTTGGTGGGGGTTCTCAGCGATGAGCCTAGATATGGGTAAGGCAACACTGAAGATTAGATTATTGTTTCTGTCAAAGGCTCACATGTTACAGGGCTGGTGTCCAGGCTGTGACTCTCAAGTGGTAGCACCTAGAAGGAGGTCTTCAGGTCACTAGAGAGATGGTTTAGAAGGAACTTTGGGACCCTAGTCTCTGCTATTCTTCATGCAACACTGGGGATAGAACCAGGGTCTTCTGCATGCTAGACCACCACTCTTGTCTTTTTTGTTCCCGGAAGTGCTTTTGCTTTGTCACATGCTTAAAACAGCCATTTTTATGTCTCCTCACATGTATCCTCTCAATACCAGCTCCTGGCCTTCAGAATTGTACTTCAAATATCACACTCTCCATGTCAAACACGGGTCACACTTTCAGTAAGATGCCTGGCTTACAGTGGGTTGTATCACCGGAATGTCTGGCAATGAGTGGCATACTTTGCTAGCACATAGAGGGCTTCAAAGACAAATTACTGGCAAAGTGCAATGGAGGCAACTAAATTAGAAATTTATTGATAAGCTTCTCATTGATAAGGTGGTTAAAAAGCAAATAAAATAGCAACCAATAGTAATAGCTCTAGAATCTATGTGGGGTCATTTGTCTCTTCAATACAGGTAGTTTGGCAAAACTACAGCACCAGTATGATTCAGCTCAAATTCTTGAAGACACAATGCTGCAATATTCATATCAGTTTTGAGAAGACCACCCTACAGATGTCTGTGGGCCAGAAGAACTGAAAGGAACCTTCCCCTTTCTTCCCCTGGGAATTCTTGAACCTGCCAGAGTTATTCTTAACCAGCTGCCACTGTCTCAATTACACCACTGGAAGAGAGACTGACAAAGAATTCTCTACCTCCTCATACTAAACTGAGGGAAGTGGTACCATTTCAATTTCCCTTTCAAATAGCTTTATGTTCATTTACCTGAATCTACATTTGGACCAAAAAAAAAAAAAAAAAAAAGGAAAAAAAAAAAGTGTTTCTAATGCCCACACAGGAGAAAAGGCTCTTAAGGTAAATCTTATTCATTTATCAGAACAGTACAAGTGTTTATCTCTCTGTGTTTCAACTCTCTGAAAGGGAAAAACAAAACAAACAAGCAAACAAAACAAAAAGAGCATCTGCCTTACCCAAAGCAGCACAAAAATCATGTCTACTGATCAGTCAGGGTAGGAAGTGCTTTGTTAATCAGCCATGGTGGGCAGTGCATAATCAGTCATGATGAACAGTGTTTCATCAATCAGCCCTGATGGACAGTGCCTCATCAATCAGCCCTGATGGACAGTGCCTCATCAGTCAGTCATGGTGGGCAGTGCCTCATCAGTCAGCCAAGGCAGACAGTGCTTCATCAGTCAGCCAGGTTGGGCTCCAAGTCCAGTTGGCTTTCTTGACACCATTCTTTAGCATCTAAACCAGAAACTCTAAGCTGTTGGGAGAAAGGCAAAACCAATGGAAAGCACAGGTCTGCTCTTGCTCAGGAAGTGGAGAAGATCGCTGAGTTCCTCCTCTATAAGGTACTGGGAAGCACAATAGTGTTCTGTGGCATAGGAACCACATAGAAAACAGCCTGGGAAGAGCTAACTTGTAGTTTGCCAAACAACTTTTGTACTTATATATTTGTTATTTAGCTTAAATAAGTCTAATATTTAAAAATTAGATTGTTATACAACAAAAATGAAGGGCTTCTCTTTTCAAAGATGAGGTATTGGTCTGTCTGCAGCATGATGGATGCAGAGTGTAAGAGGGCAGAGGAGGAGAGACAGAGCGCATCCTGTTCTCTCATATGTCCACTGATTACAAAAGGTCCAGACTGCACTTATTTTGTGTTTGTATCAGGACTACAAAAGTCCAACTGGAGAAAAGGGCGAAAGACATGCTTCCAGGAATTTCCAGATGAAATACCTTGATAGTTAAAGGCGGGGTGGGGGGTGGGAGTGGGGGTGGTGGTGATGGTGGTAGTGGTGGTGGTGGTGGTGGCAGGGAAGCTAGGCAGATGGCTCCCCAGGTAAGAGCATGTACCACTCTTGCAGGGTTCCCAGCTCCCACGTAGAAGCTCACAACTGTTTGTCATTTCAGTTTCGGGGTCCAGTGCCATCTAACTGTTTTCATAGGTACCATATATGCATGTGGTACATATAAATACATGTTGATAAACACTCATACACATAAAATAAAAACAAATACATCTTTAAAGTAACAATAATAACAACTGCAAAAATAAGAAATATTTCTTAAATTTTCAGCTGTCAATAAAAGTTCAGAACAGAGGACTAATAGGGTAGCAAAGGACTTGCTACCAAGCCTGATGACCCTCGTTCAATCCCACACAGTGCAAGGAGAAACCGACTTCCAAAAGTTGTCTTCTGATCACCACACTCCTCTAAACACATAATTGTGAAAAGGGAAGTTCTGTATAGGAAACATTGTATATCAAATATGAAGTGTACTGAAGTCTTACTCTCAAACTGGTAGTGGTGCTGTTTTGGGAGTGCTGGAAATTTTAGGTGGTGGGGCTTGTTTGAGAAGGAAGTTCTTGGGGCAGGCCCTTGGTGACATCTTGAGCCTGGCCCCTTTATCTTGAGGTGTATAGCCTCCTCCTGAATTCCATTCTGTTGCCGTGGTGTTCAGCCTTGTCTCAGGTGCAGCCAACAGACCATGAACGGATACCTCTGACACTGTGAGCCAAAAACTAATTTTTCCCTCATTTGAATTGTTATCTTAGTATGTGCACGTGGGCTCCTGAAGGGCACAGAGGCCGAGTTAAGTCTCTCCTGAACACCAAGCAGGCTGACTACCTGTTATGAGTATGTTTTTCCCCACCGCAGGTCTGGTCCTGCCACCACGCCAGCCCCCTATAACATGCAGAGACTCTGTATTTGATACAATCCTGTTGGCCAGTTACTATCATTGTTTATCGGCTAGCTCTGTCTTAATGATTAACCCATTTCTACTATTCTAAATATTTCCACATGGCTCATCTTACCGGCCAGAGTGCTACCTCTCCGGGCTCCCCATGTTGACTCCTGCCAACCAAGGAGAAGAACTTCCTTCTTCCTCCTTGTCTCCTAGCCCCACCTATCTTGCTTTTCCATTGGCCCACAGTGCTTTATTCATTAACCAGTATGAGAAACATATTTACAGAATAACATCTCCCATCAACTACCTCTGTAGGCATGGATGAGAAATGCTGCCCCAGGTTGAGCTGGTGCCCCCTCCCTGTTACCCCTGCCATGGAGGAGTCATGGCCGCTGCTAACACTGGAACCAAATCCCAAGGAGAAGTGCATTCTGTGGCCAGAAACTCAGAGAAAACCATCACAGAGAACAGCTCTGTCTCTGGTAAATGTGCCTCAGCACATCTGTAATTTCCATTACCAGAACCTTTTAAAAAACATTTGAAGACTGATACAAGATGATGCCCACTGGCACCCAAGGGACCACTGAGCAGCTTGTAAGGTGGGTCCCCTCCTTGCTTTCTGTTGCAGGCCTGATGGGCGCTCATGGGGTAGACTTCACTAAGGGCAGAGAGGTTTGCAGAGGCCTGGAGCTCTCCCAGATCCTGCCCCCAGACATTCTCCCCAGTAGAAAGATCACCCAAACTCTAGGCAACAACAGGATATCCAAGAGAAGTCTCATCAGTAGTCCAGTATTTATTGTGCTTCAGGTCATGCTGCTGTACATAATCCATGCAGCAGGCAGGGCTGAACTGGTATCCATGGTCTGCACTCCCCATGGACCATATTGCTACAAGAGACCATATGAATGTCTGTGGTTTGTGCTGCTACCTGAAACACCATGTTGGGTCTCTGGTCTATGATGCTGCTGGGAGCCATATTGGTGTTCTTGGTCTGTACTATAGCCAGAGGACATGTGGATGTCTATGGACTGTGCTGTCACAGGAGACTATGTTGATATGTATGGTCTCTGCTGTTACTGGAGTTCATGTTGATGTCCAGGATCTGGACTGTGGCCAGGGCCCATGTTGCTGCTATTGCCAGAGGCCATGATGAGGTCCAAGTTGCCACTGGAGACCATGTTGATATTAGTGGTCTGTGCTATTACTGAAGACCAGGTGGAAATCTGTGGTGTATACAGCCATAGGAAATTATGTGGGAGAGCATGATCCATGCTGCTCCTGGCTGTTATGGGTAAAGAAGTTACTGTTGCAGTGGTATCAATGACTGCGGACTCATAATTGGGAATGAGAGAGACACTGAAGGCTTATGCAATAATCTCTCCCTGCCCTCTGAAAAAAATAGTCTAGACAGGAAGCCATTGTAGAGAGTCCTTAAAAATTGTGATAAAGACACTGAAATGTAGCTCTTTACAGCTGATGGCTACTGGCAGGGGTGGGTGTGGGTGTGGCAAAGAAGTCAGTTATCTTTAAGGAGCTGGCCACTGGGTGTTGACTATGATCCAATGAGTATATGGGCAACACAAATTGTACTTGGTGCATTTTCCTTAGGGGCAGGCAAAAGGTGGGAGGGTGAACTTGGGAGGAATGGGAAGTGAGTGTGATTGGGTGCACTGTAGAAAATTCCCAAATAATCAATACATTCCCAAATAATCAATAAAGATAATATGTTGGAAAAACTGCTATCAAGGAATGGAGAGAGCTAACACAGCTGTTACTGGCTGAGAGAGGGACAGAGATGCTGGCTTGATACCCATGCCCCAATTTCCCTTCTCCTATTACATAACTGAATAAACAGATTTGATATAGCAAATAGAAAAAGATTTGAGTTTTGATTATAACAGTTGATTTGGATAGTTGAATAACATAAAACAAATGCCATTTATTGCACAAAACAATTCTTGAGGTTAACCAAAAGCTTCATGCCAGAGCAATGCAACCTATGACTTTTATTTGGCCATAATTGACTTCACAATAAGTTTCTTTACCCAGGGATAATTTCTAATAAGTTAACCAATCAGCATAATCTTAAGTGTCTTCTTTGCACAACATCATAGCTGATAGTGGAAGTTAATTCTTCATTGAAGCCCTTTTTTACCTAAATCATTTCAGTGAACTCTTTGAATTCATCTTTGGCTTCTTTTAGCACTTCTAATGCATGTTGGCCTACAGTGCTGATTTAGACACTTCCCTTGAACACACACACACACACACACACACACACACACACACACACACACACCCCACCCCATGGTGCTGTACAGACATTAGAGGCTAACTCTGTGGTGTTGGTTCTCTTCTTCTACCTTACATGGGATCTAGGGACTGAACTCAGGTCATGAGCCCCATACAGCAAGTGCTCCTTTGAGCATCTCCTTAGTCAAAGCCTATCTCTCCCAATCACAATATTTATGTGAACACCCTGTTCAAAGGAATCAGAATAGCACAGTAAATTTCACTAATTTAAGGTGAGTGGTCAATGGGTTATGAACAAGTGTGCATAGATGCTGGTACAAAGCTGCTCTTGGAGGCGAGCTAACCTGTAGCTGATTTGACTTGGTAGAAATTGGCAATCCCATCCTCACAGAAGAATTCATTTCAAGTGTCAAAGGTGCTGAATGGTGTTATGAAAGGATGATCTGCAAGAGTTTGATGACCTGAGCAACATTTCCTATAAAAGATATTTAATATACCCAAAACATAGCAGAGACAGGAATGACTATCAATGGTATTATATGCTTTCATAAAAATAATAAAAGTTTCTTATCATTTTGTGATGGAAGTGGAAAATTAACCTTTGTTACAAAATCAAAGCATCTTAATGAGCAAACAAGACCATCCATGTCAGTGAGCAAAAAAAGTAAAAAAAAAAAAACACAGAGAAAGTCTCTCCTTCTCTCCCACCTCCCCCCTCAAAATTTGCTAGGATGAAGCCCAAGTTTTCAAACCACGCTAGGCAAGCACACTGTACCACTGAGATATGCCCACACTCCTTGGAGGGAAATACTGGATGATGTTTTACTCCCCCAAATCCACGAGATTTGGTCTGACTAATATTTCACCTTCTTAAAAGACATCGGTACCTCCCACCCTTTCTGAAGCTGCAGTGATAGTGTCAATAACCATCTGCTTGCTACAAGGGATGCTGGGTCTCATCATGCAGCCTTTGAAGAGTGAGGAAGGGACAACAGACAGAATATCTTAAAAAATGGACTATATCCAGAGGTGGTGTGTGCTTATAACCACAGTATAGGATAGATGAGCAAAGGGAATCTGTGAGCTCAATGCAGTCTACATCAAGATGTCTCTCCCAGGCTGGCTAAGCAAAGAATTAAAATATAAAAAATGCATTAACCATTCACAAGAAACAGATTATCATCATAAAAAGGTAGATGTGCAGGATAGTATGAAAATACAAGAGTTAAAGATACAAGAAAGTTAAAAAGCCAGTATCCTGGCTTTAATAAACACATAAAATAATCTCGCTTAGGTAAAAATAGAGGGATTTTAAAAACTGAACAGGTAGCACTGACTGACTGTAAATGTCCATCTTTCTGACCACAGATAAAAGAGAGTTATCAGCACAGCGTGTCTCAGGATAGTGCTATCTGCCTGAGATGAGATTGGCTGGGTCAGTGTTGGGCCAGCCATAGCTCTATGTTTTTCTAAGGGATAAAGATTGGATAGAAAAACTCTGAAAACATAGTCTCCAAATTTTAAAAGAGAATAGAAACTCAGGTCCAAGAAAATAAAATTCCTATCTTACTGATGACCCAAGCTAATAATAAATCAGATTTTCTTTTAAAAATTCCCAATGAAAACTCATTTTTATTTCTTTATGTATATATTAATGTTCTTTTCAAACAAATGCTAATTTTAAAAAAATGAGGCATTTGCTTAAGAATGGAGAACAGACTTGATAGAGGATGCTTGGGGTTAGAAAACAGCTCAAGTTGCTTCCCTTCCTACCACTTCACTAAAAGTCATGACTGCACACATCTAACACCTCTGACCTTGTCCATCCATCAAAATAGCAACAATAATACTGCCTTCCCACATTCATACAGTGAATGGACATATAAAAATGACTTGTAAAGCAGGAAACAGGAACAAGTTCAACATGGTAAACTTCGGGATGCAGATAAATACTCTTCAGGCTCTGTTTATATTGGTTTGCCAATGAAGTCATACTTAATCCGAAGGTTAAAAAATCATTCAATGGCCATTTACACTAACTCAATCTCTGCTGAACTGTTACTAACCATGTTCTATTCACCAGGAAATGCCATCCTATGCTTATTTAGGGAACATTTATTCTGGATGCAGAATTAGAACTTATAATGTTCTACAAAGCCAGGCATCAAGTGAGAAAGCAACAGAAGTGTATTTATATTTTAATTTAAGAAGATTGATATACAATAATATTATCTGCCACTAGTCTGTAAAATATATAAAGAAAAGCGGCCTGGGAAAGAAACGTCTTCTCAGTGGGAGACATGTAATTTCATTTTGTTTCTTTATTGTGGAGTGAGGTAAGATATATGAAACAGGATTAAAAACAAAACACATTTTCTCTCCAGAGGATCAGATTGCTATGCAGGTTAAAATTTTCATTAATTATTTATAGTTGTCATGAACACTGTCACAGGCTGTCATTTGTAATAGTTATTAGAAAACCCTTCTCTAGGCTGAGAGATGGCTTAGTCATTAAAGATGAGGCGCACAACCAGGGGTATAAGGAGAGTCCTTCCCTACAGTTTGTGGGCATTCCCCTCCTTCCAGATGAGTGAAACTATGTCCTCCTACTGAGAGCTTATGAATCCTACATATTTTCTCCTGGAGGCAAAGGAAAGAAGATTCGTTTTTTACCTTTAAGTGGAAAGAATATAATTCACTGATTAAGTATGTATGCCTTGCCTCTTTTCTGTTTTTTGTGTTGTTTTATTTTGTTTTTAAAATTCAGGCACATTTGACTATATGGTTTTATATGGAACTAAAAAGCTAACACCTTCAGGATTAGAGAACATGAAGAAGTAAGTGACTGACAGTCCTAACCCTTCAGAAGCACCCAATCCATCAAGGAAGGAGCACACACACACACACACACACACACACACACACACACACACACACACACACACACACACGGGTGAGGTGGGGGAGGGTGGGGGAGGGAGGGAGGAAGGGAGAGAGGGGAGGAGGAGAGAGAGAGACTTTGGCTTTTTAAGGCAGGGTTTCTCTGTGTAGCCTCACCTGTCCTGGAACTCACTCTGTAGACCAGACTGGCCTTGAACTCAGAGATCTGCCTGCCTCTGCCTCCCAAATGCTGTAATTAAAGACATGAACCACTACACATGGCCACAAGAAGGCAGACTTTAAAACAACTGTAATTGAGAAGCCACATACAATAGTGAGTGTGTTATTAGAGCTTAGAGGGGGGGCATCTATTCTAATAGGTGGTATCAGGGAAAATATTCAGAAAGTATTCATTCCAGTAATGCCACCAAGATAGATATTAAGGCAAGGAGATGGGGCTGCTTTCCCTGGTTGATGAAGTAGAGTCCCGAAAGGGTCCAGTATACCTGAGTAAAAGTGAGGCAAACAAGGAAGATTTTCACTTGCCCCACAAGGGCAGACATTGCGGATTTCATATTCTGCTATGCCCATAGCTACAATGATGCCTGCCAGAAGATAAATATGTTGGTTAAATGATCTGGATACAGTAGTTGGAAGAGAGAAAAGGGCATTGGAAAATCAGGCTGAGCCCCAAAGTTCCAGAATACATATTTGATAAAGAACACAGTAGAGATTGAAGAAGAAAATGGAGTGATGTGTTTAATTTTACTAAGATTTCTGGAAGCAATCTTGGTTGGTGTGGGCGTGGGGCTACAGACAAGGCAAAGGAAAAGTACAGGGCCTTAAGGAAGGGTATAAGATTTACCTGCAAGTCACAGGACTTGACAGGTTAAGTCTGGTGGTGAAGAAATGAATGAGACAGAACAATTGTATAAATTTTCAAACGGAGGGCCAGAAGAATGGTGGTTTAACTATGTAAGAAAAGGAGAGCAGGTTAACAGTAAGCTCTTGTTCAGGGAAAAAGAAAGTTCTCTTTTTAGGCATATTAAACCTAAGATGCTGATGATAAATCAACAGAGAAACATTTGATATGGGGAAATGTAGAGCCGGGTTCAGAAGTGAGCAGGATGAATTGAGGGCTATTCACTCTGCCTACTCTCCATCCGCACCAGAGGCAGGCCTTCAGCATGGTGCAGGTGCATACACTGAATGGGGATTGAGAACCATTTAAAACAAGAGACATACAACAATTATCCGAGGGCAGCAACCCAGACAGATGAGAGACAATAATGAACAAAGATCAAGGGAAAGGCCTTTTAACAGGAAGCTGAGAGCTGTGTAGGCTATTCACATCCTCTAGGCCCTTTCCCAACCCTGTATTCCTTCAGAATACAGCCAAAAGCAATGACAAAGATGTGTCAAATAGGGATCTGACTCCTGCACACAGACATCTTGGAGCTTGCAAATCTCACAAATGGTAAGAAATCAAGGTGGGGAGAGGTTTCAAATAAAGAACAAAAGGATAAATTATTTTAGCCTCAAATCTACTGCAGTGACTTTAACTCATTTACAATTTATAAACCTGACACTACTCATATTTTCATGCTGAAACAGGAAAAAACACCAACATGAATTTAGCAGTAGAGCAAGGACTATGGAAGGACATTTAAATACAAGATTATTTCTTCTCTTGAAAAGAGTCCAAAAGATGATACTGAGTGGTGGTTACTGACGGGGGATGTCCTTTTGTATAAAATATATTTTTTTCTTATTGGTTGATGAATAAAGCTGTTTTGGCCAACAGACAGGCAGGATGTAGCCAGGCAGGAAGTATAGGTGGGGCCAGCAGACTACATGGCTGGAAAGAGGAACACAGAAAGTGAGTTATCAGGCAAATGCCATGTGAACCCTAAAGGCGTAACATGCTGGAGAATTACGGGTAAGCCACAGCTTTGTGCCAATACATAGTTTAGTAGAAATGGGTTAATAATTAAGAGAGAGCTAGCCAATAAGAAGTCTGAGCCATTGGCCAAATAGTTTATAATTAATAAAAGCCTCTGTGTGTTTATTTGGGACTAAATGGCAGTGGGACCAGGCAGGACAGAAACTTGTGTCTACAGGTTACTGCTCAGGTGGCTAATGAAAGAGGGGTCACACTTGATACCAGAATGTAGTGCACAGCAAGACCCCATCTTAAAAACAAAAACAAACAACAATTAAAGACCCAAACAGACAATAAACAAACATGAATAGTTATTTTGAACTAAGAGCAAACCACAAGACGGCATGAAAACTCAATGCTTTCCTTGGAGTTTCGGGCGAGAGAAAAAACACTGAGGAACAGCATGTTTGCAGGCTTCAGCACACAAACTCCACACTGGTGACTACAGGGTCTTCTCATGGAGCTGAGCTGAATTCACCCACACAGATCACACTCCATGTCCCACAGGGCAAAGCAACCTGATTCGCTTACAGTACATTTTCTAGAAACTAGACTGAAACTTTGACTAATAAAGGAGGACTTATTTGATAAAATATAACTGATAGCAACGGAAGAGAAAAGCAAGCAAGCTGTGGCAGAGTGAGTGACTGACTGTAAATCAGTCTCTCAGGGACTTCCCTCTTCCCCCAAGACAGGGTTTCTCTGTGTAGCTTAGCCTGTCCTGGAACTCACTACATAGACCATGGTTTCCTTGAACGCATAGGGATCATCCTGCCTCTGTCTCCCAGTAGTGGGATTAATGACGTGGGTCACCACCAATCAGGGATGTTCTTATGGACTAAGGGCATAAATATTGAGAATTCCAGTGTATGATGAAAACATGCTTTTATTTATACTGTGTGGGCAATTATTTATTATTTTTTAAATGTATTAATTTTTCAGAAAAAAATAGTGTATTGTTATTTTGCTGTCCCATTTGAGTGGTTTAGACTTTTCTTCCCAGAAATGTGTACTATTAAATGAAACATCTTTTTTTATACAAGAGGTATCTTGTAATCATTGCCAACTCCCTAAGAAGAACCAGTCATATTAACTTGGAGCTTCCACATGATGGAGCAGGAAATGGGGTGATTGCAAATTTAACCCTGTCTTCCTGCTACTTGGCCAATCTCTCTTACTTTGTATTGATGCTCTGGACATGATTCCCTTCAGATGGGCACTGTAGATCTCTGCATTTCCAACCTCCAGTTTGAGACAGTGGTTCCCAAAGCCCAGAATAACAATACAAGGCATGCAGGTTGCTGAGCAAATGACCATGTCTGGAAGGCTGATAGCAAGAGCTCCATTTTTTCATTTATTCTGTGAATCTGAGTAATGTCCTCTTTCCTCACCACAAGAATGACCTTATGCTGTTGGATCTACTGAAAGGGTTGGCATCTGAATGGTGCTCAGGGTTGTTAGCATCTTTCTGTATCTCCAAGTAGGTTTGCTCTTTCCTAGAATTTGATGGCTTTTAAACAGCTACCCTCACTATCTTCTTTTTATGACACTGATAGGTAAGAAGTACACATAAATGGATTGTCATGTGGCCAACAACAACTTAGCACCATCTACCTTTATCACTTTGCCTCATGCTGCTCCCAGTTCAGACAAATCCAGTCATTCTGCTTCCCAGACACAACTGGATCCTTTAGATCCAAATACATATTTCTTGATGTCTGTACAACTTGCCATCTTCATCCATCCTAATGCTTAGGACACTGTATTGTTACTGCTATTTTTTTTTTTTTTATTCCTGGCTAATACTTCCCAAGTATTTCCACATTCCAAGCATTATTCTAAGAGTATTACATAACTCTGTAAATCATTCTATATTACCTATTACTAAGAATATATTTGTGGATTCTTATCTGCACACGCTTATGATATGAGGGATACCTTTGCATAATTATTGTGTAAAACAGGGATAGTTACATTTTGATTTGTATTTTGTCCTTTTAAGCTGCTGACTTTCATTAAACCCATCACTCTTTCAGACTGAAAAGTAATGAAAAGAGTTCATCTACATTTTGTGGATATTTTGGGGGCCTGAATCTATCTGTAGACACACACTAACGGTTCTATCCTAAGAGGGAGAACAATGGCCTAAGTGGCAGAGTTTGAATTTATATTTAGAAATATAAAAGCTTGATCATTCTTGACTAAGGCCACAGTAAGCAGAAAATGATAAAACTTACAGATACTAACTATTATGAAATTAATTCAACAAGACAGTCTTGCTTGTCAAAGTACACAAGACACTGTTACAGGACATAAAGGAAACTTAGGAAGTCCTGTTTCTTCCCTGGATTTACTGAACAGGAGAAGCATTTTTTTGCACACCCAAATCCAACAATGCCATCTCTCCTTTCTTACTAAAAATAACTTTTAGGGATGTTTACAAAATGAAATACCTTTCAGGGGATTTTTCTCTGATGCTATAACTAGGCATTCTAGGATTTATTTTCACTCTAGTTTTTTTTTTGAGAATGTAGCACAAACATTTAAAGTCATAATCTCCTCTTAATGTATTTAATCGGATCTAAAGATAAAAGGAAGATTTATAAGAAATTACTTAAGGAAAAGGAAGCCAATTGCAAATAACAGTCAAGATCAAATCATAAGTAGGAAATAGTATTTTTAAATAAAATTAACATTATAAAATGCATGGCTAATTTACAAAGATGAAATTTTTATGCTTTTATGTGCTGTTTTTTTTTTTGACAATAAAGATGTGGAGGTTTTCAGACTTGTTTGCTTAGGGATAAAACAAAATAAGAAAGACTACTATGTTGATTGAGCCATGGACTTAATTCATACCAGAGAATAAAGGAAACGCTAGTTCACAGCTCGTTGCAGTTGAAGAGAAGAAGAAAATAAAATCAATTCAATCTGGATTAGGTGAGGGCACTTCTCCCTGCCTGCTGAACCTGGTGTGCGTCAAGCATCTAGGATTACATGACCAGGTATACAGATTTTTTTTATGTTGCCGGTAATTCAGGAAACAGAGTCAAGGGTCCTCTCTGCATTCCTAATGGATACTTTACCCTCAGTCAAGTGCATACAATTTTCTGTTTTAGGATGTGTACGTGTAGTTTCCTGTTTTGTGTCTGTTTGTGAAAAAAAGAGAATAACGAGAATGATTTTTGTACATAATTGTAACACACTATTCATTCTTTAGAATTCTTACCAGTCTCTGTTTTTGAAGCTCTTCTCTGAGGATTCTATCTTCTGGTAACACATCACATAACAAAAAATAGTTGTCTTGTTCTTCTGTTGAGAGATTAGGACAGCAAGTGAGAAAACAGAATTTTTTTCCCAGAAGTATTTGCTTCTTTAAAAATTGCGGACATGAAGCAGTAGAGATGATTCTGTGCTTGCTGTGCAAGAGTAACGGCCTCGGTTTGGATCCTCAAGACTCACATGAAAGCTAGGGTGGTGGATCCCTAAGGATCACAACTGTTGGGCTCAGTGAAAGACTCCCCCGTAAAAAATAGAGTAGTAGAGGGCAACGTTGCCTTGTGGCTCACACTGTGTGCGTGTGTGTGCATGCCCATCAGTATCTGGTATAGAGTTCTGATGTAAATGTATTCAAGGAAAGTAAAAATGAAAACGCCAGTTTAATTTCAGCTATCATGCAAGTTAGAGCAAGTGTAATTTAAGAGAGAGAGATTATTTTTGTGAGTTTGTGATTTATGTGGATAATCAAGACATGCACTTACCAAGTGGAGCTGTGGAATTGATTCTTATCACACTGCAAAAATCTGTGATGGGCTGTTCAGTGAACCTTTTCCTCCAGTATAAAATGTACCTAAAGAAATGATATTCCAAAGGATGATGAGATGCAATATACAACTCTTAAAATAATAGGATCATATAAGAATGTCTAATTACCCCCACACTAAAAAGCAGATGCTAACCAAAACTGCTAGAGGATATGAAAGAGAAAAGCAGTGTAACACTGCAGATATATAAGATACACACTTAATAAAATCAAATTACCCTGCGAAGTCATGGAAATGAGTAAGCCATACAACTTTGAAATTTAAAACAAACATGTATATAAAAAAGTTAAAATGAGTTTCTTTTGTTTGTGTGTTTGAGACAGGATCTCATATAACCCAGAATAGCCTTGAGGCTCATTTTGAATTCCTGATCTTCTAAATTCTAGGATTACAGGCAAGTGCTACCACACATGAATTATTTTATTGAGAATGATATTTTCTAGAATAACTTATAGTTTACATGTATTTAAAATATAAGAATTAGGGGTTAGAGCAGTTTAGAGCACTGTATGCTCTTCCAGAGGATCCCGCTTTGAGTCCCAGGGCCCACATGGTGGCTCACAAGTATCTGTAACTCCAGTCATGGGATATGATGCTCTCTCCTGGCCACTGCAGGCACCAGGCAGGTTTGTGGCACACAGACACACATGTGGGTAAAACATCCATACATATAAAAATAAATTAATCTAAGAAAATGCCAGGATAAAATAGGTTATGACACCCAAGGAGATGAAGAAAAGATTGAGTGGTCATCGTTAGCAAAGTGAGATACCAGCATATGGTCAACATCTGCACAATTAGACAGAACATCTAAATACCCACACTGTGCCTAAAATAAATGAAATGTGGCCTTTGGAAAAACAGCTGAGCTGACATTTTATATTTAATGAGCATATGGGCTAAACGTAAAAGCCAATCAGAACCCAGCCCTGTACATGTGCTGCAAGACAAGTAAAATGACATGATTCAACCAAGCTGCTCCTCCTTCAATGTATTTATTATAACAGGATGAATTATAGTGCTATGTCATAGGCCAAAGGGCACCAACAGGAGACTGTGGTCTTCTTCATGAGGAAAAAGGAAATGGGAAAGTTGACCCTATAGTTGACAGTTTATTGGACTATACGAATTACAGATAAGAAAAGCAAATTACACATAAAGAACCAAAGCTTCATTAAAAAAAAAAAAATAGATGGAATTTACTGAAATACTGAAAGAACATAGAAAGGGTAGGGATCTGGAAATTTAAAATGGCTTGATGTAGCATCTAGGGGTGGTCTGTCAGAGTAGGCTCAAAGTCAATGCTGTAAGAATGTGGGTGAGTCCTTGGTGACTTCTGCAGGGGTTGCCTAGCCAGCGACTCTCCATTCCTTTCACTCTTCTTTTAGAATATTTTGTTACCATCATTGTGATCTGGAGACAGGATGAGTGGGTTAGAAAAGATTCTATTGAGAGAGATCTGAGAAAGAGAACCATGATGTGAGCTGGTAAACAAATAAAACACGGACAACAATGGGAAGACCAGGGTAGGAAAAGAAACCAATGAGTAACAGTAAGACACACTGCATAGTTAGCTCTTGCTTCTCACATCTAGCTACTCTGGTAATCTTAACGAGGAGGAGGAGAAGCACTCCTTACAGAATAGTTCTGACTTTATCCGCAGATCAGAAAATGACAATGTTAAGCTCTAGCTCAGCTAGAATTACAAAGACTGAACATATGGCCAAGTCAGTGGCTTCCATATGCCTTACATGCAGAAGGGACAGCATACCCCTCCAAGTAGATAATAAGAGAAATGTATCTACAAAACATAAAGCATTATTTTCTTGGCCAACTTCAGCACTTTCCATTCCTTGGATTTCTACACAGCTATCCCTGTTCTATTAGTTAACTAGCCTGTCCGGGAAAAGAGGGGGTGGGAGGGAGGGAGAAAAGAAAGGAAAGAAGCTCAGGGCTGGGCAGGTGGCTCAGTCAGTAAAATATCTGTTGCACAGATTGAGCTTAGATATTTCCCTCCAATACTAAAGCCAACCGAATCTGTAAACCTTGCTGCTAGAGGTGGTAGTGGGTGCATGGACACACAGCCAGCCTAGCTGAATCAATGAGCTCCATGTTCACTGAGAGACCCTGTTTCAAAAGGTGAGGTGGAGACAAATGGGCAGACACACCTCATGTTGACCTTTAGCCTCCACACAACATGAATGCCACACTTGTACACAAACAAGTACCTAACACAGGCAGGCAGGCAGACAGGCAGGCAGGCAGGCAGGCAGGCAGGCAGGCAGGCAGGCAGGCAGGCAGGCAGGCAGGCACACACACACACACACACACACACACACACACACACACACACACACACACACACACACAGGGAAGAGGCTGGGGAACGTTCTGCTTAGCCCATCTTCCATTGCAAAGTGGTGCCATGGATAAAGAAATATGGTAGAACCTGTGTTAGAGATGTTAAGAATAGGACAAGAATTCTTTATCCAAACCAAAATATAAAGATATTTGTGTTCATGAATACACAAACCCATGTATGGCAGGACTGGTGCCTGAGATAACTGACTTTTCGAGAGAACCACAAATCACCATACAATTTAAATGCATAAATGCACGCTTTGTAGCACATCGTGGCACAGCATACAAGCACAACTTCAATTGCTACGTAGATTTTATCTCAAGCTTACATTTGAGCTTTTAACCAGAACTAAGGGGGATTCATTTATATATTTTCTTGTGGTTATTACAGGTACTCAGAGAAATTGTATTCAATTGACAAGTAGCTTAATGTCAGCAGATGGCCCCGGCCCCAATTAGAACATTTTGCAGAGTTATATGACTATGTAGTACTTCTTGTCCTCATTTTTTCTACTTTTCTAGTTTATTCAAAGTTACAGTTATAGCTACTCAATATATAAAGGCTGTTATGAAATATGTGGTAGGAATTCTTTATTGAGATGAAATTCATGATAGCATTTCAACCCTTTATTAAAAAGCCATAAAACCAATTGATAACTCATCAGCAAATACCTTTGTTGAAAAGAATTTCAAATCCTAATCCGGGTGGTGGTGGCACACACCTTTAATCCCAGCACTCCGGAGGCAGAGGCAGGAACACTTCTGTGAGTTTGAGGCCAGCCTGGTTTACAGAGCTACACAGAGAAATGCTGTCTTGAAAAACAAAACAAAACAAAACAAAACAACAAAATCAAATCCTATGCCTTGGCCTCTTTCTCATATACTGAAAAAATCTTTGTGGCAGTATCTTGCCTGTTCTGGCTTGCACTGTAGTTTGTATACATACTAATAAAGGTATGAAGGGTTGAAATATGATTGTTATCCAAGTAGCAATAATGAATGGAATGCAGAAAATTACAGTTAACATTTATCTCCTGGCACAATTTTATCTACCAAAGAAAGCCAGAAAATAGCTCACTCTAAATAACTGTTAAGTGGCCTTAAAGGGGAGATTTTCAGTTTTGTTTTATTTCCTCTGCCCTAGGAAGTTTTATCATGTTTCAATAAAGAATGTCAAGTATGTTTAGTATGAAAATTTACTGCGCACTTCTTATAACACACAAGGTATGGCTGGAGTGGTGGTACGTCGCTGAAATCCTAGCATTTAAAAGGCAGAGGAAGAGAAATGTTAAGCTTGAGGCTAGTCTGGGCTACACAGACAGCCTCTTGAAAAGAAAAGCAAGCCCATCCCATTTCTTTTGTTTAAAACCTTTATTTATGACGTGTGTAGATTTCCTGAGAGGAGTGACTCCAGCTGTGTCAACCAAAGCTCTTTAGGGTTGTCACTGCCCCAGTCCTCCATAGCTTCTTTCCTGAAGGTTGGAGTGAGTCACACTGCGTGGAGAAGACTCTACCTTAACTGATCACAGTCAATGACTGTCTTGGAGAAGAACTTTTAATTCTATTAAATTATATGGGGTTATTCACAGAAGATTGGATATATTAAAAATGTTCTTTAAAGAAACAAGAGTTTACTCAGAAGCATTCTTGATTATTCCAAATTAATCTCCTTTTAACTTCCTGAGAGTGAAAATTTTATTTAATTAGGGGGGCATCTAGCAAAAAAGAACTGAAATTTTACATTTAAATTACATGGTAACTCTACATTTTAGAAAGTACTAACATTTGGCATGCAACTTTTTCTTTAATTAAAAAGCATGCACTTACTGTTTAGCTACACTTAGTAAGTGATTGTTCTCAACATTTACTTATTGATTCCTAAGCCCTGAGAGCCAGTTAAGTAACTTGATTGTTCTGCCCATATATGGGCAATAAGATTAATGCCAACAATGAGATGATTAACTATAAGTACTGTCACTTTATTATACATAAACACAAAAGAGAAAAGACAAATTTTGATCTAAACATTCCTCAGATTTTAAGGGCAGAAGAGAAACAAAGTCTTAACACTTCTCAGTTACCACTGGTAGGTGGAGCAATTTTTGTTTATAAAACAGTAAACAAAAGAAAAGCTGAGTAAAATAGACACATCACTTAGTAGTCCTGTCACAGTTACTTGGAGAAAAACAAAGTTGGAAGATGTGTAGCTTAAGAAGTATATTAAATGAACAGACTTGAAGACATCTTGAAAAAAGTATTACATTTGGCAAAGTTCCCATAATAATCTAAAAACAATGATCCTGACCATTTCTCCATAATTTAAAAATAGAAAATATCAAAGGAGAAGGAGATGCACAATGTGTTTGTCCTGAAAATATGCAAGAAATTAGTTCAGCACTTGATGACACACATTCTTCAGTTTTCCTTGCTCTGTTCTATGACCAGCAACATTAGAGTCTAGTAAAAAATAACCGTATGTGGTAGACATAGCACCTATGTGTACACAGCAGCATGCTGCATATACTCCGTGTTGGCAGTTGGGAAGGACAACAGAAATGAGAAGAGCTAGATTACTTCACAGGGGTGCTGGTTATTCCAACTTAAATAAACTAACTTTCAAAAACTCTTGATAAAGTGGAAACTTGAATGAGATTTATAAATAAATGATAATTAGGTTTTCAGACTAGTTTAAAGACCTACTGAAAAGTGAAGCTATAAGTGCAAGACTGCAGTTTGATCACTAATCCAAAGACAAATGATTGTGGGCTCTCATCTATCAAACATGCAGCACGCCACAGGCACGTACTATTCCCACTTGACAGACATTAACCCGCTTGCTCCACGCCACAAGCCTAAGAGGTTCCGGGGCCGAATTCTTGCCCAGCCTTGCCTGTTTCCATAGTTTTCTCCACTGCTAATAAGACGACCCTTGGCAAGAATGAGGCTGCTTCCTGGCAATGGCATGGGTGGCCTGAGAGACAGCTGCACTGATGTGATAATATTGAGGCCACTCACTACTTTCCAATGAAATGGAACCTTTCCATATCTCCAAATTTTATGCTCTTGGCTATTACCCAAGTCAGCAACTACTATGATGTTTCCTCAGTAGAGAATATATAACATGTTTTAATTAATCATGATTTACATGCTCATCAATAAAAGATTGAAAAAAAAAATCTAAGGAAACCCCCCTGAGCATGATCTTCCATATCTGTTCAGAGATTTCTTTCTGTGTAGGATTCACCACTCTCCAGAAAGAAGGAATTTAATTCTTTTATAGATAAAACCAAAATTTACCTCTGGAAATCTGCAACCAGCTTCACATCAGCTATGACAATCTTATGCTCAATAATCATGTGCTTCAGAAGTTTGTCTTGTTCAGCCACGGGAAGACGTTCCTCACAGAACATACAAGGCAGAGATGGAGGTTCTTCGGAAGTGGTGGGGCCACCTGGGCTTTCCGGCAGGGAAAGTGGCTCCAGGATACAATCTTTACTGTCTGGGAGAGGCACAAAAGAAGAAGAAAGAAAACTGAAACCAATCCTGGCTCTTTAGATGGATGATTTCTCACCTCCTGCATGGAAAGTGGTCTGAAGGCATTTTATAAATTTCAATGACAACAACAACAACAACAACATAGCGCCAGAGAGAACCTTGCTGTCATTTTAAACACAGCTACAGCCACAATAAGAAAGAACTTGGAGCCGCGTACTCTTTGCTTGAATGGGAGAAACACATTTGCTGAAGTCACTGTTGAAGTTTTTCTTCTTGGGTCCTGGCCAGTGGCTGCAATTTAGAGTGCTAGCAAGTGGAAACAGCAACAGCTGGGTTGGGGTCCTAAGTGACCACATGACTTAGTAAGCCATCACACAGCTCATGCCAGGCTCTTTCTAATGTATCTGAAAGCTTTCTTATTTTTAATCACATGCCACGCACAAAGAACACGTATCCTACACTGGCTTGAAACAGCACGTGCTATGTGGCTGAAGTAGCAATCTCCATGTTATGTCTGTAGTTTGCTCATTACACAGTCAGGCTTTGATGAGCCAAGTGTTACACGCTCAGTATATACACAGTAAGCATTTTTCTTGCCTGAAGTTCTTCTTACACTTCAAGTGTCTTCAAGTGCTTTAGTGTCTCGATGTCTCTGATTTCAGGGCAGCAAACTAAGGCAGCTATGCCAGGAACTCTATTTAGTCTGCCAGGGTAGAACCCTGGTCCTGCCATCTTATTCCAGTTCTTAAGCAGGTAGTAACTGGGAATGGAGACTAGGGCCCAGCCGTTGCATTTGCTGAAGGAAAGGAACTTTCCTCAGAGAGAGATCTGGGCCTGGTGCTGCAGTCCAGTAATAGCTGGTTGGGAGGCTGAGCACGAAGATCAAGTTCAAATCTTGGGGGGACTACAGAGCGAGTTCAAGGTCAACCTGGCTAACTTAATGAGGTCCTGCCTCAAAATAAAAGGTAAAGTGGGGGTTGTAGGTAGTTTCATGATGGAGAGCTTATTTAACATATATGAGCATACTGCCAGTTCCCAGTATTTTTTTTTTTTTAAAGCTAACTGCAGATGAACTTTGGAATTAGGTTAATACCAATATTTTCTTGTTTCATTTTATTTCTTATTTTTACTCTCATTTTGTCATTTAAGCATTTTAACTTAGTAATATTAACTCCGTCACTGGTACACTGTTGAGCATGGGCTAAGAATCAGCTGAGTCCCATAGATTGGAGCATTCATTCGCCAATTAACAAACACTGCTGAGTATCTACAACTGTATGTCAGTCAATACTTCTATGCAGTATTGCATGGTATGAGTCTTCTCATGAGAGCACGCTGTTTGCTAGAAGGTACAGGTAAGTTTATCTAAGTCTCCTAAATCAAACTGTGCATATGCCCATACAATTCTATATTAGAACTAACGAGGCTATCGAGTAAACACAGCACTAGGAGAGTATTTAAAACTTGTAAGTACTTTAGAAGTACTATTAATGAAACTGCTGCTAGCACTCCTCTGCCAGCCAAGGACAACAAAAGCAGCATATGGGTGGGTACTGGTTAATGCTGATACCGGCCAAGAGCTGAGAGTAAGAACTGTACAGCACATAGTCTTAAAGAAGACAAGTATATTACCCCATCTCAGTGTTCAGGGAACATCAAGGAAGAGGGGCTGGAAGGACTGAAGAGCTGGAGGATGAGGCAGATGAGAGATGCTGAGAGATGCTCTCAGGCTACTGCCTGCTTGAAAGGAGGGCAGCTGTGGTTACTGAAAGGTGACTAAGCCGGTCAGCAACACAGCATGAACCAGGTCTACAGCATGGACAAGGGCCCACAAGGCCCCACCCCAGCTCAGGAGCTGCTGGTGGGAGGACAAGTCAGTTTTCTTGACTGATGGTAGCATTTATTAGGGCAGGGCTAATGGGACTTAATGGGTTATTAAAAAAAAAAAAAAAAAAAGAGGAGGACGTGAAGTTGAGAGGCATGGTGGGAGTGGCTCTGGGTGGGGAATGAAAGGGAAGCATTAAGGATGAATATGATCAAAATAAATCACATACATGTATGGAATTGTCAAAGGATAAAAGGTTCTTAATTAAGTAAAGGTAATGTTAGTAAACATCATTTGACAAACACATAACAATGAGCCCCGTTGACATTTTTCTCCCCCAATCTAACTGAAATATTTGCAGATTCCTTCCTCTGACCAGAGTAAACAAGCATATGGTAACAGCAACCATCACCACCACCAGTAGGATTGAAATGAGAATTTCCCACTGATAAATCAGCATCAGCGTGCTAGGGCATCTCCTCAATCCTAACATGTCATTTGCTAAAGTTAATATAATCCCATCTTTCACATGAAGGAATGGAGACAGGGAAAGCTAAGAGTAATATTTTATGAGGCCAGTTCAGTCTGAACTAAAATACATTATTTAGCTCCCAGTACCCAAAGGCATTTTCCAACTTGAATTTTTCTTGAACACCTACACCCAGTGCTGTTTTGAACGTGTATGTATTTAGAGTCACAGTGAATTTCTGTGCATTCCTGAGTGTCCTGATGCCACCCTCCTCCTGGCAGTTTTTGTACCATGCTCAATATCCCAGATTTTCTTCCATGATTGTTCTTATTTTTTTTCCCCAGATTTCCTGTAAACTCTGTTCCTCTGTGGTTCCTTTATACGGCTAATACCCAGCTGTTCTTTTCCTCAAATTATTCCTGAGTAAACAGACACAAGACTCACATGTACAGAAACAGAATTACCTGTCATGGCAAAGGAACAGAATGAAATCATGGCTGTGAAAATTTTATGTCCGAGGAACCTGTTGGTTTAGGAATTATTGAATATGGGAACTGGGGTTATTATATATTTCAGAAAAAAATGATTCAACAGAACCTTTAAATATGTTTTTTTTCCTCGCTCTGACTCTCTAGTCACTTAGTACTCTGCTAACGTGGTAACAGCATTGTCATGCGGAATAATTCATTTACCTACGTGTCTGCTCTTTGCCCCTTCTCGTGGTTGATGCAGGAAGTCCTTGACACCAAACAGATCTGATGTCCAACAGAATAATACTGTCAGCAGGTATAACTTCTGGTCAAATGTTACATACTTTACCCATAAACATTAACTCCATCAATCCTCACCATAACTCTAATAAAGGGTTTCCACTGATCCTATCTTATAAATGACGGAATGGAGAGGTGATTTGAGCTAGTGCTGTTAGCTGTTCCCTGGTAGAGAGGGGATCTAGTCCCACACTCGGGCTGGAGCACACATATCTTTATGAGATACTACAGAGTAAGTAGAGCTTTCCTTAGATGAGGCAAAGCCACATCCATACATCACTACTTATTTATTACTCTAGAGTTCTATTCTTTTATTTTTTTTTAACTAT
Source organism: Cricetiscus sungorus (assembly GCA_030556225.1). NCBI lineage: Eukaryota > Metazoa > Chordata > Mammalia > Rodentia > Cricetidae > Cricetiscus > Cricetiscus sungorus. Next base: position 20,014,800 of record JANBXA010000600.1, on the reverse strand, counting down.
TTTTAAGGTAATATCCTAACAAATGTATTTACTATCACATTTTCTTACATGCCATTTCACTTTGTTCATGTTCACCCTCCTTCCCCATTACCCTGCCCAAGCCCCATTCCACTTTGATGTTGTAAAAGGGGAAGACTAACCTGGGAAGAGGCAAGTCTCAAGATGGGGAGACTAAGTTGGAAGAACAGTGCAGATACCTAAGTCTGAGAGCTTGTGGGGCAGCAAAATTAGCAGTGGAGAGGACCTAACAGTTCTTGTTCACTGACTGGCCACTGAGAGTGAAGGAAAAAGAGAGCAGGAAGAGAGAGGGAGTATACCACCCTCTTTGTGGAGTGAACTGGCTTGTTTTATTCAACTTGACACAAGCTAGAGTCATCAGAGAGGAGGGAGCTCAATTGAGAAACTGTCTCCTCAAGATTCAGTTGTAAGGCATTTTCTTAAACAGTTATCGATGTGGGAGGGCCCAGATCATTGTGGGTGGGGCCACTCTGAGCTGCTGGTCCTGGGTTCTATATTAGAAAAGGCTGAGCAAGTCATGAAACAATAAGCTGAGCAAGTCATGAAAGAGTAAGCCAGTAAGCAGCACTCCTCCACGGCCTCTGCATCAGCTCTTGCCTCTAGGTTACTCCCCTGTGTGAGTTCCTGTCCTGACTTCCTTCACACTGATGGACTACAATGTAGAAGCATAAGCCCAATACAATAAATCCTTTCCTCCCCAGCTTGCTCTTGGTCATAGTGTTTCACTGCAGCAATAAAAACCCTAAGACAAGGAGCCTGTATAAAACAGTAGTTCCAGCCAATGACTTTGGATTTCAACACAAAGAGAGTGGTTGTTAGGGTAGGGTGGGTAGTACAATATCAGAAGTTAACGTGCTCCTCTTATGGTTGGTAGACATGAAGCAGAAACTGGTACTCCACGTGACGGATTTAAACTGTCCCGTTTGCCAGTCTCTGCTCCCCAAGGTTCCCCTCTGGCCTTGGCTTACTCTATCTCTTCAAGTATCACTGCTGTAATCAATTATTCATACACATATCTATCTCCACTACTATGTTAGTCTGTGAACCCAAGGTCAAGGGTTTATTTTTATATGTCTTGTGTAGACTACAGTGACTGGAACAAAGTTGGTATTTGACAAATGTTTGTTAAATGAAGACATGAAAGAAGGAACAACAGGCCAGAGGTCCTTTGAACTAGAGTTCTAATGTTAAGTTTCTAGGAAAGTCCCATTTTAGGAAACACCTGTGCCTGTCTTTAGTGGAATTTTTCCTGCCTGGAATTAAGGCTAGACCAGCTGTATTTACAGCTTGATCTTTATTTAGTGTTGGGGCCTTGGCATAAAAGACACAATGACAACTAGTAATGATTAAAATTGAAATGAGTTCTAAGCTAGAAATGCACATTAGCCAGTTTAGCAGACATAACTAATTTGCTTTTATTTTGTCTTTTTGTGGAGGCAGGGTCTCCTTGGCCCTTGCCTAGCCTTGATATGTTTTGTTTTATTGGAACAAAACTTGTAAATATTCTTCATGGAAGGAAGGGTATTTCATGGCAAAGAACAAGTGGCATTGGGAATGCATGGTAAATTCACCACTCCATAAAGGAAGTTTATATGGAATAGATCTGGGTCCTGACTACATGCTTCAGTTTAGAGCAAATGGCTGAGTGAGTGTTATCTCCTGGAGATGTCTTTTCTTTTTGGTCCTGGGACTCAAGCCTAGGGACTGTTGTGTTAGCGATCTTTTTAAATGAGTTTACACCGAGAGAAAGAACAGTTTTAGGAGTAGTAGCCCCTACACTCTCCACTGGGAACCAACAATTCAGCATTAGCAATGTGAATATCTTGAGCTCAGGAGCACATGTGGGCATCTTCAACACCTGAGAAGGCTACGGACTACGTGACAAGCTAAAAGACAGTCTATTTTTCCCCAGTGAGTGCCATCAAATACTAACTGCTAGGTCAGTAGCTGTCATTCCCTTACAATGTCTAACAGCTTGTTTATTTCCAGCAGTAATGAATATTAGTGCTACATTTCACAGCATAGTAAAAGACAATAGATACAGAAATATATAGCCCATTGCAGCAGTGGCTTTGGTTCCTAAGGAAGATCTACAAATCCAACTTCTTTCAGCCAAAAGCATCTTAGAGATTCTGTTTTGGCCCCAAATTTACTTCACATGTATGGTACAAATTAATGAGCTGTCTGCTCTAGTTCTCATTTTGAGCATTAATTGTTCAGATGAACTATACAAAAACAAATCAAAAAACAAAACCTCCATATTTTTTATTAATAATATAATTTAAAAATTTACATGTCCATCCCAGTTTTCCCTCCCTCCCTTCCTCCCTCCCTCCCACCTCCCACTTACCCTCTTTTCTCCCTCACATGCACCCTGGCCACCCTCCCCTCCCATCCCCCCACCCCCATTCCACATGTAGGGCTATGCTATCCAGGTGGGGTCATGTAAATCTGTCAAGTCATTTGAAGTAGGGACTAGGACTTCTCTCCTGTCTCTAGGCAAAACCTCCATGTTAAGAAAGCTGACTTTTAAGTGGATCCTATGCTGATTTTACTGCTTCTAGGATAAGATCGATGAAATGTCAAGTGATTACTCTCTGATACTGTTTCTTCAAGCTGAGGGCGAATGTAAATCACCTCACGTTTTGTTAAAACAGTCTGATTCAGCAGTTATGGCAGCCATGGAAATATGTCATTCAGTTCTGCTGCTGCCACAAGAGAAATTCAAGTGCTGTACTCTGAAATGTCATTTGCAACAGTCTACAACTAGGGGCTAATATCTGACACATGTAAGAAGCCCCTCAACCAAAAACCAAAACAGAACAAAACCAGATGAAAAAGCCAGCCAAGGGACTTTGGCAGACTCTTCCAAAGAAGAGAAACAAATAGCCAACAGGTACATATGAAGAGTGAGATAAGATTTTAAAAACTTGCTATATGATGGCTACTAGAAATATGGTTTAAACATTCCAGAAAACATTAAAAATGGATTATTCGCAGGACCCATCTTCCTGTACGTGCTCATTTATTCCAAAGAAGACAGGATCTCAGACATACCTGTGTTCTTATTATGCTTGCTGAAGTGTTAAACATAATAACAAAGAGGTAGAAATCACTGAGGGAGGGATGGATAAATCAAGTAGACAATATTCAGCCTTTAAAAAGTGAGTTTATTTAGGGTCTATGAGATTGCTTAGATGGTAAGGGCACCATTGCCAAGCCTGATAACTTGAGATTGTCCCCTGGAACCCACATTGTGGGAGGAGAAAACCAACCCCACCAAATGTCTTCTGAACAGTGGCACACACACACACACACACACACACACACACACACACACACACACACACACACACACACTGAAAGGGGAGGAATATGCTATAACATGGAGGATAAACCTTGAGGCATCATAAGTGAAATAAACCAGGAACAGAAAGATAAACAGTACATAACTTTATTTACATATGGTCTCTACAGGTAGACACACAGACCACTAAACTAACATGCAGAGGGAGAGGGTGTATCAAGTTACTAGTGCATTTAATTAATTTACATCCCCATGTGTAGCCTCTTTCACATACTAGTTCAGAAGTTGGGGTTAAAGTGATTTGTATTCTCTGGGGTTGTGAATTCAATGTGAAACTGTATTTAAGATTATGTACATGCCAACTTTACTCATAAGGCCTTTGGATTCCTAAACGGTTCTGGGAAACTACAAAATTTGAATGATCATTAATCTTGGTTCTGGGAAACTACAAAAAGTTGAATGATCATTAAACTTGTTTTTTAACTATATTTTCTTTTACTAGTTCAACTACTTTTATTTGTGTATGAAACACCTTATTGCCATTTTTATTTATAATGTGCACATGAACATTCATGTTTGTTAGCTTTTCATTGCCATAATAAACATAAAGGAACATATAGAAACATACAGGAACATAGATTTATTTAAGAGATGGATGGTCTTAACCCTTTAATTTTGTTTCTTAAGGCTGTGATGATAATACTCAGATGGAAGCAACTTAAAGGAGAAAGGGTTTATTTGGCTTATATTTGAGGTTACAGCCCATCACTGCAGGGCTGTAACCAAGGTGGCAAGAGAATGAAATCAACTAGTTTTGCACATGCCATTGAGAACAAAGAGTCATGGAGAGGCTGAGTGACAACAGGCGGCAATAATCCTATCTTACCATCAAAGCTATCAACATGGCCAAACCTTTTAGAAATATTCCATGTTTCTTTCTTCTATGGTCCGAAAGTTCTTGCCCAGGTACCAAATTCAGATAGGATGAGCTGGGAGGTTGGTTATCTATAGATCTTTTTTTTTTTTTTTTTGGTCTAGAAAACTTACATCATGTTTAGATGCTACCAAAAATAGTCTACTTACAAACTTGTAAAATTGGGGAAGGCCTCGCTTCCATCCATATTCTTATGGATTGCAGGGTACCTTACATGACAAAGACCAAGGTCCTCCCCATTATTGTACTAACGCAGTAACACAGAATCCAGTCAATTCTGGCTTTTGATTCTCGTCTGTGCCACATTCTTTTTAGTTTCAAAACTACCCAAGGGTGAAAATACAGTGATTAAGATTTTTCTCTCAGGCAACTTTGTGTTGGCTTCATTTCTTGGTTATTGTAATGGCTAATTGTGCTGATCAATTTTACTGGATGAAGAAATATCTAAGGGCCACAGAAACAGAAAATAGCAAGCACTCAGAAATTGAATGTGTTTGCTGTTCTTCCAGAAGACTGGTGGCTCCCAGCAGCTATGCCAGGCAATTCACAACTGCCCATAACTCCAGGCTGATGGAATCTGAGACTTTTTTCTGGCTTTTGTAGGCACATGGGTGCAAGTGCACATAACACACACACACACACACACACACACACACACACACACACACACAAAGACAAAGTAGGATTTTAAGAAAAGAAAAAAGAAATGCTTGGGGTATTATGGGAACACACCTTTGGGTGTGTCTGTGTCTGTGAGGTGTTTCCAGAGAGGATTAACTGCAGGGGAAGGCTCAGACTGAATGTGAGTGGCAACACTGCACAGCTGAAGTCTACAACTGACAAAAACAGGAACAGGAGAAAGCCAGCTGGGCACTGCTAGTCCCCTTTCTTTCTGCTTCCTGATCTACACACATGTGAGGGAGAAGTCTCACACCCTCTGCCATGGACACAGCCAGTCCTTTCCATGATGGACTGCACCCTTAAATTGAAACAAAACAAACTTCTCCTTTACATTGTTTCTTGTGAGCTATGTGCTCAAAACTATACTTAATAAATATAGCTGCAGATTATCTGTGTTTCTGTGTAATACAGACCTTCTTATTGTAATTCGCACTAAAAGAGGAATGTGGTCGTTTGAATGTAGTTGTCGCCCATAATCTCATAGGGAGTGGCACTATAAGGAGGTGTGGCTTTGTTGGAGTGGAAGTGGTTCTGTTGGAGGAAGTATGTCACTGTGGGGGCGAGCTTTGAGATTTCCTTTGCTCAGGATACTGCCCAGTGTTGTCAGTCAACTTCCTGTTGCCTGAAAGATGTAGACTCTCAGCTCCAGCACATCTGCTTGCATGCCACCATGCTCCCCACCATGATGATAATGGACTGAACCTCTGAAACTGTAAGCCAACCTCAATTAAATGTTTTCCTTTAAAAGAGTTGCTGTGCTCCCTACAGAATGGGAAAAGATCTTCACCAAACCCACATCTGACACAGGGCTGATCTCCAAAATATACAAAGAACTCAAGAAACTACAAATCAAACTACTAAACAATCAAATAAAAAATGGGATACAGATCTAAATAGAGAATTCTCAACAGAACAATCTCAAATGGCAGAAAGACACTTAAGGAAATACTCAACATCCTCAGTCATCAGGGAAATGCAAATCAAAGCTACTCTGAGAGTCCATCTTACACTGATCAGAATGGCTAAAATCAAAAATACCAATGACAGCTTATGCTGGAGAGGATTTGGAGGAAGAGGAACACTCCTCCATTACTGGTGGGAGTGCAAACTTGTACAGCTGCTCTGGAAATCAGCATGGTGATTTCTTAGACAATTAGGTATTAACCTACCTCAGGACTCTGCAATATCACTGTTGGGCATATATCCAAAGGAAGCACATTCACACCACAAGGGCATTTGCACAACTATGCTCATAGCAACAATATTTGTAATAACCAGATCTTGGAAACAGCCTAGATGCCCCTCAATTGAAGAATAGATAAAGGAAATGTGATATATTTACTACTCAGCAGTAAGAAACAGTGACATACTATGACATACTAAAATTAACAGGCAAATGGGCAGAACTACAAAAAAAAAAAAAAAAAAAAAAATCCTAAGTGAGGTAACCCAAAACCAGAAAGACAAATATAGTATGAATTCACTCATAAGTGGATACCAGAAATAAAACAAAAGATGCCAAGCCTACGATCTATTACCCCAGAGAAGTTTGAACCTTCTTCCAGAACAGATGGAAGCAGATGCAGAAATCCACAACTAACCAATGGGCTAAGCTCCTAGAGTACAATCAAAGTGAGGGAGGAGTGATAATATCAACAAAAGTCAAGACCATGATGGGGAAACCCACAGAATCAGCTGACCTGAGTTAGTGATTGATTATTGACTAGATCTGCCAAATGGGGAATCTGCATAAGCCAAACTAGACTCCCTTAATATAGGTAACAATGATGTGACCGCGATAATATATGAGGCCAATGGCAGTGGGTCCAAAACCTAACACAAATGTATAAATTGACTTAGTGGAGCCCATTCTATATGGAGAGATACCATGCCCAGCCTAGACACAGAGGTGTGGGTGTGGAGAGGTGTTTTGGTCCTGCCTCAATGAGATGATGTGACAGACTTAGTAGACTTCCTGTGGGAGGCCTTACCCTCTCTGTGGAGCAGATGGGAGGAGAGAAGTGGAGAGAATGGAAGGGAAGGAAGGAGGAGAAACTGGGATTGAAATGTAAAAAAAAATTAATAATAATAATAATAATAATAATAATAATAATAATAATAATGAGTTGCTGTGCTCATGGTTTATCTTCACAACAATAAAAACCTTAACTAAGACGTAAGTTAGTACCAGGTATTCAATTGGAACCTCCAGCTTGCCCCTGCATGATCCAAAAAGCCTCATTCCTGTATCTCTTCTCTCCAAACCCTGCCTTCTCAGAGAGTCTCCAAACAAAAAGGAAGCACCAAAAAGCCCAGTACCACACTCTTGTCGGCTACTAACAGCTTTCTCCCCTGAAGTTGCCAAATGCCTAAGTCCCTGCCTAAAGTGTCTAGCTTTTGACCATACTTGTACACAAACCCAGCTTGTGGTGGACACCTCATCACCCCTCATCTACAAACTATAAAGTCTCCCTGCTTTCACTTGTGGGCCTGACTTCTCTGGTCTAAATCTCTGGGGAAAGGAGAACCTGCCCAGGAGTTGCTTTGCTCAAATAAACCTGTTGTTACACTTTTTTTTCAATTCTGCTTGATCTGGATTATTGCATTGGCTGAGAAACCTCTTACTGGGAGACATAAAACCTATTACTAGCAATTAGGGTATTGTTGTGATAGGCCTCACCATGTTTTTGTTCAGAGTAAGATGGACTTTAGGTGATGCCTAATGGGCCATACTAGTAGGAACATGGAAGACAGTGGTGCTGTGTTTGATTTGATGTGGGGATCAAGAGGTTTCAGAGGAGAAGGATGTTAGTGTGTGGCCTACCTAGAGATTGATCTTGTGATACTTTGGTGAAAAAAGTGGCTGCTTTTTGCCCCTGTCTGAAGATTCTGCCTGAGGCTAAAGTGAAGAGTTTTGTATTAATTCTGTTGGCAGAAGAAATCTTAAAACAGTCTAGCATATACTTTGCTGTGTGGATATTAGTGGTAATTCTAATGAAGATTTATCATGAAAAGGAACAAGCAGAGCAGGGTATATTACAGAAAGTAAATTTTGAGGAGAAAAAGAGTACCAGGAAGTAGAGTGGAGCTAAGTCCTGTGTTTAAGGAGATAAATAGAAATGGATTATAGGGAGTAATTTCCTCAAGATAAGATCCCACCCAGCTAAATTCTGACTTGTAAAAAGGAACTAAAGAAAAACTTGGAGCTGGGTGTAGTGGAGAACACCTTTAATCCCAGCACTGGGAAGGCAGAGACTGGTGGATCTCTGAGTTTGAGGCCAGCCTGGTCTACAGAGGAAGTTTCAGGACATCAAAGCTTAGGCAGTGAAGGACAGAAAGTTGGTAAAGATGTAATTGAACAAGGGGGCCATGTTCCAGCCAGAGTAAGCAGCAGAATTTAGCAGCTTCAGCCACATGATTATGGCTTTAGAGTTAAGGATAGAAAAAAGGGGCTGTAGAATTTGTCTCTGTACCTAAAGAAAGCTGCTGAGGCCAGGCATATGTCAGGGGTCTCCCTGAATGGAAGCCTAGTAGAGAGGCTATTTCATGAAGCTGTGAAGTTGAAGACTGAATTGCCTTGGAGAACCCAAGATGTTAGAAATACCAGAATTGTGGGTTACCTGCCTAGGAGAGCTGCTAACAAGGAGTGGAACAAGCCCAAGAGAAAGAAGTGTATGGCAGTCAACGAAGCTGAATGGAGTTGGAGATATGAAGAGTGTTTTGACATCACACATGGAGATGCAGGTCTGGAGTTTTCCCAGCTGGTTTTCAGTCTAGCTTTGGTATTTCCCTACTATGCTCCCATCCCTACATTTTGGAACAGTAGTGCATATCCTATGTATATGTTGGAAGTATGTGATCTGCTTTTTGAATTTGATTTTTACATGTGATTGTAGTTAGGAGATTGTATGGATCTCAGAAGAGATTTGAACTGAAAAACCAATGAGACTGTGATAAACAATGGGGATGTTTGAAGATAAACTAAATGCATTTTTGCATTATGATATTGTTATTATTATAAGCTTATGGGGGCAGGGAATGGGATGTGGTGGTTTGAATGCAATTGACCTCCATAATCTCATAAGGAGTGGCAATATTAGGAGGGGTAGCTTTGTTGGACTGGGTATGGCCTTGCTGAAGGAAATGTGTCACTGTGGAGGTGAGCTTTGAGCTCAGGATACTGCCCAGTGTCTTAGATGACTTCCTATTGCCTACAAGATGTAGGATTCTCAGCTTCAGCACCATGTCTGCCTGCACGCTGCCATGTTCCCCACCATGATAATAATGAATTGTGCCTCTAAAACTGTAAGCGAGCCACCCTCAGCTAAATGTTTTCCTTTATAAGAGTTGCCGTGGTCATGGTGTCTCTTCACAGCAAAAGAAACTTAACTAGGACAGGAATGAGTGTTGCCTATGTTATCAATGCAAGAATAACAACATGAAAGCAGTAGCTGTTGGAAACCATAGAAACCCATGACATTTTAAAGGAAACAAGCCCTAGGAAGAGAAATGGCTAAAAACAAACCCTCTTGTATAATATGGTAAGCATGTAAGTCATATACCATTTCTACTTCTAAAACATACTTTAAAATATACACATGAATAAATATATTCATTTCCCTAGAAGTAAGTTCTCCTACTGGAATGCTTATTGTCAACAAGAAAATTCAATTCCAAAAGTAGATGAAGGTTCACACTATACATTATAAAATTACATTTAATATTCTTTCACATCCAAGGCATTTCCTCTGTTGCTCCTACTCTACACTTTTAAAAATACTTCCCAGAATTTACATTAAGACTATCATTCTAACTTTAATAAGGCCAGCACCAGGGATGCTGAGGAACTAAGGGGAATTCAAGGCTAGATGTGTGGGGGCATTTTAAGACATTATGGGTACTAGGCTCTTAGCGATTACATTTCATTTCTTCTCTTTCTGTTAATTAATTAACTAATTAGTCAATTCTCTCTGTTAATTAATTAATTAATTAATTAATTAAAACAGGTCTCATTTAGACCTGGCTGGTCTTGAACTCCTAATCCTCCTGCCTTCACTTCCAAAGTAATAAAGCGTGAGCTACAACACCTGCTTTTTTATTTTTCTTTCTTTTTATGTGTTATCTCCCCTTTATTATTAGAATGCAGAATGACTTTTCAATGGTAAAAATTTATACAAACAACAAGACATTTGATACTAAAATCTTAACCTTAAAAATTTAAATAAAATCTTAACTTTAACTAATGATATTTCATTAATCATAAAACCTTATGGCCAACAGTGCTAGAGGATCAAAGTAACCGAAGACACTGAGAAGCAAAGATGTTGGGACAAGAATGGAAAAATCCCATGGTGATTGCTCTTATTTATTGAGCTCTAATAAGAGAAAGGATGAAAAGGAAGGGGACAGTCTTATGACTCAGATTATCTGATTGGTTAACTGATCCATCCTATTTATACTTTCTAAGCACGTGCAGTACTAGCAGGAACTTCATCCATCCACAGAGGGCATGGTTAGCATAATTCAATTAATTTACCTTGACAGGAAATTACTTTAGAATTAGTAGTCTGCTCAATATTTTAAGAAAATGGGCTGGCAGTTAGAAAATTATAAAATACCTATCTGATCCTCTCTTTTAAGTATAATTAGTGGTTTTGTTAGAATCATAAATTTTTGAGTTGTGGGACTAATATATCCCTATTTGCAATATTAAATGACTAAGTCATATTTTTATTTCAGTGCTGGTGTTTTGATTCATTAATATGAATAACTCTTTGTGCAAAGAGTTGTTTTTATAAAAACAGTTAAGGATTAATTTTCATGGACTAAAAAATCCCAAGGTTAATAATTAATAGACTTTCAAAGTTCTGCATATTACCTATTTAAGTTGTTGGAGAACCTCTGGGAAATTCAATCTCTATATAAGATATCTCTCTGTTGAAACATTGCATTAGCTCCTTGGAAGAATTCACTTTTGTCTTTTTGCTAAGGAGAAGATACTTTGCTTTATTGCTGAGTGTATTTCCCTTGCTTGTCCTAAACACATTTATAATTTAGAATTAGGTCAAGTTCTGCTTTCAAATTGATATCTATGTTGAGTATATTTTTCATTTAGAGGAAAACCATAGGCTATATTCTCTACTCTTTAGGCAAACATTTTTTACCATCTTATTCAGCAAATGCCATACCAAGTTTAAATTAAGAAAAGGTACACCAATTCTTTTTGACCTGTTATTGAGAGGTTAAATTTAGCAATGACTAATTCAACCTGGCTTCTTTAGAAGATAGCCTGTAACCAACAAAGCTGGGCTAGCCCATGAGCATGTTTGCTGGGCTATTCCACATTGGCTACATCTTCTGATTGTCTGCCCTAAGGGTTTTAATTGTTGAAATAGTAATAGGCCTCATGATAACAGCCTTCTTCATACTAAAGCAGTTTTGTAAGAGGAAGGCTCTAAAAGCTTCCACAACAAAAAATTATAAATTATCTTAGTCTTGGTATTTTGAAATAAAAACTTCTAGTTGATTTTCAATGTATTACCAGAATGTGATACGTGTTTCTCTCAAAAACAAAACTTTCATGCAAAGGCTGTGCTAGACCTTAAGATGCAATGGAAATATCAGAGTAGGATTGCCATCTAGGAACCCATGTTTCCCAACAGGCAGGCTGCTCATGGCCCTATCAACACATTTAAATACTCAAAACCACCAAATGCAAGCATTGCAGCTGGGATGGAAAGGGATCCTGGCAGCCGGGAGCCAAGGAATACCACAAAGTCACCATAAGTAAAGCAGCTTATAGTCCTGGCTCCAGGGAACGTTTTCCCCAGTGTAAAAACTTTAGTCCAGTAGGGAAGGGTTTCCCTAGTGCAAAAGTTATAGTTCTGCTCTGCTCCAGTGAAATTTGTTACTTCTCTGCTCCACTCCATTCCCTGCAGAAAAAAGGTCTCATCCAAACCTCATTCAAGAGATTTATTGGGAGGGAAGACTCCAGGAGGGTGGCTGCCCCTGCCAGGGTACAAAAAGGCAGCTCCCAACTGAATAGGCACAAGGCTTATATAGGGCTTCTAAGGAGCAGATTTTTTGCAGGGAGAAGATTTTCAGGGTGGGAATTGGTTAGATTTCAATCTCCAAGTTTGGACAAGCTCAGAGACTGGTTGGATTTCACACTCAGGGGGATTGGTTGGTTTTCCTGCTTAGGGATTGTTTGGTTTTCATGCTGAGTTGGTCAGGGGCAGAGTGTGCTTCTTTGGCTCTGGTTTCAGGGTCAGGTTATGTTTTTAGGCTCTGGATTCATGGACAAGGTATGCTTCTCTCAGTGGTTCTGGTTTCAGGGTCAAAGTGTGTTTTCTGGCTCTGGTTTCAGGGTCAGAGTGTGTATCTTTGGTTGGCTCTTTTACCCTACACTAACAGTAGAACAAGTTAGGCATAGCCCAGCAAATGAGACACCCACTGGGCCAGTATTCTGGTCTTACTTTATGGCATTTTAAACAAATCCCTTTTCTTCAAGTTACTTAGACCCATTAGGATTTGGGCTACTTTTATAAAGATATAGTACTCAACAATCTTTTAAGGCATTAATAAATAGTTAAGTCATGTTCAGAACACTAAAAAAACATTTTTCAATGTATTTATCTATTGACAACTATCATGCGTTTGCAGTGAAGTTCAGTACCATAAATCCTATCTGTGACACATGATCTTCTATTAGTTTGACATTACAAATTCTATCTCTATGACAACATAACTGTATATCTGACTTAACAGAAAGACCCCTTGATGGCCTGGGGATGTAGCTCACATGGTAGAGCTCTTGCGTAGGCTGTACCAGGTACTATATTTGAACTTCAGCACTCCATTAACTAGGCACTGAGGATGCATGCAGTAATCTACACACTTTGGAAATGGAGGAAGAAAGATAAGACATTTGTGGTAATCATTGGCTACAAAGGGATTTCCAGATCACCCTGGGATATATGAGACCCTTTCTAAAATGAAACACAAATCCTAAGCTGGAGAAGTAAAACAATGCTGGACAACATACACAACAGCCTTGCTATTTCAGTGGGCTACCTTTCCTAAATTTTATAGCCAACACCACAAAAATGAACCCCCCAAATGATGTAAATTTTATTTTTGAACAATAGGTGTTTCAGCCAGCCTGCATGGCACATTCTGTAAATGACTCATATGACAATAAGCACTGAATTTTGCCAGCAGTTAATCCAACTAGCAACCTTACTAAAAATGACACTCTAATGAATACCTTTAGTCATTTTGATTTTTAGGCAATGACTCAACTGCCATGGCCTACAGGAATCAGCCCAGGAGCTTTCAAAACATGCTGCCTTTTTTCATGCAGAGATTCTAATGCAGTTTCTCTAAGGTAGCAGGGACATGTTTATTGCGAAGCCACAAACCACTGTTCTAATAAAAACCAATTATGATCAATTATGTGACTTTGTAAGTTAGCATAAGAAGATAAACCTTTGTAAATAACAGTAAAAAATAGTCTTCTTTTGGGAGAAAATGCATTTTATTTTGGAAGCAATATTTTGTGATGTATAAAATTGTATCTTGTAGGCAGCAAATTGACTAAAAGAAGATTTCATAAAATGTAAGTAAATTGTCCCTTATTGATCTTGCTCCTTCAGTGTAAGTTGGCTTTGCAAACACTGGATACACAAAAGATCTTTGAGAAAATCTTGTAAATTCTAGGGTGTCCTTCCGTAAGACAAGGTAGGGGCCCAGGAACTGCTATCCTCATCATTAATTTACCTATGGCAGCTGAGCACGTAGGGAGGCATGGGAAGATCATCACTTTCCTGTGTTTAAAGCATACCCAACTGAGAGAGATTTATACTTTTTAGGCCAGATACTTCATTTAGGCAAAACTGCCCCCAAAGACCTGTGCTCTGAAGATGGGAATATGAAGCAATATCTATCTATCTATCTATCTATCTATCTATCTATCTATCTATCTATCTATCTAATCTATCATCCATCCATCCATCCAAGGGTATAAAAACTTACCTGGATGTACACACAGCTCAGGTTTAACTGTCTACTTTTTATTAGGATTGCTCTGTCAGTAAGGTCCACTGAGTCTTAGCAATGTCATTTATTCTATTTCCTTATAAGGTGTATGATTTTTCATAATGCAAAGTTTTCCAAAAATGCACATGCAGTATTAGTGCTTGAATGCCTGATCTAACAGCATTTTTAGGGTAGGACACATGAGGATGGAAGAGGTATCCATTGGTGACTTCTGATAGCATGACTCAGCTTTTAGACTTCAGAAAGTCTTTGATTCTAAGAGAGGGTGGGTTAAGGACTGGAATCTCCCATAAAATAGAAGCATGATTCTGAACTGCTAGTGAGATGGAAGGAAAAATGAAAACCCCACCTTAGGGATGAGAAGCTTTGTTCCTCCTTAAGGAAGTGTCAGGACAATCCTTGCTGTATGAACCATGTCTACTATGCCAAAGGATTGGCCAGCTTCACTGCTGTTGCACAAACTGTAGCCAAGCCATCAAGGATGCTTTGCCCTTCCCATGTACTTCCAGCTCTTTTCAGTTATACCATGACAAAATGACATTTGGACACAAAAACACAATTTATAACTAATTTCACTGCAATGATTTACCCCTCACCAACTGTATGAAGAGAATACACCTTCACTCAAGATCCATCATGTGGATCCTGGAGGTGCCAACTCAGAAAAATACAGATACCAAAGAGAACCAGCTCTTAGAGTGAGAAAGTCCCCTGAAAATCTACCAGCTGGACCTCATGGTGGCTCTGGGAAGCAGTTCTGGGAAGGTGAACACATACATCTTCCTCTTTCCTAGAGGTAGTCAGCTGACCAGATCCCTGACCTGTCCTTCTGGATTAACCCTCAGAGGATAGAAGGGAAAAGCTCTTCTCAGAGGTTGATTCTATTCTGTACAAAATTGCCCACGATTACTAAGTGGGTATCAGTGAAAGTCAGTCAGATATTTCCATAAACAACACAAAACAAGAGAGACACTAAATATCTGTCAAAAACTGAGGATGAATGCAAATAAGCAAGCAAAGGAAAGATTGTATGCATTGGTAAAATACAGTGAACTATGGTTTTGGCCTGTTTCACTGTAGAGACCTTTCTTAGGTATTTATCATGATTTTCCTTCTAGTATAGACTTTCATTAGGATATGCAGAAAAAGCTGAGGAAGACTAGTCTAAAAGCATGTTTCCTTCCCTCCTTAGGTAATAAAATAATGCCTAGTCTGAAGTTTTTTCAAACCATCCCATGCTGGACAGAAAAATGGAAAGACAAGACAAGCAACATAGTGGAACCTGGCAGGAAGGCCAATCCCTACAATCCTGGTTACTCAGAAGACGGCTGAGTCTAGGGCTTCATAGTCACAAGTAAAATGTGAACTGTAAATAAGTCCTATGACTTTTTAATTTGAAAGAAATCTCAAAACACTCAGCAATTAAGCAGTATATGCATAGACATGTGGCATGTATGTTTTCCTCCTCAATCTTTGAAAATGAGCCTTCTTTCTTGAAATTCAGCTTTTAGTCCTTTTTATTTTTATGTTTTCACACATAGCCCACTTCTGGTAGGAAAGGGCTGTGCCTTCAGTGAGCTGTATATTCCTTGATGGATATGACTTAAAGGAAAATTAAAGTAGCATTTATCATGAAGTACATTGGATTCCCCAGGAGGGGCATTTGAAATTCTCTGTGCTCATTTACATGGGTCTTAGACTAGGTCAGAATTCAAAGCTTAGCATCCTTAGAGGAGAAGCTGAGCTCCTGTATTGAGAACTTCAGTCACCCAGGGATGCATTCAGGAAGTCTGAGCTACTCTGGGGGACTGAGGGTCTCAGACCCTCTTCAAGTGTCAATAATAAAAAGACTTTGGTTCCCCTCTCTATTTTCAGTTTGACACCTCCAACCTCCTGGTCACCTTCTAGCCCTCTCATTTCCTAGTAATGGGAGAAGATACATTATCATAAGAAATGAAAATTATATGGGGAAAAAATAAAGGGGACTCTTAGAAGAAAGAAAAAGAAAAGGGGGGGGGGAAGGCCAGTAAACACCAGTCAAAGATTAGCAGCTACCACATAGATGGTTTGTTTTGCTTTCTTCCCTCCTTCTAACCCAGTCTCATACCCTCAACAGATTCAACAAAGCTTAACATGTTTAAGAAGAGCTTTCAAACAGAATCTGATTATTAAAAGAAAGAAAGAAAGAAAGAAAAAGATGCTAAAATCAAAGCATATGAGGGAAATATTTGACAAAACTGAAAAACAAAAAATCTGACAGATTAGCATCATCTCTGAAGGGTTCGGGAATGAAGCTTAGTGATAGTGTTCCTGCCTAGCGCACTCAAGGCCCCGGGTTCCGTTCCTAGCACACTCAAGGCCACAGGTTCTATTCCTAGCACTCACAAGGCCCGGGGTTCCGTTCCTAGCACACACAAGGCCCCGGGTTCCGTTCCTAGCGCACACAAGGCCCCGGGTTCCATTCCTAGCACACACAAGGCCCCGGGTTCTGTTCCTAGCACACACAAGGTCCCGGGTTCCATTCCTAGCACATGCAAGGCCCCGGGTTCTGTTCCTAGCACACACTCAAGGCCCCAGGTTCCTATCCTAGCACACACAAGGCCCCGGGTTCTGTCGGGTTCCATTCCTAGCACACATAAGGCCCCGGGTTCTGTTCCTAGCACTCACAAGGCCCCAGGTTCTGTTCCTAGCACACACAAGGCCCCGGGTTCTGTTCCTAGCACACAGAAGGCCCCGGGTTCCATTCCTAGCACATGCAAGGCCACAGGTTCTGTTCCTAGCACACACAAGGCCCCGGGTTCTGTTCCTAGCACACAGAAGGCCCCGGGTTCCATTCCTAGCATACACAAGGCCCCGGGTTCTGTTCCTAGCACACACACAAGGCCCCGGGTTCTGATCCTAGCACACTCAAGGCCCCGGGTTCTGTCGGGTTCCATTCCTAGCACACACAAGGCCCTGGGTTCTGTTCCTAGCACACACAAGGCCCCGGGTTCTGTTCCTAGCACTCACAAGGCCCCGGGTTCTGTCGGGTTCCATTCCTAGCACACACAAGGCCCTGGGTTCTGTTCCTAGCACACATAAGGCCCCGGGTTCTGTTCCTAGCACACACAAGGCCCCAGGTTCCATTCCTAGCACACACAAGGCCCCGGGTTCCGTTCCTAGCACACACAAGGCCCCGGGCTCCATTCCTAGCATACACAAGGTCCCGGGTTCCATTCCTAGCACACTCAAGGTCCCGGGTTCTGTTCCTAGCACACTCAAGGCCTCGGGTTCCGTTCCTAGCACACATAAGGCCCCAGGTTCTGTTCCTAGCACACACAAGGCCATTCCTAGCACCAGAACTTGATGTGAAGTCTCCAGAAAAGCTGCACTGTGTTATGCCGACTAATTGGAATTTCTGTGACTGTATAGAACTGAAATGTTGAAAAGCTTGTCTCAAATACTTTTGGGTTACTTTTCAGCTCCTTAGTATTATTTACTAAGTATTATTTACTAATACTTAGTATTATTTACTAATACTGTCTGACCTCTCATTACTAGGTAGGAACTTTGGGAACACATTAACAGACATTGGCTTCTACCAAGCAAAAGCTAAGAATGTCATCATATAGCACCCAAAGCCCAAAGCCCAGCATTCTGCTGATTACTAACAATACAGTAAGAACTAAAAGAGCAAACCAAACCAAACCTGAGCTGAGTTGCACAAAATAATTAATTAGTAAATCAATCCAACACATCTTATCTACTCAAAGGCCATACTAAGTGGTCATGGTAGTGGTCAAAGAATGTTTTGGTACTGAAAGGTCTCTTGCTTTGAGCCTCACCATCAACTCTCTCTTACGCTGTAGCCCTCAACAGTGGTTGACAACCAGAGTGAAGAAGCTGCTTTCAAAAAATTTAAAAAGTTCTGTCCCCACCCGTCCAGGGCAAGCAATGGGACTAAACAGCTGTCACTCAGAAGAGAAAGTAGAATGGACAGTGTCTGAATGCCAGAGATGATTCTCATAGCTACTAAAAGAAAAAGATGGTTTTGGTGTACTAGAGGATTATTTAAAAACTTTAGAAATGATTTCTTTAAAATTTCAGGCTTGTGCAACAATAAACCCAGAATTATAAGTAGCTCAAGGCTATTTTGTATGTGGTACCGGCTGTCCTGTAACTCTCTATGAACAGGCTCAGCCTTCCAAGTGCTATGCTGTGATTAGAAAGATGTGAGCCACCAATCAGTTTATTTGGAAGATGAGAAAAACACAGCACTACCAATACTGATAGCTTTTGGGGGCAATAAAACTCAGAGCTTTCAACAATGATGTCAATGTTCTTTATAGCTAAACCTTATAATTACTTTCAAAGTGAGTCTGTTGTTAGAATATACTGGTCAAGTCTTCAAATATCTGACATTTTGGAAGCTGTCACAGCAAACAACAGCTATGGACAAACAACAAGAGGACACTCAGCCCCTAAGCCCTTCATCTTAAACAATTTATTATCATTCCATTTTAAAACCATGTATGCATGTGTGTCTTCATGTGGGTACAGTGCCTGTGGAGGTCAGAGAGCAAGCGGGAGCT
The DNA here is from genome assembly GCA_030556225.1 of Cricetiscus sungorus. Lineage (NCBI taxonomy): Eukaryota > Metazoa > Chordata > Mammalia > Rodentia > Cricetidae > Cricetiscus > Cricetiscus sungorus. Next base: position 19,996,232 of record JANBXA010000600.1, on the reverse strand, counting down.
TCATACTGCACTTGCTGCTCTGCAAGCTCTCTTATGCACTGAGCCATCTCTAGTCCCCACCCTTCATATTTTTGTTGTCCATTTCACACCTTGTGATAACCTCGAAGTACTGTTAGTCATCCTGTGTCTAGACAGAACCATACAAATTTAATAGTTACAGGAGTAAACATTCAGATGCAGATGCTAACCACAACAAGCAGAGCTGCCTGTCTGCAGCAAGAGGCTGAGCATCCACACAGCTCATACTTACTCCCCACCCAAGCAGAACCAGTCTTCTCTACCTGCAGATGATTCTTTCTGCCTTCCCTGCTTTCTGTGTTCTAGGCAAATGAACAAACACCCAAAACACACTGCTTCTTCCTCCTCCATCTTCCTTCCTTCCTTCCTTCCTTCCTTCCTTCCTCCCTTCTCTTCCTCTTCTTTTCCTTCTTTCTCCTTCCATCTTTACTCTTAACACAATTAACAGACTTCTGGCAGGGGCAAGTAAGTACTCAATGCTGTAGTGGTCAGCAGCTTGGACTCTTTAATGAAATTCAGTCCCGATACCATCTATCTGCAGACAGTGTCAGATTGCACAGGTTGAGGTCTCAATCCCTAAACTATCCCTCCTCCTGTATACTACTAGCCAACCCCAGACTGTGTGCTTACAGACCTCAGTGAAACATGTATACTCTCATGTCTCAAAGCATGTTGTCAAGGTTACAAAGCAGTCCATGTGAGAAAGTGCAGAGCTTCCATGTTCAAGCTGAGCCATCCTCTACAAACACCCTTTGCCCTCAATTATGCAGAAGCTCCCTTAACCCTGTCCTAGGTTTTCCTGGAGACTTCGTTACAACAGGAACAATGGAAGCATGAACAACTGTGTCAAAATGTGACTGGACACAAAGGGATGATTTAACAATTTGGGGTTCCAGCAAGGTCTGAGCTCTGCTTGGTCCTGTGGTGCTCTTCCTGCCAGGTTATGGGCATGCCGAGGCTTTAATGAGCTGCTACTGCACAAGGGTAGCTCAGAGAATTTAATGAGCAACTCCAAGAGAAAACAGCGCTAGAAGATTTGAGTTTCTATCATGTTCCTTGGGGAAAGAATTATGAGCCAGCAACCATTCCCCCACACCACAAAATACACATCATAATTCTCTACTCTCTCTCAATGTTGATTTTATTTTTCCTACAGAGGTGCACCCAAGACAGTATGTTTCTCTTATTCAGCATTTCTTAGTTTCTCAATTAAACACTTGATTAAAACTATTATTAAATGATTTTTTTTTAAAATACAACTTATAGCTCTCTGCCCTATAACATTTAATAAAGGGTCTCACAAATACTTGGCAAGCAGGGATACATTCCTACCCTGCCTTATAGCTTTTTACAAAATTATCTGAACACAAAAATACAGGAAAAATTTCTAAGCAAAATGAAAAAACCAAGTATAGTCCTGACATTCAGAAACAACCACTACCAATATGATGATTTTTCTTCATACACATCCCAACATATATTTGCTAAAAATAAAAAAGTGTGCTTTTATTACTGTTTTCTCAATGTGCCACAAAAAATTATCATCATCACCTTCTAATGAAATTACTTACAATAACTATAGTACCTTACCTATGAAACACAATTTTTCCATGTTAAATATTTAGGTTTACATAGTTCTGGTTATTATAAACAGAAATGAAAATACCCATATCTAAGTCTTTGTTCCTTTTATTTTATTTTTTACTTAAATTTAAAACAAGCTTGTTTTACATGTCAATCCCAGTTCCCTCTCCCTCCTCTTCTCCCCTCCACCCCAAAACACCCATCCCATCCCCAACCTTTGTTCCTTTTAAAGGTTACTTGCATGGAATTAGTTATTGAGGTAGAATTTCTAGGTTCAAGGGTATGGGCATTTTAATGTGGGCCTCCTTCTATCCTTAGTTATGAAGTAGCTAAAAGAAGTTTGGATATTAGCAATTAGAGTAGAATGAGGTAATTTAACAGTGAATGTGATTCTGGTTTTTTTTTCCTCCTGACATGAAGAGGGTCAGAAAAAAAGGGTCAACAACCCTTCCAGTTCAGTGGCTTCTACTTCTTTTCTATGGATGAACACCCAGGTAGGGCCTTGTTGCAACTGAGGCCTATTCTGGGGAAAAGAAGCAGGTCTTTTCTCAAAAGGTTTCTGGGGAGAGAACGGCCAGAGTAGCCAGAAAACAATTATTTCACTAAGGGAAGCCAGGTTTAAAAAATTTATTGAATAACTTGTATAATACTTCCTTTCCAACCCATTTCCTCAGGGCTAAACATATTCCTACACTACTTCTCTTGGTTATTAGACACAATCAAGAGCTTTCCCACTTTCAACTGATCAGGGCAACTGTAAATAACACTCAGTGAGTTAAGTCACAGAGTGGAGTACTTGGTATAATAAATGTTTGTGATCACTGTTAAGTTAGCCTTTGAGACTGGAGTATATTACCACCTCCAGTTGTGTTCAATGAGTCCCCTTCTCCTCCAGGCCAGCAGCATCAGCATCACCTGAAAATTCACTACAAATACAAGTACTATAGTGTCAGAAACTCTGGAGTGAAGTCCAGATACCTGCATTTTAAGAAGCCTATACAAGCCCATTACAGCTTAAGAACTGATAGCACAGAGACCTGAGACAACCAAACCATTTTATTTTTATTATATTTTAAATACTATTTTAAGATTGAGGGGCTAAAAAGATGGTTCAGTGGTGAAGAGCACTGGTTGCTTTCCCAGAGGACTTGGGTTCGATTCCCAGCACCCATATATTAGCTTGCAACCATCTGTAATTCTAATTCCGGGTGATCCAATGCCCACTTCTGACCTCTGTAGATACACTTTGTGCATATGGTGCAAGGCAAAACACTCATAAACATAAAAAATAAGAAATATTTAAAACATTCTCTATACTATAACATCTTGAGAAATTGTTTCAATGGATTTGTGACGCTCAAGAGGGCAAGTACCAAAAGTGAGATCAATAAGGACTGATCAGGAGGACATCTAGTATCATAATGACCCCGTGGTGGTCAAGACCACAGGTATCTAGTGTCATACCTAAAATCAAACTGTGGGGCTAGAACTCAGAGTAAAAGATCTGCAAGATAACCATACCTCACTATGTGGGCCTACACTGCTGGCCAGAAGAGGTCTTCCTGGACTTGGCACCTTCCTGCCCAGCCTATCTCAACAACTGTCTCTGAACTCCAAACGAAATTTTTGTTTTTTAATGTTTTGAGGCAGGCCCAATTGGCCTTAAACTCGTAAACCTTCTCCTTCTACTGCTCCAGGGCTAGGATCACAGGTGCACATCATCACGCCTAGCACAAGAAACGCTTTATGGTTTCTGTCTTGAATGGCTGTACTTACTGGTGTTATTCAACATACTGCAAGGGCTTCAAGTGATTCCAGGAAGGAAGTTTCAGGGAACCCTGTTCTGTGCTCCAAGAACAGGGGCTGAAACTTCATGAGACTCTGACACAACAAGAGAAATAAATTGTACTAAAAATGTTTGCAGGAAGCTGGGTGGGTGGTGGTGGCACACGCCTTTAATGCTAGCACCCTGGAGGCAGAGGAAGGTGGATCTCTGCATCCCAGGACAGGCAGAACTAAGCAAAGAAACCCTGTTTCAACTTGCTCCCCCCTCCCCCTCCCAACAAATGTACGTATGCACAATACATTCCTCTGGGGAGAAAGTATGCACAGTTTCCATCTGCTTCTCTAGTAGACATACAAAAAAAAACCCCTCATACAAAACCCACATACAAAAAACTCTCTTCTAGGTATGCAATAATAACTATATAAAATCAAAGATAATATTGCATACACTGTTCTGGCACTGTTCAGCAGTGCATTTAGAAACACACACACACACACACACATACATACACACACGTACACGCACATGTGAATGGCATGCACTATGTAACGCAGGGGTGGGACAGACACAGTGGAGAGCTAACTCTACCCATGATATATCCAGGGATTTCAAAAACTGTGAAGTCAAGGTGTTACTCTCTTCAGAGACAGATTGAAGAGGACAGCTTGTTTCTGAGGCATCATGCTAGATGTCTACCTATAATTATTGGTAGTTTTGCTATTAAGTGGTAAAAATCAAAAACAGTTTTAACATCTACTCTACTGGCACATTTCTGAAAAGCTGGTCATTTGGCAACAGCTACACTGAATGACTACTTTGGAAGGTCTGTCAGTTTCCACACACTCCCACTTCAGCAAACTCATTGGTCATACAATTCCTCACATCCTAAATAAAACCAGCAGCCTGCTTTTAGTAAGAAAGGCTATGCCTTTATCTAGCAACAATAAACACAGCCTTGAGATATAAAGAAGCCTTTTCCAAGTACAGAGAGGACTAGAACTCATGAAATCTGATTCTCAAGTCCTAAGACTCATAGCAGGCATGTAAACATTTGGATTCTGATAGAGAATCTTTGTTTCACCTTCCTGTTCTTTTCTTGATAGTAGGAATGGTGTTATTTAATTACAGTACATGATTATTTGTCATTGCTATTCTACCTTTATAATTTTTAATGGCCAGTGAAGACTAAGTATGTGTGATGCAGGCAATATTACTCATTAACTTTATATTTAAAAGTATCCATATTTAAACGGACTTCTACATCTGTTTATGTACATAGAAGTCAGAGGACAACTTGTAGGCGTTAGTTCTCTCCTTCCACCACATGGATACCAGGGATCAAACAGGTCATCAAGGCTTGGTGGCAAGAACTTTTACCAAGCCATCCTGCCATCTCATATTCATATATAGTATATATGAATATTGATATTCATATATATTTTACTTGCTCATGCATGTGTGGACATGAGTGCAGGTGCCTGCAGAGTCCAGGAGGGATCTGCTGGAGTTGGAGTTATAGGCTGTTGTGAGCTGTCCAATGTGGGTACTAGAATTGGGATCTGCAAAAGCAGAATGCACTTTTAACTGTGGAGCCATCTCTCAAGCCCCCACATCCATATTTTTCATTGAAACAACTTATAACTTGTTGTAGGTGACCCAGCTCTGACACTCCTTGGGGGAGGGGGCGATAAGATACAGCACCAATGACTCAGGCACTGGAAGTCAGTGAGTAGCAGAGCATGCTATAGTCTCTGGGCATAGAGGCAGGCTTGGCTCAGAGAGGAAGTGCCTGTTGCACATGCTCATGCTGAGTGGCCTGGACACCTGGGCAGGGCAACTGCAGCTTGGATAGGTTGGCCGGCAGTTTCTCCTACAATAACTTATTTTAATCTTTGAAGAGTTTAAATATGAATGTCAGTGTACTTCTATACTATCAAGACAATATTTTATTAAAACACATATAAGCCATTGGAGGTTGGGAAGATGGCTCAATGAGTTACAGCACTTGCTGTGCAAATACAGGCCACTGAATTCAGACTCCCAGAACCTACACAGAAAGATGAGAGGCATCATGTCCCTGTTACCCAGCAATGGAAGGAGAGTGGAGTGGAGACAGCAAGCAGGATTACTGCTGGTGCTCAGTGGCTGCTGCCATACCACGAACACCCATGAGCTACAGCTTCAACGAGACAGACACCTGTGTCTTAAAGGTATAAGATAGAAAGTGACAGAGGATAGCCAATGCTCTCCTATGGCTTGGGCACATGCTTACATGGGCATGTGCATAGACATGTCCACATACAAGAACAAATATAGTATGTTATTTATACAATATTCTGAGATACAGCCTATAGAACAAATTTTTAACATTAAATTATCTTTAGTGATATTATGAACTTACTATATTTTAATATACAGATATAAAAAATAAATCATGTATAAGTTTGTGTGTGTGTGTGTGTGTGTGTGTGTGCACATCTGCTCATGTCCTCTCATGCAGGTCACAGGTCAGTATTGCCTATCTTCCTCAGCTGCTCTCCGCCTTACTTTTTGAGACAGGGTCTCTCACTGAACCCGAAGCTCGTGTATTAGCAAGACCAGCAATCCCTGGGGACCTTCCCATTGTTCTCTCCCCAGAACCTGGATAACAGTTGCATGCCTCATTCAGCTATTACATGGGTGCTAGGGATTTGAACTCAGAACCTTGTGTTTGTAGGAAAAGTGGGTTCATTTATTTCCCTCTGACCAGTCTACCTCCCCAAACTTATAGTACTTTTTTTCATTAAAAAAAAAAAAGAAAGAAAGAAAGAAAGAAAGAAAGAAAGGAAAAAAAGGCAACTATTCCCTTGCACTGAAAGAAAAAACATTACTTTCCATGGGAATTTAAGGTCTGCAGTTTTCTGTGCAATGATAATAGTCCCTACAATGCCCACTCTTTGGCTTTTGTTCTGAGCTTTAATTCAAAGCTGACCATTTCTGGTCAGAAGCTTGCTAATTTTCTGTCATAAATCTGGACAGGCAGTCTAAACACATGGCTCAGTAATCCTTTCTTCTAAAATTACACATGAAAGGGTCTCAGCAATTTGGTAGACAGAACATGAAGAGAGATGAACTCTATTGAGGCTACAAAACTAGAGGGCAGATTGCAGGAGGAAGGAGAGCCTTTAAAGGCAGCGGGCTGAGAGTAGTGTACATTCACTGAAGAGACATGAAGCAATGAGTTAGAGCATGCCGGTTTCTAAAGAAAATGAGCCTGCTCTTGGTAGTCATAAGCTAAACACATATGCTAAACAGAGGAAGGTTCAGCAAAGGATACTGCTCTAAGCCCTCACACAGCCCTAAGCTGTTGCTGCTTTCCTAACAGCAAAGGATGCTACTGAATAATGACTTTATTTGGAACAAACAGTCATTCAGGTCACCTTGCTTTCTGAAAGTTTTCTATTAGAAAGATCAATACGGCAGCAAACAGCTAGAAGAGCTTTAACTCAGGTGCTGGTGTTTAAGAGGATTAAACAAATGAGCTTGGGTGTCTGTTAACAGAGATGAAATTACACATAAACTCAAAAAAAAAAAAAAAAAAAACCGCAACTGGTAAACGTTAAAGTTAAGGATTTGGGGTGAAATGGCACACAGGACACTAAACCTCCAAGGTGAATGACACCACTCAGGATAAAGGTTAACTCTCAAAAAAAAAAACAAAAAAAGAAAAGAAAAGAAGTCCTCCACCCCCACCATCAATCAACGCCCACAGTTTCCACTATCTAGAAAAAGCAGCTATAGCTACAATCACTATATAGGAAAGCTACACATGAGTATATAAGGACCTGAATTCCAATGTCCACAGTGTATAAAAAGCTTAATATGGCTTTTTATCATTCTCTCTTCCAAAAGAAAACAGATATGGTTGGGTATATGACATGCCAGTTGTTAGCTTGCTATGGACTGTATCAAATTTATTTTTTCATTTCCATATTTTTTATATGCAAAACTCCCAAAATTTTTGTTAGCTCAAGCAAGTTTGCAAAAGATTAAAGGAAGCATAGTTGACACTGGATGTGCTATTACTAATTTCCAAAGAAAGCGCCACTGAAACTTCACGGGAGTTTCACCCAATCATTTTGTGGCAGCAGATGAAGCAAATAAGCCACAGCATCTCAAAGAAAACCAAGATGGCAGCTCAGAGACCTGTGACACGTGTCTCTGAGGGGTTAGCAATGGTTGCAGGTCCATAGTGCTACAGAAGAAACTGGCCACACCTAAAACTATTACAAGCACCAATCTCTCTTTCTCATGCACATCCCGGTAGTTACATTAACAGTTATATAAACCCTGAAATAAAAGCTAAGGTTAAAAGAAAAACATTTCAAGTTTGTAAAACCTGAATCTGAGTTGAGAAATGCCAAAATCTAGGTAACTCTTTCCTTCAGGGCAGTGTGGGTCTACTGGTGTCTTCATCATCAGCTTCCTTGCCGGCTCTCCCTCTTCCTCCTTTTAGGAAACTCTCAAGTTCTTTATACTTTGAGATGTAATTTGAAAGGCACAGTTTAAGTAGTAACTAGGATTGACCCTTTCCCAGAATCACTGTCTTAAAAAAAAAAAAAAAAAAAAAAAATCAGAAGTGATCTAATATCAGAACAGCAGACAGATTAAATGAAATCCAGAACTCAATTATATCAGATCATACTATGAAATGAAAAATAATATATGGCATGATTTTTAGAGAATCATTTTTATTGTTAAATAATTTTAGTAATCATGGGTAATGGAATTCTTTTGCTTTACGCATGTTTCTATTACTTTGGTATTTGTGATGTTGCAGTTCTTTGATTCAGGGATGGGCACACTAGAGACTGCTTGTTCAGAAGGAAGATGGCTCAGTTTGTATGCAGGTAGTGTTATGCATGCATTAGCATGATTATAACTACCCCAATGTCTCTAACAAAGCCTTGGACATTAAAATTCTCTTCTGAAAGTCCCCCCTCCCACCTCTGGATACTGTAAGCAAAATCATGAAAGCAAGCAATTATAAAGGCAAAGCCTATAGGACTTAATAGTTCCTGAAGTAACGTCAGTGGTTAATAAATTTAGAAAGCATATTCTTTATAAAAGTACTGAAAACACCATTAGGATGTATTTGTGGGGTTTTTTTGTGATCTGGTCAGGCCATTGTCTGTTCAGATCCTCTGTTCTAAGACTTAAACTCTATATCAATTAGTCAGGAAGTATTTCAAAGAGGAAACTTCTAACACAGGGAACATATTGAAAGCAAGGGCTCCATTAGTTAGTCGTTTACATGGATTAACAAATCTTAGATTTTTGCTAAAATATAAAAATTCATTGTATTTCATTACCTCTTGGAACAATGAGACAAAATCAGAACAATTGCTGGCATGTTGAATATCTTTACAATTAAATCTAGCAACGAACTAATCAACCCATTGGCTAAAATCCTGTTTTGTTTTCTCATTAATAGAATGGTTACTATTTGGAAATGAATAAGAGAAACTCAAATAAAAACCAAAACAAACAAACAAAAAACTTCGAAGTGGCATGGGTCCGAGGGAGTAGCATTCAAGACAAACCACTTAGATTTAGATTTTCAATGGAAGGGGACCTTTTCCTGAGAAGTGACTGGCTGCTGCTGCTGGGTAGAGGTGTGACATTTTCTTCAGTGTTGAGGTCCCTGGGGGACTAGCTGGGAAGAAGGCATTCGGAGGGAGAAGAACAGAGGTAACAAAGAGGTGGATCTACTTATATTTTGTATGTATAAATGGAACAGTCACCACTTTAAAAACTGCTTCTTGGAAGGACCTATCCATACTTTCCATGCTTCTCACCCAGACAGAATGAATAAGTCTGAGAAAGCACTGGTGTTTCCATTCAAAGTAAGTGAGTTTTCAGAGTCCACTAACTCTTTTGGAAAAGTAAATTAGTAAAAGTAAATTAGTGAAAATTATCCTATGCTCGTATTATGTGCACTCCTAATTTTACTAGACTTTGTAAAAAACACGCTTGAAACAACAACAAAACCCAAAGTCACTTACAGCAGAGCCTGAGGACCTGCAACAATTTTTGCATGTCCTCTGACCTCCACATAATGTGCCCAATAGTCAGCAGCTTTCTTCAGCAGCTGATGGGAGCAGATAGAGATCCACAGCCAAACATTAGGTGGAGTTTGGGTAACCCTGCAAAAGAGGGGGAAGATAGGACCTAGGAGCCAGAGGGGTCAAGGACACCAGAGAACACAGCCCACAGTATCAACTAAGCAGGGCTCAGTAAGGGCTCACAGAGTCTGAAGCAGCAGTCACCGAGCCTGCATGGGTCTACTCCAGGTCCTCTGCATACATGCTAACTTTTTTTAGCTTGGGGCTTTTGTTGGATTCTGAACAATGGGAGTGGAGGGTGCCTCTGACTCTTCTGCCTGCTGGTGGAACCTAGTTCCTTCTAATGGGTTGCCTTGTCCAGCCTTGATATGAGAGTAATGGCTAGTCTTATTGCATCTTTATGCACAGTTTGGTTGATATCAGTGGGAGGTCTGCTATTTTCTGAAGAGAAAGGAAGAAGAGAGGGGGAGATGGGAAAGTAGAGGGTAGGGGGGGAAGCCGAGATTCTTATGTATTGTAAGAGAGAAAATTAAATTAAAAAAATGTTTTTTAAACAATGCCTGGCATTGAACAATATAAACACTGTATGCAGTGAAAAGAATGATTCTCCACTGTTCACCTGAAATTCAAATAAAACTGGGACTTACTCTTTTATTTTCATTATCCTCATTTGGAAGAAAATACATAGTCTTCTATGTATTGAAATTAATTGGTATAAGTTTATATACCAAGTGTATAAGGTCTAGTTTTTTCTAGAGCCTATAACCTGTCAGAACTTAGCCAAAGCCACCTGGCTATATACAGTACTTACTATGTACAGTCTTTTAATCTTGGTTAGCTCTTGACATTAAAACAGAAAGTGCAGACATTCCTTCAGATTAGAGAATTTTCTTCAGTGAGACTGAGCCCAGGGTCTTGGACACAAGACAGTAAGCACGCCAATACTGAAGTACACTCCCAGACCTAGACCCTACCTCTTTTAAAAAGTATTGTAAATGTGATAGCAGTGGTCATCCATTAGCCCTTGCTGATGTCCTGACACAATCTGATGGAGATTTAGATGGTTGGTTCTATTTAGCACTATCGTTACCACTCGCTGTTATCCCAACCGCAAGCTGAGAACAGTATCAATTCAACATGTCCATTGTCAGATGACCTCTCATTTTACATCCTACTTCCCTCCTGGCCTTTGCCTGGAGGATCCCTTGCAGGCCTGAACCCTGCCCTGGTTCTATCACATCTATTTCACACCTCTTTTTTTCTGCCACAAATGAGAACAGAGAGCGACACTGAAATGCTGACGTCCGTTTCTCATGTTGGTCTTTACTAATCTGGCTCTTTCAGTTTGATTCTCCTGGTTGTAGCACCAACATAGAACCCAGCATACAGGAAATGCACAGTAAACATTTGCTTGATAAATGAATGGGTCACCAGACAAGGAGACTATGTTGACTATGACAACAAAAACCATAAAAGCAGCACAATTTAGGAATAACTGGTATGGAGTCAGTCAGTAAAAAGGGGTTGATTATCTGAACAGTCATCAAAACATGTTTGCAGTGCTCAAAGCATGTAATCTCTCTGAAAAATAAGTATTCAACATAATAGTTGTCAGAAAGCCACCGATAAGCTCCTGGCATAGGACATGGTCTTGTTTTCTGAGATGCTGCCAGATAAATTAAAGGTCATTATAACCTATTAGTTCTCCGAAGAAACTCTGAATTGTTGTTTCATATTTCCTGATTCTAACTATACTTGTAACCTCCCCCTTCCCCATTTTGAGTTTTGGGTAGGTGTAGAAATGTAAAAAGGAAGGGAAATTTGTTTCTTATGTGGCTAAATAATTCAATTCAAATATCATAGAACTGAATTGTTCAAACAAGTATAGAAACATTCTATCCTATTTCCCTGCTTTAAACCCTACTAAATTAAATTGCCTTTGAGATATTCTGAAATGGTTAGCACACTCTTCCTGAGGATTAAGGGGGAACACTCTTTCCATGTCTAGTAGCAAAGATATTGTTATTTTTTAGTGCAAGGGATGTTTAGGAGAAAGTCTGAGCCCAACAATAACTGTTGCTGCTTCCCTAGACTGTCTGACCCCATGCTGTCTTAGCTCCTTACAAGGTTCAACATGACCCTTCCATGTTAGCCTGAGTTGCTGGGATTATAGTTGCTGAGTTCTGCATGCACCATTGTACTCATGATAAATTTTATCATGGCCTTGTCACATCCGCAGCCAGTGGCATTCAGGTCTAGCCAGGCCACCAACTATACAAATTCCTTGGGCTCTGTTCTTACATATGTAAGGTTTGGTTGTGGGGAGGACAAGTACTGTGAAACACTATACTACATGCACTGAAAAGTATTTAGGAGACTACTAAAGCATATTTCCGGTGTGTCTAGAGGAGGTTTCAGGAGGCCATTAGACCCCAAGAGTTCTGGCCTAACAACAGCCTAGTCCATTGGTGAGTTCAAAACCAGTTTTCAGGAGGTCATGGAATCAGTATCAAGAGTAGGTCTTGGCTCTGGCCCCTCCTGGCTGGCACAATGTGAACAGTGTTTGTATGTCATACCCTTTCTCCATCATGCTTCTGCCCTGTCATGGGCTTGAGCAATGAAACCAGACAACCACGAACTGAAGGCTCTGAAATCCTGAGCCCAAACAAATCTTTCCTAAGCTGTTTGCCTGCTGCGGGCATTCTAGTTTGTAGCAATGAGGAAAGCCTGAGGAATACATACTGTCTCCATCTAAAGTTCCGGCCTGGACCTTTTCTGAGGCCTATCTGCCTACTCAAATGGCTCATGCGACAAGGTTAACTAATCCTTTTTACAATTCTGTAGGATATCTGCTTCTTATTTTTGTTTTAATAACAAAAATCCTTGTTTTCACTGTGTGCTTCTGATGTGCTCAAGAATAAAATAGCCAAGTTGCTAATCGCAACCAGACAAAACACTATTTGGAAGACTTCTTTGATTCTACAAATCGAAATATATTATTAGCTTTTTCCCCTTAAAAAATGCTGAAGGAAAAAAACAAAATAAAACAAAACAAAAAACCCAAAAAACCAGCTCAGATACCTATAGGCTTTTATAGTCTGAGTCATTAGTATTACCAAAGACTAGGTGTACTAGTAATAACTTGGTCTTTTCTTATGCTTAATGACAAATCAAGGCTGGGGAATACCTTTGTAGCCAAATCAATTATGCACTTGACAACACTGTATTTTACCTTACACAAATTTGCATCCAGCCAGTCTTCATAACTTAAATACATTTAAAGGATATAAAACCAAACAGTAAAATAATTTCCAATCATGCTAGCTCAGGCAAGGATACACTCACAGCCTCCAACAGCACACCTTTCCTGGATACCAGCTCTTCCTGGAATCACAGGTGCCTGTAGGACATAAATTGCTGCTTCTACTAATTTGGGGTGTGGCATATGAGGTAGCACTTCTAACAAGCTCCCAGGTGAGGCTGAAGCTGCTGGGGAACTGTATTTTGGGAACTACTGCTGCACACCAACCTGGGCTGTGAATGTGGAGGAAGAGTGTGTCCTAGCTGTGGCGCATTACCTTCGGAAAAGCCACTCTAAATTAGCAGATTCCAATTCTAATCAGAGAGTTTAGGAAGTTAAATCTCGATCACAGCAAAGATTCCAAATGCCTCCCTCTTTTAAGGAAAGGAAAGAAAAGAAATGCAACTGTGTTTCGTGGCAATTTTCACAGAGATTCTCCGTGGGTGAGTTTAAGATGCTGCCGTTTCATTAGCATTGCTCAGTGTTGCTATGGGGACCAATTGGAAAGAGCCTTCTATGCATAGCAAAAGAAAGAAGACAACAACAACAGGGAACTTTAATGGTTTGGAGAAACTAAAACAAAATCATATTGCACATGTTCTTGATATTTATTTAAATCTTCCCTTAATAATGAGGTATAGTCACAAAGAGATTTCCTATCTTTAAAGTTCATAGCAGAAAAAAAAAAATCAAAATCTTTAAAAAGAATCAGAAGGCAAAGGCAGTAAACACATTGTTCTGTGAAGTAGTTGGGTATGATGACCCCCCAAGGCTGGGGACTGGCAAGGCCCTGACAGAGGCAGCAAGAGGCTTGCTCTTACTTTCTTCAAGTATAAAGATGAACTAAAGTCACAGGTAAAGAAAATGGTACCCAAAGAAGAGAAGGGATGAGTCAGTAGTAGAGATTCATCCAAAACAGACACAGATCTCATCTGAGAGTCAGGGGAAGGAACAGCTTAAGAGGTAGATTTTAAAGCAGGGACGGGGTCAGGGTAATTTGCAGTTTCCTTTAGCAGGACATGACTGTATGTGTCACAGTTTGTTCATGGTTTGTTTTTATTCTTTTGTGTTTTCAAACAGACTATTTCTGTAGTCCTGGCTGCCCTGGACTATGTAGAACAACAGGTTAGCCTTAAACTAGGTAATTCCAAGCCTCAGCTGCCCAAGTATTCAGCGAACAAATGGTAGCCATCATGTCCAGCATTTGCTTATGGCTTAGCAGGAGACCCATACTGTAATTTTAGCAAACAAAAATGCTAAATCCTCTAAGGAATTTTCTAAGTTTCAAGTATCACAACTGTAACAGCAAAATTCTTAAATTACATTTAGTGATACAATAAAGAACCAAGACTTTTTTAACCGAAACTTGAGGTTGAGAGCCTTGAAACATCTATTACAGTACCTCTTGAAGCTTTCTTTGTTATAGCCCCATTTTCACCTCTGCCTGGGTCCTTCCTTTTCAGGTATAATTGCTTTCTACTCTACTCACTGGACACCATTTATTAAACCACACTGTGACTTTTCTATTTATATGTGTCTTTATACCTTCTGCACGGATGAAAACCATGTTTTATCCATAGTTCTCCCTCTAGTGGGTAGCCTGCCCTGAGACACTCCAATGTGGATCCATTCTTTGCTCATTTGTTTCCTTTCTAACCTCTTGATTTTTATAAAGCCCAAACTGTAGTCTCTTTAGTGTCTTTTACTGGATCTCCCAGTCAGGACTTTGGTTATATTCTGTCAATGTTCTTCAACACTGAGGCCTAGTGACTATTTTTTGGAAGGAATGCTCTTCAGAATTATTATCAGGGTGCTTCCAGATGCTTTCCTGGGGTCAAAGGGCATCTTGGTGAACCTGTAGGTCTTCAGATTCTGTTTTCTCACTTTACCTTATGGATTTCAGAAACTGGATAAAGTTATTTTTAGCCTGGAGAACATGAGAATATATGTATAACATACCTTTCTGCCAGGAAAGAAATGAACTTTTTTCCTTTTTTCTTTTCCAGAGGCTCAAGAAAACCATAGCCCCTATCCTATCAGACACAGGGATATTGCTGAACTATCATACTATGTGTACTCACTCATCTATGGAGATGCCTAAAGGACATTGGAGCTTTATGGGGACAAAGGCACTTTGTTCTTTGTTCAATTTTCTAGTCTTTGGTCTGTCTTCTCAACATTTGCTAATTGCATCCAGATCCTTTTGCATCTCACATATGCTGTAAAAAAATTAGACACATTATTGAATCTCTCATCAGCTACATATTTAAGACAGAGACAAGGAAAACACCAAGTTTTGTTTTTCATGCTGTTCATGTATCAATGTACAAAATGTACCAATTCATGTAGTTATGCACTACTGTACAAAAAGTTGATATATCCACAAAGCATGAATGGCCTTGAGAAATTACTTCCATGTCCCAAATTTGAGCAAAGTTCACAAATTAATTACCAATGGAGCTCTTTAAACATTGTAGAATCACTTTTGCCAATGGAGTATGAGTACACAATCTTGAGTATTAAAACCAGTATTCTGTTAATTAGTTCATTAGATCTATGTGCTTATTGGAGAAAACTCAAAACAGGAGGGATCAGAAACTGGGCATTCTCCTGACTTCAATTTATCCTTTCAAGACATAGTAAACTGTGGCCATACCAAGGCTCTAGCTAAAAGGTTGAAGTAGCTGGGATCAGTTTGTCTTTGGTTTATAAATGTTACTAGGACAATTTTTTTTTTCTGTTTTTGCATCACAGAAACATTATCTACGAGTGAGAAAACAATGTGAAGCCAAGTCTAGAAGAATATATGGGGCTGATAGTCTAGGTCAGAGAATAGGTAAAGCAACCCACAAAATGTGAGTAAATAGCAAAGAAATCAAGAAACACTGTGAAAAAAGACACTTCACTTGGGATTGTGTATTATGGGAACAATTTCTTCTGATAGGCTAGTCTCAACCTGCAGACATGACCAAGACACAGACCCTGCCTGCATGTACTGCAGCCATCCCAAACACAGCTACTTCACAGACAGTAAACCTTCCCTGTCCTCTTAGCTGGAAATGTGCTAGCCTTGACCTTCAATATTTGTCCACAAATAACAAGTGAATACTCAGAAAGTAAAGGGACCACTCGGTGCTCCACTTCATATATTATAATCTCAAAGAATTCTAATTATTTAAAAACACATTTTACTTAATATCCATACATGAACTGGCCAGTGGTGGCTTACGCCTTAATATTCAGCATCAGGAGGCAGAGGCCAAGGAGGTCTCTCTGAGTTGGAGGCAGCCCTAGCAAACTAAGCACTGTCAACAGCTGTGGCCCTGGGCTCAGAAGGGACTTCAAAAGAACCTGAGAGGCCACAGCCACTGAGTCTTAGTTCGCTCTTTCTCAGTTCCTTTTCCTGGCTGTCTTGCTGCCCTGTCACATAGTACCAGAGCAGTAGTGAGAGACAGGTAAATATGGCTGCGACTGTCAGGTCTTCATAGTCTATAGGCCCTAAAGCAGTGAGTGTGTTGACTACTGTCATGGTCTTGAAGGAGGGATTGGGGATAACTGAGGGGTGGAAAGGAGGACTTCAAGGAGCATGAGCCAGAAAGTAGAGTAGAAGGTCAGTTGCTGGGAAATTAGAAGGTCAGGAATAAGATTTCTGAAGGTTAAGTGGGGGAAGAAAATATGAATACCATATGATCAGACACATCTAGGTGTATAATGTAATAAGTCACGTCATAGAGAACTATGGCAGCTAATAGGAAGAAAAACAGAAAGGAACAAGGAAACTGTAAATGCAAATCATGTTTAAAAGAAAAACTGGGGATAATACGTCAGTTATTTTCCTATTCTATGTATTTAAATCCTCTGTTTCAATTGTAAAGAAGTAAACATTACTGGTAATATAGAAAGAATGTCAATGGGTACATATTGCTGAACTATTATGATTTAAAATGACAGCAAGAGGAAGGACTTCATTGTCAATGTATTTCACAAGCTGAGTTAGTAGATTAGGTAACTGCTTGCAATAAGAAGTGAAGGTAGAATATTCAGAAATGTAAGTATCCATCTTCCTTGCCATAGAGACCTTCTTGCATTACAGGCATTTCTGAAATTATTTTCACTTACTTGCCTTCTAGCATAGACCTTGAATAGCTATAAGGAAAGGAGGATTTAGGGCCCAAAGCACTTACACTTTGCTTTCCCTGCTAAAGCTTACTTCACGTGCTACATTAATCTTTAACTTACTGGGAAATTTGTTCCCTCTTTATAATGTACTTATATATTTAACAATAGTAGGAATAAATAAAGGATTGTGGAAGTCAAATTTTTGGAAACTATCATAAGGTTGTCAAAAAGTCAGTTTCTAAAGACACCCCTAAATGTAAGCCCGGGAGGCTTCAGACAGAACCTCCTCTGATTACGACCTCAGTGTGGGTAGTCAAGGAAGAGTACCCTAAAATAGGCATTATAAAATATTTCAGGTGAATGTTTCTTATATAAATACTAAGCCAAAATGTTATTGCTGTTTGTCCTTCTTTTGATGTTGTGTGCCATTAGAAAAATCAGTAACCCAAATATATATATTGAGAAAGGACAAATGGGAGGTCTCACTTTAGCTGATCTGAACATGAACAAACAAACAAAACAAACACGCTAAGGCAGAACAACACAGACAACAGCAGAGGATGCTGCATCCAGATTAAATTCTGCTAGAAACTGGTCACTTTTTCCCCTTTTTCTTTTCAGTGTGGAGTCTTGAACCCAAGGACCTTGCACTTGGTAGAAGGCCTTCTGCCACTGAGCTATCTCCCCAGCCCTCATATACTGATTTTTAACAAAAATGACAAGCAAATTAGATCATGATAAATCAATAGTTTTTTTAGGAAATGGTTCTGAAACTGTGTATCCACATGTGTGAGTAGGGTTGGGTCACATAAATGCACAAAGATTAACTGATATGAGGTGAGAAACCCACAAGAAAGATAAGTAATATCACAGAATGCATATAAAATCACACTCAATGACCGCGGTCTAGGCAGAGTTGTTGCGAGCAGGTTTTTCCCTGTGGCTGGTCTGGTCCCGCTGCCACACCAGCCCCCAATAACACACAGAGACTCTGTATTTGATACAATGCTGTTGGCCAGTAACTATCATTGTTTATCGGCTAGCTCTGTCTTAATGATTAACCCATTTCTACTATTTTAAGTATTTCTACGTGGCACATCTTACTGCCCGAGCGGAGCTGGTGTTCTACCTCTCCGGGCTCTCCATGTTGACTCCTCCTTCCTACTTCCTCTTTCCTCGTCTCCTAGCCCCACCTATCTTGCTTTCCCATTGGCCATAGTGCTTTATTCATTAACCAGTATGAGAAACATATTTATAGAATGACATCTCCCATCACAGAGTCTCCCAGCCTTCAGTGATAAAGGAAGAAGGATATATAGTTGATGCAATTAAAGAACTTTGGTGGTAGTGCACACCTTTAGTCCCAGAACTCAGGAGGCGGAGGCAGGCTCATCTCTATGAGTTTAAAGGCAGTCTGGTCTACAGATGGAGTTAAAGGACAAACAAGGCTACACAAATAAATTCTGTTTTGAAAAAACCAAACCAACCAAACAAAAACAAACAAAAAACCCAAAACAACAACAACAAAAATCTTATGTGTATCAAAGGACATCATAAAGGAAATGTTAACACAGGTTGAGGAAAGTATTTCCAGGTTATATAATTGATATGGAACTTGTACACAGAGTATATAAATTACTCTTACAACTTAATATTAAAACAGATAACTCAATTTAAGAGTTTGGAAAGAATCTGAATAGATAACTCTCTAAAATATACACAGATGACCAATGGCAACACAAAAAGATGCGTAGTATCACAGGCCACCAAGGAGATGCAATCTGAGACTACAAGAAGCAGCCATTCAGACCCATTCAGATGGCTATATGCAAAATAATGGATAACAACTGTTGGTAAAGATATGGAGAACTGGGATCCCAGCCATGCAGTGGGGATATATGACAGGACAGCTGCTTTATAACTGTATGGCAGTTTTAAAAATGTTAAACATTAACACAAGATGGTTACTTCAAGGTATGTACCCAGAGAGGGCCTAAACAGTGTTGACATAAACGTGTTGACATTATTTGTAACAGCCAAATGTAGGAATCCCCCAAATGATCAATTAATAAATGGAGAAATAAATGTGATATGTCCATACAATGTAGTAATATTTTGTGAGACAAATTATGCTTTGAGGATGGAGAGATGGCTCTTGATTTAGGAGCAGTTGCTGCTCTTGCAGAGGACTGGGGTTCAGTTCCCAGCAACCAGATGATGAATTACAACTGTTTCTAACTACAGTTCTAGGGGATCCAATGTGCTTTTCTGGCTTCAGTAGACACCAGGTATATGCATGTGGTGTGAATGTGAACATATAGGCAAAACATTTATACACAGAAAATGTAAAAAATTGCTCTGATGGACGCTTCAATGTAAGGATTCAGGCATTTGCTGTCCTGCCCCTGTCACCTGGCAGAATGTATTCAGGCAGTACTCTGGTGAGCCCAGGGTTCCATGAGTATTAGTCTGCAGGCAGGTGTAAAGGACCCCTTTAAAAGATAGAGCCCCACCCATTTATGCTCTCTTTCCATGTTCTTCCCTGCTCTTCTCTCTCTCTCTCTCTCTCTCTCTCTCTCTCTCTCTCTCTCTCTCTCTCTCTCTCTCTCTCTCTCTCTCTCTCTCTCCCCTCCCTCCCTCCCTTCCTCCGTCTCTCCCTCCCCCCCCTCTCCACTCTGTTTTCTTTCTGCTCTCTTCCTGCTGTTTCCCTGGGGCAGACAGGTCTATTCCTGCCTCTCTCTTCTCTTCTGTCCTCTCTCTGTCTCTTTACCTCTTTTCTCTTTCCTCCCCGCTTCCCTACCCTTTCTAATGAAACTTCTCACTTAAACTCTGTCTGCCAGACATGTTTGTCCCTCCACCTTGGTCACCCTCGATGGCCATGGAATCTACTTAAGGTCTTCTATGAAAGTTCCCCCTTCAAACTTTGTGCTAACATTCAAGATGCACCCTGAAAACATTGCTAAAATTGGAAAAAAGATGGAATGGAGCAGGGAACAAATATGGGGGAGATGTGGAATCAGAGTACATCAGCAGTGGCTGTGGCATAGCTTGCTGTCTCTAAGCAGAACTAGCTGATCCTTGGACACCAACAGGACTGCTTCACCCCATTGCTGCCTGCTAGGACCATCCTGCCACAGGGTTACAGCTGCTGCTGTTGCCAGTGCTCTTGCTGCTCAGCCTGCTGGAGGGAGGGGAGAACGGGCTCTGGCTCTGGCTCTGGGCTGTAAACACAATGTTTATGGCAGACATGACGGCCAACCATACCATCAACCTGAATCTAATCAACAAGATATCATGGTGAATTACGTGTCCTTGAAAGACTTCTATGATCTGTGCTAACACCCAAAACCATGCTGAAGTTCCTGATCTGTGCTGCTGTTGGCTGACATGGGCAGAGAAGCTTCTTTTGCAGAGCTATCAATGAATGTAGACCCATAACTGAGCATGAGAGACACTGGAGGCTTCTGTGCCAATCCCCAACCCCCCAAGGAAACAGTCCAGACATGAAGCTATTGAAAAGATTCCTTTAAAACTGTGATAAAGATGCTGAAGATGCTAAAGCTGACTCAGTTTTCTTTAAGGGACTGGTTATTAGGAGTTTGACCATGTTCCAATGAATACACACACACAGACACACACACAGATACACACACACACACACACACACACACACACACACACACACACACACACCACAAATTGGATTTGATGTTTTTTGATTCTGTGGGACAGAGGGCAAAAGGGTGGGAACTTGGACCTGGGAGGAATGGGAAACATGTGTGACCTGGCTGAATTTCAATTCCCAAATAATTGATAAAAATATTACATTGGGGGTAGTAAGAAAAAGAAACCATTGTTGATAAAAATAGGCAATGAAACTGGGTAGTGGTGGTACATGGCTTTAATCCCAGCACTCCCAGGCAGGTGGATCTTTGAGTTCAAGGACAGCCTGGTCAACAAAGCCAGTTCCAGGACAGCCAGGGCAGTTACACAGAAAAAAACCTATCTTAAAAAACAAAAGAAAACAAACAAACAAAAAAATAGGACAAGCAAAAAGACCACACATGATTCCATTCATATCAGATGTTCAGAACTGAAACAACTATAATTGACAGAAAGATAAAGAGAGACACACAGTTATGGCTCTAGTCAGCTGTGTGAACCTCAGAGAACTTGCCCGAAACTGAGGCTGGCTAAAGTCTCATGCAATAGCCAGCTTTATTCAAACGATCAGACAATCTATATTCTGAGGGTGTTCTAAGGGTTAGGCAAGCTCACATGAGTTAGGCTGTGTACAGTCACAAGGACAAACTGTGCTTGCAAACATTTTTGAATAGCAAACATTTTTGAATAGTAGGCAGCAGTGTGTAATCTGAAGCAAAGCCATTCCTATTTCCCACACTAGAGAGGGGCACAAAAGCACACCTCAGAACAACCCATGTTATGGAGGAGCAGAGGTTACAGCCTCTTGCCTTGTTGATGTGGAGTTTTCTCAGAAACTGCCTTACACAGCTTCATTCATGTACTGTGTTCCTAAAATACACTAAAAAGAGAGTTTACAGTATACTGTGTTGGGACCTGTACCTGGAAGTCCATTCCATCCTCATGAGTTCAGAGAGCTCAACTGGCTCCTAGAGTCTCCAAGACATTAGCCTAAAGGCCACAGGATGCCTGGACTTCGGTGGTAAATAACAATAGACTTGGGCTCAGATGGTTTACACTCACCCTGAAGGCTAGGTGATATGTGCAGCTATGAAGTGTTGGAAGGGCAAGTAGTACATGCAGCTACAGAGTGTCTTTAGGATTAAGGGCCATTTGCCCTTTATACATGATAATAGAAGTCTTCTGCCATTGTCCCCACCTTAGGTTGATTACTTAAAATGGTATATAAATAAACTGGGGCACATTTAGTATGGACTGAATTTGCCCTCCTGACAGCTACCCTGCTCTCTGATTCTTAATTCTCTTAGCTAGCCTTTCCCTCATCCACACAGGAGTGGATCCGGAACTGATTGGCCGGTCCCAACTGCAACCCCACAAACACTAGTCCATGACCAGTACTGACATTTTTTTATATGATAAAAAGACAAAAGGAGCCTTTTGTTAACAAGAAAAAAGTATTGCTCAATTAATGGCAAGAAAAATGCATGGGATTTATGAAAATTAAAATAGGCTCCTTATTGATACTATCATTAACTCCAAAATAAATTTCAGGCAGAGCACAGATCCAAATAATTATCTAGGCCTAAAAATGCACTGTAGGAAAACATATAGGAATTAAAACAATAAGCTGGCCTAGAATTATTTTCTTATTATGTCATAAAATATAGCAGCACACACAAAATCGACAAATTACATATATACAGACTCAAATGGAAAAAGGGGAAAGAAGAAGGGGAAGAGTTAGGGACACAGTTTAGTGTCATAGTTTCAATTCAGAAAAATAAAAAAACATCTTATAGCAAAAACTTACATAATCATCAATAACAGAAGCACTTGAACCTGGACTGGTTGACTTCCTGGTTCCTGAATGATCTCAAGGCATTTTTCATATTATGTGGTACAAAGAACTTTGTTTCTTTTTAATGGTAGTATCTTCAAAACACCATGGTATTAGTTAAAATTTATAAAAGCTTTTCTGATCAAATTATGTATTTTCCATTTTATTCTGCTTTTTGCTTACAATTCCCATAGTAAATGTGGGTAAAAGAAACTGGTAAAAACCATGCTATAGTCAGAATGCTAGGCTGCTTCAGATTTCCTCCACCTGTTACCTCTTCTTACACTCTCACAGAGTGTTATAATAGGGGCAAAATACAGGCAAGTGATGCAATGGCTGATGTTATGCTTTAAGTTTAGATTGCTATGTCTAAGAGAGCTGTAAAACAAAAAGGCCTATAACTCTAAGCCCCACTTGCCCAAAGATAAAAGCCACATGTTTTAACATATAAACAAGCTTGGTTGCCCTACTGTATAGGATATGTAGGCGGAAGGTATGAAGGCAGGAAGTATAACAGGGTGTAAGCTTGCCCCTGATTGGATGAAGACAGGAAGTCCAAAGCCTTGTGGGTATTGCCTTTGGAAGCTCCCCTCCCCCCAACAATGTAATTCGGGCTGAGAATCCCACCTATGGACCCAGTTCCAGGAATGGACCCGGCCACTGTCCATGGTCCTGGCCAGTATTTCATAAAGCTTGCTTCAAATAAGGCTCAAAAATCATGGTCCTCGGTTTTATTCTTGCTAGATGAGTTTAACAGTGCTTTGCCAGAACGGACCAGGCTTCTGCTTCCGCTAAAGTCCTTATTATCATCTGAAATCACAGGTTTCATTCTATTGATACTCCAGGCTTATCAGTTCCTAATATAAAATCTGCTTTGAGCGGCCTGGAATTTTCAGGCTGCTTTTGAATCACAGAGTGAAGTTCATAGGGGTCTTGCCTGCAATGGTGGCCACACCCTTTGGGCGTGGCTTCAAGCGGGTGGAAGCAGAAAGGAGTCATAAGGCATGATCTTGCACCAGACATTTTCATTGGTCAGCTGATCTGGTAGGAAGTGCAGAGAAGCGGTCCCGCAGTTCTTTGTATTTTTTCTGTGTAGGTGTTCCCTAATAAAGACCCATTTATCATTTATCTTGGGTTTAGTGAAATCATTACACCCTCCACTTCAGAAGTTCTCACAGCAACGAGTCCACTTCTCAGCCTGTAATCCTATCCAAGAACCGTCAGGAACCATCTTGCGATCTCATTTTCCAAAAAAGAGGAAAAGTGAGATGTGTGTGGCAGGAGCTAAGGGAGGGCAGTCTCCTAGCAACTCTTTGGGATGTCACTCGAGAGGCCATTAAAATTGTACATAGCTACTGTGAAGATTCTGGAGTTAGCCACTCTCTAAAAGCCTACACCAGCGTGGTAGGCACGGGAGCACTGTTCTTTCTGTTAACTCCAATACTTAAATCTATGTTAAATCACCTCACAGCAAGCCCAACTCTGCTTCATGGCCTTCTCCTGGAACATTTTATTCAGTCAAATTAAAAAAAAAAAAACAAAAAAAAAACCTCAGCCTCACCAAATAGAGGGTATAGAAGTGAACACAGAGTGCGGTGGATAGCAGGACTGAACTGTGCCTCGGGCTCACATCCTGCTGCTGCTGAAGAGGCCAGCCTGGGATTTCTAAGACAACTCTGCCTCCAAACCATGTTTGAGGATGTACTTTATTCTTAGAGAAGACTGGGCCTGTATTATTGGCAGTGTGTGATAGTTCATTTATGAAAAATGGGAATTTGGCCATGGCTGTGGTCTGAATGTGTGTGTTCTTCTAGAATGTATACGTTGAAACCTAATCTCCAGATGATGCCTTCGGGATGTGGTACCCGAGAGGCAGCTAGGTCATGAGAGAGCAAGCCTCCATGAATGGGGTGGTGACTTAGCTGCCTTATCCCTTTCATTGTATGAGAACCAGAAGGAAGCACTTACGAACCAGAAAGATTAAGCAGTTTAAACTAGCAGCAGGTGATTCAGGGCAACAACAAAAACCCTTCATTACTGGGAAGTTAAAATTACCTAAATAATTAAGAAAGGCAAAAGAGCAGTTAGTCCAGTCTAAAAGATGCAGTCATGCAAGGAACAAAAATTATGTTCACAGTTTTATATGAGAACTCTGACACAGAATTTTTACAAATGGCATACAACTGTAAAAAGTAACACTTTTTTTTTCAGATATGACATCTAGAAATTGTGGTTTAATATTTAGAGATGAAGTATCAGAATATTCCATGCATGAAACTATCACAATACAGACATCAGTATGACAATTTCAGAAGCAACACAATGTCTGCTACTACACTGATGTCCCTGTTGACTCAGTACTGCCGAGGAAGGAGATGGGTGGCATTGCACTGAGATGCTATAAGGCTGGGACTTGCACTGACATTGTCATTAATGAAACTCCCATGACCTTCAAGGCTTCTGCTAAACTGCTTATGTCCTAAAGGCAGTCCAAGCAATAAAGCTTGAGACAGTGCTTGTTAAATTCTCCCTTTGTAATGGCATGGGAAGGCTGGAAGAAGGGCTTTATGGAGAGTGTCTCTGGGGTTAGTCAGTAAATGCCTGCCACAGAAGCATGAATACCTGAGTTATGATCCCTGGGCACAGTCAAAAACCAGGCATGGTGGTATGCAGTAACGCCAGCCAGCACTGCCAGCCTGTAGAGGTTCTTCTGATTGGAGACCAGAGAACCCTGAATCTCAGTGGCTGGATGGATAGCCTAGCCAAATGGGTGAATTTGAGATTCAGTGAGTAGAGAGGGATTGAGGAAGACTCCAGCACTGACTTCTGGTCTCCATGTGTACTTGCACACAGAGCACATGCATCTGCATACACACGTGCACACCCACACTAACACATACATACATCAGACACACCCACACCACCATATACACAGCACAGAACACACTAAACCAGGGAAGACGTGAAGCAAGTGGGTTCTTGGCATCAGCCATGAACATACATCAGATTAATAATTGCCTAATTCTATTTTAGGACTGGGTACCAAGACAAAAGTAACACATCACCTCCATGGTATCTGGGCACAGAGTAAAGAGAGCAAGGAGTATTAGGAGTCAGAACTCTAACAGGGGACGGGAACTCAGAAACTGGTCACGGAAGGAAGAGAATGGATAGATGGGTATTTTCAGAGAGAGATACAAAGTCAGGAAGAACATTTTCTAGAAAATATGAAGTAAAATCTAAACCAAATCTCAAGGAACATAGAAGTTTATGAGGAAAATGGGCAAGGAAAAGATACCAGGAAGACACAATCTGGATGAGGGTAAGTGGACAGGGTAAATGACAAACTTTGTGAAAATATGCTGAAGTAACGGGAGTGTACCCTCAGGTAGCATTGCACTCAGAACCAGTAGAACAGAAGACACTGTACTAAGGGACATTAGTGTAGTGCCTGCCAAGGACACAGCAGGAAAGTTGTAGGCACACACTCTTGACTTGGACATTTTACTCAACATTTGTCACCAAACTGCTCTAACAACAAACTTCTATTAAAAAACCATGCAGATTTAAGTCTCAAAGTGGTCCAAAGAGCAGTTTCAGCCCTTGTTCACCCTCTCAACACTTAGGTTTCTGTTCATTATCAGTTCTTAGGACTGTGTCTACTCTGACCTCACAGTGATAGAGAGCAAGCAATAGACTCAGGAGTAGATGCTGTAGAATTTAGTCTTCCTGCTTGAACAGTTCATCTTCCATGACTACAGGCAGGACACATTGTTTGACTTCTCCAGACACATCTTAGTTCATTTCACTACCTTTCTTCTGTTTCTGACTGGATACATCACTTCCCCTTTCCTACAGTTTACCTCCCTTTCCCCTTGAAACTTTGATCCAGATGACACTCACTCCCAGAACCTACTTTTTAAATCTCCTAGATCTCACCTTGTTCTACAGTCACCTGTCCATCCTTTAAACTATTACACAAAGGCTTTAGAATTACTATTAACAAATTAGTAACAAATTACTTAATTAATATTTGGTGACAGATCCCAAATACTATGCTATTTTAACAAAGGAACTAACTGGAGACAGTAGATAACTTTAAATTTAATACAATTCCCTCTACCCCCACCCCTCTTTGCTTTTTAAGACAGGATTTCTCTGTGTAGTCTTTGCTATCCTGAAAATCGAATCTGTAGACCAGACTTTTCTTGAACTCAAGAGCTCCACCTGCTTCTGTCTCTTGAGTGCTGGGATTAAAGGCATGTGCCACCACTACCAGCAACCATTTCTTAATAAAATGGAAGCTACTATTTTATTTGTTGAAATAATAGATTATGTATTTTTGTTGTTTTCTTTTTTACCCCTCAAAATGACACATTTGAAGTAAATACATCAGGGAAGGAATGGCTAAATTGCAAAAGTCAATTCAAAAGTTTCTTTGAAATTTTCAGGGTTGTCTTGATTGCAATGCTTAATTTAAGACTGAGAGGTGGGATGAGAGTGGCTGGGAAGGAGGGACCACTTCCTTGCTTCAGAAACTAAAGGAGGTACCATGGTACAGAGAAGCAGTAAAAACATTTGCAGGCCATTGAGTTACCTCTCCAAACATTATCAAAATGTGGGAAAAACAAAATGGGAATATAAAAGTAGGAAAAGAGAAAAAATCTATAAAGTTGCAATCTAGCATCAGAACCAGATGGTATTCATCTGAACTGTCACTGATAATTCACAGCACAATCAGCCAGTCCTTAAGGAGAGGCACTCGATAGGAGAGCATCTCTGGAATGTGGGTAAGGATGGCTTGGCCTTGCCTATCCTGCTGGACCAGAAAGGAAAGTTGGAGATCTGTACTGACATTTAATAATGGGGAGAATAATGACAAGCACTACCTTTGCTCACACATTGTGCTGAACTTCAACTATCGGCATTTTCAAAGGTTTTTAAAAATTAATACCCATATGTATCAAGACGGGCATTCTTTCTTACAGCAAATCTCAAAGAACATGAGGTCCTGTTTGATAATTCTTATACTCAGAACACTCTGGAAAACTTACTATGGGAAAACTTACTGTGGGAGAACTGTGGGGATTTCAATCATGAGGACAATGTCAGCTGTGAGCTCCTTACAAATAAGAAAAGCATGGTTTTGAAAAAATTACCTTACCTGGAAAATAAAGAAAAATTAAAAAGTACAGATTTCAACATTACTAAATGAAATGTACACTCACACTAGACTTAACTATGTGATCTTAGCCCTAGGATTAAACCTTTAACATGAAACTCACATCTGGGTAACGTTCACAAGTCAGGAAGAAAAGGGAGAGCGTCAGCTATGTCTATGGCAGAGAAGCAGCCAGAGATTCCATGGAGGTCCTGTACAGGGGTTCCTGAGCTCCTGTGCAGGGGTTCTCAAGTGCTAATGCAGGGGTTCCTGTAAGCATTGCAGCTCAGATGGAAGATTCTGGCAGCCAGGAGTCAAAGAATGCGAAGTGTTACAGCTCAGATGGAAAAGTATTCTGACACTTGGGAGCCAATACCACAGGTCATGGTGAGCATAGCATCTTACAGCCTTGCTCCAGGGAAAGGCTTCCCCAGTATAACAGCTCTGCTTTGCTAGGGGAAGGTTTCCCCAGTGAAAGTGTTACGGCTCTGTTCCCCTCTACTCTGCCCAGGCTCTGGTGAAAAGTTGTTACTTCTCTCCTCTGCTCCATTCCAACAATGGAGACCTTCCGTCAGAAGATTTATTGTGAGGAAGAATCCAGGAGAGTGGCTGCCTCTGCCAGGGTGGAAGAGGACAGCTGCAAACTGAACAGGCACAGAGTTTGTATAGGGCTTCTAGGGGTGGAGTTTTTCCAGGTCAGATTTCAGTCCCTTGATCTCAGATTGGCTAGATCTCATGCTCAGAGATTTGTTGGTTTTCTGCTCAGGGATTGGTTGGTTTGCCCTGCTCAGGGATTGGTTGGTTTTCTTAGGTGGTCAGGGGCAGATTTGGCTCTGGTTGCAGGGCCAAAGTGTGTTTCTTTGGCTCTGGTCAGGGTATGTTTCTTTGGCTGGTCCTTTTCCCTACAGTTCCCGAGTGCCAGTGCCAGATTTCCCAAACACCATGCCCCTTCACTCCCAGCTGGTTCTGAGTTTGAAAGTTCACATATTTTAGGGAGAATTCTTCATCTCTTAAACTTTAGAAACAACACATTCTATTAACAAGATTCCTGATGCCTGCCTCTGTATCCATTCCCACATCAGGGTAGACAGTGTCTTTTAAACAATCTAATTCATAGTACCCAACCAGAATCCAGTTTGTTCTGCATGTCTATAGGACTTTTCAAAGAAGTACTTATTATCTTCTCTACCCCTCATGCCACTGTTACTTGTTCAGGCTTTGATAAAAGCTGGTAGAGGGGTCTCTGAGCCTTCATATAGACTCCTCTACAGGAAAGGACTACTTGCCCTTGAACACCTGACAAAGTCTTATCCAAGACCACCTGATCCTGAACCCTATACCATTGGACACAGAGCCAGAGAACACTTTTTTGTGATTCTATACAGCTCTCAGTTCCGGTGACCCCTGTGCTTCTGCATGGCTCCCCTATTCTAGAAACAAAATTATTCCTTTAAGACAGGAGTTTGGTCCTTGCTCTTTTTGGCATCTGACAACACATAATTAGTGCTTAGCAAACACTAGGTGACACTCAAACCCAGGACATTGAGAATTTACGTCTTCTACTTCTACGGAGAACTGTCAGTGTGCTCTTTTAACTGGGGACATTTACTGACTGTGAAACATCCAGCCACATAGAAGGGTTTAGAATGGTAGATAACATGGGTTAGTTAACAGACATTATGCTCCAGCTTCTCTC
Organism: Cricetiscus sungorus; assembly: GCA_030556225.1. Classification (NCBI taxonomy): domain Eukaryota; kingdom Metazoa; phylum Chordata; class Mammalia; order Rodentia; family Cricetidae; genus Cricetiscus; species Cricetiscus sungorus. Next base: position 19,966,963 of record JANBXA010000600.1, on the reverse strand, counting down.
CCATTACTTCTCTCCTGGACAGCATCCTGCTTTTTTTTTTTTTTTTTTTTTTTTTTTAAGAGGTGTTACTCTAGCTCAGGTGCTGGAGTCTTTTCAGGTCCTCTGACCTGTCCCACTTTTCCCATGAAGTCAGCCATGGTCAACCTTCCCAAGCAAAAACCCTTTACGCAGAGATTAGCCTATATGCTTGTATGCACATATCTTTGCCTGTTAAATTATAAGTTCAAAGAAGACACAGACTATATCTTTCCATTTTAAGACATTTCTCAGGGTGATTTCTTTCTGTATCCACAAAACTCACTTACTATAAACATTTACATTAAATGGTAAGTGACAATTTAAAGAAGGAAGAGGCTAGCTGTACAGCTAAAGCGAGGTGGACACATGGTCAGGGCTACAGGGAGCATACTTTCACTTTGTACACTAGTGCTATATGTAAACTTGCATTTATGCATGTACAGTGACCATGTAATTTTTGATCACATAACTTTACATCTTTAGAAGTTATTCACAGAGAATTACACAATAATATCATCACTTTTGTTTTGCTTATAAAAAAGCAAATGCTCGAGAACTGAGATTTGTTCAAGGTCTTCCAGCAAGTGAGTAACCTGGTTCTTCTATCTACACACTCAGGTTCTTTGCTTTCAATCTCAGGCTAACACTAGATTTCAGAGGCTTATACATGAAAGACAAATTGATAGCTATCTCTCCACAAGCAAAAGGACTCAGCATATACTGCACATATTTCAAGTACCTACAACAATAAACAGGATCCAGGTCTCTGAAGTAAAGCACCAGGCACCAACTTAAATAAAGTTTTTTTTTTTTTTTTTTTTTTTTTTTTAAATGCTACCTGTGTACATACTGCTTAACCAGAACAGGGCAATGACTATCTGGAAATAAGGGCACTATATTCAGTAAAGGCACCTGCTTGAATGGTGACCTACAAAGCATATACATATCATCTACCATCTACCACATCAGGATGTGATCTTACTTTAAAACAGAGTCTTCACATTTGTAATTGGGTAAAAATCTTGACCTTCAGTCATAGTGGATTAGGATGACCTCTCAATGTAAAGACAGATGTCCTCATTGGAGGCAAGGTCAGAGAAGAAATGCAAACAGGATTGGGGAACGTAGAGAGACAAAGATAGGTATTGTAGAATATTATTTTAAGGTGTTACTTTTGATAATGTGCTGGCTCATTTGTTTAATGATGCAAAAATATGTTTGATTAAATAAAATTCACCGGCAGGAGGCTGGGTCAGCAAGTAGCTGGAGAAGGGTTTATAAGGAGGGGCGAGGAAAGCACAAGGATTTCTTGGGCGATGCAGAGATGAGCTAAGGAGAGCTGCTTGCTATTCAGCCTCTCTGGGAAGCAAGATTCTACCTCAACCTTTGAATCTTGAGTTCGTTAATAGGACAGAAATTTAAATAAGTCTCCTTAGTAGCTTTGAAAGAGTTGGTGCCTGAGGGAACAGAATTCCTCAGGTTTCGGCTCTTGTGGCCTAGATGCTGCTGGTAGCTGTGGAGTTGCAGTTGCTGAATAGGATAGCTGTATCTTAAAGGCAAACAATTAAACAAGAAAAACAACAGATAGGACACCTCAGTTGTGCTTTCACAAACCAAAAATACTCAGTGCCACCAGAAACTGAAGAGGCAGGGAAGTCTCCTTTTAAAATCTGAGAAACACAGTGGCCATGCTGAGAACTACATTTTGAACTTCTGGCCTTCAGAACTGTGAGTGAGTACATTTCAATGTTTTAAGATTCACACAGTTCCTGAGAATTTAGAGGAAACCTCAGGGAATATGTAATAAGCTGAATGACTAACATTAAAATCCATTTCTCTATAAGCAGTTATAGGTTCAGGAAAGACATCACATTAAACATGACACTCGAGGCTGGAAAGGTGTCTCCTCTTTTAGAAACTGACTTGATTGCCAGCACTTACATGGAGGTTCACAAACTTCTGTGACTCTAGTCTGGGGGATCTAACTGGGGCACCAGGCATACATGTGGTACTCACAAGTGGACAAAACACCCACACACGTAAAATAAAGAGGAAAAGGTGAAGCATAAAGTTATGGCATATGGCTTAGGTTGGGTGCAAAACTACAAATCAACCCACGAACAAACGGAATATATTTGAACTTCCACAGACAACTAATACTGATAAAGTTATACCTGTTTTGATAACTTAAGAACAATGTACTGAGAGTCTAACTCTCTGATGCATGACCACAAATATACAATTATCATGACTTCAGGAAAAAGAACAAGACAAAAGGGAGCCATCCAGCTCTGTTTCACAAACTCTTCCCATCAGTCTACTAGGAGGACGACATCTAGTGAAGTGAGAATCCTGAAGAAATGGAGACTTGCCAGGAACATCTCATGACTGTCAATTAGAAGTGTGTAACAGTGGGTACCATGAATCACGTTAAAGCTGTTTTAAACAGTCTTTCACCAACAATTCCTCTATAAGCTGTGGTTTGTATATCAAAGAGTGCCTGAATTTATCATCTAGTTCATAAGTGACACTGTTCTACTGACACTTCTGACACAGAAATCACACACAAATAGGTCAAAAAAAGGGGGGGTGGGGGGACTCAGATTCTTGAAGTCTTTGAAAACTGATAGAAGAATGTGGGTTGAATTATTTATAAACGTAAATAATGCATTAAACAACTATGGTTACCTGACAATATAATAAAGGATGGGGTTGAGTACTCCAAACTATGGGCCAGAAGCAGGTTACTGAGAAAACTTTCTATTCTCAATAGTTAAGGCTTAAGTGTAGCAAGTGGTGATATTAAATTAAATAGATAAGAATGCAGATATAGGTTAGCAGTAGTGCACATTCTATGCAGGTGAGGGTGTAGAAGCAAAGGAAGAAGGAAGGAGAAAGAAACTACACCAACTTAAAGAGCAATATTCTGATACTGAGCTAAAATGGTAGGTTTTATTCCTATAAATATCTTTTAAGGTTACTATATCTTGAATATATATATTCAGTTCCCTGGATGCAATGGGAGAAAGAGTTCTAAAAGATGCTACACCATTCAACAGAAAAAGATGCTGTTTCTTGTGTTTAACTGTGTTTAGCACTTCTCCCATAAAGGCACAAAGTCAAACAGGAATGCTATGAGGGGACCATTTAAAGGTCGGATCATAGGTACAGGGTAGCCTCTTTGTAGAACTTTTTGGAATTTCTAAATTTTTAATAAATAATGGGGAGATGAGCCTGACGGGTGTTTCCTAATTTAAATGAACACAGTGTTCATGAAATTTGAGTAGGTATTATTCATAAAATGGTAGTTGAATATTTGGAAAATTAAGCAGAATGTTTATCCCCAGAACAACCACAAAATTAGAATAAATTCTGGAAGAAAGCTACATATGTTATATTTGTAAATTATTCACTCATGAAATTCTATACACATAAAAAGGTAATACTTTTTTGTCTCACAATTCTATAGAATCATACTGTCCCTATAAGCATAAATAACATATTAACTTAATGTTTGCCCTTTCTAACTCAATTGCACAATGAATAAAAAAAGTAAATTTGTCTGAAAACATCTTAGCATGACAGCATAAAAATGCATTTCTTTGTAGCCCATTATTTAAAGAGTTTAGTTTACTTCACTGAGCATGGTGACACATGTCTTTAATTCCAGGGTTTAGTTCATCTCTAGTTTATTTATGTTCTCAGAAAAGTGAATTTTGCTAGGCATAGTAGCTCATGTCTTTAATTCCAAAAATTAGGAAGCAGAGGAAGGACCTATTTGAGTTTGAGGCCAGCCTGATTTACATAGGGAAACTCAGTCTCAAGAACAAACAAATAACAAAAAAAGTAAATATGGCTGGTGTTCCCTGCCTTTCCAGAACTGGAAGGAAAACAGGTCTGGATGTGCACACAGCTTGGTGATGCCCTTTATGCATGAGACATTAGGTTTGTAAAGACAAATGCAACAAAGCAAACAGAAAACAAGACTGTGCTCTCTGTAAGAGAACACCGGTAACTGTGGGCATCAAAACATATCTCACAAACCTAGGTAGTTAGGAGCAAAATCTAATCTGTTCTGTTAATAACATCTAAGACATTTCACAAGGGAAATGATAGCAATAGGAATATTTGGCCTCAGCATCAAATTCCTTAAACTCTGCGGATCATGAAAAAGAAAGTGCTATCACTTTATACTGCAGAGTTATGTTACAGTTGGCTGACAGAGCTCAGGATTGGGAGCTCAGTGGCCACATGACCATTTGTGATGATTTGTCAGGTGCTATGCCCACTGCAAGTACCACTAACGTGCATGTCCCCTTCTCTGTTCCCCCAATCCCACCATCATTGTGACTATATTCTCTTAAACCAATGGCTTTGTGTCACCTCAGCCTACTGACCTCACTTTTACGAAGGTCTGGCTGGAATGCCGACTACTGGCACACAGCCAGTTTCTTGATATCAAATCTCAACTTGTAGTCCTTTTCTAGTAACTGGATTCTTCAGTTGCTAACCTGATCTATAACTTAACTGACTTGATACTTCACCTAGAATCCATGGTTCCCTAAACCTGCTCCTCCAAGGTCTGGAAAGCCTTGATTCCTGTCCCTAAAGTCCAGTTTACATGTTGTGTCACTATGGACAAAGCCCCCACCCCAAACATTTCCTTAAGGAAGTCTGGTCCTTGCCAGCCCACATGGCTCAGTTTTAGCTGGAATCCAGTTAGGTCAATTCACAGAAATTCTCAATATTTTATCATCCTCCATATCCGATTCAATTCTCCATCCTTCCCCCAGCTCTGGGGTGTACCTGATCACCATGGCCAGCTTTTAGCAAGAATTTCCCATTACCCTCTTCCTCCTCTCAGGAATTCCTATCTTTCATCCCAGAACATCTTTAATCTTCTTGGCTATAAATCACTATTTCCCCTTGTTTTTGAAGTTGCACACAGCTCTTTTGTCCTATTACAACAGGCAAGCATTCCTGAATGTGTAGTTGATAAGTCTCTCATATTCTGATGGGCTCTGCCTGAACTGGCCAGCATTCCTTGGGGCAGAGGTGAAGCAGAAGCCAGCTTACTGAATGGAATCTTCATGAACAGTCAGCTCTCCCCAACACATTAAGAATTTCTTTACAGGACTGAGTTGTCTGATTTTGAGAGGGAAGGTTGTAACACCAACTGTTTCTGAAAGCCTAAGTTCAAAAATGCCAGCCAGGGAGTTCCAGGCCAGCAAGACTGCAAAGGGGAAGGAAGCTACTCTTGGATGCTCATGGGCCCACCACACAGCAAACACAATGTCACAGCTGCCCTTAAGTAAAAGTGGCTTTGTGAGTGTGTTGGAATTTAGGCAGGAATTTGTGAAATTCTTACTATGTCTAAGACCTAGGAGGACCTTGTATCTTTGGGTCCTGACCTGGCAAATTCCATAATGGGTTTGGCTACAGCTGTGTTTGGTTCTGGTTTATACCCAAACCATCAGCCAGAGGCTCAGAAGGAGGCACTCTGGGAGGCAGGCCTGCTTACTTTGGTCCTAGCTATGGGCCCTGAGAAGACTCTAACTTGATTGCCCCCCTTTACCCCCACAGCTGAGGTCCTAGATCAGTCTCACTTAAGAAGGCTAGGAGAGAAATCTGTCCACTGTAGTGCCCTACAGAGGCCTGCCCACCTCAGTTCTAGAACAGAAAGGAAATGACTCTGAAATGGGCCCCACCACCACTTAGCTACAGACAGAGAGCACTGCTTCCCAGTCCAATTACTTGGGAGGTCAGTGAGGAGGTCACAAGGTCACGGCCTTCTCTAACTATAGAGAAAGTTCAAGATCACCATAATCAATTTAGCAAGCCCTGTCTCAAAAGAATTTTAAAACAGAGCTGGGAAGTAACTGTAGAGTGTTCATCAGACACTTGAGAGGCTCTAGCAAAACCCTGCTAAAACATATAAATGGAAAGATAGCTCACATTCACAAGTTGGATACATTGATTTGGGTACAATGTCCCTGCTATATAAAGAGATCTATAAATTTAATTCCAATCTGTTCATCGAGTTCCATAGATTCTCCCCCACAGAAGTGGAATAAACAATATAGAAATTGATATGGAACCAGAAAAGACTAGGTAAAACAATCTTCAGCAAAAAAGAATAAAACTGCAGTTTTTACTCTATTGGATTCAAAATAACATAAAAAAACTCTAGTTACGAAAACAAGGGGATGAAATAGAGCAAAGGTGCCAAGAACATCCAATAGAGAATGGACAGTGTAGGGCCTTTGGAGTTGATACAGAACACCCAGACACCAAATTCTTAACGCAAAGGAGATTTATTATCCTGGAGGGATGGGAGGAGGTGTGCGGGTACTGCCTCTGAATGGGCAAAGACAGCAAGCTTTTCTGCAGAAGTGGTTTTTAAAGAGATAAAGTGGAAGTCTGTGCTAGGGTGAGTTGGTAAGTTCTGATTGGACAGGTAGCCAGTATAGCCAAATAATAAATTTTGATTGTTGGGTCTTGGTGTTTAGTTTAAGGAATGAGTCATTGGCCAAATAAGAGAACAGACCTTGGAGCTAGCTTTAGGAATGTAATCTAATGGTTTAGCAAAGGAGAGGGAAGGGAGACTGGGTAAAACCTGAGGCCACCATGTTTGCAATGCTTGGGACTTCTAGAGAGCCCTTCAGACAGTCTTTCCAATAAATGATGTCAGGGAAACTAGATACACAGGCCAAAGAAAGACATTTGATGAATAATGTTGTTCTTTATATATGTTTCTCTTATGGGTTGATAAATAAAACACTGGTTGGCCAGTAGCCAGACGGGAACTATAGGCAGAGTTACTAGTCGAGGAGAATTTGGGGACAGGATGCAGGAGAAGCCATGAGAGGGATGCCATGTAGCTGTTGGGAAGATAGGATGTTGGACATTCTCTGGTAAGGTAAGACCATATAGAAATATATATATATTAGTAGTTATGGGTTAATAATTAAGAGAGTGCTATCCAGTAAAAAGCCTAAGTCATTGGTCAAACAGTTTATATTTAGCATAAGTCTCTGTGTGTTTATTTGGGGCTGAAGGGTGGTGTGGCAGGAACAGGCAGAACAGAAACTTCTGCCTACGACATTAGAACCTTAGCCCCCCTCAAAAAAAAAAAAAACCAAAAAACAAACAAACAAACAACCCAAATGGCACACCTTGGCTGCTGAGTCAGTTGGCTTATTGGATAAAGGCACTTGTCTAGTAAGTCTGCTGATATGGATTTGATTACTAGAACCTACAGTGAAAGGAGGGCAGATTCTTAGAAGCTTCCCTGTGAGCTCAACACCTGTGCTGTGTGTTCTCACTTTCACATACACACATCACACACAAACCACAAATAACACCTGAAGACAGAAAACGAGAGAGAGGGGGGTGCAGAGTGAGATGAGGTGGAAGAGCAAGAGAGAAGAAGAGGGGGGAGGGAGGGAGAGAGGAAAAAGATGGGGAGAGAGAGGAAAGAGAGAGGGAGGACAAACATAAATATTGGAACAGTCCAAGAATGGAATCATGTGAGGGGAATTCTGAGTGCTTGTGAGAAAACTAAACAAGAGTCTTAGTGCCTCAGTTTCTTCCAAACACAGACTTGTTCTTGGAATGTGTTTTCATGCTCCTCCCAGGTGTGCTGGATAGGAGTGGGTTTACTTCAGCTGTTGTTACCCATATGCATAACATGTTTTTGCTACATGCTGCTCATCCTTGTGACACTTTACTCAGGTGACTTTCTTAAATTACACTCTTAATTTGAGTATAAATTGTCTGACGCTCTGAATAAAGTTGGTTATTTAATGAAAATGTATTCCCCCTCATTTCTAGCCCCCCCTCTCCCAGAGTCACACAGCCAACTAGAGCAGTAAACAGGTAAGCACTCATGATAATTGTCTAGGCAAAGGTGTTTGAACAGTTTGTCACTAGTGATACTGGAAGTAACCAACAAGTGAATGAAAATAAAAACTATTATACATATATATATATAATACACATATTATACATATATATATACACACACATATATATAATATATACATATATATAAAAAGATAAAAGTAACATGTGTTGGAAGGGATGTGGTAGGACCCCTGCATACTATATTGGAGGTTGTACAACTGCTATGGGAAACAGATAAAGAACCCTGCCCCACCCCCTCAAAAATCTGAAGTGAAATTACCTATGTCCTAACAGCTCTATTTCTGGTAACATATCCAAAGGAAACTGGATCCGAGTTGTCAGAGCAAGAGCTATTATCTTCGTTCACTGTGTCTTTATTCACAATAGTCAAGATACACAACCAATGTAAATGCCCATCAGCGGAGGATGAATAGACAAACATGGTCAGCCTTAAATGAAGAAAGGAAATCCTCTCATTTAGCAGTAGGGTGAACCTGGAGGGCATGCTAAGTAACATACGGTGGGTGAACAGGTGAAATCTCCATGCCATCTCTATGTGCAATGCAAAAAAGGCTGACTCATAGAAGCAGACAGAACACTGTGCTCAACATGAGCTGGGGTTGCTTGTTGCACTGGGGAAATGTTGTCGAGGAGCACATAATTCCAGTCACACCAAAGGAGTAAGTTCATGGGCAACACGGTGACTGTCATTAACAATAGCAACGTGCTATAATATATACTGTACTGGAAAACTGCAATGAGATTTTAAACATTCTTGTCATAGAACAATTATGGGAAGGAAAGGAGATTTAACAAGCTTGATTTGGAAAAACCAGTGCTTACATGTTATCAAAACATGTGTTTTACTAAATTTACATAGCTTTGTCAATTAACAAGCAAACACAAACAAAAGAGACAAAACAGTGGCATACTTTTCAAGTCTTGTGTGGGAATTCAATATCTCTTCTTTGGCTATGATTCAGGACTCCTGACTTAACTTCCCTTTCCAGTTTCCATTCCCTGACTAATCTCTGACCTCATCATTTATTTCCCTGGAACCTTCAAGCCTTACATTTCTACAGAATCAAGTTCCAGCACTGGGGACAATATGCCCTGCCTTCCACTGTTCCTGTTTCTCTTATTTTTTCTAAGCACAACAAAGCCACATGACACTTGCTGCATGTGCCAGGAGTTTCTCTGTGATGATTTTTTCTTGTTCGTACAGTCCAGTTTCACTCATTCTGAGGGGCTAGGTCCATTTGCTGGAAATAATCTCTTTCCTGCTCAATTCCCCATCACTGTGATACTCTTCAGAACCTTCTATTGTGTGATTTTTAAATGTACTTGTATTTCTCCTAGTAGGTTCTGAGACCTTGGACAGCAAGCCTTTGCAGTCTACAGCATCTACAATACACAAACTTCCACATAGTAGGTACTTAATAAAGTGGTTGAATGAGGCCTTGGTTCCACCAAAGTGTGGGGTTAGATGCATCTAACAATCTAGCTACTTTGTCTTGCAGTGAGGGACTCCAGAAGTCAACTCTTGGCCATGGTTCTTAGCTAATTTTCTAGTCTGACACAACTGATTAAATGTGGAATTAATCCTAAAGGAAATACTGTGATGTTCCCCACTTTTTACAGATCCCAGGAAATGTTGCACACCCACTGCTTTTCTTTTAGGTGGTATTTGGAAGGTGCACTTGAAAGAACGCCAATATAATCCCACTCTCTCATTTACAACCAGGCACTCTTGACCAGGAGTGCAAACGGCTTCTGTGAGATCAGTCAGAAGCAGAAGTGGATCAAGACTCAAAGCTTCTGGGTCTTTGTCTGGTGAGCCTGTCACCTAACTTCCTATGGATTCCTCCATTGCTGCTGGAATAACAACCCAGTGAGGGTCCCACTCAGTTATTTGCAATACTTCCTTTCATCAATGACTGCACATGTAAAAAGCTTTCAAAAGCCATTCATAAACTGACTGGTCTGTAAGAAATTCTAAGGTGCTCCAGGTTCTCCCTTTCCTCTCTTGTACTGTCTTCTCTTTGAGGAAATTAGTTATGTGGCGAGTTAGAAAAAAGAGACTGATTGATGCCATGCTACAGTCTAACAACAGCTCCTGCCATTAATTCTTTCTAAAGGTAATTGTGATCAGCTGTGCACAAGGTATTTTCTTTTCTAATTGGCTATTACTGGCGAAGAGCAGTCTGTTATACAACAGAAGACTGTGCTAAATAAATAGCCACAATTAAGTTCTGATGTCCTCATGGGGGGGGGGAGGATCAAGTATCTCTACATATCCAGGTAAAAGCATAATTAGGGATGAGACGGGGAAAGGGAAGGGCCATCTTTCCATTAAGAAATGAGCACAGCGTTGGAGAAACTCAGACATGAAATAATTCCTTTCTTTTACAAATAAAGCCATTTATAAACTTTAGTAAGTTCTGAAGTCAATACACATCATAATTTAAGTGTGCCCATTCCCATTCCCCCCCCCACCCCACTCCCCAGGAGCAACAAGGGAACAGAAAGGACCAACAGTTCTTCTAAGAAAGGGATGCAGAGCCTGACTACATAGAATAGACTCTGTGGAAAAGTCCAAAAAGTCCTCTTCATTTTTTGTCCCTACAGCAGGAAGCAAGAAGCTAGTGCTAAGTCACCACTTGTCCTGGCTGGTTTTGTGTGTCAAGGTGACACAAGCTAGAGTCATTGGAGGAAGGAGTCTCAGCTGTGGAGCTGGTAGGCATTTTCTCAATTAGTGACAACGAGGGAGGGCCATCCCTGGGCTGGTGGTCCTGGATCCTATAAGAAAGTGGGCTGGGCAAGCCAGTAAGCAGCACCCCTCCATGTGTTCTGCATCAGCTTCTGTCTCCAGGATCCTGCCCTGTTTGAGTTCCTGTTCTGACTTCCTTTGGTGATGAACAGAAATGTGGAAGCAGATGAAGAAAACCTCTTCTTCTTCTTGTTGGTGTTTCATCACAGCAACAGAAATCTTAACTAAGACACCACTCACAGTATAACACTCTCTTTGAGACTAAAGGCAAAGGTATTATGTGACAGTCCCTGGATTTGGTTTTTTTTTTGTTTGTTTGTTTTGTTTTTTTTTTATGTAACCAGGAACTTGTCCTAGTAAAGCTTTGCAGTACTCCCTTGTTTCCTTATAGTCTGTAGTTGCTATGTTGAAGAGCTGGCTGGTTAGTAAGTGATAGAGTGCTCAGTCATCAGCACTGTTGGACACAGACTGGCGCACCCGCCCCCTCCCCGCTGGGAGGCAGTGTCCAAATGCCAGGCTGACAGGTCTGCACACCGAGTTCCAGGCTAGCCTGGCTACATAGTGAGACTCTGTCTCGAAACAAAAACACCTAATTAATAAGGATAGGTATAGTCAGGGTTTTGTAGTGGTGGCAGCAGCAGCAGGAATGAGACCAGACATGGGACTCTTTGATATCAGTGACTACAGAAGGAAAACACGGAGAGCAAACCTTTCAAACCTTTCAGGCAAAAGCTTCAAGAGGCTTTCCACAAGAAGCAAAGGGGAGGGAAGTCCCAGACCAGAGGAAGGAATGGGCCTTTCCCTGCTCTTCTGGAGCGATCCATTCTAGTCATTTTTTACTAGTCAACAGGATGGCATTTCCAAGGAAATCTTGTCCTTTGTCTTAAGGATCCCCCACCCCAGTCTTTTTTGTCATATAGGATCTGAATTATAAATGTGACACTCCGTTCCTCTCCTGTTCCTACTTCAGTCATAGTGATAGAAACGAGGTCCCTTGCTTTGCTTAAGGTCACACAGTTTTTAACTGTCCAGTCTGTTCAGTTCCAAGGTTTGTGACCACCGTTGCCTTCTTGATGGCACTTCTTAGCTTGTATTTCTGTTCTCTCAAGGATTTCAGAGACTTTCACATACACCACTTGATTAACTGCCTAAACAATACTAACAGCACCATTTTTTTTTCTGATGAAATTAAGGATCAGAGGTTACAAAGCTTTTCTCAGGTTTATTCTGTTGCAAAGTAGAACATTCAACATTAGATCCCAGTCTTGACTATTATTCCATACATTTCCTCCCATTTGTTTCATTAATTCACTATATTTATTACTTAAGATACAGTGAACATGGAGAAAGCCTAACTATATGCAGTATGGTCTTACTTAGTAAGACCACTAGTTATTTGTTGATTCCTACACTAAAGAAAGAAAAGATTACACCCTGTTTAGCTTCAAAAAAAATTTGGGGGGGGCGGGTTCCTATGGCGAAAGATAGTATCTAACCTCAGTTGGACACGCTGCAAACAAAAGAAACTAGTCACAGAAAGATAGGATCACTGAGATCGCCATCACTCACACATGGAGTCAAGGTCAGCAGAGCACACCTGTTTCACTACAAAGTGACAAGCTTCCATGGAACTATGAGTGACTGTAGTCTGATGTGTTTATTAGTTAAATCATGGTGGTACTGGCTAATTTTTTGTCAACTTGACAAAAGCTAGAGCCCGGAAGAGGGAACCTCAATTGAGAAAATGCCTCCATAAAAATTGGCCCGTAGGCAAATCTGTGGTGCATTATAATAATTAGTGATTGATGTGGGAGGGCCCAGCCCATTGTGGGTGGTGTCAACCCTGGGCTGGTGGTCTCGGGTTCTATGAGAAAACAAGCTGAGCAAACCATGAGAGATAAGACAGTAAGCTACACTGCTACATGGCTTCCGTAAGCAGTTCTTGCCTTTTCCTTCCCAATTTGATTTTGGTCATGGTGTTTATTACAGCAATGGAAATGCTGAGACATATTTTGGGACATTAGGAACAGCTAAAAAAAAGCCTTTATGCTTTGGGTGGTGGTGGTGTGAGCTTTAAATCTCAGTATCCAGGAGGCAGAGGCAGAGGGGCAGAGGGGCAGAGGGGCAGAGGGGCAGAGGGGCAGAGGGGCAGAGGGGCGGGCAGAGGGGCAGAGGCAGAGGCAGATGGATCTCTGTGAGTTCGAGGCTGGCCTGGTCTACAGAGTGAGTTCCATGACAGCTGGGGCTATACAGAGAAATCCTGTCTGAAAAAAAAGTCTTTATGTTTTCAGCTGTTGCAGATGAAAATGTTCAATATCCACTTCTATATAGCCTAATCTGCTTTTAGAAGCATGATTTCTGTTATGTGACTCTAATACACATTTCCTGTTTTCAAGATGGAAACCTGAGTGTGTGCTGGGAAGAACACTGCTGTTTTATATGAATGGCGGAACTATGCTAATACAAAGAAAGCTGCATACAAATTCACTATGACACTGTACGTGTCCACCAGATTCAGCAATAGAAACTTGGCCTCAAAACCATCGCCTCCATCATACTCATATTCTCACACTGAAACCACAGGCACTGCAGCGGGACAGGTATATTGATCTTGCTGCAGGAGGAGGTTCAGTTTTGTTGGCATGAAGCTGATAAGTAACCAGAATTCCAACCTAAGTTGGCCTGACCTCACATTCTTTACTGTACCAGCTGTGGAGACACTCACTTAGGACATACTTGTGTTTTAGAAAGGCAGCTTCAGGCTTCATCTAATAGAATTTAGTTACCATGTCAAACTATTATACTTATGCACTGGATAAAAGCCCTCTTACAGGTACCGTGTGACCTTGCACATACTACTTTTTAAAATCATTTTCCTCATTTATAAATAAAAGGAATGAAATGAGATAAATACTGTAAGTGGTTTGAAACAGTAAGTACATGACACAGCACCTCTCAAATGTTAGCCATCATCACCACCATCATTACTATAATAGCCCCTTCTATAACGGTTCATCTCTGAAGCCAGAAGTTGGATTTCCTATGTCATAAGAAAATAAAAAAAGATGCTCAGAGAAAGTCCTTGTACTAAACAAGATCCACAAAGATAGCATTTCTATGATTCTTTTTTTCCCCACTGGTACCCTCAAACCTATCCCTTGTAAAGCAATCCCAGCTGACAGGGCAGTCCTGGAAGATGTGTGGCATGGGAAACTGGGTATGAAAGTACAGTGCTCTGTAGGGTGACAGTATAGATAGATGGTTATGTAAAGGGCTTTCAGAGCACATAGTTGCAATGTAAGCACATAGCTCTGACAGATACTGTGACAGCCCCCACATTCCAGTAGAGGATTGTAGGATAAGCAGTTAGCACGGGAGTATTCCCAAGCTTCCCCAGGGTTACACCACAGCTTAGATAGCTTCATACCTGGATCCAGTATCAGAGGCCAAGCAGTTTTACTGTGAAGTTAGGTATATCTCCACAATAAGAGCAACTGATATTTACCAAAGTCTGACTTTATAGTAAGAATATATACAGGGCTTCCATAAATATGTAACTCAAAGGAATCTTGTGAGGCTGGTATATGTGGATATTTTCACTAATGTGCAACATACAACAAACCTCTATGTTAAATAGATATTCAATGACAGAATTAAAACTGAAATAGAGTTTTCCTCAAATAAGAGTCTAACTCTTTCTATAGTCATATGAGAGGCTAGAATTGAATGCTAGGAAAATAGAAAACAGCCTGTAGAAAACTGGTCACCAGTCATATAGATGATACAAGGCAGAGTTCAAGGTTCATGTCATTCATTTACAGAATCCAGATTTAAAGGCCAGACCTAAAGTATTCTCCAGAAAATTAATCATTATCTAGACAATATTAGAAGTCATTTTTAAAAAAAGCAAGAAAAAAAAATAAAACCAACATACAATGCAAACCATGATTAGTTCTGGCAAAATACCTTCTGATAATAATACTTCGCACTTCTAGTTGGTATGTATGCCTTTCATAAACATAAATCATTTTCTTGTTTTTTTTTAAATCCCATTTCAATTCTTCTACTTAAAGTGGCAGCAATGCTAAACACTTTGTGTAAATTTCAAGAATATTTTAAGCATTAAACTGTTACTCCTTAATGCATGGAGCTCTGATAGTCAAAGGATATAAAGTAAATAAGGCTTGGCTTCAGTAAGTGAAGTTGCCAACAAGTAACTGATAAGAGAAGTAGATAATGATGATACAGGCATGGAAAGGGGCTGGCTGAAGATGAGGCTGAATAAATATTACCTAAAGAAGCTGGACCAGTTACTTATGTATGCTGCAGAGTCACAGTGATTTCTAGTAGAGATCCCTAAAATAGATTTGTTTTCAAATGTACATTAAAAGGGGTATAATTAAGTATCAGAGAGGTCAAGAGGAAGGTTTTCCAGTTGGGGATGCTGGAATACTGTTCGGGTCAAACATTTATTAAATATTAACACTGTGCCAGATCAGACAGACAAAACCAAGTCTAACAAGGTCTTGGTTTTCCTTCTGGAGCTCAGACTAGGAGGTACAAGATGTAAATAAGGAATCAGTAGTGATGGTGAGGATTAGGAATAGAATCAGAATAATGCTACAGAGATGAACAGAAGGGCAGGCTCCATTGATACTCTAGGAATAGAGAAGTATTAGTAACTAAGTAAGTATTAGTAAGAAGACTTAGTAACTGATCAAATTTACAGCCTGTGGGCATGACAGGGCTCACAGATACTGCCTACAGTTCTAGTTAGCTTTGACTTGCTGCTACTTAACAGATTATGAAATACAAGAGCAAGGAGTTCACTTGCTACCCTCAAGCACTTCTTCCACAAACATAATAATGAGATTAACAAGATCTCAGCAGGTGTCCATAAATCCAATCACTACTGTCATCATCTACTATGTATTCATTTGAAGAAAACCAAGGTGACTGCCAGAATCTTACAATACAGGTAAACATTTTCATACTCTACTTTATTTGCCTCAGACTCTCAGTGAACCTGAAGTTCATAGTTTTTGCTAGATAGGCTGGCCAAAAAGCACTTGGGACTTAGCTGTTCCACCCCACAACGCTAGGATTACAGGCACAAGGGACCACATTTGGCTATAATGTGGGTACTAAGAACCTGAATTCAGGTTCTCATGCTTGCCTAGCAAGTGCTCTTAATCACTTAAGCTATTTACCCAAACCCTAATTTTGTTTTCAATTTTAGGAAACAATATGACATACTGGTTTCTGTTCAAATGAATGGCAAACAGGGACGTTCAAGTCTTGGCCTGCTGAATCTCAGCAGACACCAACAGCTCTCAGCTCAGTTCCAGGCCCTCAACACAGCAACCAGAGTTTGTCATAACACCAAAGGGGTAACTTGTACACTGGAGGACCAGCAAGGAGGGAAGTCCCACACTTGGTTTCATTTCTTTCTGTATCTGTGCTGCCAACAAAATTGCCTTTTTGGTTTTTCTCAGAGAGTGAGACAATTTTGTTGGAAGCCAGCCAATGCAGGGACTCAGGGAGGACAAAGAGAGTGCAGGCAGCAGTGTTCTCAGCAAGGAAGCTGTATATGCCTCCACCCCACCTAGTGACTCCCTCCCATGGAGATTTACAGAGCTGCAAAGATTTCTACTAAATGATTCCTCAGGCCCTTCTGTCTCGGGATGTTAAACACACAGATTGACATTTTAATTAGAGCTAGAGGGAAACCTCTGAAAAGAGGCAGTTTTGCAGAAATTAAAAAGGTGTGTGATTTTATAGGGAAAAGCATGCTTGATAACTTAAGTGCCTGCCTAAGAAGAAATAGACTCCTAATGTAATTATTCCCACCTAAAATATGTGTCCCATTTTGCAGGGCTTAAGGAATGAAAAATTTTAGAGGAAAATTTTAAATGACAAATTTACTTGCTAAAAATGACACAAAACCTAATCATTAAGCTCTCCCAGTCACTGCTACAAATCAATGATAATATTGGGTAGTTTTGAGCAGGGAAAGGGACACTTTTGTTTACAGACACTGCAAATTCACTGCTGCTCAATACTTTTGTTGAAAATAAGTTGGAGCTTAAAATTAAGTGTCCATTAGTCACCTAATTCAGTCCTACCATACTTCAACACTGTCCTGGATTAGTAATTTCCTCATAGTTGGTGAAATATTGGATAAAGAACATTTGGATATTACTGGGGAATATGCATGATGGATATTTTTTAAGAGAGAAAACTAGTATCTATGGAAAACTTACAGAAGTTTAATAACCTTTGGCATACCAATTCCATTGGACAAGGATATATGTACACAAATAAGCACACTCTGTAAAACTATTGAAAAGCAAAGCCACTTTATACATTGGTTAACAGGGGACTGGCTGGAGTATGGAAAATCTGTTCTATAGAATACGTGTATAGTCACTAAAAAATAAAGCAATACATGTTCTGGTATGAAAATGTCATAGACAAGAAGAAAGTCGTAGATCTTTGAGTTTACTAGAATTAGCCTTTTTTTATTAAAAAATGAACTATACTACATATATTATAAATATATCAGAAGAAATATGCACCAACCTTTATAGGTGCATCGTGTAATGGAGGGGCTTTACTATTTTTTTTTTTAATTCAAAATGCCTCTGAATGGACTGTTTTCAATATTTTTAGTGAATTGTAAGGTAACTAATTACTTTTAAGTAACTAATTACTTTTAAGTGTTGTATGCTTCATAGGATTTTTTTTTTTTTGCAAATTTTCAAATGAATTAATCCCAGAGGATAAAGTTATCAAAGTTTCCAAATTTATATCTTAAAATGTTAGCCCTCTGGAACGTTAGTAATCTGAGAAAACACAACAGTCTGTTATATAAGAACGGGCATAGGGATAACCCAATGACTGATTGATAGGTTGCTTCTAAGATGGGAATTTCACTCATGGAAGTGGGAAGAAACTGCACTTAATTTCTCTGCTACTGAGATTAAAATAATAACAATAATAATAATAGTAATAATAATAATAATAATAATAATAATTCGTAGTAAATGTCAATTTAGCTGTGAAGGTGGGAGAAATAAAGCACTAATAAGGACCGAGAACCAAAACCAAACCCCAATCATTTCCACAAAAAAAAAAAAGATAAAAGAAACTTGGTGTTTCTTTTATACACTTAAGCAAAAAGGGATTCGTTGGG
Source organism: Cricetiscus sungorus (assembly GCA_030556225.1). Classification (NCBI taxonomy): domain Eukaryota; kingdom Metazoa; phylum Chordata; class Mammalia; order Rodentia; family Cricetidae; genus Cricetiscus; species Cricetiscus sungorus. Next base: position 19,949,075 of record JANBXA010000600.1, on the reverse strand, counting down.
GAGTGGAGCAGGACCAAAAGAAAAAGGTACTCTATGTGTGGTTTTCAAAATTTGATTTCTGATCCCTACAGTGGAACTGAAGATAACTTCAAAGTCATGTAGATACAAAGTAACTGTGATGATTTTCAACACCCAGCTTTTAAATACTCAGTGAAGGCTAGTGTGCATTTACTTCTCTTTCCTTTTTCACTGAGAACTTAAGGCTGAAGATCTCCCAAGCTCCACAGTCAATTCTGGAGAGCCCAAGGGCGAAAGGATACCTGAGATGCACACACCCTTTCTTTTGAAGAAGTAACCCGCAAGTAAGTTTTGGAGAGCCGTGACCAGTCTCCAACTTGGAACCCTGTCCCAAACTAAATAAAACACCTTTCCAAAGCCAAACTCAGGAAACTGAGCTGGGCTAATGGTATTAGCTAGGAAATAGATGCTAATCCCAGCATTACAATGACTCGTGCGACCCAGACCTGACCCAAACCCACTAGGCGGCAAGCGCAAAGCATGGAATTCCCACCCGGAAGATAGCAAAAAGAACTTTTCCAGCAGCCGGGAAGGCAGGTTTTCCCATTTTCTCCTCCTACCCGAGACAGCCTCGGCCAGGCAATCGCCGTCCGCCCCACCCGTGGGGTCCCTCCCCGTGGCTCCCAGCCAGGCACCAAGGTGGTCTCAGAGCTGGCCGGCTCTTAGGGTCTGAGCCGGGGCCAGACGCACCCCGGGCACGGGAAAAATGAAGACCGATACCCCGCACCCAAGGGACAGAGCACTCACCTTCATGATCCACGTACCCGACTCCACCGCGGACCCCTGCAGCAACCTCCCGCTGGTCCGCACCGAGCCCCGAGGCCTCTGTAGCAGCCATTACCTGGCCCAGCAGAAGGGGGCGAGCCGTAGGCGGAGCGGAACGAGCATGCACCAATAGAAACGCGCCCTGGGTCTCGTGCCGCCCTCCCCTGAGTGATTTCCTACACGCCTATGCCAAGCCGTCACATTCTGGACCAATAAGATGCGTCAAGCCGAACTAGTTGCCCCGCCCCTAAATGCTGAAGCCTCGCCCTCTTCCGGCGCTGGGAGACCAAGAACTACAACTCCCGGCATGCTGCGTGGGCGGTGGGGAGGCAGCGCTGGATGAGCCGCTGACGGGCGGGGGTGCGCCCGCGAGTGCCCCGGCGTGTTCGCTTAGTTCAGTGAATCAGAACAATGACTGCGCCTCCAGGTCCCCGGGAGCGCGTCGCAGGGCTGTGAGCAGCCGTGGCCGGCAGAGCGGCGGGCGGCGCAGCCTCGGCCGTGTAGTGTCAGTGCCCGCTCGGGAGCCCTGGGCACAGCTCCTGCCTAGAGCCGCAGCCCGCGCGATCCGCCGCGCTCCAGCGCCGCAGCTGCTCTTCGGGCGCCGTGCATTGTTGTGAGCCACTGGAGGGGCGCGGGGATTGCATAGCCCGGAGCCCCTCAGCGCCCTTTATAGCCATGTGGATACCTACGGAGCACGAGAAATACGGCGTGGGTGAGTGTTCGCGGGCGAACTTTTACCACGCTCCTGTCCTTGTCCCCACGCAGCTCGCTCCGCGCCAGGCTGTAAATGCCAGGTCTTGGCATAGCGCAGCGAGTCCCGGGCTAGGAGGCACTGGCCTCTGGCCGAGGGGCGCGCTCTGGGGTGTCGCTCCCCACTGCACACGCAGCGCAGCTCGAACCCGGTCCTGGAACGATGGGACAGCAGCCCCGGGCTCCGCTGGCGGAGTTTGGAGCTGCTGCGGGGCGTGTTGCGTGTCAAGTTGAACTGGGAGGCCAACAGGGTTTCTCTCTCGGTCCAACCCATGCTGGCCCTCAGCGGCAGAGAGGCAGCAGTGGGCTGCAAGGATTTCTTGGGGTGCTGAGGGAGACCCCGATCCCGCAGCGAGAACACTCCCAAACAGTAGGGAGGCGCGAAGTCCCAGCTCCCGGGGTCGGCTTTCCCAGAGTGTGGAATGTGGCATAGGCAGCCCCTGTGACAGACGGAGCCGGGACCCAGCCTCTTTCCTCCCTTGCCTGCCTGGTGTCTGGGGTGTGTGTTGCGGGCGGGGGTTGGTAAATTTCAACATCTGTGCTGCTGCGCTCTTTGGTCCTTGGAGGGAAACCGAGAATTTGGCAGCGTTTTTACTTCTGGACACCTTCTCCTCCGGGGAATGAGCGCAGTGGGGTCGTGGAGGCCGGCTGGAAAGTGATGAGGGAGAGGAGGGTCAGAAAGCCTGGCTCTTGGATGCTGGGAGGCAGCTTTTAGGAGGGGATTGCCCTGGCACTGGTTTGGGAGAAAAGGGAACCGGATAGCGTTCACTGTTCTGTGCAAAGGTGAACAACAAAGGACATTAATGTTGACTGATGAATACAGGAGGCTCCCTCCCCTCCCTCCTCCCTTTTCGGGAGGATTACAGATCCCGTTTTTTGTTGTTGGATCTCAGCTGGGTCCCCCCTTGACAGTCACTCCTTTTAGGGTTGAGACTATTAAGAAGCAAGGCTCACTGACAGGCCTGAAGCGGCCAAATGCAATTATAACCTCCCAGAAGGTCTAACAGAAAGAAAGCATTATGGATTTTACTGACAATCTTCATTTCCTTTAATGCCCCGTCCTGCCGACTGGCGTTCTTGTTTTTATCATGGATGGATCTAGTGATTTATATGGATGGTACAGAGATGTGTTTATGTTCTGAATTCATTCTCCTGTCATTTATAAAAATCTGGAAAACCTTTCAAGAGAGTCCTAATCACAGGAGATGTCCGCCTCCCCCCCTCCCCGCGTGGCCCCCCTCCCCACTTCGCCTAGGGATGGGAATCATGTACTCTATGGTTAAAGAAATCATTTTTACATGAATTTCGGTTCTGGGCTGTGACTGGTTATCAAGACAATAGTTGGTCGTGTACCCACCTTTGAGAAGGGTTTCTAGCTTCTAACTGTAAGGTGAGCCCTTGCCAAAAGGCTCTCCCAGAGAGGTGTAGAGAGTGGTTGTTTTCTCTCCTTTCTCTCCTCCTTTAGGGGAATCAAAAACTCTAGCAAGGGAGAAGACATTTCTCGGAGTTAATGTGGAATCAGAAGGCATTGCCTCCTAACCGGTCTTGACACCTGGTGCAGGAATCTCATCCGCAGCCAGGCAACACTGTCCCGCTTGGAGCCCATCCCAGGGGTGGTTTTCTTGCAAGTGTTAAATTATACAGATTATGGATGACATTTATTTTTCTAGATTTCCTTATGTGCCAGGTCACAGCTGGGGTGCTGGTATCGATTAGTTTTTCTCTCGCCTTCTTTACAAGCTGTGGGCAGAGGCTTAAAAACCACTCTGGGATTTCCTGGAATGGCAACCGGATATGATCAGTCAAGTGTTTGGGGCTTTCTGCAGACACGTAGACTTGGGAAGCACAGTAGGGGAAGGAGGTAAGGGGGTGTGCACGTTTGGAAAAGCAAGGTGGTGAGAAGGTGAGAGAGTACAAAGGGGAGATTATGCCCCCAAATTATTGCTGAGGTTCTCATTTATGCAATGCTGAATACTCAAGACTGTTAACCATCTTGTATTATTAAGTTTTGAGCATTTGGCTTGTGGAAAGCTTAGTTGTTTTTGAGAACCCATCTGTTAGGCGGGTGTGTGTTGAAAATTTTGCTAGGATACTTACGTGTGGACTTCTATTTCTCACCATGGTGAACAGTATTGGGAGCTGCTTAGATGGTAAAGTCTTTAAACATTTTTAAAATCTGAGTTATGGTTACTACAGAGAATATATCTTGTATTTGGCTCATAGAAAGTATAGAAGTAACTCAATTTTTTTATTCCTATACCCACAATTTCAGTGTATAGTCTGTATTCTTGCAATGATGCCTCTTAAGTATCATCTTTTATACCAATGTCTGTATAACTTATAATTATATATAAAGTAATATAATAAATAAAATACTTAAATTCTGTTCTAGTAAGATGTATCAGGGTAGACATTCAAGTCTGGAACATAGGAATTATTTTTAATATTGAATTGGTGAGTGAACATAAAACAATCTATGCTTACTTCCTGGAAGTATACAAGTGAGGCTTTAGGCTTTGGAGATAAAGAAACTTGCCTTAAAAAAAAAAAAAAAACTGATTAGGCTGGGCAGTGGTGGTGCATGCCTTTAGTCCCAGGACTTGGGAGGCAGAGAGGAGGATCTGTGTGAGTTCGAGGCCAGCTTAGTCCACATGCTCCAAAGCTTCACAGAGAAACTGTCTCGATAAACAAAAAAAACAAAAACAAAAACAGAATTGATTAGAAGCTAAGCTTGGTGGTTGGTATTGTCCACTTGTAACCTTAGCTACTTAGGAGACTCAGGGAGCAGACACTCAAGTTTAAGGCCTGCCTGGGCTTCAGAGCAAGCTATAGGCTAGCATGATCAAGTTAGAAAGACCTAGTATAAATACACACACACACACACACACACACACACACACACACAGCATGTATGCATAAATGACTGAAAATAAACTGAGTGGAAGAACTTCCCTGGCAAGCATGAATCCATAGATTCAGCCCTCAATATTACCAAGAGAAAAAAGGTCGAGGATAATAGGCTCAGTAGTCCAGTGTGAGAGCTAGAGTATGATGATAAGCACATTTGCCTTAGATAGAAATATTAGCTCCTGTTCTTATCTACACACTGATGTCCCCTGTGTTTCTGTTAAGTACTTAGTCTAACCCTCATGAGTCCTTGTCTGTGGGGCAAATGCTACCCAAGGTCTTTACCAGTACTACCTCTACAGAGTAGTAACCATTTCAACCAATTATGTCCTTTGTTGCAAAACATCATCAAGGGGCAGCAAGTGCTTACTAGAGATGCATTTTTGTTGTGATGTGTCCCACATGGTTTCAAACTAAAATCAGAAGTTAGCAAATGCCTCCTGGAAGGCTGCCCGAATCCAGGTGATTGCTGCTGTCTTTCTCAATCTGTTTGATTCTGTTTCCCTGGGATGGGCTCCATGGGCAATGTCTCAAGTACTCTTGGTCGCCCCCTTCTCCTTGCCCTCCAAGCCTCTGTGTGTCTCTGGCATGCCCTCTGCTCTTGTGCTCTGTACAGTAGTGGGCATGGGTTAGACAGAAAGTCAAAGCCACCGCCAGTGCAACCTCTGAGCCTGAGGCTCCAACCTCTCAAACTAGGTAGATATTTTACCTTTGAGAGCCTGCTTAAGTTAGCCAGAGAATAGGGTCTACCAAATAAAATAACAACAAACTAACAAAAAAAGCTCCAGTGAGCCTTACAAAACCCAAAACCCCAAGCAAGCTGCTCAGAAGGCCCTGCATGTTATTTTAAAAATAAAGTATTACAGTCCTGATTGCACTGACCTTCACAAGTATCCTTCTTCCGTCTTTCTCTGAATCATGTTCCTTGTTAAAGTGTCTTCAAATTCAGAGGAAGAAGCACCTTCTCTTTCTTGTTTAGGATCTTTAGCCTCCTTTCCTACGGAAGGGCTCTTTGATGGTAGCTTGTGTGGGAGTTAGGGGGTGGGAGGTGTGTACCTCTTGGCTTTTGCCAGTTTCATTGCTGTTTCTTAAAATGATTCCTATTTGTGCTACTGTATTATAGGTAGTTAATACATAGAAGTAAGTAGTTTGAGATTGTTGGGCACTTTGAACCTGGTGCAGACTCTACATTGGAAGTGAGAAGAAAAGGGCTGAGCTAATGATAGAGCTGATGTTCCTGATCTAGCCTCCTGTGTCAACAGCCAGTAACAAAATGATTTTCTTCTTTTGGTCATTGTTCTATGTGATGATTATTTCATAAGGTCCCCATGGTAACAGAGATACTGTCCTTCCCTTCCAGTCTTGATTCATTTTATAAACTATTATAGTAGCACCATAAAGATTACAAAAATTTCAAGAAACATACTTTTCCTGGTTTAAGCTGTATTCATTACCATAACACTTTCAGAATTGTCTTTGATAATGTATGTTGAAGTTTTCCCCATGCTGACTGACTTCATGTTGTGAGCACATGTATCAGAAAAATACTTAACTAAAGCGATAAAAAAGATGGTAGACTAGCCTACCAGTACAACATTTCATATTTGATAAAATGTGAAAATGTTTTATGTGATCCTGCCCTTTGAAGCAGAGCAATAATTTATACTTCAGAGATGAGGAGACAATATCATTTATTTTGTCTGAAAAGCTTTTAATCTGGCACTATCATCCTAATAGAAATAATGAATTTCCTGCCCTGCTGTATACTAAGAGCCCTCTAGAACCACTTCACACACACACACACACACACACACACACACACACACACACACACACACACACACGGGAAACCACGTTTGCCCACATTCCACATTATCTAGTCTTTTTCATTAAAGCTGGTCACTAATCATTGATTCAATGATTTATTAATGGCTCCTGACTTGTAGTTTGAAAAATACTACTGCAATGCCACATGTATGACATTGATTGTATTAGAACTAAGACCTTGTTAGGATTCTGTCAAGTTTTTGTTTTGTTTTGTTTTTACATGATGTTGGCATGGCGTTTTTATATATTTTTTCTTTTCTCTATTTTCATGTATGTGCATGTATGTATATATTTTCATGTTTTCTCTCTGAATGGTCACACTTAACATGCTCAACTGGAAGCCCAAGATTGATGTGAGGAATATTACCCTCCTCCCAAATCTTCCTAAGGAACTAATTTCTCTTGAATTAATGGTGTGTGTGTGTGTGTGTGTGTGTGTGTGTGTGTGAAGAGAGAGAGAGAGAGAGAGAGAGAGAGAGAGAGAGAGAGAGAGAGAGAGAGAGAGAGACTGAGCCCAGTTATTGTTGCCCTTATATATGTTTAGGATTGACCCTTAGGATGGGAGTCTCATCTCTACAAACAAACAAGCAAACAACCTTACAACAGCTGGTTTGTACTCTCTCAGCAGCCATTGACTTCAGCTCTTCATTTAAGGTTGTGGCCTTGTGAAATTTCTCTCATATATGACATGTACACTGGTGTGGTCTTTGCAGATATTTTGTAGGTAGCCTATTGCTAAGAGTTCATAAAAGCTGTATCCCATGATAGTCCAGAAGACATAGTCACATTGCAGTTTTCCCAGGCCTCTGGCTCTTATAAGCCTCAATATCCCTTAAGCACTAGGTATAGAGGCTGTGTTGTAGACATTCCATTTGAGACTCAGGACCCCACAGTCACTGACACTCCATTCTGACCTGCTGTGAACATCCTTAATAGTCCCCATCCGCTTGGAAAAGAAGTCTGTTAGATGAGATGTGAGAGCTGTACTCATCTATGGAGGTAGGGATACATAGTTAGAATGCAGTTGGGAATGGTATTACTTTATTAATGTGGTAGTAATAGCTTCTCCTATGGGGCCTGCGATCTCTCTAGCCACAGGTTCTTGACTAGCTTTGCCATGTCAGGTCTGAGTTCCCTCCAATAAACAGGCATTAGGTCCAACTAGGTAACTCTTTGTTGCCCCATAAATACAGATGCCACTGTTGTGTCACTGAGGATGTCTTTCTAATACTGTCCTTGTGGTTCTCAGGCTTTATAGCTCTCTTTGCAGCTTGCGCAGCACCTTCCAACACCATGAGAACAAGCTCGAAGGTCAGGACTAGCTTGATTTTTTTTTTCAAGTTCTGTGACTGAAGGATGTGGTGTTTTAAGCAATAGGCTGTTGTTTTCATGCTTAATAGGCAACTGAGATCCTATATTATTTTGAGTTTCCTTTGTGTGCCTTTCTGCCAGGGTCCTTCTTAATGCACTTGATATCAAAGTGGGGAACTCTTCACATCATTATTTTTTGGGCAATGCTGTCTTTTCCCTGCATAGAAGATACTTATAACCCATCTATCTAGGCATACTAGTAGTGGCAGATGTGCTGGTTAGCTTATTAAGTTGTCACAAACTACAGTCATCTGGGAATAGGATACCTCAACTGAGAAAATGTCTCTATTTGAATGACCTATGAGTTTCTATTGGAGCACATATCTAAATCTACATCTATATCTATCTATCTATTGGGAAGTGTGGCATAAAAGTGAGTAAAGAATTACTGCCATAACTGGTGAGTTGTAAGTCCCTGGACCAGTTAGCAATTCCCAGTGTAACAAGATGTGGATGGAACAGTGTGGTGGCACAAGTCTTTAAGCTCAGGAAGGACATTCAGGAGACCGAGGAAGGAAGATCAAAACTTTGAGGTCAGGGACTTACAGGCAGATTTTATCTTAAAAAAAAAAAATAACTAATTAACTAGCCAACCAAGAAACCAATTAACTAGCCAACCAAGAAACCAATTAACTAGCCAACCAAGAAACCAATTAACTAGCCAACCAACAAAATGTGGATGGAATCTGAAAGCCAGTCAGAAAATAAAAGCAATAGGACTCCACAATTGAACACAAGGAGTTGGAGAAAAGCTTAGGATGACGTCCTAGTGAGCTGGGGGTGGTATAGCAAAAATACCAAAGGCAGGTAGTTAACAATAGAAAGTTAGTTCCCACTTTGCTAGAGACTGGAAGTCCAAGAACAACATGCCAGCTAACTTGGCTTTTGCTTGCAAGTGGTCACTTGTGATTTGTGTTCTTATAGAGTTGGTCAAAGCAAGCTCTCTTTCCTCTTTTTAAGCTCAATCCAATGATCAAATCAGCACCAGAAGGCTTCATCCTTGCATATCATCACTTTCAGGATTAGCATCTCTATATGTTAACTTGAGGATTTCACGTATACAGCCCATATCAGAAGTCTGGTTTCTGCTTGGGTTCCCTGATTAATAAATGTCTTCTGGTCAGTAAACGAGATTTTTTTTTTTTTGGCCTGGTGGATCAAGCTTGTAGCATCACTGTAAGGGTTCTGTTCGGCCACTCTGAGTTTGAGATACCTGCAAAGCACCCCATCTTCTGGACTTTCAGGGCCCCAGGCATACACATGTACTCAGTATATGCAGGCAAAATTAAATAAAAATAACTAAAAACATGTACAATTTGCACTTCCAGGCTACATCATAGTGAAACGTGGAGAAAAGCAGGGAAGCATAGTAGTTGGTGCCCAACCAGTGCTTCTCAGTCCCCAGCTTTGAGGTAGAACAGGCATATTCAACTACGAGGGTGCCCTTTTCTGTCTGTGGCATCCATAGTTCTTCTCTTTCCACCCTATTTTTGACTTCTGAGATATGACCCCTTCCAGAAAGAGCTGGGATAGGAAGGTGATTGGGGTTGGGGCGGTATTAGATGCAAGCAGTCTGCAGAGGGATTGGGACAGGAAGGTTGATGGGGGAAGTCATAGAAGACAGCAGTCTGCAGAGGGATTGGGATAGGAAGGTTCATGGGGGAGGTAGAAGAAAGCAGTCTGCAGTGGCTGCAACTTGGTCTTTGAAAACTGACTGTAGTCCTCATGAGAAAAATGATTACATGGATGCCCTGAAAATGCTACAGTAACCAAGCTTACTTTTGTCTATGTGTTGGTGATGGAGAAAAAAGCAGAAGAATAGAAGATGAACTGCTCCTAAACAGTGGTACTACTACATGATGGCTTATAAGTAGGGACTTTGAATTGGAGCTCGACACATCAGTCAGCCTTTGAATAAACACCTGGAAGTAGGATGCACCATAACTTTATTTTTAGCACTGCCCTTAGTTAGCACTTGTGAAGAGGTTTAAGACTCAGGTTACATTAGCCAGTGATCACGGTTTGCATTCTTAAGCTTGAAGAGGGAAAGCCACTAAAATTGGAAACAGGTATCCTGCACAAAGGAGTGAATTAAAACATGGCTTTTTCTCAGCTGGTGAGGGAGAGCGGAGAGTATGACATTTACACAGAGCTTGTGAAGACTTCCTATGCATGTGCATTTGTTCCTTTTGAGCATTCCAGTCTCCTGTGAATATGCAAAGAGAAAAAGTGGCAAGGAGGGTGGTTGGCAAGAACCCTTCAGGATATGAAATTTTAACACTTAACCTGTGTGAAGTTGACAATTGAACCCTCCAAAGTTGTGAAACATTTTTGTAAACCAAGTAGTTTATTGTTCATATTTATTTGATTATTAACTGGTCATTGACCTAAAAATATCTACCAGAAACCTGGCAGAGAGATAATGATTTGGTTCCTTGTCTTTATTTCTTTCAAATGAAAGAATCTTGCCTGTCATTGGCAACAGAAAGCAGACATGTTTGGGAGCATGGGCATGCATGTATGGGCAGGCAGCTAAAAATAGCCTGGACAGAACAGTATCCGGCACCTGGGGAGGAGGTGTCTGTTCTTCATCTTTCTCAGACAGCCAGAATTAGTGGAGAGGTTTGTGAGCCTCCTTGGCTCAGGAACTAGCCAGGCTCTTGAAGAAATAGAGAAACTTAAAACCTGAAAAATCAGTTCTGCCAAGATGTAGAAGAGATTGCTTAAGTTTCCTGCATGACGATCTGTATGAAAATACTAAAAATAATGTGGGGGAAACATCTACAAAATTGCACATTTACCAGGGCAGTGGTGGCGCATGCCTTTAATCCCAGCACTTGGGAGGCAGAGGCAGGCAAATCTCTGTGAGTTCGAGGCTAGTTCCAGGACAACCAGTGCTATTACACAGAGAAACTCTTATCTCAAAAAACAAACAAACGAACAAAAATTATATGTTTAGTATTTCTATCAGTGGTGCATAGAAAGGGATTCAGAACACTAAATATGTAGTTTTTGCTTTTAAGTGAACAGGAAAAGTGTGTGTGTGTGTGTTTGTGTGTGCCCTCATATGTTATACATACATACATACATACATACATACATATATGCATATATACAACCCCTTTAATAAAGGAAGCACGATTTTGTGAATAGGATTTTGTTTCAGGATTAGAGGTTAGAAAGTGGCTTTCCTGGCTGTGCCAGGTTAATACTTGGGATGCTGCTGCCCTGTCACTTCCCAGTGAAGCTTTGCTTTCAGATGGCCTTGAGGCATAAGACTTTGGGGAGGAAAAAGCCCCTAGCCCATTTTTTAAAAAATGGCTTCAAATGAATCCCCCTGAGATAAAAAATGCTACTTTCTACTCAGATGTCTGATGTTGATGGCCCTCCCTTTGCCTTGCTCTGCCCAATTCATGTGTTGAAGCCCTAACTCCCAACATGGCTATATTTGAGAAAGGAAGTAATCAAGATGAAATGACGTCCTAAGGGTGGGGCTGGAGACTCAAGAGAGCTCTCTAGGCCTCTGCATGCTCTGGAGAAGTGACTGGAGCACACAGGAGGAGGTGGCACTGTACAAGCTAGGAAGAGTGCTTTCGCCATTAGCCAGCCTAGCCTGGTCTCTCCTCTGACATCTTTCCTCTAGAGCTAGGAGCAGGAGTACCACCAAGCCTGTGCTTTTCTGTTCCAGCAGCTCAAGCTAAGACAGAAAATTAGATGAGCTTAGGCACCAGAGGACAGAGACAAAGAAAGCAGAAGCCGTGTTGTTGGCCTCAGTGGAATCCATACAGACCTTTTCTGGGTCTGAAACCCTGTTCTCCTGAGTATATATACCCCAGGAACTGACTTACTGGAGTCAGGCTCTCAAAGATGCTCAAGGCTGGATAACTGTTCTTGTATTATTTGAATAATGTTAGTTTTGTATTTATTTGCAGTTTTGAAGAATTGGTGGCAGTCTTGAGTTATATCACTTTGGGTCCCTGTCCAAGCACAGCAGAGGACAGTCTTCAAGTGTTTCCCTTCCCATGCTACGTAATAAAAAACAGGGACAACAGGGTTAACCATCTGAGGTGCCTTGTGTTGGAAAAACTTGTCTGTAGAATGCACCATGAAAAAAAGCAGTATTTGGAGGATTACTTTTTCCATTTTGCTAACCTTAGGTGTGTGCTCCTGAGTGCAGTTAATATAGGTTGACTTGTTGCTTTTTTTTTTTTGCTCTCAGTGACAAGCACGAAGGTGAATTTTGTGACACATAAGTAAAGATAAACTTGGGTTATCATTAATGTTTTATACTTTTAATAAAGCAGGTACTGTTTGATGGGTATCCTCAGAGGTCTATCACTGGGTCCCTGGGGAAATGAAGGACCTAATATGGTTTAATTTATGCAACATCTCCTCAAAGTGAATTATTACCTACATTTGTGTTTCAGTATTCACGTACTGTAGCAGCAGGAATACAGAGAAGTCAGCAAAAAGATTAAGGCAGAGCCTTCAAACTTTACAGTGAAAATCAGGACTTGGGATGGTGATGCTATTCACATTTGTCCCTGAGGAAGCAGCCCTGTGGAGGGAGTGTCTCATATCCTGAAGAACTCTGAACTTGTGCAAGAGAATGGTAGTTCTCCTTTGAAAATACTCCTGTAGGCATGAGTCACCAGCTGCTGTAATTGTCCAGTATAAACACCTGAGTGGAACGGTACTTTAAATAGCTGGAAATCTTTTTCCTCTTCCTTCTGAGTGACTTCCACCCCCACCCCCATTCCTGTCACCTGACCTATCTTGGACAATGGTTTGTCTTTTTTTTTTTTTTTTTTTTTTTTTTTGTAGTTTCTAACTCCCAGTAGAGGAAGAAAACAGGATTTAGGATTGGTTCTCCTTCAAGAGATTTTTGAACTGCAAGTGAAACCTCTGGTATATGTTTAAATTACAGAAAAGTAGGTATGAGCAGGAAGAGGAAAACAAAAAACAAGGAACTTAAGATGAAAGTTTAAAGCAGCTAGGCCTGTTGGTTAGTACTATGGATGCATTCAAGCCCTGTGGCAAGCCATTTGCTCAAGGGGCTGGGAAGGGCTGACATTTAGAAAATCAGAGCCCTCAAGCTTACAAAACCCTGGGCTAGAATCTGGTGACATGGTCCAAAGGCTTTGGGGTTCTGGTGGAGAAGTTGTTAACATACTTTACGTTTGTTTTTCTGGCAATGGTAACAGCTGTGTGTGAAATCAGTCTTCACCTTGGTTTTTTTTCTCTCTCTCCATAGACTTTGATAGTCTAGGCCATCCTGTTCTGTGCACAGTGGTGCTGGAGGGGCCTCTAGCAGGATCAGCAAATGGAGGTGGATGCCAGGGGCTTAGGGTAGGGGAGTGGCTTTGGAAAATGAGATCCAGGGACTAAACAGTGTCTAGTGACTGAGGAAATCTGAAGAGATCAGGGTGGACTCCAGAGTAAGGACCAAGCAAGTCTTCTTCAGTGACTCAGGGTAACTGTAAAGAACAGAAGAAGACAGGAAGGAGGGTCACCTTCCTTAGAGAGTGTAGACTTAGAGTCCCCAAGCTCAGAGGCTTGTGCTTCTGCAGTGGTAGCCCCCACTCCCCTCAGACCTGAGATTTCTCACTCTGCTATGTGCCCACCCAAGGAGCCTCGTCCTGTGTGGCCAAGGAGCTAGTATGCTAGAGAGACACCCCATTTAGCTAATTACTGCTGTAGCCTCCTAATTTGCCTCCTTCCCACATTTCTATCTGTCTAGTACCTGCACTCCATGGAAGCCACCCGTGCTTCTTGAAAGGGCAGATATGTTAAAGTGGGTCATTGGTGGTGGTGCTGGTGGAGGGTGTGGTGGAGGGTGTGGTGGAGGGTGTGGTCCAGATGACACTGGACTTTAGTGTTGCCTTCCCAGGGAGGATTGAGATTCCAAAGTCTTTCATGTGTGGGGCTCTTCCTACATTGGTCCTGTCCTGTCTACTGTTGAGTACTTCTTCCTCCTGTCCCCCAACCCTCCTAGGGACTCAGTTTCTTTTCCTCAGAGGAACAACCCTGCCCAAGAACAGAAGACCTCTGCATTTACTGGAATTCTGCTTGGGCCAATGATCTCTCTCCCAGGTCTTTACCTGGCAAATGAAACTGCGCAGTCTCTTTAAGACATTTCCTGTAATGACTTCTCCCCGGTGTGACACATCCATGTCCTGCAGCTGCTTCTGCCAGGCCCTTGTTTTTCTGTGTTCACACAGTTCACTTTTGCCATTGTCTAGTTAAGCCCTAAGATGGTGGGCTGTTGTTTGGCTCTGCTATCTTAAGGGTGGGCACAGAACTAACCCATGACATGTATACTCATTTTGTGGTGGTTCTTTGTTGTGACTCTTTCCCAGCTTGCTGAGAGTGGACAAACCACGATTTGAGCAGATGAGGACTGACCACTCAGAGCAGTAGGCTCCCAAACCCTGAAGTGTTGGTAGATCCTGAGGAAGACTGGTGGTGGTCAAAGAGGTGCATGAAATTCAACATGAGTCACTTCCTTCTGTGTCCATGTAAAATTACTGTACATAAAAAAATATCCAGATAGAGAATAAAGATAAGTCTGCCAGGGCTCCTTTACACAGAAACATGCTGCTAACCCCTGAACTTCAGTCTCCGGACTGGATTGTAATTTCAATTACTGTTGGTACCTTCTAGTGTGACTGTCATCTTTTTTGTGCCCGTTGTCATTTTTTTTTGTTTAATGAATAATAAAAGTGTAAAAAGGATTTTTTTTTGGTGTGTGTGTCTCTCTATATACATGTCTAAGTTTTCATCAGAATATTTACAAATACATTCTTGATTAACATGTGACAGCTGGACTCTACTTAAATGCTGTAAGATACTCCTTCACGTCTGACTGTCACATGCTCTGGCCATCATATAACTGTAACTCACACAATCTCCGGCAGGTCCTAAATATCTGACATTCTTCATGCTTCCTGCAAGGTGAGGGTATTCTCCTAAGCTTATGCTTTGGAGTATCCCAGGGCTACTGTCTTTATTAAAACAGAAACAGAAAACTCTTAACAAATATGATGATATTGTCTAGTCATCACGAGAAGAGTGTTTTCACTCTACTGAATGACCAAAACAAAATACAGAAATCTATGGCATGCTAAGTGAACAAACAAAATAAACTAAAACACTATAAAACCATTACAATTATTTATATCTTCTGGTTTTTAAATTTTTTTTTTTAGTAGGACAGCTGTATTCAGTGGAACATTTATTTCCACATGGTCTGTCACACAATATGGATGCCATCTCCAGCTGTACTTGACATGTGATGGCTGAATTTGAGGATAGACTGGGTAGCAGGAACACCTTTCAGGTGTATGGTGTAGTATGACATTGGCTTGCAGGAATGTTGTCACTGTTGTCTATGAACATCATCAGTGTAAAAGTGTGAATTTTCTAGAAGCAAATGACATTTTGTGGACTTTATGTTTTAAGGTTCTATACAAGAGTTTATTCAAACAACAACAAAAAGTTTTCTTTGAAAAGCACTGATTTTGTCAGACTCTAATACTAGAGTATTACAGATAATAATTTTACTTTCTGTCCTCATAAGCTTTGAAATAACCATGTTTCTCCCATTGAAGTGCCATGAGGAGGTAATAGAGAAATCTTTTGGCTTGGGGGCTGGCATTGCCATGGAATTTCTGTATTTCCCAGAAGGTATAGCATGTGGCATGGTTGGCCCCATGGTGTCTAAAACCTTTTGTGTTTGGAAAACCTTCCCAAGATCTCTTTCTATATAGTTCCCATTTGCAGAGGTTACCAGGAGTTTAACCTCTGAAAGGGAGAGCCTGGGGTTCTAATTTTGGTTCTTTCATGATAATGGTGTAAACTCAGGCAAAGTGTTTATCTTCTTACAGCCTCGGACAGAAAATGAGAGAGTTGCACGAGGTGATTCCTATGTTCTCTCCGATTCTAAGGGCAGACCAATAGGATGTCAATGCAATGTCTGGAGGAGTCTATACCCAAAGGGTTTTGTGTTCAGGGATGGGAAGCACAGTAGATAAGCTATTTATCGCTTGGCTTTGACAGTCTTTCCTACCTGGCGATTGCTACATTTGCCAAGATGGCGCTGCCTTGACCTCTGAGGCGATCCTAGAGAGTTTGGGCCAGTAAATTTTAGGATTTGATATGTACTATATAGATTAC
This sequence comes from Cricetiscus sungorus, assembly GCA_030556225.1. NCBI lineage: Eukaryota > Metazoa > Chordata > Mammalia > Rodentia > Cricetidae > Cricetiscus > Cricetiscus sungorus. Next base: position 19,933,262 of record JANBXA010000600.1, on the reverse strand, counting down.
ATTTCTCCCTACCAATTCTTCCTCCCCCCTAGTAAGGCATTGCCAGGATAGTCAATGTACTCATATGCTAAGCTTTGATTCTGTTTTTTTGAGACACGTTTGAAGAAAATATTGGTTAATGGGGTCAGTTTGAAAAAAATTCCATTTCTTTTTTTTTTTTTTTGTAAGATTTTCTTATTATTGGAGAAGAGCCCAGGAATGAAATATATTAGTTAACTGTCAAGAAACAAAGAATCACTGTAGATCTCATTCCACATCCAAATTATAGCACTCACCAGCCACACTGTGCAAGGTTGGTCAGATTTCACTGACTGCGTGCATTTACTCCTCTAATTGGAAAAAATTAGGACTATTAATCATCTTGACACAAAGCAAAATGTCATCATGGCATGACATCCTTATTTTCCACCTGAGAAATAGTAGCTTCCAAGAGTAAAATCATTCTCTGTCGTTGCCTCTCCCTTGCCATTTCCTTCCTGGCTATGGTTCTCTGAGTAGAGGAGACAAAAGCTTGCAAAGCCAGCGAGCTGGGAGGCGGAAGGAGCACAGGAGGAAAGCCCTCCTTCATTTCTATTCCACAGCAATAGCTGTTAAAACGAAGATGTGTGGAGGGCAGAGCTGAGAAGCTGAGGAAATGTAGTTACCACACAAAGACTTTGGAATGATTTGTATGTAGGCAGTTGATAGAGACAAAGTCTTTTAGGGTATGGGGCCCTCAGAATGACAGAACCCTGAATTTTCAGCCCTCCCCAGATTACGTCAAAAAGAAAAAAAATGTTTAAAGCGTTTCACCAGGATTTTCTTATGAGAGTTATAATTTTCTAACGATAGAAACAATCATGGTTGGAACACAGGAATTCTTTTGGTATTGAGTTTTATCACTCCTTATTGTTTTGGCATACTTAGAATTGATCTGGACTGTTTCACATTTTAAGCAGAATTAAAAGGAAAATATACTTGACAAATGCTAGTCTCTGCCATGCTTAGCTTTTGAAAATATTTTATTCTAGGTATCATTATTAAACACTCTTTTAAAAACAAGAAGCAAAAATAAGTATTTGTTCAGCCATGCTCAAGAAGGCTCCTGTTTTCTCCTTTAATATCTTTTTATAAAAGTCATGGAATATTTGCTGGCTGGTGTTACTTTAGTAGATGAACAACCTCTTCTAATATGTCACTGAAGTGTTGCCACCCCCCAACATAAAGTTGGTTCTCTCAGCATTCTAAACAGGTGTGTGTGCGCGTGTGCGTGCGTGCGTGTGTGCGTGTGTGTCTGTGTGTGTGTGTGTGTGTATGTGCATTGTATGTGTGTGCGCGTGCGCATGCGTGCGTGCGTGCGTGCGTGTGTGTGTGTGTGTGTGTGTGTGTGTGTGTGAGTTGTGTGAGTGTGTGTGAGTGTGTGTGTGCATTGTGTGTGTGTGTGTGTGTGTTTGTGTGTATGTGAGGGCAGGTATTTCCAAGAAGGAAAACTACTGTGGCATGTTTAGTGAATGTAGATTGAAACAATACATTTCTTAGGTGTGTCATTAAGCACAACAGGAAGATGTCCAACTGTTCAGGTCACTATATTTTGTGACAATATAAACTAGAATTGTCAGTGACTTGTTTTGCAATAGTAGTAAGCATTTACTGAATTTGTTCTGAGCATTATACCAAGGCTCTGATTGCATCTTTTTTTTTCAACACCTATTAGAACTGCATTGTGTGTGTACTTATTCCTATTCTCATTTACCAAGGAGAAACTGAGGCCCAGACATTTTCCTACTCTCTCCAAGATCACCAGTGTAATGAGTCGCAAAGTTGTAGTTGTAGTTGGTTGCCACTGTGTTGTCTCTGGTCACATTTCTATCACTCCTTTGTATTGTTTTGGTCCCTTGGTAGTTGTCCAGGACTTGAGAGTGTCCAGTAATACAAAATAAAGTGCCTGACAGGATTTGTGTTGCATGTTACAGCGGCGTTACCTCTACTGAGACTGTCTAACTGCACTGGGATGCAGCAGTGTCAGGTTGCTGCTCTGTATGGCTAGGAAGCCTGTGGTTCTAAAATCCCTGGGCCGAGCTAAACCATTGAGAACCTAGTGGTGTCCCAGCCTGGCACCATTGCAGGACTCATTAGAAGGGAGTACGGGCTGAGACTCAGAGAGCAGAATGTGCTACCAAGAGACTGGGCCTTGAGCCACCTGCCCTCAATGTGTAGCTGCGAGGTCTTTGCGCTACAGCCAGGGATGGCAGATGCCTTTCCATCTTAAAATAGTCCATTATTTGTCAGGTGATCTGTAAAAGACTGGATTCCAGTTAGAAAAGGTGGCTTTGGACTGCATTTTAATGTGGGCAGGAGCTGACTGAAAACAGAGCCCAGAGAAGTAGAGAAAAAAAACTCTGCCTTGTTCATCAGGGATGTATCTGCCACAGTACAAAGGACAGCTAACAGTTGTAGTGTTATGGTCAGAGTAAGTCTTTTATTTCAATGACCTTTGTCCTAGATGGCTTATTGTTGGTGACACACATTCTGACTTCCCTGCTAGACAAAATATGACTTGAATGCTTACATCATCACTTTTCCTGTGTGTAGAGTGACAAAAGTGTTCCTCTATGTAGGGTGTTTTACAATTTGGAGGGCTTTCTCACTTGTCCTGTATGATCCTTTTAGCCTTCAGGAGGTAGATGGAAAGATGCTCCTTTGTCAGTGATGACAGTTTAGGCACAGAAAATCAACTGACTAATGGAGTGCAAATAAAACACGACAGGCCAAGACAGCCCAGCCCTGCTGTCTGAAGCATGATCTCGGTTTGTTAGAACTTTTCTTTTCTTTCTTTGCCTTTGTTTTCTTCGTTGAAGAGATTCCTTTCCATATAGTAGAGTCTGATTATGCCTTTTGCCTTCCTTAACTCATTCTAGATTCTTCCCACCTCCCTCTCCACAAAACTCCATGCCATTTCTTTCCCCCCTCTTTGAAAGACAAACAAAAGTTCAAGAAAAACCCTGCCACACCCACAGCCCCTCTACCCCACAAAAACACAAAACCAGAAGCCATAGTATACAAACAAAAGACCAATAAGGTAAATGATTCCCAACCAAAGCAATATGAGACCAAAAAAAAAAAAAAAAAAAAAACAAACCCTCTACATAAATACCACTGATAGGCCTTGGAACCTATCTTGAAGTATGGTTAATATATCCAGTGAGACTCCATTGGGGAAGACTAATTTTTCCTTTGAAAGTGGGTGCCAATTATGGATAGCATCTTGGCTAAGGGTGGGAGT